>CAVLGL010000083.1:1757500-2957500 GCA_963668995.1 Parnassius mnemosyne
CGGTGTAGATTTCACAGTAGTCGAGCTACTCGGAAATCTGAAAGTACCTAAAATTTATATCAAGTAAATACGCCTTCATAAACGTCAAAATGTGTCTCCAGGAAGTTGGAACGCGAGATGGCCCTGAACAGGTTGTCGTCCGCCATCAAAACTGACGAGGACGACTATCTGGACACCTCACTGCTAGAGGAGGAAGATTACCTCGCCGAGTATAAATCTTTATTGTAAGAAGAGATCTCAACCCGCCTTTTTTGTGTAAAGGTAAGCATTTTTCATTAAACCTCGAATTTCCTTTTTTTTATAGAACAAGGGTGACAAACGAGCACACAGTCCACCTGATTGTAAGTGGATGCCGTGTCCCATAGACATTACATTTATCCTCAATTAAGAATCAAAATACAGATACATTGCCACCCCTGACCCCTGAGGACTGAGATGGAATGTCTTATTACCAATTAAAAGGGTTTCCGGTTCTCTACACTCACCATAAGAAAAACACAGCAGTATTGAGCTTTGTGCTACAACCATAATATAGCTGCACTGTGGCTCTACCACATTGTAATTACATTTTTTTTTTATATAGGATAGGGTGATAAACGAGCACACTGCCCACCTGATGGTATATGGTTGCTGTGGCCCATAGACATCTACATCTATCTTCGATTACGAATCACAATACAGATGTGTTGTCACCCGTGAGGACTAAGATGGAATACCTCCTTTCCAGTAAAAAGGGTCTCCGATTCTCTACATTCAGCATACGAAACACTGCAGTGTTAAGCTGCTATTTTACGCTGATATTCTGTGAGAGCGTGGTCCTTCCCCGGTCGAGCCGACCCATTCGTGCTACAGCTATACTACTAATATAGCTGCAGCATAGCTCTAACACGTACAAAATATAAATATGTTTAAACGTTGACCAAGAGGTAGATAATATAAGGGCGTTGGGAATGTTTCAGAGAATATCTAGCGTTTATTCCATATAAACGTATTCCTCTAGCTTCTCACCGGATAATAACACCAGCGCGTAAGATGATCCACTACCACATAACGTCCCATGGCTGTCGTAAGAGGCGACACAGGGAAAATGAAACAGGAGATGGGCGGTGTTCACGCTACTGCATGCGTTCGATTGCAGATTCAGAGGTGAGGGATTGTGTGACTGTGATGCCAGAACCTTGTCTGGCATCACAGTCACACAATCCCTCGAAGTGTAAAGTGGGCTTACCTGCTTTCTATGGCGAAGCGGTGGGATTCTTGCCTCTGGCCGGAGGTTATTTTTATTTTATTTATTAAGGTTTACCAATGTTTGATTACACTGTATTTAACAAAATACCTTAAGAACTAACTTATGTGACTAAGTGTAACAATCGTTTAAGGTAAACACCACATGCATCGAGAAAGATTATAAATACGAATAAAAAGTAGTATAATTACCTAATAATGATAATAAGTATATGGTAAAAAAAAAAACTATAATTTATTTGTTGGTTTCAGACCAGGCTAAAGCTAGAACTTTCTTAATTTTGGCAAATGAGTCGGCGTGAATGTCAACTAAGTCACTATGTCCATTGACCAATTTTCACAACCTTGGAATTGGGGAGTTTGCACCTAAGACAGATTTCCTGAAAGGAGGGCTAAGTGGAGTAATGGGAGCGCGAGGAATTCACAACGGAACACGAAATTTAAATTTTTGGAGCAAGGGGGGACAGTTAATTTTCTGGTTAAAATTTTTAACAAGAAATGACATGTCAAGCAAATTTCTCCGATTTTCCAGGGATAAAATTTTAAAGAATCTTAATCGTTTTTCGTAAGACCGAATTTTTTTGTGAATCCCATTACGATAGGCCAAATTAGCTACGAACTTTTTTTGTAGACGTTCCAATCGCAAGGAGTGTGTCGCGTAGTGTGGCCTCCATACTACACTGCAATACTCAATTATGCTTCGTACGCTCTCGTGTTTCGTATCTGCTGCAATCCTCGTCATCTTCTTCAGAATGGTTGCCGTTAACCGAAAATATGCTTTAATATACGCAATATTTAGCACAAAATCATCCGAATAACCATTTAAAAGTTATATGTTAATTAGAGGCGCGTGCTTTGCGCACACTGAGCGAGCGCGCCGTCGATCGATCCGAAAGTCGAAATTAGAATGGCAGATGTCGCTGCAGTGCAGAGCCCACCGACAATCCGAAGTAACCGTAATGCCCGAACAGGCAGCCTTTTTCTAATAGGTGCTGTTTCACGCTGATATTCTGTGAGAGCATACTCCCCCCGCGGTCAAACCGACCCATACGTTCTGGAGTTGTGTGTAGATAGCATTATAGCTACAACAAGTCCCAAACACACACACGCACGCGCACATGTACACACACACGCGTGTACACGCGCACACACACACACACCAAACGCGCACACACACACACACACACACACACACCAAACACGCGCACACACACACACACACCAAACGCACACACACACACACACACACCAAACACGCGCACACACACACACACACACACACCAAACGCGCACACACACACACACACACACACACACACCAAACACGCGCACACACACACACACACACACACCAAACACGCACACGCACGCACACACACACACACACACACACACACACACACACACACACCAAACACACACACACACAAACAAACAAACACACACACACACACAAACACGCGCACGCACACACGCACACAAACTCAAAATATATATTGAATAGAATAGCTGCAGCTAGAACTATACCAAAGAAAAATTAAACCGTGTTATGCAGACATGGATAGATATAGGATAATGAACATAGGGCACACTGAAAACCAGCTTCGTGGATAGTGCAACGAAATTATGCTGAGTGTAGTCCTTTTATAACAAACTCGCAAACGTAACAAAGCTTATCATTGAATTGCTTCCATTTTATTTAGGATTTAGTTTTTTTTTTTTTAGTTCTGTAGTTATAAGTTGTTTAGTTTATAATATCTGTTCTAACACGTGTGTTGGTGTTTGTTGTTATAAATAATGTTTCATTTTTTATTTCTTTCAAATGTTTCGACCCACAAAAACAAGTTATTCAGATTTGAAAGATAAATGTATTTTTCTTGTAGCAGAAGCCCTACTATATATTTACTTACTTATCTTCACGCACAATCCCTGACGGAGTAGCCAGAGAGAACAGATCGCCAAGTGTCACGATCCTTACATATCTCTTTCGCTTCTTTCAGATTCATTATCTTCTTCAGACTACTATATATCATGTTGTGTATATCATTTTAAAGAAAATTTAATGGAGATTTTAGGATTACTTGTTATATTTTCAAATTCCTTGATGCTTGGAAATAAACTGAAAAGGGAAACAATTTTTTTAATATTTTAAGTTATTAGGAAGATGCTGCTCACAGTTTCATTCTCTGTCGCCTCTTACGACACCCTCGGGACGGTATGGGTAGTAGATATTCTTACACCGCTTCTACACCATTGATCAAAAACTGATATTTTCACCATGAGTTTAATTTATTAATAAATTTTTTCAGGAATTGCCAAAGAGTTCCGGAGCTAAAATTAAGTAATATTTTAATGTCTGTCTTCTGCTTCTGGGAACAAACTTCATCTCAAATTTAAGAAGAATAATTTTAACATAATTAATAGAATCAGGCGTTAATTTGCGGAAATCCATTATAATCGGGTTGTTATAATCTAATTTGCTTGATTCCGCGTAAAGAAAGTAAGAAAATTATATGTCCTGCCCAGTTTTAAGACACGTGTCGTATTTTCGAGAGAGGGATGGTAGTGCTGAGATTGACGGCGATGCGTATAGTGCGCGCTATTGAGGGAGGGGTGGGTGGTCTCCTTAAAACTGTGCAGTACACATCATTTTCTTTCTTTACGCGGAATTAAGCAAACTAGATTATAACAACCCCATAATAATTTTAAAGACTCATTATTGGGGTAATACTAATTAAGAACAAAGAAATAAAATAGTGAGAAGCAAATTGGATGGCTTAATGCTATCTCATTCTACCCTCAAACTGACCTATATCCTTTTACGTTTCACTATAAGATATTTATAATGGAGAGTGTACTAACAACTTCTAATTTAAATAAAAAGCACTTAGCAATAACAGACAGGTCGGTAGTGCAGTGGCTTAGTGTTTATCAGCGATGCAACGTGTTCGAATCCCGCGCGGTACAAGTGTTCATATGGCCTAAAATAATTGTTCCTCTATATGTTTGTCAGTGTGCAATTTTATATGTAAAATGCCTCCACGATACTGGAGAGTGTGGGTTTATACTCTTCCCCAACACTGAGTATATTTACAGCAAAAATAAGATTTATTACTTTTATGACTAAATAATTGAGTTATAATAATAAAAACCCTGTGGTTCCATTAAGTGTGTTATCAGTATTCAAACGGCTCCGTGGCGCAGTGGCTTAGCGAAGAGTTGTCGCACTGGGGGTTGCGGGTTCGAATCCTGCACGAAACAAGTATTTGTATGGCCTACAAATAATTGTTCCGGGTCCTCGTGCAATATATGTTTGTAAACTGCTTCCACAATACAGGAGAAAATCCTAGTGTGGGGGTAATGTTTTTTTTATTAAAGAAAAAAAAGAAAACGTATAGAAATAAGTTTACTTCAGAAAACTCGACCATAAGAAAATTAAATTAAATTTTTATTTGCAAATTATATGTGGTTTTATTACCTCTGACTTACACGCGCATCGATAAAGCGGAGTCTTTGACAATACTCTTTCTCCTCGGCCAATGCAGAGGTAACAAAACCACATACAATTTGGCAATATTTTTTATGCCTGAGTTTTCTGAAGTTATTTCTATACGTTTGAATACTGATTCTAATAACGCATTTAATGGGAGTCACAGGGTTTTTGTTGCATGTATGACTCATCTCGACCTCGACTGAACTTATGTGCAATATTAAATATGTCAACTAAAAAAAAAAACATATTTATTGTCCACCATCAAATAACTACATTTTGACAAGGTCCTAAGTTGAGGTGACTTGGCGATATTGCCAGGTATACCCATACAGTGCCAAGCTTTAGCAGCTAAGAAAATTATTTTATTAGAGGCCGTTAGGTTTTTCTGGCGTTTTTTCAATGGCCCATAGACATTTCGTTGTCGTTGTCACCCCTGAGGACTAAGATAGAATGCCTCCTTTCCAGTTAAAAGGGTCTCCACACTCAGCATATAAAATACAGCAGCATTGAGCTGAAATTTTACTCTGGTATTGTATGAGAGCGTGGTCCTACCACGGTCACAGCATATCATTCAGTTTGTAATTTGTATTAATGGTTTTTAAAAGACCTTTCGCAACTCGTAATGATCATGTTTCGTTCATTTATTGTGGTACTGTCACAGCTATAAATTTTATTTACAACATGGTCGACTTAATGTTAGGAATGACAATCCCCGTACAGAGAAAGCTCAAAATCTAGTATTAAAACTAGATGGCGCTGATTCATATCTTGAATGTCACTGAATTATTTAAAGCCAACAAAATGCTTAATTATAGTGTATAACAAAAGATATGATTAAATGTTATCTATGGAGCCGTACGAACCAGTACGATCTTGTATGACGATAGTCAGTTCCTTTGTTTCATACATCAATGATAAATGATTTGTACCTAATATAGGTGATTTTATAAAATGTAGTTCTCATGTAATGAGTTTGTAATCTATGTCTAAACGTATTATGTCAAATAAAAATATGTATACATGATAGTTATTGTTTTATTTCCTTAATCCAACACGGTACAAAACAATTTTCTTAAAAATATTACGATTATTTCGAGCTACTGTCATAGATTGTTATATTATATATATTATATAATTAAAGACTTCTATGTGTACTACTAGAATGGCAATTCAAAACAAAACTGTGACACCGGTGTGAGTTGATAGCTGGCACGGTAAATAATCCTCGCAGTTGTAGTTTCATTTACGACAGTTTCTGTTTTCAGGCAAATGCGAAATAAAGTTACATACTTATTAGATTTTCGAAAACAACGTTTGCAGTTTACAAAACAAAGAACTACTCTTCTCGGCCGTTTGCAGTCGTCTAAAGGAGTTACGGAGAATTGACCGTAACTAAATGCGCAATGTATGAAGGCCGCAGAGTATACGCAGAAGTCTTGCGTTGTATATTAAAAAAAAAAACTAAGTTTCTATGAAAATATTTCCATTTAAATGCTAGAGTTATTAAAAATAAATTTATTATATTCACATTTTTAACTTTTTTAAATTCTTCTCTTAAGCCGCGTCTCCACCAAAGTTTTGTTGCCAACACAAAAAAAAAGTTTTGTTGGTAACAAAACTTGAAACAATTTCGGGAACCGTGTTTCCATTTTCGGCGGCAACACCAAAGGAATACGCTTGTTGCAAACATTTGTTCCCTTGGTGGAGACGCTTGTTGGAAACAGTTGGAAACATAACTGTCGTCAACATTTTTGGTGGATACGCGGCTTTAGGAATTCCATAGTTAACTTTCGAAAGCGAGGTAATAAAACGTGGTAAAAATGAACCAGAGAGCACTAAATACCATATTTAATAGTCATTTAAACCCATCCAGATACTTAGGTTTCATTTATTTTTGGTCGTTGTACTAAGTCAAAAACAGATGGCAACACAATCCACATTGTTTATTTGCTGCATATACAACATGTATCAAAAACCCTGTAATTATCGTTAAGTGCGTTGTCTGAATCAGTATTCAAACGCATAGAAATAACTAATTCATAAAACTCTACTATAAAAACAACAGTTTTTTTTTGCAAATTGTATGTGGGTTTATTACATCTGCATTAGCCTTGAAAGAGTATTGTCAAAGACCCCGCTATACAGATGCGCGTGTCAGTGCAGATGTGAATAACATTTTTTCAGAATATTTCATTTAGTAAGTTACCTATGGCAAACACTAAAATTCCTTTAATAACGACAAAAAAATTACTGTCATAAATGCCATGCCTATATGTACATATGTATATACGTCGCTAAATGGATCACCGGGTTTTTTTTACAACTGTATACAACTTATCGCTATGACCAAAAAGGCATCAAAACCATATATATCATGGATTAACAATAAACTCCAAGAACATGACATCGTTCTTAATATACTCGAACTTGTCCAAACTGGTGTGCGGTATGAAGATGTACTGTTTCTTCATCTGTATGACGTTCATGTCCAGGTTCTCCGTGGACTTAGTTTTCTCGTCGCTTGCTTCGTCGTAGTCGTGACGCTTGGACGACGACTTGCGGCGCAGTTGTAGCGATTTCACAATATCCATTGCCTGCAAACGTTGTAAGTTGTAACGTTATAATATGATTTTATTACATTACTAGCCGCTCGCCCTGGCTTCGTCTGGGTAGGATCTATTTATTTGTCGTTGTTTAGATTTAAGATAATGTATAACGAAAACTGTTACAAAAGTCTGGGAAAATGTTACTACTTGAGATCCCACGAACGGATAGTTGTTTATTACGTATAAATAAAAGTGTCTTATGCTATCTTAACTAACAGAACCATACCGTGTAGTATTTCGCTTTTAGCGCCATTTATCAACAAAAATGTAAACTTCTTAGAAACAATTTTCATCAATTTAGATTATTGGACAATAATCTCAAACACTATTTATTTTATCAATGCTGACATTGCCCCGTTATTTGTTCGTGAAGTGTCATCACAATTGGTGCAGCCATTTCGAAGATGAACCCGGACAGACTCATGGCTTATAGCATGCAAAAACCCCTCAGTTCAATAAAAGGCAGTTAATTCGATGCTATAGACAAACACATTATGTATGTATTTTGATAGCGATTTAATTTAAATATTACTTTTCTGCCGACTTCCAAAAAGGAGCCGGTACTCAATTCGACTGTATGTTTTTTTTTTCGTTTTTTTTTATGTGTGTTACCTCAGAACTTTTTTCTGGGTGAACCGATTTCGATGATTCTTTTTTTATTTGAAAGCTGGCACTTCTCGTGTGGTCCCATATGAATTTGATCAAGGTCAGACCAATAGTTTTTAAGTTATTCTTAAATAACTTATATTGAAGTCGGCTGTACAAAATTTTTAATTTTAAATTATTACTTTATAAAACTGAAGCGACGTACGAGCTCACACCCCATCTCCATGAACGTCTGTAGCCAACTTTGAAGAAAAAAGGCTAAAGAAAAAGTTTAATAACTTAGTTTAAGTTGCTTAAGTTATTGAACTGTGCTGTGGCTCCTACACCTATCCAATCCAATAGTTTTTAAAACCTATCTTCCAAAGTGGTTCGAAGATAGGTTTTAACTAAAAAATTATGATAATCGAACGTCCTTTTTACCAAACTTCGTGCCTTTTTCATTTATGTTTTTGGTGGGATGCATTTCACCTCTGTGGTCTAAAATTGAATGCCTAAGTACCAGTAAAAAATAATCTCTGGTTCTCTACACTTACCACACGAAACACAGCAGCGTTAAGCTGCTAATCCACGCATGTATCTACAGGTGCATGGCTTTTTTTTATAAAATTAGGGTGACAAACGAGCACACAGTCTACCCGATGATAAGTGGGTTCTGTTGACCATAAACACCTACATCTATCCTCTATTAAGAATCAAAGTACATATACGTTGTCACCCCTATGGATTAAGATGGAATGCCTTATTTTCAGTTAAAAATGTCATTGGCCGTCAATACTCACTACAAATAACTGCAGCATTATGCGACCAATTCACGCAGATATTCTGTTAAAGCACTGTTTTTTCCAAGTCGAGACGAACTATTCATGCTACAGTCAACCGACTGGCATGGCATATTTGACACGCAAAAAGCTTTCTAAATTTTGGGTTATTGAAAGGATGGTGATATCACCTGACTTCGATTAGCAGGCTGATCCCTCAGCACTATATTGATGTTGATATCGCAGGGCCACTCCAGCAAGGGGTCATAGGGCCCGGCGACCAAACGAACTGTGCAGGTGATGTGGCGACCCTTCCATTTTCCAATGCCATTAAGATTAACTTCTGCCTGAAACATATTGAGGAATAGAATAGAATAGAATAGAATGATTTTTATTCAATTAGGATTATTACATAATACTTATTGAAAGTCATTATTTTATTTACCACTGGTTCGGAAAATACCTCTGTCCTGGTGTGTGGAGTGTGATGTGAGGAGTCTGTGAGGAGTGTGATGCTGGCATAAGAGAATTCGTCATACCATTTCGTACTTTGGCGTTGGATGTAAAAGGGGTGATCTCCCGCTGGGCAAGATTCAAAATGCAGATGCATTGTCACCACTGAGAACTGATATGGAATGTCTCGTATCCAGTAAAAAGGATCTCCGGTTCTCTGCAATCACCAGACGAAACAGCAGCATTAGGCTGCTATTTTACGCTGGTATTAGGTGAGAGTATAGTCCTTCCCCGCTCGAGCCGACCCTATCGTACAACCATAATATAGCTGCAGAGTGGCTCTACCACGTAAGAACTTGCTTAAAGTTACAGCCTATATGATCCTTGCTCACACCAAACGAAATACCCAGACCGGTGACAGAAAGCAGAGCAGAGGTGGTAGACATCTAGTACTGTGATTGTCAATATAGTTGCCTCCTTACAACGGGACGCCCACGTCCAGCAGTGGACTTAACGGGCTGGTAGAGAAGAAGAAAACATATTTCCAGTATAAAGAGTTTCGCAGTTTTTCTTCTTTATAAAAATGAAATGACAAACGAACTTACAGTCTCCCCGATGGTAAGTGTAAGTTCAAACAAAGAAAGCTACAGGTGTGTTGTCAGAGTTTAGACTAAAGTCTTCTCTAAAGAATTTTTTTAAACTAAAAGAAAGCTGAGGATCCTGTTCTATTAATTTAAGATGGCCACCTTTCACGTACAAAAAATTAGAATTCATATTAGAAGCCTCACATTGCACCCACAAGCTCTGGTTGGAGTTGATGATTGTTACTTATTTGTGAAGTGGGGTCTGACTGACTCATTCCAATTATTTTAGAAGATTATATAATTTTGCAAAGCCATTACTTAAATATTGTTCGATTATGTGACTATTGTTACCTATTGTGATGTTATGACTGACGTCATTCTATCTAAGTTAATCTGTAAGAAATTTTATTTTGTAATTAAAAACAAAAGTAACCTCTAGTAAATTATTTTTTATTTAATTCTAATAAAACCCTCCAATCCTCAAAAAAAATTTTTTATTATTAAGTGGTTGCTGTGGCCCATAGACATCTACATCTATCTTCGATAACGAATCAAAATGCAGATGCGTTGTCACCCGTGAGGACTAAGATGGAATGTCTCATTTCCAGTAAAAAGGTCTCCTGTTCTCTACGCTCAGCATACGAAACACAGCAGCGTTAAGCTGCTATTTTACGCTGATATTCTACGAGAGCGTGGTCCTTCCCCGGTCGAGCCGACCCATTCGTGCTACAACTATAATATAGCTGCAGCATGGCTCTACCACGTATAAAAATGGGGTCAACATGATCGTAGGAATCATTTTGGACACTGGGGTGTACAAGATGATTCTTTTGTAGAGTTTAAAAAAATTTGAATTATAACAATAAAAGATCTAAAAATTGCAATTTTGAGTATAACAACATGTAGACAGATAAATTTACTATGAATTAACATTTTGACATCGGCATTTAGTTAAATATCGTTTAAACTACAAGAATTCTCCTTTAAGGGAATCATCTCGTATACCTTTCCCCTAATATGTGTATTCGTTCGCTATATCAGAACGAGTTCTATTGAACTGTAGTCTTAATAATTACTAAAAATACACGACCGGGGAAGGACCACGCTCTCACAGAATAGCGGCGTAAAATAGCAGCTTAACACTGCTGTTTCGTATGGTGAGTGTAGAGAACCGGAAACCCTTTTTACTGGAAAAGATGCATTCCATCTTAGTCCTCACGGGTGACAACGCATCTGCATTTTGATTCTTTATTAAGGATAAATGTAGATGTCTCTGGGTCACAGCAACAACTTACCATCAGGTGGACTGTGTACTCGTTTGTCACCCTATCCTATAAAACAAAATTACCTGAGGTCGTCACCGCGCCATTTTTATCCAACCAATGGTGTTATAATCGTGTAGGTATAAATTTATAAGTAACTCTTGGATGAAGTGTCATTAATTTTATGTACCAGAGTCCAAGTGTTGACAGAGAATCCGTCATTCTATTTATTTTCGTGGGTGCCGTAAGAAATGTGAAGTATGTCTTGCGTTACCTACTCTACAGTTCGCAGATAAACTATATCTAGGTGCAAGGCGTTTTTTTTTATAGAATATAAGTGACAGTTCAGCTGATGGTAAGTGGATGTGGTGGGCCGTATACACCTACACCTATCCTCGATTAAGAATCAATATGCAGATACGTTGTCACTCCTGAGGACCAAGATGGAATGACTCGTTTCAAGTAAAAGGATCTCCGGTTCTCTACACTCACCATTAGAAACAGATTGATCCGCTATTTCACTTTGGTATTCTGTGAGAATGTGGCCCTATCCCGGTCTAGCCGACCCAGTCGTGCTACAACCATAATATAGCTACAGCGTGACTCTACCACGTGAAAAAGAAAGCATTTTTTTGTCTAAATGTTACATACTTTAAGGGTGTATCCGTATTTGCTGGTGCGGAAGTGCGGGCTGGTCAGCACCGAGTCCTTTTCTTTGGCATCTTTCATCCTGGCTATAAAATTGTCTATCCTCCAAATAAAGTGACCTGTTAAAGAGTTAAATTATTGAATTTACTATGGTTTACATAATGGCTAAGATTCCATTTCGATACAGAAGTAAAAAGGATTAGGAAAAGGAAAATCAGGATTAAGATGACACATCATTGCATAGCCGGAGTGACAGTGCTGTTTGGATCATTCCATATTAAACAAGATTTTTAAGTTAGCCTTTCGCTTTATTTTGTACTTATCTATCTGCATTATTTAAAACGATTTTTTTCCTTCTAACTTCTTAACTTCTAAAAAAACTTCTATAGTTTATAATTATGATTAGTTATAAGCTTATATAATGTTATATTGCGTTGTCAGTGCACACTAATTTTTTTTAAAGAAATGGCCAAATAGATATCTCTTTCTTCTTTAAATTCCTATCCAACAACACGCACTGGACTAGAGCGGTGGACTAACTGCACCATTAACCTGAATGAGAACAGTATATCCATAGTAGAACCAGAGATTAGACCTAAGAAACAACAATTTGTGTATTTGCAGTAATAACTCTCCCACACAAAGGTATCCATCGATCCAGTCTTCATTGAAACTGGCCGACGTGACTGAAATTCGGTCTCGACGACAATATTAATATCATTAATTACATACCATTATCACTCCCCAGGTCAGGGTTACTGAAGTTGATCCTTGCTTGGTAGTCCACAATCTCGCTCCTGATCTTGTGGTACGACTTGATCAACGCGCGGAGATCCCTTGAGATGTTGTCCATCCTTGCTGAATGTTCTGCAGCTTCGGCCCTCACGTCTGCTGTCGCCACTTCTAATATCGCCACTCTGTCTAAAGCCTGAAGGAATAGTTTTTATTATTTAAAAATATACAAAATTTAACTTGCTCAAAATTCAAAACTTTATTAAACTATGTTTGTATAAAAATGGTTATTATAATATTAAGGAATTTATGGATGATAATAAACCCTGGAAATGACGTGATCGCTACCAAGCTATTTCTAATTTGTTCGTGTGTGATATGTTGTGATTACATGATTGTAAGCTGTTATTTAAAAAAAGTCACGCAGGGTTTCTTGCTGGTTCTTCCCAGGACAGAGGATTTTTTTTAAACCAGTGGTAATTATACAAAAGAGTGACTTTCAATGAATATTATTTTATAATCTATATTGAATAAAAAGTTTCTGTTTCTGTTATTTATATTATTTTTTAACAGCCTTTAATTGGCTGGATTGGCAGTCTACTGAGTAAGAACTCTTGGTACCTGGTAGAGCTAAGGTGTAGCGTGTTATGACTGCAGCAAAAATGGGTAGACTCGATCAAGAATGGACCACGCTCCCATTTAACGGTAACGATCCATCTGCATTGAATATATTATTACATTTCGTTCAATAAACAAGTAGTAAAATTAAAAATTTTATACAACCGACTTCAATATAAATAAAATGAGAACATCATCAATGTAATTGAAGTCAATTAAATACGCATTATTGTGGATAACTCAAAAACTAATGGTCAGATCTTGATCAAATTTATAGGGAACCACATGAGAAGCACTAGCTTTCAAGTAAAAAAAGAAACATCAGAATCGATTCACCTAGAAAAATACAGTCGAATTGAGTACCTCCTCCTTTTTTTAAAAGGCGGTTAAAATTATAATGTGGCTGCGCTGTCATGCTATAAGCATAAAAAACAAAATGAAGCCTAAATCACGCTATCGAACTATACGCACGACTCTGGATACCTAAATAGAATAAGAACATATTCCGTACTACGGAGCGTTGGTTGTCCCCTATGTTGAAAAAGTCGCCGGGCGGGAGGGAGATCTAAATTGGGGATGAGCTTGTGACCAAGATGTTACTCCCCATTTACACTCTCGCGCAAGCGTCGGGGCGAGTCGCGAGGCGAGCCACTCGCGGCGCTCGCGTCGGAGGCGGATTTTTGGGCACGAGGCAAAGGGCCTCGCGAGGGACGCGAACGTGCTGTTTACACTCGCGCTCTGGTTTGTTGAGTTGTTTACGGCGCCCTTCCATACTAATTGTTCCATACTATTCGAATTGTTTTTGTTTTAAAATTACAATTTCAATAAAATAATATAATTTAATCTTTCACAAAAGGTACTAGCAATTTATATAAAATTATGAAACTGAAAAGGTTCTGTTTGGATGAATAGATATCATCTACCATATTCTTCCTCAACAATGGATTTTTTTTAATTTCCTTCTTTTTAAAATTGTCAAGCATCAATAAATACTTATAAAGGCAAGAGATGCTGCTATTATTTCGACGTCTTTCATCGTTGCTGGCTCAACGCAAACTGAACGCATCGCGAGAGTGTAAACAGGCACTCGTTACCTCGCAACAACACGCGAGCTGCGAGGCGAGGTACCAGGCGAGGCGCGAGTCTAGAGTATAAAACAGGTATTAAGGTAAACAATTATAATTTAATACCGCGTAAAATAGCAGTTTTATACTGCTATGTTTCGTATGGTGAGTGCAGAGAACCGGATACCCTTTTTTACTGAAGACGAGGCATTCCATCTTAGTCCTCATATGTGACAACGTATCTGCATTTTGATTCTTAATTGAAGAGAAATGTAACTGTCTATGAGTTGCAGTATCCACTTACCAGCAGGTGGACTGTGTGCTTGTTTGTCACCCTTACAATATAAAAAAAAATTTGACGTTGGTGATAGCTTGAACCGTATTACTTTACTTGTATGCGGTGATGTGGGTTTAGGGCCAGAAACCCAAAAGTAGGCTATTTACTTCCAACAGGTACACGGTACTAACCGTGTAGTGACAGTGTAAGAGTACCCACTACCCCATATCGTCTCGTGGGTGTCGTAAGAGGCGACAGAGGGATAATGAAACAGAAGACGAGCAGCGTCATCTTCCTGATAATAGCTGAATAAAAAAAAACTGCGGTTGCCAACCTGCCTGCCAAGCGTGGCACCAATGGGATATCCCCCTTATGGGGTTATATATGGGAAAGACTTTAACACAAATTAACTTATATCAATAATTTGTTTTTTTTTTACATACATACAAATCAAGAAAGTCTAAGAGACATACGTATATATATATATATATATATATATATATATATATATATATATATATATATATATATATATATATATATATATATATCCAAACATTAGTTCCACATTTAGTTGTATTCTTATACATATAAAAAGGTCCTTAAAACTACTTGGTTCATTGGTCGGAGCCATGACCTTATGCAAAAGCACAGGGATACCTGGTGCATTCTTTCTAGGGCAAGTTTAATGACAGAAATATGGTATATTTGTCGATGTGATGTAGTGTGTGTTCTTTATTTTTACCGGTCTGTCGTTCGCCGCATCATTTTGAAGTTGCATTCTCAAAGCGGCCAAGTTGGCGAGTTGCTCGGAAGACCGCCGAGCCTCCATCAGCTCAGCTTCCAACGCTGCCCTGCTTTCTGCATTCCGTTCCCTCTCTTCTTCCACTATCTGCTTTATATATTGAACCACCTCCTCTAGAATAAGATTAAAGTTAAATCATCATTATTATCGTCATCAAAACCAGCCCGTGAAATTCCACTGCTGAATAAAGGCCTCTCTTGTTTGACGGAGGGCATGTCTTAATTGTGGTAGATCCACGTGTTTTATATGTAGTAGAGTCACGCTGCAGCTATATTATGGTTATAGCGCGAACGGGTCGGCTCAACCGGTAGGACAACGTTCTCACAAAATATCAGCGTAAAATAGCAGCTTAATGCTGCTGTATATAGTGAGCGAGACCTGGAAACCCATTTTACTGGAAACAAGACATTCCATCTTAGTGCTCAGGAGTGGCAACGCATCTGCATTTTGATTCTTAATCGAGGATAAATTTAGATGTCTATGTCTATGTCTTTTTTTAAAGCAGAGGGGGCGAGCGCAAAACGAGCATGCAGCTCACCTGATGAAAGTGTCTACCACCACCCATGAACAACCGCAACACCAGTGGAATTGCAGATGCGTTGCCGGCCTTTAAAAAAGGAGTAAGCTCGTTTCTTGAAGGTCCCTAAGTCGTATCGTTCTGGAAAAATCGCCGGTGGTAAACGATTCCAATAAGTAGTCGTGCGAGGAAGAAAACTCCTAGTAAATCGCACAGTAGTGGACCGCCAAGTATTCAGATGATGTGGATGGTAACGTAAGTTTTGTTGCGATGTGCATTGATGAAATTTGGCAGCTGGAATTAATCCGAACAATTCCTCAGAGCACTCCTTGTAGTAAATACGATAGAAAATACAAATGAGTGAAAAACTCAGCGCCAGTGAGTCGAGCCGATCGAAAAGAACTCAGTTGTCGACGATTCGAGCTGCTCTGCGCTGGATGCGGTCAAGTGGAAGGAGCTGACACTGGGAATTCCCAGCCCAGAGATGAAAACAGTATTCCATGTGAGGCCTAACCTGCGCCTTGTAAAGTTGCAGGCGGTGTGCCGGCATGGAATACTGTCCAGTTCTGCTGATCACGCCAAGCTTTTTAGAGGCCAATTTAGCCTTCTCTTCCCAGTGACCACAAAACTGCACATTTTTTATAGGATAGGGTGACAAACTAGCACACAGTACACCTGATGGATCCTGTGGCCTATGGACACTTACATACTTTTTCGATTAAGAAACAAAATGTATAAAATTTCTCACTCATAAAGACATAGACTGAATGCCACGTTACCTAAAAAGGTCTCCAGTCCTCAACATATGAAACATAGGATTAAGCTTCTATTTTACGCCGATATTTCACATATCGCCATCACCTCCTTGTTCTCCAAAATAATGGAAATCATCATAAACTGCCACCTCATGATATACCTTGAGGATCACCAGCTAATTAAACGCTTGGCAGCCAGATTGACAATCGCAGTACAAGACGTCTGGAACCTTTGGCATTGCTCCTCGTTACCGGTGTCTGTACATATTTATGGATCTATCAGAAGTTGTTAGATTTTTAGTTTTTTGCACGCCACATAACGCAAAGCGTTATTAGGTATTAGGTAGTGTATTACTCTCAACACATTTATATATAAAATTTTACGTGGTAGAGCCATGCTGCAGCTTTTACGTGGTAGAGCCATGCTGCAGCTATATTAGTAGTATAGTTGTAGCACGAACGGGTCGGCTCGACCGGGGTAGGACCACGCTCTCACAGAATACCAGCGTAAAATAGCAGCCTAACGCTGCTGTGTTTCGTATGGTGAGTGTAGAGAGCCGGAGACCCTTTTTAGTGGAAAAGAGGCATTCCATCTTAGTCCTCAAGGGTGACAACGCATCTGCGTTTTGATTTGCAAACGAGGGTAGATGTAGATGTCTATGGGCCACAGCAACCACTTACGAGTACCATCAGGTGGACTGTGTGTTCGTTTGTCACCCTATCCTATAAAAAAAAAAGTCAAGGTCAAACAATTTTGTTCTCTTCAAATACCTCTATCATAACCATTTTGCACTTATACGGTAATATGAGTAGCCGTATATCAGGAAAACACTAATTAATCCATCCAAAATTTTCTAAAATTCATCATTTTATATTGCTATTTTGATAAAAAAATTGTTTGAAAACATTTTTACGTGGACGTCGATTTTGTATGTAGTCACGATAACTCCCGAAAAAATCGAGACGAGGTTTTTTCATTTGCTTCTGATTTACATCAATTGATTCCCTATTTAATGCAATAGCCTAGTATACGCGACGTTTGTTAATTGATTTTCAAGTTTTATAAGTTTTATTGCTATTGAAAATTTAAAGGCGCTTACATAGTTTTTTTTTCTTTAGCTCTTTATAGACAAAGGACAAATGTACGTACATACCGATTTATTTTGGTAATTTATTTTTTTGATCAAAACTAAATTAAATACTCATGAGACGTGCATTTTTAGATTTTTCCAAACTATTTTAATCTTGATTTTTTTTGATTGATTCTCATACGCTGCCACCAAGCGCCATAGAATAAAAGTAAATACTTACTTAGGTTATGTACGAGTAAATAGGTACTAAATTGTTTTAGCCGTGCAGTGAGAGCTGTATGGGTATTCCCGTACAACGCTCTCCATATCATGCCATGGGTGTCTTAAAATGCGACAGAAAGAAACTGAAATAGGGGTGGATAACAACATCTTGTTGTTAACAACTCAAAATAATAAAAAAACTGGGGTTGGTTATGTTTCACCCCGTGCCTCGGAAAGCACATAAAGGCGTTGGTCCTGCGCCTGATATTTCTCCGGTTGTGTCTGATTGGGTCGAACTAATGTGAGTTAATACAGATTAAACTTGTGCTTATGTACTGACACGCTCGTGCACTATAATCCTACCATACGCCGATAGCTATAGTCTCTGTAGAGACTGATGGTCTCTATGCGGTCATCAATTTCGGTAAATTCGGTCTTCAGAATGATAAGGACGTTAGCATAACGACGACTGTATAATATGTGTGTAACCAGTGTAATATGATCTTACCCAGTCTACTGATTGCCCGGATCCTGTTGTCCTGCTGTGTCAGCGCCTGCTCCAGCAGCTCCCGTTCGTTCTGCTCGTGCACCAAGCTGTTCACAGTGCTCTCAAGCCGCATTACTGTTGAAAGCTGTTGGCTTTGCAGCTCCTGCGCGGTAAATAATTGAGACATTGTGAAAAATATTATCAACAAAAAATTACAATTTTCTGTTACATTTTGTGTAAAAATTAAATAGCCAAGGTCCGTGTACAAATTAATCTTTGAAAAATTCATTGTTTCAACTTCAAACCAAGTATGTCATAGTAGAAGAGCCATGATGTATATTATGGTTGTGGTACGAATGGTTCGGTTCGACTGGGGAAGGGCTACACTTTCACAGAATACTATCGTAAAATAGCAACTTAATACTGCTGTGTTTCGAATGGTAAGTGTAGAGAACCACAAACCCATTTTACTGGCAAAGAGGTATTCTATCTTAGTCCTCACGGCTGACAACGCTTCTGCATTTTAGTTCGCAAACGAAGATAGATGTAGATGTCTATGGGCCACAGCAACCACTTACCATCAGGTGGACTGTTTGCTCGTTTGTCACCCTTATCCTATAATAAAAAAACTGCTTAATTCTCATGTGGTCCGTATGGAGAGAGTAGGGAACTGGTAATCATTTTTAATTAATTCATCATACTATCTTTATCTTCATATCTATACTTAAGAAGATAGATGTAGATGTCTGTGGATTACAGCAACCATTTACCATCAGGTGGACTGTGGGCTTGTTAGTAACTCTTATTTTATAAAATAAAAAACACTTTAAGGTCTGATGCGTTGGCATTTCTTATAAATCGAATATTCTGACAATTTCCATTCTACCATTTTTTTATTTAATTACCATTCTTATTGTTTTTTCGAGAAAGTTTACGTGGTACCGCCATGGTTTTGCTGTATTATGGCTGCATTACGAATGAGTCTACTCGGCCGGGAAAAGATCACGTTCTGACAGAATATCAGCGCAAAATAACAACACTAGCTGCAAACAGAAGCTGTTGCTTTTCGTACAGTGAGTGACTAGAATCGAAAACCGTATTTGCTGTCAACGTGATACCTATTGCATCTAATTCGTATGATATCACAACGCGTAGCTGCATTTTGATTCTTAAGGGATAGAAGTATGTTTTATTTATAGAAAAAAGGTGATAAGCGAGCACACAGTCCACCTCATGGTAAGTCGTTGCTGTAGCCCATTGACATCTACGTCTATACTCGTTTGCGAATAAAATGCAGATGCGTTGTCACCCGTGAGGACTAAGATGGAATGTTTCGTTTCCAGTAAAAAGGGTATCGGTTTTCTACACTCACCAAATGAAACACAGCAGCATTAAGCTGCAATTTAACGCATTAGTGGTATTCTGTGAGTGCGTGGTCCTTCCCCGGTCGAGCCGACCCATTCGTGCTACAACTATACTATTAATATAGCTGTAGCATGGCTCTGCCATGTATTTTTACGTAAAGTTAACGTAAATTCACTTGTCGACCACCTTTTTAGTGTAAAAATTAAATATATTTAAATTTTCAACGTAAAAATTAAAATGATATGTCAAATATATTTTTTTTTAATTTTTTTATATTTTCAAAACTACCACTATTTCGAAAAGAGGTCCTTACTGAAAAATTCGTAAAATTTAGATCTCCACCTGCAAAGCCAGCTGCACATTTGCCAGGTCATGTTTGAACTGCGCGGCCCAGTTGGCGGACCTCTCGGCCTCGTCGTCCACGGCAGCACGAAGCGATACCAGCGTCGACAGGAAGTGCTGACTCCTTTCCTCCACCAGGACTAACTTCGTACGGAGATTTTCAAGTTCCGTGGATTGAACATCGCGATAGCTGGACTCTTCGGTTAGGGTTAACCTGGAAGAATTAATTTGCTAATTATACATCATCACACTATCTGGATACTAGGCGGCCCACCACTGTGCGAATTACTAGGCGTTTTCTTCATCGCACGACTTCTTTGTGGAATCGTTTACCATAGGCAATTTTTCCGGACCGATACAACTTAGGGACCTTCAAGAAACGAGTTATTTATAGGCAGCGGTCAACATTTAGTATCGGATAAGCCACATCCTCGTCTACCTCTTTTAAAAAAATAAATATATATCCTAGATTTTGGAAATGCAGCTACCACACAAGGAACAACTTTGCCAGAAAGGTTTTATTGTCTGCGATAAATGGCATCCCCATTACATCCAATTTAAGAGGATTATTAAGGATTATCAACGACTGACGCGATATAACGAGTGGCATCGTGTAATGGCGGCTTGTCTTTTTTTATAGAATAAGGTTGACAAACGAGCCTTTTTTATAGGATAGGGTAACAAACGAGCACACAGTCCACCTGATGATAAGTGGTTATTGTGGCCCATAGACATCTACATCTATCCTCGTTTGCGAATCAAAATGCAGATGCGTTGTCACCCGTGAGGACTAAGATGGATTGCCTCTTTTCCAGTAAAAAGGGTCTCCATTTCTCAACACTCACCATATGAAACACAACAGTGTTAAGCTGCTATTTTACACTGGTATTCTGTGAGAACGTGGTCCTTCCCCGGTCGAGCCGCCCCACTCGTGCTACAACTATACTACTAATATAGCTGCAGCATGGCTCTACCACGTGCCTATCCACGGGTGATATGGGGTACCACGTAAAAATGGGGGAAGTTAAAGAAACCATAAGTAGCTACTCACTTGACAGTAGCTAACTCCTTCTCAAGATATGTGACGCAGTCTTCTAGAGGCACGGACTTCGGCGACCAGGTATGTTTACTAGCTGGAACTACTGGCGGTGCGGGGTCGGACAGCCTGGCGTGAGTGGTTGATGATGAATTCCTGGCCTAAAAAAAGTTTTGTTTAAAATAAGATCTTAATTTGAAACTTATCAGTGCAAAGCAAACCCGAGTTGGCCAGTACTAAGCAACACGTGTTCACAAATATGACGTATGTGGCAACCACTGCCTTAAGATCATATTAAAGGGAAGTGGATGAGATAACCAATGGAAGACCAGCAAGCATGATATACCTAAGCTAGTGCCATACTGATGTCTCCCAATCTACTCAGAAGTACCGTAACAGAAGTATGTACGCGTAGCGGCACGATATATGAGCAAAGGCTTAAGTCGATTTAAAAAAAGTCCCCCTGGATTTCTAGCTGGGGTTCTTGTCAGGAACGAGGTATTTTCCGAACTAGTAGTAAATTAAAAATAAAAACATAAGAGTGGCTATTGCCATTGTTTAATATATATATATATATATATTTTTTATAGGAGAGGGGGCAAACGAGCATGCGGCTCACCTGATGGTAAGTGACTACCGGCGCCCATGAACAACCGCAACACCAGGGGAATTGCAGATGCGTTGCCGGCCTTTTTCGGTCCGGAAAAATCGCTGGTGGTAAACTATTCCACAAGGAAGTTGTGCGAGGAAGAAAACATCTTCTAAATCGCACAGTGGTGGACCGCCAATCATCCAGATGGTGTGGATGGTATCGGGAGTTTTGCCGCGATGTGCGTTCGTGAAATTTGGCGGCTGGGATTAATCCGAACAATTCCTCAGAGCACTCCCCATGGTAAATGCGAAAGAAAATGCTAAGAGATGCAACATCTCTTCGCAGTGCCAATGAGTCGAGCCGATCGGAAAGGACTCGGTCGTCGACGATTCGAGCCGCTCTGCGCTGGATGCGGTCAAGTGGAAGAAGCTGGCACTGGGGAGCCCCAGCCCAGAGATGGGAACAGTATTCCATGTGAGGCCGAACCTTCGCCTTGTAAAGTTGCAGGCGTTGAGCCGGCATGAAATACTGTCCCACTCTGCTGAGCACGCCAAGCTTTTTAGAGGCCAATTTGGCCTTTTCTTCCAAGTGACCACGAAACTGCACGCTACTCGATATGTCGACGCCAAGGATTCCGATACTGGCTGAGGCAACAAGGGGAGTACCTTGAAACTGAGGAGATACGACAAAGGGGTTCTTTTTAGCGGTAAACGCGCAAACTTGTGTCTTCTGAGAATTAAACTGGACTAGATTTAGTCGCCCCCAATCCGAGACTTTGTCCAGCAAAGACTCGACTTCAGACACAAGTTTGTTCCGGTACTCGGTGACGTTTTCCCGAGAAATATTGGCACGGCCGGTGTAGAGAGCATCACTAGTGCTGTCATCCGCATAGCAATGAATGCTACCGGCTTGCAACATATCATTGATATGCAGAAGAAACAGCGTTGGTGATAGCACGCAGCCTTGTGGAACACAGCGTTAATAGGCTTGTAGTCGGAGCATGCACCGTCTACAACGACCTTGATGCTCCGATCTGCAAGAAAGCTGGTGATCCAATTGCATAATTTCTCGGGAAGCCCATAGGAAGGGAGCTTCGAAAGAAGCGCTTTGTGCCAAACCCGATCGAAGGCCTTCGCAATGTCCAAACTAACGGCCAATGCGTCCCCCTTGGACTCTACTGCCAACGCCCATCTATGAGTTAAGTAGACCAGAAGATCACCAGCTGATCGACCCCGACGAAAACCGTACTGGCGGTCACTAATCAGCTGGTGATCCTCAAGGTACCGCATGAGGTGGCAGTTTACAACGGATTCCATTATTTTGGAGAACAAGGGGGTAATGGCGATAGGCCTGTAGTTGGACGGGTCTGAGCGGTCGCCTTTTTTAGGGATTGGGTGGACAAAAGCTGTCTTCCATGATTTCGGGACTACGCCTAGGGAGTAGGAGTACCGGAAAAGACGCGTTAGAACCGGTGCCAACTCCGGAGCACACGTCCTCAGCACAATTGGGGGGATTCCGTCAGGCCCACTCGACTTGTGGATGTCAAGGGAGAGGAGTGCTCTGCGAACCGAGCGCTGTGAGAACCGCACATTCGGCATGGAGCACTCACACCGCGGGATGGTCGGCGGTGTGTTCCCCCCGTCATCAACAGTCGAGTTGGACGCAAAAAGGGAGCCTAAAAGGTCGGCCTTCTCTTTTGCGTCGTGGGCCAGTGAGTCGTCCTCCCTGTGCAGAGATGGTAGTGATGGCTTACAGAAATTCCCTTGAACAGCCTTGGCGAGAGACCAGAATGCACAGGTTCCCGAAGGAAGGCGTACTAGTTTCTCGCCAATTCTGCCTATGTGCTCTGACTTTGCCTTGGCAATAACTCTTTTGAAGCACCTGGAGGCGAAGTTATACTTCTTTTTGAGCGTGCTGGTGTTTACATCCCGAGTCACTGAAGCCGCAGCCCAGGCTTGATAACACTCCTGCTTACTGCGTAATGCAGTCTTACAGGAGCGACCAAACCAAGGCTGAGATCTGCCTCCGATGGGTACCACAGATGATGGAATAAATAGTTCCATTCCCTGTAGCACTACATCAGTGACAGAGTCAGCAACAGCGCTGGGATCATCCGGCGAGAAGCAAACCCGCCCCCATGGGTAGGAAGCAAAGAAAGACCGCATTCCGTCCCAATCCGCCGACCTGTAATGCCAAACACGGCGGCAACCTGCAGAACGTAACCGCGAGGGGAGCGTGAGTGGCACCACACTCCGGATCAGACAATGGTCCGAAGAGCCAAGAGGGGCATCGACGGAAACCTGATATCCGTCCGGATGAGAGGTCAGCAGAAGGTCCAACAGGGAAGGTGTATGATCCTCAACATCTGGAATCCGCGTAGGCGATGTAACCAGTTGTGTCAGACCATATGCCAAGGCAAAGTCATAAACAGATCTCCCTGCATGATCGGTTAAACGTGAACCGAGCCATTCGGCGTGGTGGGCGTTAAAATCGCCAAGGATCACGATCTCTGCGGATGGGACCTGTTGTAGCAAGGAATATGTAGCCATTTGGACGTGGTCGATGAGTCGGTCTGTTTCGGCATTACCGCTATGGGACCTATAGAGGCACGCGTAGACGCGCGGATGGTCGTCGCTGTCTACGCGTAGCCAAAGGATGGACAGGTCCGAACCTTCAAGACTGCCGAGGCGTCGAGAACAGATGTCCTCTCTGACATACACGCAAAGTCCAGCCCGAGGCACAAAGGAGTGCTCCAATTTGTACCCCGGGTAGGAGAGATACGAAGTATCAGCCGGAGAGGACACCTGCGTCTCGGTCAGAAAGAGCAAGGCCGGCTTCGCCGTCTCAAGATGGTAGTGGACGGCGTTTAGGTTCGAGTGAAGTCCCCTGATGTTGCAGAAATTCACGGATAGCGTGGCAGGGGTCGCCTTGGTCTTGTTGCTCAGTTTGCCCCGAGCAGTTATTGTATTGAGCGGAATTTTGCCCCCCCCCCCCCCCCCCCCAGAATACGCGGGGCAGCCTGAGCACCCGCGCTCAGGAGTGGAATAGCATGGTCGTGGATGCTCAGCGAGGGATTCTCCAGGGGTACTGGTACCCTCCTGGGGTAGTTTATGACGTAATTCCGCTACCATGTTGATGGGGGGGGGGAATTGGGCCTCCGGTCACCTGCACTCACCAGACGAAACGCGGAAGCAGAGCTTCCATTTCACGCCGGTATTCTGTGAGGTCGTGGCACTAACCCGGCTCGAGCCGGCCCATACGTACAACAGCAAAAGCTGCTGCAAGGCTCTACCACCGTTTTTATAGCATAACCGTCTCAAATGAGCACACGGTTCCTCTCATGGTAAGTGGATACTGTGGCTCATAGACATCTACATGTATCTTCGATTGAGAATCAAAATGCAGATGCGTTGTCACCCGTGAGCACTAAAATGGTATACCTCGTTTCCTGTAAAAAGAGTCTCCGGTTCTCTACACTCACCATAAGAAACACAGCAGCATTAAGCTGCTTACGCTGGTATTCTGTGAGAGCGTGGTCCTACCTCGGTCAAACCGACTCATTCGTGCCGCAGCCATGAAATAGCTATGGCATGGCTCTATCATGTAAGAAAAATATTTTTAAATTGCATACCTTTTAATTTAAATTTAATTTCTAATAAGTACGTGAGTGATAGATGGCCACTTTAAGCTTTGCAGTCCTATAAAACCAAAGCTATAGAATATAGATTTTTTTGTCATAGAAATACTAGTGGGAGGGCAGAAAGTCGAAAAACAAAAAGTTCTACACTATATAATAACCAATATATTAATAAAAAAAATAGCAAACAAGCCATGGCAATAACTAGGAGCACTTTGAAAAATCAATTTAAAAACAAACAGTTACTGACTATATTTACTATACTGCAGCTGTCAACATGACGTCGATAAAGCCCTCTAGGCTTTTTATTAGTTGATTGACTGATGAAGAGCTATCTTTGAAAACAAGGCTGTAGTTTTTGAGTTATATGAAGGTGACCATGTTAAAATTGGATGACCATATTACTCTCACGTACGCAATTTTTTTATAATCAATATTGAATAAAAAAAAATCTATTTCTATTTCTATGGGTTTCTTTTGTGAAGTATATTCTAAGTAGATTCTTTCACGTGAGTAACAGACTATTAAAGTCCATTGCTGAATATAGGCCTTCGTCAAAGGGAGGATGTTTACCATAGTTGCCACGCTTGGTAGGCGGGTTGGCAACTCAATTTTTTTATTATTGGCCATCTTCTGTTTTAGTTTCCCTATGTATAGTTTTTATATGTGATAGAGCCATGCTGCAGCTATATTGTATTGAGGTTGGCATCCGCAGTTTTTGTTATTATCAGTTAAGGACGACACAGCTGCCCATCTACTGGTTTGTTTCTTCGCCTTTCACGAGACTCACGGCATGATATGGGGTAGTGGATATTCTTAGACTGTCACAACACGGTAAAAACACGGTAACACGCGTTTCACTTGATTGGTCCATAATGTAATCTCGTCAGCTATTGGGTATTCACGTGTCATGCGCATGAAGTATATTGGTTGGAAAATACAATTGTAATTTGGGATGGGTCCCCTTACGCTTATTAAAGCCTATAAACGTCACACTTCTGGGCATAGGCCTACTCTCATTACAGTCGGGTTTTCAGGGTGAGAAAGTGTTCACCACACTACCTAATGATTTTTGTTATAGAATAACGGTGACAAACGAGCACACAGTTCACCTGATGGTAAGTGGATGCTATGGCCCATAGACTCAAAATGCGTATGCGTTGTCACCATTGAGGTTGATTCCATTTTAGTTAATGCCTCAACAAACGAAACACAGTACTAAGTTGTACAGACAGGTGCACTGTTGTAGTTGTACTGACACCATCAGTATTAAGTTGCTATTTTATGCTAGTATTCTGTGAGAGCATGGTCCTTTACCAGTCAGGTAGACCCATTCGTTCTACAACTATAATATAGTATCAGCGTGAACCACGCTTAGTCGTATAAAATTATTCTTCGAAATATATGTTTTTTAACCTCCTCGCGATGTTTTCCTTCACTGCCGAGAAAGTGGTAAATCAACACTTAATAAGGTACGTTAGGATAATATGGTCACCATAAGCTTTGCCGCCCTATAAAATCAAAACTAGGAGGAGAACAGAGACAAAAACACAACGTCGTATACTATAACTAATATATTAAGAAAAAAATGGCAAACAGGCTTTGGCAATAATTAGGAACGAAAAATCAACTTCTATAAAACTAACGACATTACACAGTAGGTACTAAAAATTTACTAAAATATTTAGTATAATGTCAACTATCAAAATGGCGTCGATAAAGCAGCGCCCTTTTGATCCTTTATTAATTGATTGGCTGATGATGAGCTATCGTATCAGAGAGTAATATATGCAAACAAGGTTGTAGTTTTTGAGTTACCATATTAAGAAAGTGACCATATTAACCGGATGACCATATTACCCTTACGTACTATACTCGTAATTAAATATTTAATTAGTACCGGTGGGGCTCGAACCCGGGTCGCTCAAATTTCAGCCGCTAGGCGACCACTTGTATAGTTTAAAATACCTTCTCCATTTGTGGACACTCATTGACGTGCGTGTCTTTATGCTTGCGCTGTATCCACGCTCCGCAGCGCAGCGGGCATTGCTCCAAGATGCTGCCACACTGCTTCAAATGATTCTGTGAAACGTTTTCGAGATTAATCAATCAAGGGACTCGTACACCTTGTTACGAAGAATATGTATTATGATGGTTATAAAAAATAATAATAAGGTAAAGGTTTCGTTTTAGTTTTGTTTTATAAAGTAGCGACCCGGACCGGCTTCGCATGGGTGATTTTTGGATCGAGAAAGGGCGCCACCGACCGACCAACAATATCTAAAAACTATCCTCATAAGTACCCCATACATATTTCATTATAATCGGTCAAGTCGTTTAGGAGTAGAATAATTACGAACTCACGCACACCGGAATTTTATATACGAGTATAAGCACTAGCTACTGCTATTCTTTTTCTACCGACTTCAAAAAGGAGATGGTACTCAATTCGACTGTATGTTTTTTTTTTATAAGTGTTACCTCATAACTTTTTACTGGGTGAACCGATTTCGATGATTCTTTTCTTATTTGAAAGCTGGTGCTTCACATGTTCTCTCATATAAATTTGATCAAGGTCTGAACAATAGTTTTTGAGTTATTCGTAATAGTTTATATTGAAGTCAGTTGTACAACGTTTTTAATTTTAAATTATTATTAACCGACTTTAAAAGCGAAGAGGATTCTCTATTCATACTGTATGATATGTATTTTTATGTATGTCCGGGCATTAACTTTGTTTATGAACTGATTTTAATGATTTTTCATTTATTATAATCGAGCTTATACTTCTGGTCTCATACATTTTAAGAAAGAATATACATTCCTTGGGGTGAAAAAATAAAGGATGAAGTTTCTAATGCAACCATTTGGACCAAATTCTACTTGGTACCTTGTTACCTTGATTTTATGGAATTCCTTATTTACCTAAAAAGGGTAAAAATATACTGTAGAAAAAAACCGGTACTTCACAAACTAAGGGCCGATTTTTCAATCCTAAGTTTAAACTTAGTCATAGGATAAAATATAACATAAACAAATTAAAAGTTACAGATGTTCTAAAAGAACAGTCCAGTTGTTTTACTTTTATATTGACCACGCTCTCACAGAATAGCAGCTTAATGCTGCTGTGTTTCGTATGGTGAGTGCAGAGAACCGGAGACCTATTTTACTGGAAAAGAGGCAATCTATCTTAGTCCTCACGCCTGACAACGCATCTGCATTTTAATTCCCAAACGAAGATGTAGATGTCTATGGGCCACAGCAACCACTTACCATCAGGTGGACTGTGTGCTCGTTTGTCACCCTAATTCTATAAAAAAAAACATACATATAATTTATCGGACAGTTGAAAAATTGGCTCTAAAAGGAATAAAATAAAATGCACATAATAGCTTCTGTATTAAGGGCCTTAATCCATGCCTTTTTCTGCCACCAAGGCGGCGACACTTACGTGTGCGATGAAATATTTGACAAATTTCATAGCGTGGTCATAATTTGTTAGAAAAGTGTAGAAATGTTAGTACAATGTTTCTTTTTTTTATAGAAGAGGGGGCAAACGAGCATGCGGCTCACCTGATGGTAAGTGACTACTGCCGCCCATGAACAACCGCAACACTAGGGGAATTGCAGATGCATTGCCGGCCTTTTAGAAAGGTGTAACCTTTTTTCTTGAAGGTCCCTAAGTCGTATCGGTCCGGAGAAATCTCCGGTGTTAAACGATTCCACAGAGAAGTTGTACGAGGAAGAAAACTCCTGGTAAAACGTTTCTTTCTCAAATATTAGCTATATTCTTCGAAAGTCCCTATAGCTATAGTTTTCGATTTTTTTTCTTATTTCTCAGACATGCAGGTTTCCTCGTGATGTTTTCCTTCACCGCTGAGCACGTGGTAAATCAGTACTTAAAATTGCAATTAACAATTTCATTGGTGCCGGCGGGGATCGAACCCGGGTTGCTCGCGTACTTAGATATTTACAGCGAGCGCCAACCAACTGAGCTACCACGGCTCTCAATAAACATCACATTAGTCGGTTTTTTTTAAACTTTATTTTATACTTTTAACATTAGCTTGACCTGTATGTTATGTATGTGTATACAACATGTAACAAGAACCCTGTGGTTCCCGTTAAGTGCATTATCAGAGTCAGTATTCAAACTTGAATATGAAGCAATCTATGGAGGAGGCCTATGTTCAGCGGTAGACTTTAATAGGCTGTAACGGTATTTATTTTAAATATTAACGTGGTATTTAGGTGATAGATTCACGCTGCAGCTATTTCATGGCTGCAGGACGAATGTGTTGACTCGACCAGGATAGAACTACGTTTTTACAGAATAACAGCGTTAGATGACTAGATTATATTATATATATTATGATTAGAAGATGTTTTCTTCCTCGCACAACTTCCTTGTGGAATAGTTTACCACCAGCGATTTTTCCGGACCGATACGACTTAGGGACCTTTAAGAAAAGAGCCTACTCCTTTTTAATCTGCAATCCCCCTGGTGTTGCGGTTGTTCATGGGCGGCGGTAGTCACTTACCATCAGGTGAGCCGCATGCTCGTTTGCCCCCTCTCCTATAAAAAAAAACAGCAGAAGTATGCTGTATTTTGCATGGTGAGTGTAGAGAACCGGAGACCGTTTTGAAAAAAAAAGTGACAACACACCTGCATTTTGATTATTAATAAGATAGATGTTTATGTATACCTATAGGCCACAGCAACCTCTCACCATCAGGTGGATTGTGTGATCGTTTTTCACCCTTATTCTATATAAAAAACTGGCTTATAATAGATTTAAAAAAATATTACATCCTTACCTAAGAAATTAGCTATTTATATGAAAAAAGCAATACGAAAAAAAATTAAATTATATATTTAATCAATCAAGTATGTACCATTGTTATCAATGCACATTTGTCATTTTAAAGGTAGTTCTTGGATTCCTTTGCTGAAAAATTAGTGAGATCGAGAATCAATAAAATCTTTGAAGGGAGTCATCGGAGCTTAATTTTTTCCTGGCAAGAAATTGTCCAAATTCCGGAAAATCTTGTAATCTGTTGGAGCAAGGTCCGAGGAGTGTGATGGGTGTCGGAGTCATTTTAATCGCCGCTCCTCAAATTTAGCGTCTGTTGTGCAATATGTGATCTAACGCTGTCCTGAAGCAGCAGTGGGCTAGAGCAATTGACCAGCCTCGGTTGTTTAACGGCTAGATTTTCCATCATGCTTTGCAATTGTTGACAATACAGATCTATCGTAATCATTCACCACCAGCACACACTTACTTATCTCAGCGTGAGTGATAAAATAATTTTATCACTTACACAAGCTTACTGCTACCTCCGAAGAATGCAATGGATCCGCTTACACGGTCACTTTTAATTCTTTATTGTCTACCGAGGTCTCCGGCTGTCCACGGAGTATGTCCTGTAGGTCAAAATTTTCAGAACGTGTACGTTGGAACCAAGAACGTACCGTGTTTTCGTTTACAGTGACTTTCTCATACACCTCATCACATTATACGTGATAGCGCCATGCTGCAGCTATATTAGTAGTATAATTGTAGCACGAATGGGTCGGCTCGACCGGGGAAGGACCACGCTCTCACAGAATACTAGCGTAAAATGGCTGCTTGATACTGCTGCGTTTCGTGTGGTGAGTGTAGAGAATCGGAGATTCATTTTACTGGAAACAAAGCATTCCATCTTAGTCCTCACATATGACGACGCATCTGCATTTTGATTCTTTATTGAGGATAAATTTAGATGTCTATGGGTCACAGCAACCACTTACTATCAGGTGGACAGAGTGCTCGCTTGTTACCCTATCCTATAAAAAAAATCAATGCTTCGAGCTCTTTCGAGCAGCACCAGTGCTACGGAGAAACTCGTATTCGTAAATAACGCGATGTTTTAAGTTTTCCATATTGTGAACAGAGCAATGTTAAAGAAACATCAAATGGCGCGAAAACAAATGATTTACTAAATTCCAAACACAAAACACAAGCCTAAATCTACACAAATAAATAAAATTGAAGTGTCTGTTCATAATGTCAAAATAACAGCTAATAACTCAACGCATATAAAAGGATATACGGTACTTATAACAAAAACACAATTTTTTTTATGTCTGTCTGTCTGTCTGTTTCCAGCTAATCCGTTCCGGCTGGACCGATTTTGGCGAGACTTCCACTGGCAGATAGCTGATATTACAAGGAGTAAGTTAGGATACTTTTATTTTAAAAAAGAAGTTAGGGTTCCGCGCAAAAAAAATAAAACTTATAAAGTTCAAGTAACGAATTCCACGCGTGCGAAGTCGCGGGGAACAGCTAGTTTTAAATAAATTTGTATTTGGAATCCATAACCAAACGCCAGATATTTGAAATCAAAGTGGCCAGTTCGACAAAACGCCAATTTCATGTGTAAGAACATAATATATTGCGAGACGTAAAAATGCGCGTCGTTATCCTTTTATTTGTTTAGGTAACCAATTCTTCATATCAATAGCATGACAGCGGGCGTGTTTTCGGAGAATACCTATTGATATTTCATTTGTTGATGCCAAAAATATATTTCATACGTTGTTTTGCTTAAAACGAATAAGAAGTTATTTCAAACATGCTAAAATTTGACTCACGTTTTATGACGGGCTTTGAAATCGTTTTGTTTTCTTTATTTCAGTGAACAGTGCATTGATTGTTGGATTTAAAAATAAAGTTTTAAAAGGCGGTTTTTGGTAATTAGCTTTTCTGCATCAGGTTATTTTTTGATTTATATATATAAATAGAATCGAAGTGTCTGTCCGTGATATATAAATAATTGTCATTTATTTAACATAGGGGTTTATTTAAATATGTGTTGCCATTAAGACATGAACAAACATTTCTGTCTGTCTGTCCAGGCTAATCTTCGGAATGCTTTAACCAGTTGTGATGAAACTTCTAGAACAGATAAAGAGCAATGTCAGGGGAATGATCTAGACTTTTTATCCCAAAAACTTAGAGATTTTTTGTAAAATCTAAAAATTGATCAAATTAATTTGTTCTCTTTATTCTTAATGACACCACATGGATCCAACCAGGCGAAGCTGGGGCTGGTGGTCAGTTTAAAGTAAGAATATGCTAATACTTCAAAGCTATAAAAGGTCTATATCTAGATTTAAATTGCTCTTAAGAATTTGGAAGGAAGACTTTTACTCCAAATATGAACATCTCCCGCAAGCAATGTAGGTTTTGTACATGGTAGAGCCACGCTGCACCTATATTAATTGTATTATTGTACCACGAATAGGTCGGCTGTTTCGTATGGTGAGTGTAGAGTACCGGAGACCCTTTTACTGGAATAGAGTCATTCCATCTTAGTCCTCACGGCTGACAACGTATCTGCATTTTAATTCGCAAACGAGGATAGATATAGATGTCTCTGGGCCACAGTAATCACTTACCATCAGGTAGACTGGGTGCTTGCTTGTCATCCATATCTTATAAAAAAAAGAAAAAAAGGTATTCCATAATTAGCGAACCAGTCTCAGAGGACAAATAATTGGTGGGAAATCTATGCAGAAATGCCAAGCTTATATATCACTTCGCCCGCGACTTCGCCCGCGTGGAGTTCAGAAAACGATATTTTCAGCAAATTACAGCCCGTACTCCAAGCATAAGTAATTACAAAGTTCGTTCCAGATCTATCCCAAATAAATCGTGCAATTTACTGTGATAAGCCCGTGGATGTCGTAAGAGGCGACAGAGGGAAACAAATTAGGAGGTAATATACATAAAAAATGCGGTGGTCAACCAGTTTGCAAAACATGGCTGATATACGAATGATACGCGATATGAAGCGATCTATAGGGGAGGCCTATAGGCGAGGGCGGGGAGGTTCACCAGTGGACTTTAATCTGTAACAGTAACTAGGATAAAAATTCCAATGTTACTCTCCGGTCCCTAAAAAGTCTCTTAGCAAAATATTTATTTATTTATTTAACACCAACAAGGCATACACTAACGAAAGAATAATATTTTTACAAAAAATAAAACTTTAAAACTAAGTGTTGACTTAATTACAGGTCTTACACACATTTCATAAAAAATAGACACAAGTATACATATGCAGTGAATTAAACTGAATACAAAAATTAAGAGATCAATAAATAAAATTAGAATTTAGTATTATATACTAGTTTAAATCATGCATAATTTACTACTGTTATTTTCATAAGAAATTTTATAAACGTTAAACATAACAAAAATAAAAACATTAATAAATTATAATATACAATCATTATGATTTCTTATATTTACGCGAACACTACACATTTTTAAATAAAACTAATTTTACGGATTTTATCGCGTATATTAACTTATTTTTAACTTATTTTTATATTCCCGACGTTTCGGGTGCTTTCCAGCACCCGTGGTCACGGGGTCGGTTTTATACAATCATTAGTTAATCACAATTTAGCTTTTATATTACTACTAAAAAAAAATATCTTTACCGTAAATTAAAATTGTTTGAGGAATGTAAATGTAATAAATCACGTTTAAATTTCCAAAGGTTATCTAAAAATATGTCAATATCAACTTTTCTATCTTTATGTTTATTATCAGTAGTCATTATGGCACTAATACAATTCTTATGTGATATTTTATATTATGGTATTTTATAGAATGGTATAAAAGACGACGGCCTTTTTGACTTCAATGAGGTACGAAATATCATGTCAATGCGTTGCTTCGTTGTTGCGTTGAAGAACAAGAAACCAACAAACATATTTTCGCATTTATAATATTAAAATAATGATATAATCGTTGGTGCATCGTGCAACTTCTGACCGATTTGACCGATTGAAGTCATATTCACAAAATGCATGTGTATTTCATTCATTTCAAGTGACCCGATATTCAAGTATTGATTCGTCTTATGAACCGGGTTATTCGGGTCGATCATTCAAATGGATCATTTCGAGTTTCAGTACGCTGTGATCTGTGAGACTCGCTCGATAATGTCGGTTGTCGGACATTACTATACTCTTTGGTCGCAGGTCATGTCAACCGTTTGTTCCGGAACAATACAATACTTTGATGTGACCCGGGTCAAATAATCAAATCATCCACAATTGATACATGTCTATGAACCATTATCTCGACAAAATGTAGCTATAAAACAATGCTAGATAGATCACGTGGCAGTCAAATTATTAACAAACCGGAGACCCTTTTTACTGGTGATGAGGCATTCCATCTTAGTCCCAATGGTTAGTGATAGTTATTTAATTTTTTTACTGACCACTAGCTGTGCCCCGCGACTTCGCCCGCGTGGAATTTACTACGATTTCATGGATATCAATTTTTTTGCGCGGAGCCCTAATTTTGTTTTTTAGTAATGTTACCATATTATAAATATTGACATTAATATTTATACGATACTAACGTCACTCAGTTGTTTTGCCTCTCCGGAACCCCTCCACTAACACTTAAACTTACGGTATTAAAGTTCAAATTGACTTTTAAGTATTATTACGAATCTTTTGTATGGGAATATAAAAAAAGTGTTGTTTTTAGACTTTTTCAAGCAATTTTTTAAATTTTTCTCTCCGTAAGAACCATCTTCGTACTTCAAGGAATATTATAAAAAAAGAATTAGCGAAATCGGTTCAGCTGCTCTTGAGATTTGCACTTAGCAACACATTCAGCGATTCATTTTTATATTATAGAGATGTAGTGGTGAGATCTAATAAATAAATGAATTAACAGAATCAGACATTTCTCTGCGGAAATCCATCTTATTAAAGTTATTAAAAATTAATTTGCTTTATTGCACGGATCTAGGCAAATTAATTTTTAATAACTTTTGTACGAGCAAGTACGTGGTATTTCAATAGTTAAGGAAATATGTTGATATTGCACCTGCGCGTGCGTCACATTCAGTACAATTACATTCATAAGTATTTATATATATTACATTTTATTCATAAGTATTGTTAGTGCATAAACGCCCTCTACGGAATCGGACACAGTTTAATTACCACATACCGTAACGTAGATACAATCTACATCGACATCCTACACATCAATTATATGTAGAGGGTCACAACTCAGAAACCTCCCCCTACAAATTTAATGTATTAAATGCATTGAGTTATACGTACTACGTACTAGAGAAGCTATTCCAAACAAAAATTGTGCGCTACTCTATGTCTTCGCGCATGCGCGGGAGATAGTAGAGTCGCGCATGCGTGGAGACTAATTTAATATAAAATAAGATATTAATATAAAATAAATATAAGAATTTAGTATGAAATACTCTTATTTTAATCTAAACAAACATATTTCTAAATAAAATGTAATAATAATTATCTTATGGAATTCACAAGTCTTCAATTTACACAATATTTAGTTTAGTGTACGGATTGCAGTACAGTTCAGTTGAACATAGTCAATGTTCGGAATGCGAAATCTAGTGCGTAGTAGATACATATATATCGATGGTTAAATGCAATAGTAACAAAAACTTACCTGCAGTTTCCCCATTTCGAACGTTTCATTGCAGAAGTAGCACTGGCTGTCCTTCCTGCCGCTCCCGTTGTCCTGCGACTCTACCTTTAACTTGTTCAAGCTCATTCTACCAATTGTTAACGCCACTGCCGCATTAGTTTGTATCCCACACCGTGGTTAGTTACATTAGTCTGTGACAAAACTGTTAATATTACTGTTAGTAACTTGTAGAATTATGCTAAGTAGGGGTAGGGGGGGCTATGGCTATTCTTTGGTGGTGGTAAAGAAAAATTATTACAAAATAAAAGCAAATCTGCATATGTCGTACTATGAAAGTTGTTAAAGGTGAGCGTGTGAAGCACGAAGTAGATCTCATGGTTCCCGATACATGTTGGGACTGAAGACTACCAGCTTCAAATGTACGGGTAATACCATCACCAATGTCTCGGCTAATATTTTTTTTTTATAGAATAAGGCTGACAAACGAGCACACAGTCCACCTGATGATAAGTGCACGCTGTGGCCCATAGACATCTACATCTATCCTCCATTAATTGCCAAAATGTAGATGCGTTGTCACGTGAGGACTAAGATGGAATGCCTCGTTTCCAGTAGAAAGGGTCTCCGGTTCTCTATAATCACCATACGAAACACAGCAGCCTTTAGCTACTATTTTACGCTGGTATTGTGTGAGAGCGTGGTCCTACCCCGGTCGAGCTGACTAATTTGTGCCAGAACAATAATATAGCTGAAACATGGCTCTACTTATTATAAAATATGAAATAATTATGGAAGATCCCCTTAACCAGAAAGGCCTATGTCTAGCAATTTGGGATTACGAAGAAATACTTTACTACTACGAGAAAATTCTACGAGATAGCTTCACCAGCATCTATCACAAGCATTGAGATCTTTCTGGTACAACATATATATCAAACGACTTCAAAAAAGGAGGAGGTTCTCAATTCAATTAAATTCAATTTTTTTATATGTATGTTCACCGATTACTCAATTGTTTCAAAGGGTATGCTTCCCAGGTGGTGCCATTTAAATTTTTATGAAAATCGGTATAGGAGTTTTTTTTAAATCAACAATAAAATTGATATTGAAGTCGTTTGTACAAAATTTTAAATTTACTACTTCTTTATATGGATACTTTATTTCATTACTAAAGATATTCCAATTAAACTAATTATAAACAAAGCAACACGACTTAAAAGCAATCCCCAATCAATAAGAACACTACAAAAAACCGATGAATTAAATCAAGAAACAATTTTTTAGGTTGGTTCATGGTTTGCGAGTTATAATCCTTGCCTAGATACGTCAGAGGCACAGATTAGTTAATAGTTTACAAAATCAGAGGTGACTGTGATGTTACGTGCGAGCGAGTAAGAGATATCACATAGAGGAGTAAGAAAATATTAGTGGAATTGCTGCAACAGCGTAAGAACACATACCACCTCATCCCGTGGGTTTCGTAAATGTTTATTATGATGTGACTGCCTCGTTGGTGTTGTGATTGTAAACGCGACTGTTGATCAAGAGGTTCCGTGTTTGAATATCGAGTCGGGTCGACAAAAACTCAGTTATTGAGTTGGCTGTGTTGTACGCCGGTGCCTTGAAAGCACGTAAAGCCGTTGAACATGAGCTTGGTCTCTCTTCGGTCGTATAGGATTGCCGTCCTATCGGACTATAGGACTATGGGAGTGAGGGAATACAGAGTGCACTGCACTGCGCAGATGACGAGTCTCTATTGACAATTGCAGGCGTGACCGAAATTCGGTCTGAATAAATTGTATTATATTATTACGTACACCTGTAGTGTAAATATAGGCAGTGATGATTGAGTTAGGTTAGGTAAACTTTTATATATACACACACACACACACACACACACACACACACACACACACACACACACACACACACACAAATAATATTAATAAATAAACGTAATACCTATAGCACCAATTATAGCAACAATTCTTCAACATTGAATCGTAACACCAAACACAAATTTTTAACACTGCTCACACCTCACTTTGTTATATTCGTTCTAAAAACACTCGACACTGTTACAAGAACAACGTTTTTTGTTAAATGATTTATAATATACAATGCTAACCTTATCTGGATTACACCAGTGATATCTGATACGGGGCATTTGGCGAGATAGCGCTAGAGCGTGTTGTATTTTAGTTTTGTTACACGCCATTTAATGGGTCAAGGTGATAAAATATTTTTTAAATCGTCGGGTGCTTTACAGCACCCATGGTCACCGGGTGACTGAGGTGTTTGACGTCCTGATATCATAGTTAGCCCGGCTAAACCTTCAGTTTTTAAATAGTGATTTTTGGTAAGAACGCAGAATGTGCTTACAGTATCTTGAAGTCTTGCAGGGGTTATGCTTGGGTTTGGATTTAATTTTATTAATTATAGGATCCCAATCAGATGGCAGCATCTATCCGTCTTCTCCATTGAAATTAGGATGTTTTTTTTTTAATTTCAATAGCCTCGCGAATCTCCTTGGTAGGAATCGGTGTCCTTATTTTCCTATCGGTTGTCGGTTCCTCGAGCTATATGGCCGGCTCATTGCCACTTCAGCTTACTAATCCGTTGGGCTATGTCAGTCACTCTGGTTCTACTGCGAATATCCTCATTTCTAAGTTTATCACGCAGAGAAACCCCGTGCATAGCCCTATCCATAACTCGCTGAGCGACCTTGAGCGTCCTTATATGACCAGCAGTGAAGAACCACGTCTCAGATCCATAAGTCATCACTGGCAATACGTACTGGTTGTACAAGCTCGTTTTCAGGTTTTGAGATATACCTGACGAGAAGATGTGCCGTAATTTCGCGAACGCTGTTCAGCCGAGTTGAATCCGACGATTGATTTTCACGGCCAAAGTTGGACTTACCTAGTCGGACTATTTCTCCCAAGTAAACATACTCGTCAACAACTTCAAGCTTAGTACTCCTAACAATCACCAGCATGGGTGTGACATGAACATTAAACGTGATCTTGGTTTTGTTCATGTTCATCTTAAGACCTATCCATTGGGAGACACTACGAAGGTGAGTAATGTACTCGCCATTACTGTTAATACCTTATCCTTTCCAGTCAAGTAGCTTGAAAACGTCTTCCAATGCAGCGGTGAAGAGATTCGGGGAAATAACGTCAGCCTGTCTTACACGTCTCTGCAGTTGGATAGGTTACGTACTCTGATTCTGTACTCGGATAGCCATCGTAACCCTGCTTTTTATATATTATGTAGGTATATATAATCAATTTATAGCTAGGGCTATGGTTAGCGTTATCTAGGGTTATGTTAGGAAGTTACGTTACGTTACAGCTCTCTTTCTTTTTTTTTCATGGGGAAATTCCAACGCATACTACTAAAAACATCAGACGTGGTAGAGCCATGCTGCAGCTATATTAGTAGTATATAGTTGTAGCACGAATGGGTCGGCTCGACCGGGGAAGGACCACGCTCTCACAAAATACCAGCGTCAAATAGCAGCTTAACACTGCTGTGTTTTGTATGGTGAGTGTAGAGAACCGGAGACCCTTTTTACTGGAAAAGAGGCATTCCATCTTAGCCCTCACGGGTGACAACGCATCTGCATTTTGATGCGCAAACGAGGATAAATGTAGATGTCTATGGGCCACAGCAACCACTTACTATCAGGTGGACTATGTGCTCGTTTGTCATCCTCTCCTATAAAAAAAAAAAAAACATAATTTAACCAGTGGGAAAAACCTTTGACGTTCGAGTATTCGTTTTTTTAAGCTGATTTAATTGTCTGAGATAATTTTTAAGCTACATAACCATAAACGCATTGAATTACATTCTTAATTGGCTACCTTTTTTTTAGATCCTTCATTACCGGATAATAAGTAAAAAAAGTTTCAAATAAAGTATTTTTTGTCCATCGAATGCCGCACGCTTACTTCGTGCTGGACAAATTTGCATGCAGCGGAGAAGGGAGTGTCCACTAACGTCAGATATCCTCAGGTTAAATACCGCACTAAGCTCAAGTGGCTCCCAATCCGTCTTCGTCGGAATACTCATACTTTCTGCTGTCTACTGTGCCTTATTTAATATATCAAGTGCTTCTTTTACATTTTTAATTGCTCAGCTCATGTCATAATTTTTCCTTACGATCCAAAGGAAATATTTCCCTCCAATGTCCTGTGCACTCCTCGACTTATTATGACAAGTCATTAGATAAGATACGATAAAATAAGATGATTTATTTGTTACAATATGGTACATTTAAGTTGTTATAGAATAATTGAGATCCTAAATATTCTGCAGTTTCCTGCGTACAAATATTTTCAGACAGATTGTTAGAATTTAATAGAAAATCAAGACACTAATTATTATAGAATATTTTCTGTTCTTGGAGTAAGACTTTCGAACTACTTACCCCAGTCAATTAAAAGTGCTCGATCCTTAATTGTGTTCTAGAAACAGGTTAAGGAATACTATTTGTCTCTCTAAACCCTATGATTAATTATGACTCTCGACGCAAAGCTTCAGTGGGGTCCCCATATATCCAAATTAGCAAGCAGACTAAGTTCTGCAGCTTATTCTGTAAAAAAGATTAGAGGTCTCACTAGTGTCGAGACAGCTAGATTAGTTTATTTTAGTTATTTCCATAGCATAATGTCTTATGGGATTTTGCTATGGGGAAATGCGGCTGATTCAGAAACTATTTTTGTTTTACAGAAGAGGGCCATTAGAGCTATTTACAACTTAAAACCGAGAGAGTCTCTTAGAGATAAATTTAAAGAAATAAATATATTAACTTTGGCCTTTCAGTATATTTAAGAAAATTTTATGTATGTTCACAAAAACAAAGGTAGTTTTAGTAAATAAAGTGATATACAATCTGTAAACACTAGGAACAAACACAAGCTAGTGATACCAGTTTCGCGACTCCACAGAGTCAATAATTCATTCTTGGGCAATGTATACGCTATTACAACAAGGTCCCGGAAAGAGTACAGGCTCTCTCTATTACCAAGTTTAAATGTTTTGTTAAGCTGAAACTGTATAATAAAGGTTCATCATCATCATTACAGCCTTTCATAAGTCCACTGCTGAACATAGGCCTGCCACAAAGCACGGTCCTGAGCCACCTGCATCCATCGAATTCCTGCATGTCTTACCAGGTCGTCAGTCCATCTCGGGCGACCCCCGCCCTACACTTCACCTACCGGTACGAGGCTGCCACTCAAGAACCTTTCTTCCCATCGGTTGTCGGTTCTTCGAGCTACATGGCCGTATAAAAAGTGTTATTATAGTACAAATGAATACATGGTTGATAATAACCCCTGGGAATGAGGTGGTCGCTTCCAAGCAGTTTCGAAAATAAATTTTGTAAATAGTTCGTAATCATTTATATTGTAAAATTTTATTTAAAAAAAGTCCCGCTGGGTTTCTTGGTGGTTCTTCCCAGGACAGAGGGTTTTTTTTCGAACCACTGGTAAAGTAAAAAATGACTTTCAATAAGAATTACACATGTAATATATATTAGATAAAAATTATTCTATTCTATGGTCACTGATCTACCTGAAGAATGTTGTTTTTTTAATGCATAAGTTTGTATCTTATTTTTTCTTTTTTTTTGTTTGTGCAGGCCCGCGTCGGTCACAGGCGATGCGCTTGGCAATGGCTCTACGTTAGGACAACATATCGTCTAAGTGAGTCATAGGCACTACGTTCGCATAATTTAACTCAAATGGTAATTAAAAATGTTGTTAAAAGTCAATTAGTAATAAATACGCATTATTAAGAATAACTCAAAAAAGTAGTGGACGTAACTAAGACTAGAGACGTATATTGTGCGTATTCACATCTATAGTCTTAGTTACCACCCGCACTCCCAGCTTCTTGTCACCATTTTGTACCTAAAAACTATGTGTATCTGTTCAGCTACTTTCACTCGACCATATTGTACTTAAAAACTATGTATCAGCCACTCCTACTCGCGATCGCGACTAGCTTCAGCCCTGCTAAGATAGAACGCGCGGACAATATTTACTAACAAAGACAATAGATGCCAGCTCCTGGTAGTAACAACTTGTTAACAATAAGGACGGTCATTTTACATTATAATAATATTCTACAGTCCACACGTAATTTTCCAGATAACGAAGTAGTGTCTTTGATTGAGTTAAAAAAAAAACGAGAAAGTCTAATATTTAATCCGTATGGTTTTTAATAAAGGTACAAAAATACACTAATGAACATCGAAATTAAACAGATCTACAGGTTTTAGAATACGAGCATCAGAACTTCAAACAATTTGGAATTTAGTTTCAAATATATATATATATATATATATTTTAAACTTGATTAAAGATAACACTGTTAGTATGCTATCATTACAGCCCTTCACAAGCCCACTGCTGAACATAGGCCTCCTTCAAGGAATGCCACAAAGCACGGTCCTGAGCCACCTGCATCCATCTACTTCCTGCATGTCTTACCAGGTCGTCACGTCATCTAGTGGGTGGCCGCCCTACACTTCGCGTACCGGTACGAGGCTGCCCATCGAGAACCTTTCTTCCCCATCGGTTGTCGGTTCTTCGAGCTATATGGCCGGCCCACTGCCACTTCAGCTTACTAATCCGTTGGGCTATATCGGTTACTCTGGTTCTACTGAGGATATCCTCATTTCTAAGTCCATAGCTCGCTGAGCGACCTTGAGCTTCCTCATACGGCCAGCAGTGAAAAACCACGTCTCAGTTCCATAAGTCATCACTGGCAACACGCACTGGTTGTACAATTTCGTTTTCAGGTTTTGAGGTATGTCTATCGAGAAGATGTGTCGTAGTTTCTCGAACGCTGCCCAGCCGAGTTGCTTATTTTTTTTTGTTAGTATGCTAGCAGACGTTCAAATATAAATGATGTTATGCAAATCGTCGATATTAGTGAGGATTTTTAGTTGGTAAGGGTATTAAAATTATTTATAGAAGAAAGGGCACAAATTCATTAATAGTTTACCCGAAGAGCACCTCCCGCCCTCTCAATTGCGTGCATTTTTATTAGTGAAGAACCGTGCAGAACCGTGATGTATTTTCCTACTTCAGTAGTGTTGGGTGGTCGGGAGGTGCTCTTCGAACATGTTAAGACACATAATTTTAAGATAATTAATAAAAGCAGGCTATACTTTGCGGAAGTCCATTATATTAAAGTTGGCAAAAAATTACTTCGCGTACATCCGCTCGATAAAATAAAACGATGTGTCTTACCTAGTTTGAGGGAGGGCGGGAGGTGCTCTTCATACTAGGTAAGACACATCATTTTATTTTATCGAACGGATGTACGCGAAGTAATTTTTTGCCAACTTTAACATATTTTTAATTTACTACGCGGATCTTATCTTTTTATTTTTTATCATATTTAAGGAAGCCATAAGATCTCTCTTGGATTTCACATATAGTTACTACTTACAATGCTCAAAGGACGAAATGGTTTTTTTTTATATATATACGAGTAAGACAGGGTAACAAACGAGTAACACAGTCCACCTGATGATAAGTGGTTGCTGTGACCCATAGACATCTACATCTATCCTCGATAAAGAACAAAGAAACAGAATATAACTGTAGTGTGGCTTTACGACGTAACACAATAACATTGCAGAAAAGTATCGCTATCGCTGAGCTGTATTTCTCTGCAAGATTCATTTTACATGCCGCTTACAATCTGTACGTATTAAATTATTTTAAACACACGCAATGAATCTTAAGTTGCTGTTCCCAAGTACAGACTCCATTAAATTAGAGGCTTAGTTTTGGGTAGACGTATAACTATTTATAACTTGACTGTCCCGTTGGTCTAGTGGTCTCGGGTTCGAATCCCGGGTTGGGTCAAAATCAATTTGCGTTTTTCTGGAAGTTGGCAGTGTTTCTGCCCCATGCCTCGGAAAGCGTCCTGCACCTGATCTCTCTCTGGTCGTGTCGGATACCGTCCCATTGGATTTTGAGAGTGAGGCAATAGATAGTGCACCTGTGCTTGTGCATACACTCGGACATTATAATCCTATTCTGCGCAAATGGCTAGCTTCCGTTGAGGCTGGCCGCCGTGACCGAAAGGTTTCCCTACAGATGGAGCTTGTTGAAACGATGGCCAATTTTGTTAATATTCAATATTTTACTTACGTGGTAGAGCCATGCTGCAGCTATATTATGGTTGTAGCACGAATGGGTCGGCTCGACCGGGGAAGGACCCCGCCCTCACAGAATACCAGCGTAAAATAGCAGCTTAACGCTGCTGTGTTTCGTATGGTGAGTGTAGAGAACCGGAGAGCCTTGTTAGTGGAAACGAGGCATTCCATCTTAGTCCTCACGGGTGATAACGCATCTACATTTTGATTGTAGATTGTAGATGGGCCACAGCATTCACTTCCCATCAGGTGGGCTGTGAGCTCGCTTGTCACTTTTGTTCTATAAAAAAAAACCTTAACTTTGAAACTAATTTGTACAGAGAAATAAATCGTTGGGAAGCTCACATACTGTACAGATCCCAAAAAATAGCCACTAGGAGATAGGGTTCATGAAATGAAACTCAACTATCAATTAGCAGTAGGAGTCAATAAGCATCGTATATTATGTAGAGAAACCTTATGTACTATTTGAAACAAATCTTTACAACGCGATATAAATAACATAAGCTATGGACAAAACGACATCTAGTAAAAATAAACATAAACTAAATATTGTAAACAAAGTAATTGACAGATTTCATACATCCCGCCCGCCATGGACAGATTGTCCATAAACTATACATAACCACACGACACATGTACTATGAATAAAAGAATCAATAAAAGTTATAACATACAGCTGTTAATAGTATGTTAAAGTACATATTTCATAACAATAAAAACATAAGTACTAAAATTTACAATCCTTGAATATTTTATTCCAATATAACACAAAAAAATTACTTAGAATAATGCATTGCATTCAGTAAATAATAACAGACAAACATCTTAAGAATACTTATATTCATTCAGTAATAGGCAAAACACAAATTTTTGATACTGGTCTTTTAATAGTAACACCTTTGCATCGTAAAGACACCACACGGGTAACTCCATCCAAACCAGGATGTTTTGCTATAATTATCCCATAGAGCCATCTAGCCGGAGGAAGATCGTCCTCCTTCACCAGTACAACATCTCCGATTTTCGGGTCAGGAGTATGCCCTTTCCACTTATGGCGTTGTAAAAATTGTGTGAGATATTCACGAGACCATCGCTTCCAAAAAGTTTGCACCATACGTTGGGTGATCTGCCAACGTTTAAGCGAATTTATATTAGAAGTTAAATAATTTTCATCTGGAACGAGAACCAATGGTTCTCCAATCAAGAAATGTCCCGGTGTGAGAGGGAATGGATCATCCATGTTATTATTTATTCTTGATATTGGCCTCGAGTTCAGACAAGCCTCGATTTGAGACAACACTGTACTAAATTCTTCAAATGTCAACAAAGAGTTGCCTATCACTCTTTTGAGGTGGCTTTTTGTAGACTTAATACCTGCTTCCCATAGACCTCCAAAATTAGGACTATAGGGTGGAATTCTGTGCCAGTAAGTTCCATTATTAGCGAGCCAATCAGCAATATCAACAGCCACACTGGACCTTTCTTCTGTTAGGAGGACTTGTAATATTCGATCCGCACCTACGAATGTAGTAGCGTTGTCACTCCATAAATCGGAACAATGTCCACGTCTGGAGACAAACCGTTTAAACGCTGCAATGAAAGCTTCAGAAGTAAGATCACTTACTAATTCGAGGTGCACAGCTCTAGTTGCCATGCAAATAAAGAGACATATATATCCCTTTGTAGACCGATATCCTCTGCCTTTTCCTATTTTTATTGCAACTGGACCAGCGTAATCTACTCCGCTATGACTAAATGGTCTACTTGCTCTCACTCTGGCAGCAGGTAACTGGCCCATGATTGGATTATTAGCTCTAGATGTATAGCGCAAGCAAGTAATACATTTGTGTATATAAGATTTTACCAAGTTTTTTAAATTAATAATCCAGTATCTTGACCGAATGAAGTTAATCATTAATTGTGGGCCCCCATGTAAGGTTTTCTCATGTGCATTTGCAACTATTAGTGTAGCCAAGTTAGAAGCACGGGGAATTAAAATAGGATGCTTTCGTTCTATTTCAATTTGAGCCAATTGCAGTCTACCGCTAACTCGCCAAAGTCCATTGTCATCCTTATAAGGATTAAGGGAAGAAAACTTTCCCTTCTTATCAGTAATACGATCATTAAAATATTGTTTTTGACATTTTTTAATACAAATATTTAAGGCTTCTTGCAACTCCTTTGATGTCAACCAACGAGGTTTTATAGTATTCCGATAAAGGTAAAATCTTCTACACCAAGCAACCACTCGTATAAGTTTCCGTAAGGATGAAAATCGATTAATAATATAATCCTCTTCCAAATGTAATACTTCAACGCAGCATAATTTCGATCTTTGTTCTAAATTAGTATCCCATTCCTGGACATTTTTATTGCAAACAGAGTTCTGTTTTAATATTTTCTGATGCAGCCAATCAGGTCCTTGTTTCCATAAATATAAAGTTTCTAAAACTTCCGGACTCACACCCCTAGAAGCACAATCAGCGGGGTTATCTTGAGATTTCACATGAGACCACTGATTACGACCGAAATGTGTGACAATCTCAGATACTCTATTACCCACAAAAGGCTTCCATCTGCTCGGGTGACTGCTCAACCAAGCAAGCACCACTGTTGAGTCCGTCCAAGCTCGTACTCTATTGAGTGGTAAGCAGAGAATCTTTGCTACTTCATATAACAGCTTAGAAAGCAAAACAGCTCCACACAATTCTAAACGTGGAATGGAGACTTGTTTGACTGGCGACACTTTAGTTTTTGATGCTATCAAACTTACATGAACTTCGCCGTTTTCTTTTACAACTCGAGCGAATACTACTCCGGCGTATGCTTGGTTAGATGCATCGCAAAACCCATGTAGTTCTAAAAGTTCTTTCGTATTGGTGAATATCCATCTAGGAATACTAAAGCCTGTAATGAATGAAAGTTTACTCCTAAAATAAAGCCACTCCTGTAACAAATTAGAAGGTAATTCTTGATCCCACTCAATACCTGACATCCAAATCTTCTGAATGAAGATTTTGGCAGTAATTACTACTGGTGCTATCCATCCTAATGGATCGAATAACCTAGAAATATCTGAATCAACCTTTCTCTTTGTAACAGGAGTTGTTATTTGTGGTAACTGAACACGATACTCAAAATTGTCAGTTACATTATTCCAATATAATCCTAAAACCTTCGTGAAACTTTCATTTTCTTTTCCAACATTTAGTTCTATGTTTCCACTTTGACTTTTAACCACTTCTCCAGTTTTTTCTAATAATTCTCTACTATTACTTCCCCATTTTTGAAGTTGAAAACCTCCCTTTTGCATCATTTTATTAAGGTCTTTGTACACTTGTACACCTTCTTCAACTGTTTCACAACCACTCATCAGGTCATCCATATAGAAGTCTTGGAGTACTCTTTCAGCTGCTGAAATCATATCTTTACCCTCATCATAAGCTAACTGCTGAAGAGTACGTACAGCAAGATAAGGTGCTGATGCAGTTCCAAAAGTAACACGTAGTAGCCTATAATGGCGTAACTCACCTTCTTCATCATGCCATAAAATACGCTGAAAATCTTTGTCACTTTTGGAAACCTCTATTTGTCTGTACATTTTAACTATGTCTGCTATTAAGCATATGGGTCGTACGCGCCAACGCATAACTAAATGTCGTAACTCGGGCTGAAGAACAGGGCCAACCATAAGATCGTGATTAAGAGAAATCCCGTTGGTACCAGGACATGAAGCGTCGAAAACAACTCTAAGCTTTGTTGTAGACTTATCCTCACGAATGATGGCATGGTGAGGCAAATAAACCGCACAAGGATTGTCCCTTTCTTCCTCTGGTACGATTTCCATATGGTTAAGATCAATGTATTCACGAATAACGGCAGAATATCTTTCTTTTAAATCTGAATTCCTTGCCAATCTTTTTTCTAAAAGGTGAAGTCGTCGCAAAGCAATGTGTCTGGAATTGCCATACTGGCACTTCGGATCCTTATCACGAAAAGGAAGCTTTACAATATATCTACCTGAATCATTTCGGGTTGTAGTATTAGCAAAAATAGTTTCACATTTTTGCTCCTCTTCAGTGAAAATTATTTTACAGGTACTAGCAGTTGGTTCTGCTTCTAATTCCCAAAACTTCTTCAATAATTCATTTTCATCAACTTGCAAATGAAAGTTTAAGATGGTGTTACATTTATTTGACTCAAAACTATCTATACATGTTGAGTTAATTTGACCCGATAAGATCCACCCCAGTCTAGTATTCTGTGCTACAGGTAATCCAGAAGGACCTTTGATTACACCATCTTCTAAAATCTGAGCAAATAACTCTGCACCAAGTAAGAGATCAATTTTATTAGGCACACCAAATTTTGGATCTGCCAGTTTAAGTTTGCCTATTTCAGGCCACATCTTAACTACAACTTTCTTAAAGGGCTGAAGTGTTGTAAGTTTGTTGAGGACGTGTACCTTTGCTTCTACATAAAATGTGGGATCGTGGAGTGAACGCAACCTAATAAACACCACAAACCTTGACTTAAGCAAAGAACTGTCCTCACCCCCTATTCCTGAAACTACGAGTTTTGTTGGAACCTTCTGCAGTCCAAGTGCTTGAACTGCTGACTCCGTAATAAACGAAGCTTGTGACCCTTGATCCAACAAACATCGCATTGTCATCTCAACACCTTTAAGTGATTCAGCTTTCACTAATGCCGTTGCTAACAACACTTGACTATAATTACTTAAAAAACATGTGACTACTGACTCTGGCTCTGACTCCTTCTGATTTTCATGAATGGCAGTTGTTGAATTAACAGCAACATTTATACCAACTGCATCCGTATTCTCCTTGCGATTCATGGGATTATTTACAGGATGAAGCAACGAATGATGCTTCCTCTTACAAATTTGACATCGTGAAGAGTGTCTACAATTAAAAACAGAATGATTATCTCCTAAACAATTATAGCATAACCTCCTGGCTTGAGCATAGTCCCGTCGCGATTCTATAGTTTCCTTAGAAAATAACTTGCAATTGCATAATTTGTGATTGCCTTTACAAAATGAACAACCTAAATTATTGTTATTAGACGTACTATCATTGGCATAACACACTGTTGCCTTACATTGCCTCGTTTTAGGTTTAGTATCTAAAAATTCCAATGATCGAAACCTATGTTCCAAAAAATCTTTAAAATCAGACAACTTAGGCAACTCAGAAGTTAATTCACTTGACTTAGCTTCCCATTGTTTTCTGGACTCATGATCAAGTTTCTGGCTCATTACGTAAATAATAATTATATCCCAAGTGCTAATATCTATACCTAAATTCTGCAAGCCGTTTAAACATTCTATTATAGTGTCTAATAGTTCCTTGATCGCATTTGAAGATTCAAATTGAATAATTTTATGATTCAATAACCGTTTTAATATGTGGTTTGAAAGATATTTTTTATTATCATATCTACTTTTTAGTTGAGTCCAGCAAACTGAATAATTCTTACCTGTAATAGGAATGTGACGTACAATTTGTTCAGCTTCTCCCGATAGATGACTCTTAAGGTAATGTAACTTCTGGACGTCATCAAGAGTTTCACAGTTATCTACTAAACATACAAATAAATCTTTAAAAGAAGTCCAATCTGAATAATTCCCGTTAAAAATAGGTATAGTAATTTTAGGTAATCTAACCCCTGAAAAACTTGAAACTTTCGATGATACTTTATCGTCGGAAGAAGTAGATTTAGGATTTTTGTCAGCGCATTCACACAATTTTTGTTTTAATATTGACTTATAATCTATATAACATTCTTCAGTTTTGTCGTAAACTTTCTTTTTGTAATATTCAGACTTAGTTAAATCTTCCTTTAATACCTTTAATATTATTGTACGATGAGTTTCACAAAATGAATTCCACTGAACCTCTAAATTTTCTAATTTACTTTCTATATAAAAAACTGTAATACGATCCTTTGAAGTTTTCTTAAAATTGACATAAGCCTTTTCAATTAAAGAACTAGTTTCTATTTGTAGACATTCATACGCTGACATATCCATTATTCTTTTATTTTAAAAAGTATTTTAAAAACAATAAAATTTAAATTTGACAACTTCAAATCAATACGCAAATTTTTCTAAGTCTTATAATAGATATTTATTCAAAAATGTCTATGTATTTGAACAAATTGTACCTCGCTATGAAATTGGGTATAGGTTTCCCGTCACATCACCTTTTGGAGAATTATTCTATTATAATAAGTCTAATACTAGAATAACATTCTTAGTCTACAACATTTTCGAAGTCTACACACATGAATTAACTTAGAAAATTACCAACAATTTTTACTAAATATAAAGTACTAGAATCACGAAACACTTCATTTATCACCTTGTCGTCGAAATGTATCCATATGCGTCGCGTGTCGATGAAGATCCCGTCCACTGGCAACTGCTCCCAATTCAGACACCACGCACTAACAGCGCAGCGTGGTTGCACAGCGGAAGACACTGAGTCACGTGTCGATGAAGATCCCGTCCACTGGCAACTGCTCCCAATTCAGACACCACGCACTAACAGCGCAGCGTGGTTGCACAGCGGAAGACACTGACTCACTACAATAATTTGCTTCTGCGTACTCACAAGTCGCCTGGTAACGCGTGCACCTTTTTTTACACTATACTTCACCACCACAAGCGCAATGATCACAGAGCACTATCGACGACAATCGGCCACCGTGTCGGCACAGCTATGGATACAGACACAACCTCCACTGATGTCTCACTATCCGACATCGAAGGACCATGTACAGATCCCAAAAAATAGCCACTAGGAGATAGGGTTCATGAAATGAAACTCAACTATCAATTAGCAGTAGGAGTCAATAAGCATCGTATATTATGTAGAGAAACCTTATGTACTATTTGAAACAAATCTTTACAACGCGATATAAATAACATAAGCTATGGACAAAACGACATCTAGTAAAAATAAACATAAACTAAATATTGTAAACAAAGTAATTGACAGATTTCATACACATACTCAAACCGGTATGTTATGGAAGCGAACGAGAACTTGGCCTTGCGTTTACCTAACAATTTGTTACGGTAGATAATTTTTGACGTTTCTACTTATTCGCTGAATTACGGAATTAATTAGATGTCACGTTTTTTTTAATACATCTAGCACTTAATAATGTAAAATGTGCACTTACATGTTTAAAACCGCTATTTCATTAATTCTTCATATGGTTCCGCAAGGCATAGGCTCAGGGTTTGGCTACGGGCAGCGGATTTGAATCCTGTACAGCAGAAATGTTTGCCCATGTGCAGTATACGTATGTAAAACGACTCCACTAAACAAGAGAAATCCTGGTTTGGGGGTAACATTTTTTTAAAATAAAAACCGAACAAGTGGGCTATGTATATATCGCAATAAGATGGTTAAAGCAGTGAATTAGATATATCCCTGGGAATATAGCTATATATCGTACTATACTTATATGAAAGCGGTTCATAACTAACTTAGTAGGAATACAACTATGATGCGAGCACGATCTAGTAATATAACTATCTTTCTAGATTAATCTAGTGAAATAATTGTAATTGTAAACTGAATGTACAGGAGCACACTCGTGTCACTCGTGTAGACGAAATGTTCATCATGTGATGAAGGTTACGGATCGCAACTGTTGTGCAACTAAAGAGATAAATCTGTTGACAACTTAAAAAAGTTGCTTTTTTATAGGATAGGGTGACAAACGAACACCCAGTCCACCTGATGGTTAGTGGTTGCTGTGACCCATAGACATCTACATCTATCCTCAATAAAGAATCAAAATGCAGATGCGTTGTCACCCGTGAGGACTAAGATGGAATGCTTCTTTTCCAGTAAAAAGGGTCTGAAAAAGGGCCGCTAAAAAATTAATAGAGTACTCCAAGTCCAACAAATTTTGCGACTTTGACGTTGGATCATTAGTTCCTGTTGTGTTTTTGTTCATTTTTCTGTAAAAAATCCAAGACACAATATTCGACTAGAAAATGTATCTTGTAACAATTTGGATAGTTCTTTATTATGTAAAAGATTTTTATAAAATACATACATTCTATTATCGTAATTTGTTGATTTCGTCGTTTGATGTGTAATTCTTATTGAAAGTCATTATTTACTTTACCACTGGCTCGAAAAAAAAACGTCTGTTCTGGAAAGAACCAGCAAGAAACCCAGCGGGACTTTTTTTAAAGTAAATTGTACATGTATGGTTATACAAACTATTTACAAAATTTATTTTAGAAACAGCATGTAAGCGACCACCTCATTCCCAGGGTTTATTGTCAACCATGTATTCATTTATATTATAATAACGCTTTTTATACAGTTTCAGCTTAATAAAATATTTAAACTTGGTAATAGAGAGAGCCTGTACATTTTTCGGGACCTTGTTGTAATAGCGTTTGTAACATTGCCCCAAGAATGAATTAATGACTCTGTGGAGTCGAGAAACTGTTGTCACTAGCTTGTGTTTGTTCCTAGTGTTGACACAGTGTATATCATTTTTTTTACTAAAACTACCTTTGTTTTTGTGAACATACATAAAACTTTCGTAAATATACTGAGAGGCCGAAGTTAATATATTTATTTCTTTAAATTTTTCTCCAAGAGACTCTCTCGGTTTTAGGTTGTAAATAGCTGTAATGGCCCTCTTCTGTAAAACAAAAATAGTTTCTAAAACAGCCGCATTTCCCCATAGCAAAATCGCATAAGTAATTGCGTTATGGAAATAAGTGAAATAAACTAACCTAGCTGTCTCGACACTAGTGAGACCTCTAATCTTTTTTACAGTATAAGCTGCAGAGCTTAGTCTGCTTGCTAGTTTGGATATCACATTTTTAACATTCGATGTTGTAAATTTAATACATTTAGTTTTAATTCCGTTTAAATGTAGATTATTAACGTTAAGCCAATTCACTAATTTTGATGTAGCATTATTCATTTCATCAGATTTAAATTATTGACGTTTAAGTTTAAAAATTATGGAAGTATCATTAGCAAATTATACTATATCATGATTATCCCCTACAAGGGAAAGTAAGTCATAAATATACACTAGAAATAGGAATGGGCCTTGAGGGTCACCCATTAGTACACCTGTACCCGGAAGAACTTATCCATTGATAATAATTTTCTGCGTTCTTACTTAAATATAAAATAATAAATTTAAGCGCTGCGATCTTGACACCATGGTACTGCAGCTTTATGATTAATGTCATGGTGAACACGGTCGAAGGCCTTGGAAAGGTCACAAAATATACCTAAAGCATCCGCATTGTCCCGTGCACAAAAAATATGTTTAATAAGCTCAACTCCAGCGTCGGTTGCCAAGCGACCCCTTGTAAAACCAAATTGATTTTTGTAAAACAATTTATTATTATTTAAAAAAAACTTAAAATCTGATCTCAAATTATTTTTTTTTTTAATTTTACAAAATGTAATACAGAAATTGGTCTAAAATTGGCAGGTTCTAATGTACTATCAGATTTAAATAAAGGTATAATGTTTAGCAAATGGTTAGCGTTGAAAAATTCTGATTGCAAAAAAAAAACATTCGGCTATTCTTGTTTCGCAAATAATCTTGATAATGTTCAGTAATTCAATCATAAATGGACAGATTACAATAATATGAGTTTGCCTGATAAACAGTCAATCCACAAAATACTTAATAGATCAGCAAGATTCAAGATTGCTTAGCAAAAAAGAAATCTCTATAAGCAGAGACCTAAATTTAATTCTAATTTAAATTTTGCTGGCCACAGTATTTGGTTAAATTTTTTGTACTGTTAAATTTGTGAAAATATGTTACGGCTAAAAGCAGAAGTGCGGTTATACCTTACACATACTTTTAGCCCGCTAGAATTAGGAGCGCTCAGCAGCAGTTCGTTAAATATTGGAGTTTATTGGGTTTGGCCAAATTGACCTCTAAAAAGCTGGACGTGCTCAGCAGAGCGGAACAGTATTTCATGCCGGCACACCGTTTGCAACTTTAAAAGGCGCAGGTGCGGCCTCACATGGAATACTGTTCCCATCTCTGGGCAGGGGCTCCCTGGCGCCAGCTCCTTCCTCTTAACCGCATCCAGCGCAGAGCGGCCACCTCCACTCACCAGACGAAACGCAGAAGCAGAGCTTCCACTTCATGCTGGTATTCTGTGAAGTCGTTGTACCACCCCGGCTCGAGCCTGCCCATACCTGCAACAGCAAAAGCTGCCGCGTGGCTAAAAGCTGAAGTGGCGGTTAGCTGGCTAGAACTAGGTATAACCGCACTTCAGCTAGGTCAGCAGTAGTTGGTTAAATTTGTAAAAATATGGAAATACGTTTCAAGTAATATCAGCGTCAGGTTAAGGTGCGGCTGGCCCCAGCGTTAGAACACACAGTCTACCTGACGGTAAGTAGATACTGCCACTCATAGACAGCTACATCTCTCCACGGTGAAGAATCGAAATGTAGATGCGTTGTCATCCTTAACGACTAAGATGGAATATCTCGTTGTCAGTAAATATGGTCTACGGTTATCTATAATCACCACCAAACATAGCAGAGGTTAATATTTTACACTGGTATTGTGTGAGAGCGTATTCTTTCCCCGGTCAAGCCGACCCATTCGTGCTCCAACCATGACATTACCTGCAGTGTGACTCTACTACGTGTAAAATAATAAATATAGCAATTTTTTTATTAAATTCAAGTGTGTTGTGCGTTGACGCAATATGTTAAAAATATGTTAATTTTAACGGTTATTTTTATTACGTTTAATTAGCGATTACGGCAATGCCTTAGTTTCAGCAATTAATTATGGGCAGAAGATAAGATCATAATTTTACTTAACTGATGTTTTATACACATAATCACACATAATTTTCAATTATTATCGGATCTAGTTAAAACTCATGGATAACTCTGGAATTATAGTGACTCTATCGGTTTTTATATTAAATCAGTTAACTGCCATAGCATATTCATATATACATACAGGTCAAACTAGTATGATCTAGTTTAATAGACCAACCTGACTCCAGAGGTAACGCACTATCCTATGTTTGGTTTTCGCCGCTATTGGGTTATAACAATATACAGTTGAATTAATAACTTCTTCCTTTTTTGAAGTCGGTTCAAAGCATATTACATAGGCCTGAATATACTCATTGGTTTCCCTTTTAGATTACACCACGAGTATATGTCGTTGTTACCACGCCTTTCAAACGGGTTAGACCACAGTTTTTTTTAAACAGTTTGACTTTGTATCAGAAAAATTCTGCTTCCGATACTCACGAGATGATATAGGGTAGTGGATTAGCATACCCCGCCACTACGCGGCAACCTGATGCATGTTAATTTTGAACCGACTTCAAAAAAAGAGGAGGTTCTCAATTCGACTGTATATTTTTATGTGTGTTACCTCAAAACTTTTGTCTAGGTGAACCGATTTTGAAAGCTGGACCTTCTCATGTGGTCCCATATAAATTTGATCAAGATTTGACCAGTAGTTTTGAGTTATCCTTAATAATGCGTATTTAATTGATTTCGACTGATGATGTTCTCATTTTATTTATATTGAAGTCGGTTGTGCCGTGTAGTGGCGGTCAAGAATATCCACTACCCCATATCCTCCCGTGGGTGTCGTAAAAGGCGACAAAGGGAAACAGGCAGTAGATGGGCAGCAGCATCTTCCTGATAATAGCCAAAATTACAATAAAAAAACTGCGGTTGCCAACCCGCTCGCCAAGCGTGGCAACTATGGCAAATACCCCCCAATGACTAAAGCAACAAACAGACGGCCCCCAGTCCCCGGCGGCCCCGCTATTCCTAGCTACGGTGGCGACCATGGTAACGGCGGGGCAGGGGGTGCTAAGAATCTCCGGTGGAGGTTCGGTTGCCACCTTAGACGACTCGAACTGGCAACGTACAACGCACGCACCCTGAGGACTGACGAGAAGATCGTGGAGCTGGAAGAAGAGATAGACAAGTTGCGCTGGCATATTATAGGATTATCCGAAGTCCGAAGAGAGGGGGAGGACACGGTAATCCTCGAATCCGGCAACTTGTTCTATCACCGGGAGGGTGACCATCTGTCCCAAGGAGGTGTCGGATTTATCGTCCACAAGTCTCTCGTTAACAACGTTATAAAGATCGGGAGTGTGTCGACGAGGGTTGCGTACCTTATACTCAGAATCACCAAACGGTATTCGCTGAAGGTCATACAGGTTTACGCACCAACCTCGGCACACCCCGATGAAGAGGTGGAGGAAATGTATGAGGATATCTCTAGAGCCATGCATTCCTCCAAAACCCAATATACGGTGTTAATGGGAGACTTCAATGCAAAACTAGGCACAAGAGAGAACGGTGACCTGAAAGTAGGGAAATTTGGAATAGGGCAACGGAACCCAAGGGGCCAGCAGCTGGCCGACTTCATGGAGAAAGAGGGACTCTTTATGATGAACTCTTTCTTCCAGAAGCGGCCCCACAGGAAGTGGACCTGGTCGAGCCCCGACGGTTCGACAAAAAATCAGATTGACTTCATTATGACGACCAGACGACAACTGTTCAGTGATGTCTCCGTGATCGCGAGGGTGAAAACTGGTAGCGATCACCGAATGGTTAGAGGCACACTGAACCTAAACGTTAAGTTGGAGAGGTCTCGTCTAATGAAGTCAACGCTCCGTCCCCCTCGTGCTCTATTCCAAAGTCCCGAAACCTTTCAGCTCGAGTTGATTTGGACGATATGAATGACAAGCTCGTGGAAACTGTCCATGCGATCGGAGCTAAGTTCTGCAAGACCCGCCGCAGAAGAACACAAAAACTCTCCGATCACACTCTTAATCTCATGGCTGTTAGACGGGAGATGAAGCTACATTCTTCTACAGACTTGACAGCATACAGGCATCTGAACAGACAGATCTCCAAATGCGTGTGGCGGGACTTACGCAACTTCAATACAGCTCGTATTGAAGAAGCGATCGAGCGGAACCAAGGCTCCAAAGTCTTTGCCAGAGATCTGTCTGCCAGAAAGAGCCAACTGTCAAAGCTAAAGACGGAATGTGGCAGCATCGTTTCCGGGACACCTGAGATTTTGAGTGAGATTGAGAGGTTCTATGGGCAGCTTAGTTGGAGCCACACGCAAGTGTGAGTAACGATCTAAGAGCGAGTCTCATCCGACACTATTCCGAAAATATCCCGGACGTCAGTCTGAGCGAGATTAGAATGGCTATCCAGCACCTTAAAAACGGTAAGGCCCCAGGCGAGGATGGAATTACAGCGGAGCTTCTGAAAGCGGGTGGAAGACCGGTACTTGAAGTCCTTCAGAAGCTCTTTAATTCCGTCCTCCATGGTGGCATTACACCGGAGGCGTGGAGCAGAAGTGCGGTGGTCTTGTTCTTCAAGAAAGGCGACAACGCTCTCTTAAAGAACTACAGACCGATTTCCCTTCTGAGCCACGTCTACGTGCTGTTTTCGAGAGTCATTACGAATCGTCTCGCGCGCAGACTTGACGACTTCCAGCCTCCCGAACAAGCCGGTTTCCGAAAGGGCTTTAGCACCATAGACCACATACATACCCTTCGGCAAGTTGTTGTTGCAACATGGTTTGTACAGAAGTCCGAAGAGTACAATTTGCCACTATGTCTGGCGTATGTGGACTATGAGAAAGCCTTTGATTCCGTCGAAATTTGGGCGGTGCTGCAGTCCCTTCAGCGATGCCAAGTTGACTGTCGGTATATCAAAGTGTTGAAGTGCTTGTACAGTAGGGCTACGATGGCTATCCGAGTACAGAACCAGAGTACGAAACCTATCCAAATGCTCTTCACCGCTGCATTGGAAGACGTTTTCAAGCTTCTAGACTGGAAAGGATACGGTATTAACATCAATGGCGAGTACATCACTCACCTTCGATTTGCCGACGATATAGTTCTTATGGCAGAATCGCTGGAGGACCTAAGCACTGTGCTCAATGACCTCAATAGTGTTTCCCAACGGATAGGTCTTAAGATGAACGTGGACAAAACAAAGATCATGTTTAATGTCCATGTCACACCTATGCCGGTAGTTGTTGGGAGCACTAAGCTCGAAGTTGTTGACGAGTATGTTTACCTGGGACAAATAGTCCGACTAGGTAAGTCCAACTTCGACCGAGAGGTCAATCGACGGATTCAACTCGGCTGGGCAGCGTTCGGGAAGCTACGACACATCTTCTCGTCAGACATACCTCAAAACCTTAAAACGAAATTGTACAACCAGTGCGTGTTGCCAGTGATGACTTACGGAACTGAGACGTGGTCCTTCACTGCTGGCCGTATGAGGAAGCTCAAGGTCGCTCAGCGAGCTATGGAGAGGGCTATGCTCGGAGTTTCTCTGCGTGACAAACTTAGGAATGAGGATATCCGCAGTAGAACCAGAATAACCGACATAGCCCAACGGATTAGTAAGCTGAAGTGGCAGTGGGCCGGCCATATAGCTCGAAGAACCGACAACCGATGGGGAAGGAAGGTTCTCGAGTGGCAGCCTCGTACCGGTAGGCGAAGTGTAGGGCGTCCCCCCACGAGATGGAGTGACGACCTGGTAAGACATGCAGGAAGTCGATGGATACAGGTGGCTCAGGACCGTGCTTTGTGGCATTCTTTGGGGGAGGCCTATGTTCAGCAGTGGACTTGTGAAGGGCTGTAATGATGATGATGATGATGAAGTCGGTTGTACTAAATGTGAAGTTCGTATACACGCATTGGATAAGCGCGGTGGACATTTGTTTGTCCTAAAACCCTCTCAGTAATGAGGGGAGTCATGTACCCAGTAGTGGGATGTATATATGCTGTAACTAAGAATCAGTATACAGATGCGTTATCACCCCTACGGACTGAAATAAAATGCCTCGTTTCCAGTTAAAAGGGTCTCAGGTTCTCTAAACACACCATAAGAAATGCAGCCGCAGTTAGCTACTCGCAGCCGCAGTAAGTAAGTAATTTTAAGCTCCTACCCCGGATGAGCGGACTCAAACGTGCAACCAACCATAGCACAGTCTAACCACTACTAACAGTCGGTCATCGAAAACGTTTAGACGGGGCAATCGTACGGTGCGGTGCGGGAAAGTTCCCGAGCGGTTATTACTAGTAGTGTGACCATATGTGGCAGGTTCTTGCCATTTTGGCAGGATTGGCCTCTTATTTTAGCCTCTGGCATGATCGGTTTACGTTTTATAAAACCTGGCGGTATTTGGCAATATTGGGGTAATAAAATAGATTTCATTATTGCAACTTAAAATTACGAAAATTGTAACCCTAGATACTTGGTCAGCATGTTGGGGATTTCCCTGTATTTCTCGATTACTTGTATTATGTTTGTATCACATTCAATAAAGAACTTTAAATTTTTTGTGTATAAAGTTGATAATCTTAAAACGAATTTACACGAGTTGGTTAATATTTCAATCAGTCATAAAAGAGACGTACTTTAGTTTGGTATCGCCTTAGATTTCATGATCCTCGAAATGTTATTAACAAATTGTTAATAATATTTCGTGGACGATAGTAATTATACGTAGCGGTGATGAAGCGAAAATATGAAAGAGCGTATAGAGCGAAGTGGGAGAAAGATCTTTTATTTTCATCATGGATCTCCAAAGATGATCCAGACTGTGTAACTGCAAATTAGCACCCCGGCTGTCCGCTTAAGAGCATGCCGCTACTAGTAAACATCAAAAAAATATGAGTGGATTCAACATGCGGAAGAATATTCTCTCAAATAAATTTAATTAAGACAAAAACACGAAACAGATTTATACTCGTAAACAAACATTTACTGTCTATCTTATACGTTAAACAAGGCATTGGTGAGTATGGCAATTGCATTGCATTCAAACCAACGAAAGATATGTTTAATTTTAATTTTAAAAAATATAGAATTTATATGTGTATTTTTACTTTTCTTAGTTTAATACAATGGTAAATAAAGTTGGCAGTATTTAGGCATTTTTCACTACAGACTTTGGCAGGATTTGGCAGGTTTTTAACCAAAGTAAGGCAGGATCTGTATTTTAAAGATGGTCACCGTGATTACTAGCTCGGGTAATGTCCGATAGGGTTGTCCTATCACACAAATAAATTAAAATAGTTCACACTAAAAACACGCGTAAAATAACTATGGGTCGTCCGCAATCAATCAATCAATGTATTATTTATTGTACACCAATACAAATTAGAACGTGGACAACATGAAATAAATATATACAAATTACAATAGGCGGTCTTATCGCTCTGGAAGCGATTTCTTCCAGACACCCCGAATTGCAAATAGGGAAGGTGTATAAAAACAAGTTAAAAAAAGTTAAAAAAATCCTCATTTAAAGATAAGGAATTAGTTTCAGTAGTTTTCACATACACGTTAATTTGTTTAAACGTGACAATAAATAAAATCAGTTTTTATTTTTTTTATTACTCCTCGTCCTGACAGCCCTAGCAATTTATTGTTTATGTCGGCTTTTCCAACAACATCAAACGCGAGGACTGACTGTATGTTGTTCTTAGGCTGTGACCATAGTATAGCTGCAGCGTGGCTCTACCATGAATAAATATGTCTACAAATTGTGTTCCGGCTCTTAATGTTTGTCCCTATGCAGTTTAAGTATTTAAACTGCCTCAGGATATAATACAGGAGAAAATCCTAATGTGGGGATAACGTTTTTGAAAAGCAAACGAAAGAGAAAGAAACTACATAATGAAAATAAATTGAATCTCACATTCCTAATAAGCCAGCAAACCGGGATTCTATCCTCGCTACCACCAATGAAATTGTTAATTGCAATTTTAAGTGCTGATTTACCACGAGCTCGACAGTAAAGAAAAATACCGTGAGGAAACCTGCATGTCTGAGAAACAAACAAAAATTCGAAGATATAAAATCCGCCAACACGCCTTGGGGCAGCGCGGCGGACACCTCCTTACACTAAAACCGTCTCATATGTGAGAGGAGGCCTAGCAGTGGAACGTAAATAGGCTGTAACTTTTTAAATTTCATTATTAATAATAAGATTCTCTAGTATATGCCACTCACCCATTACACCCATCCATCCTTTACAGCCTATAAAGGTCCATCGCTGAAGAACTCCTATAGACTACCTCATCGGAAGGATTGTGCCATATTTGCCATGTTTGGCATTCAGGTTGCCAACCGCATTTTTAATTATTTTGAGCTGTTATCATAAGAAAGATGCTGTTGTCCATCTTCTGTTTCAATGTCCCTCTGTCGCCTCTTACGACACCCACGGGGGGATACAGGGTAGTGGATATTCTTACACCACACTACACGGTTTACGCCCATCACAACAGCATTATCTTTTTTTTTCATTATTATTATGTGAGAGCGTGGTCTTTTCTCGGTCGAGCCTATGTACTCTTTCTGCAGCCATGACACAATACTACGTTAATAATATAAGTAATCAGCGTTACCGTCACAACATATTAAAATTCTCCTGCTGAATATAGAGCTCCCCTATTGATTGCCTCATAGAGGGGATATTTTTCACAACTGCCACGTTTGGCAAGCGGTTTCCACGCACTACGTTTTGAACGTTATATTTATTACTAGCTGTGCCCGCGGCGTAGCTCGCGTATATAGATTTTACATAAAGAATTTGTCGTTTAGGTAAGAGAATATTAAACGATTTATATCATTACTGTATCAATAAGTGGTAACAAATAAATCATTATCATCAAAGTTCTAAGTAGTTTATGATAGAGCTTCGGTGTAAACGACGTTAGAAGTAGGCTTAGCCGGGGTGTACACAAAAAGGTTACGGGGGCTACTAACGCGAGAAAAAGCAACATAGAGTTGGCCATGTGCAAAACAGTCAGTACTGAGGTCCACTCTTACAACGCGTAAATTTTGACCTTGCACTTTATTTACGGTCATCGCATAACACACGCTGACTGTAACTGGGAACTGAATGCGCTTAAAACTGAAAGGAAAGTTACTTCTTAATAGAGGGTTTTTTGGCAGTGCTGCCAGATCAAAAAAACTCATTCAGCGCTAGAACAACACAAAAAGCGCTAGATTTCATGAAAACAGCGCTTTAAAAAAGTTCTAGATTTCGCGCTAAATTAACTACAAACAAAGTTTGTGTTTTTTATTATAATTTATAATTCAAGAAAATATAATCATAATAAAGAAAACAACATTAAGTTTTTTTCTGACAATATTTTTTGATGTATCAATACTTCGCAGGACATCGACTTATAATTATGGCAATTGCTGTCCACAGTAGTTAGTACTACTCTAAGTAACTTTTAACTTAGCTGTGCTCTAAACAACTGACTAAAACTGAATAAAGCAAAATAAATGCGTTGCCAAAACCATGAACGAAAACTTTAATGAAGGGGATTTCCCCGCTTATAGTCGTCTATAAAAAAAATCAAGTTGATCATCCTAAAGGGGAAGCCGGGAGATCCATAGCACAGGGTATCCTAGTTTGGACTCGTCTCCCATGCTCTTTGTTTTGTGGAAAAAATATGTTTGAAAAAGATAAACTGCAATGTACTATTTGTGGAAAAAAATAATAAAGGTCATTATTATTATTATCGGTAATGTGGACTAACAGTGCTGCTATAAAAGAGTTAATAACCCGCTAGTCGCTACAATTTTGAAATGTGTGCTAAATACACCAAAAAGCGCTGGATTAAGTGCTAGGTGCAAAAATTTCGAAATGCGCGCTATACATTCCAAAAAAGCGCTAAATCTAGTTCCCAAAGCGCTAAAATGGCAGTTCTGATTTTGCGTATATTATAAATACAATATCACGACATTTCGTTGCAATTTTGTTATTTTTGTTCGGGTTCCGTTGTATGGCTTCGATAGATACAAATTTCTTCAGTAAGTCTCAATACGATTCATCGGCGAAAAATCTCAACACAGCAAATCAGAAAAGTTTGTAATTTGTACAACTCCATCTATTACGTCCTTTGTGTGAGAAAACATCCTTTTTTAAATCTCTTTTTATGTTTTAAGTATAAATATATTAATTATTATGGAACGTTTTTTTTACACACAAATCTTTTTATTACTATTTCTGAGATTTTTATGGCGCCATTGAACAAATTCGAACCTACATTTTAAAATAATAATCATTACTTTCGATAGAATTAACCAATTTTAATAAAACAAAGATTAAATGTAACTTGAAGATACGCTTTATGATTTTCTTAACGATTTCTTTGAAAAAAAAAGATGATTACTTTAGACGTGATGCATTCATATAAAAACAGACAAACAGACAGACAGACAATTCTAAAAATTATAAAAATGTACTTATTTAATTATTTTTAGTTCCCCATAATGATTTTAGTCACCAAAATAAATATACAATGTACAGGAAGAGACACAACATGTTATCATCATTTTTATTATATGTATATATTTAATTGAAGAGAGATGGCGCTGCTAACATCAACTTGATGACTCAAACAAAGCCACCGTTGAGCAAATTCCCTACCCATACTTCAGAATATTTATCATAACTTTTGATGGAATGAACCGATTTTAATGAAATAAAGACTAAATGTAACCCGAAGATACACTTTATAATTTCCTTAACAATTCTTATGATATAAATTAGTACTTTAAACGTGATACGTTAACAAACAAACAGACAGACAGACAGACAGAAAATTCTAAAAATGGTGGAAATGTATTTAATTACTTATTTTTAGTACCCCTCAATCACTTTTATTACAAAAATATAAAATGTACAGACATCTGCTATTTACAGTTTTATTATATGTATAGATTGGGAAGACGCTGCTGCGTCCTGGGCTGTTTCCAAGTCACCTCTTACGACATCCACGGGTCGTGTTGTTTTTTTACGTAACCTCTGGACAAAATAGAACGAATTTTTTGTAGGTTAAGAATGACAAACGAGCACACAGTCCACCTGATGGCAATTGGATACTGCAGCCCATAAACATCTACATCCTTCCTCAGATAAGAATCAAAACGCAGATGCCTTGTTACCCCTGACGGCTAAGATGGAACGCCTCATTTACAGTAAAAAAGGTCTCCTGTTCTTTACACTCACATCAGGAAACACAGCAGCATTGAGCTGCTATTTTCCGCTGGTATTCTGTAAGAGCGTGGACTTACCCCGGTCGAGCCGGCTCATTCGTGCTACAACCATAATATAACTGCAACATGACTCTACCACTCGTATTAAAGTATATTAAATATATATATATATTATGCATTTATGTTGTAGATCTGCAGTCTTATTTACTTAGCTCTTGTCGCACCTACATAATAATTATCTCAGTTTGTCTAAAAGATCAACAGGTTGAGAATTGCTAAATCCGTGTGTAATTCTCGCGCGATAAAACCAAAATAAATAAACAAATATGTAAACTTAAATTAATTAACACGTTAGCTGCGGCACCAATTTTTGCATACTTTCCGTTCCTGCGGCACGAGGTATAATCGGCCCGTACCGTGACCAGACGTTAGGGCGACACGCGGTCTATTAGACCCCACCTCCTTTTACAGACTAAAATCCATTTTCTGGCGCGAAATCAAAGATAAATGAGAATTTTGGTCCTTATTGATATAGACAGTGAATTGATGAACCCTAATCCACCGTCGCCCCGGGATCTGATGGCTAGTTTAGGAATTATTAGCAAAACAAAATATGGGATCTTATACACCTCGTAACGCACTGAAATAGGGCAAATTTTCGCTGCGATTAGTGATGGGAAAAATAATATCGACGTTTTTAAACTGTCTTAACTACGCAACGACTTGACCGATTTTGATCAATTATATCTCATTAGATCGTTTTAAGGGCAAAACCTGGCAAAACAACACAAAGCTATCAAAGGATACATTTTTTTTAAATAATCTAAATTGTGCTTGAAGGCGCCATAAAGAAAAAAGAACAGGCCAAGTGCGAGTCGGACTCGCACACGAAGCGTTCCATTCTATACCATTAAGAGGCACCTATTACAGACTTATTATTGGAAAATAATGGATTACGGTTTATGCATAAGGTTTATCTTTCTATTTGTATATGAAAATCTTAATGCGGTTCACAGAATAGAAAAAAAAGGCAACCAGAAGTAGAAAAGAAACTGTCCTATTTATTCTGCCTCGGGCTTTAAAAATACAATTATTAGAACTTGAATTAACATTAAAAAATCAATATCAATATACTTTTTTTATAAAAAGTCAAAATTTTTTTGGATTTTTTATCAGCTTCACGAGATGGTAAAAATGTGCGTAGTTTTTGGTAACAACCAACACATCTTCTCCTTTTTTCACCCTTTTCGAGGCAATGGCGTGCGCTTTCAGGTGCTGAAAAATAACAAAAATGTAAAGATAACGTAATAAAACTGATATTGTTACTTAGGTTAGGTCGTAGATGAGAATAACAATGATAATGTAGGTATAACTGCATCAAATCAAAAGCTTTTCACACAAGTAATCTTATAGATAAATGTTAGAAATATCATATCCACGCATGCTTATACAAAACGTACTTACAAACACTGCAATCCTTTATTTAAGATGGGTAAAAACAAAACATTTCATATTAAAATATTGAGTTTCTTAAATTACTAACACAATAATTTCTGTACTTTTACCATCGTACAATAATATACTCCGCCTGGTGCTCTCTTCCGACCACGTGACATATATCGTAAAATTTACATAAGTCGAATCTAACACACTTAACAAACTTGGTGATTAAAAATATCCCTTTACATAGGTATTTTGTTGTTTTTAACTTTTTAGTATTATTGTAATAGCGGCCTACATAATTTGAGAAAACTTCAACTATCTATCTATCGCGACAAACGGACAGACAGCGAAGTCTTAGTAATAGAGGGTCCTGTTTTTATCCTTTCGATACGGAACCCTAAAAATCTTTAATATTTATATACCTACTTTCAAAACCTAGACAAAGAACTACTGAAATATTAATTATATTACTTACCTGTTTTGTCAACGGCTGCTTTGCGTTTCTTGTGGAGTTTTTCACTACCTACAAAAATATCAATTAAGTGTTAAGTCCTAATAATAATAACATTATTATCACGATATAGAATAATAGGTAATTCTAGATATGTTGCAAAGTATTAGGTACGTCAATAATACCGTTATTACCAATAATATCTTTAGGTATAATATACTTAAGTAATAATATCTTACACTTACTTTAGGTACATAGCTACCAAGATAAGAAAAAACTAGGTACTTACTGAAGATTTTTTCATTAAAAACTTACCTGTTTTGGCTCTGTTTCTGGGTTTTTTAAAATTAACTTCTTCCGACATCGTTTAGACATGTTCGGCGCTGTAAAAGGACGTGCTCTCCAATCGACGTGATGCACAACACTGGTCGCGGGAAGCTCGCGTTGAGTGCGGTACGAGGTCAGGGGGGATATGGGACGTTTTAGCCTCGTTCCGCACTGCATTAAAATTATATTAATTCTGTGCGGCACGAGGCCTAAGACATCCGGTACCAAGGTAGGTACACCACCGAGTCCGGAACCATTAGTGATCTCAAATATATATTTATCTCTTTCCTACACTGGACCAAACCAAAGCTATGCCATTCGCACGACAGAGAAATTCACTTTTTTGCTTGCCGCACCACAGGGAAGTTGCATCAGGGGTGATTTAGGCCTCGCTTCGCACTTAACGTGTTAAGTGAAATTAATTCTAAATTATTCACCTTATTTGATTTTTCACCACGACACATGCATTGCGAAAAAGACATTCTCAAGGCTACGACTTGGCATAACATGTTTGTGGTGTGTATAATTTTTTTTATAATTAATCTTTAAACAATTTTTTTAATAAATACCAATCAAAGAGCGGTGACTATTAAAAGGCAAGATGATCCTAGAACTTCATTATACGCAAGCTAACTCTGACCGGCTTGCTTTTTAGTCTGTGAGGTTCTTCTTGTTCAGGGTCAACCCCGACATTATATCAGATTTGATAGAGCACAAGTAAAAGATCGCCGAATACTTTTAAGAATTATTTGTGAGGCGAGGATATTGAATTTAAAAAATGCCTTGTCACGCTTGGCGGGTGGAATGACGACAGCAGTACGATCGAGAAAGAGGTCCTTTTTTCTGCCTAGTACTTTTTTATAGAATACCAGCAGTTCCCCGCGACTTCGCCCGCGTGGTTTTCTTTTTGGCACGGAACCCTAAAATAAAAGTAGCCTTAGTTACTCCTTATAACATCAGCTGTCTGCCAGTGAAAGTCCCATCCAAATCGGTTCACAGGTTTTTGCGTGATGCGCGTTCACGCCAAAATAGTTTGCAGATGACAGATTTTAATCAGACTTATTTAACATTTATCGTTATATTTTGGCTAGTTTATACAATATCTTTATGATTTATAGCTTATGTGTTATTCTGATGTATGAGCTATATTATTGTAAAGTTTCATTAAAATCGATTCAGTAGTTTTTGCGTGAAAGAGTAACAAACTTCCATACATACCTCAGAAACTTTCACATTTATAATGCTCGTATTATATAAGTAGGAAGGGTGACAAACGAGCCTACAGTCTATATGATGGTAAGTGGATGCTGTGGCCCATAGACATCTACAACTTTACACATTTAAGAATCAAATTACGGATGCATGTACCGCAGAAAAAGCAACAATGACATTTTTTTTATTAAAAAGGTTCACCGGTTTTCGCCACACACCCGTTACACCCATCACTGTAGTGTTCTTTTTCACTGGTATTCTGTGAGAGCGTGGTCCTTTTCCAGTCGAGCCTATCCATTTGTTCTCGTTCTCTACCAAGTATGTGGCATAACTGACCAGCTACACCGTAACCGTTACAGCCTATTAAAGGTCCACTGAGCATATGCCTCCCCTATAGATTGGCTCATGATGTTTGCCATAGCTGCCACGATGCGCAAGCGGGATGGCAATCGCAGTTTTTTATGGAGCCCTCACATATAAAAACTAGCAAGCGGACATAGTTTGGCAGCGTATGCTGTAAAAAAATTAGAAATCTTACCAGAGTTGAAACAATTGAAACTTGTTTATTTTAGCTATTTTCATAGCATAATGACGTACAGTATTTTGCTATGGGGACACGCGACTAAATATATAAATACGACTGTGAGAAAACGAATTATGTGCTTACCATACTTCTCCGCGGCAAGAAAACACACATCATAAACCCGTAGTGCTTAAAAAATCGTTGTTTCTGTTGGGTATGTTTATATTGTTACATATGCAAATACCGTCATGTAGGTTAATAAATCAGTTGTTGAAACCACCGCTCGTACTACTACCTAATATATAACTGTTTTTAAAACTTTATATGAAATGAAGATATCGAAATATTTTTCTTTTTATAAGGGTAAAGTGTCTAAGAAATAAAACTTAGAAAACTAAATTGAAATATATCCAGTAGTAATTCCTTGATGCGCGCACAACTGCAAACCTCTCAATTTATTTATATAGATTTGCAGAAGAGGGCCATAAAAGTAATATATGAATTAAAATCTAAAGTCTCTAAGACAAAAATATAAGGAAATGAATATATTAACTACTCTATAACATTTTTTTTAGGTAGTAGAGCCATGCTGCAGCTATATTAGTAGTATAGTTGTAGCACGAATGAGTCAGCTCGACCGGGGAAGAACCACGCTCTCACAGAATACCAGCGTAAAATAGCAGCTTAAGGCCTTAACAGTGGTTGAAATGCCTAAATCTAGGATATTTAAGTAAAAAAATCTCAATAACTGTTCATTTAATCCACAAAGAAAAAATACAGGGTAACAGAAGAAGATTTGTTAAATGTTTTTAATTTAACAAAATTGTATTTTTGTCAACCCCTTATTAGAAAAAAAATCCCCAAAGAGTACCTATCTTTGTCATATTTTGCAAAATTTCTCCAAAACGGCACAAGCTTTTTATATAGTTCTTACACTAAAAAAAAGGTCTTAAAAATATTAATATTTTTAATTGAGAGTTTTATTTTTATTACCTGTTTTATAAGAGAATATATCATTTTTCCCTGAAATTGAATATATTTACGCGAGCGCGCATGCTCCGTCGCCATGTAAGCTCTGTCACAGTCCGTTTTCGGACATCGTCGAGGGTGGACCGCACGTCGGTGTTGGAGCGACTTCGTTCAAATATATATTAGTTTTTTAAAAGTTTATACTCAATTATAAATATTTTTATGACTAGAAATACTTAATTTAGTTAATATCTGTACACTGGTAGCTGTAAATATTATTTTCTAAATAAATGAATTTTTAAAGTGCCCAAAGAAGAAGAAATTTTTGCGGCGACGTTGATTAGTGAAATTGAAAAATGCATTTTTATATAATTTAGATGTGGAACGACGAACATGCTCTCGTTACTTAGATTGCGATAGTTTTTAATACCTATGTAATTTTATTGTTGCATATTTTTATTAATTAGTTGATAATGAATTTTATAATTATGTATTACAATAAAACGCTGTTTTTATAAGTATGACTTTATAAAATATTATTGGGGAAAGAAATAAAGATACAGATACTTACATTTAGGTACACTGTTATCAAATTAAATCAAACAATATAAATGAATAAAAGAATGGTGCTTACCTAAGTATAAATAACTATATAAAGACATTCTTGGGTTTATGGTTTTTTTTTGTTAGACAAACTATCACCTAAAAAATGTAAAAATTTTAAATTGGAGAGGGGTTTCTCTACGTGATAAAGTTAGAAATGAAGGTATTTGCATTAGAACCAGAGTAACTGACATAGCTCAACGGAATATTACAGTGAAATGGCAATGGGCTAGCTATATAACTTGGAAAACATATAAAAAATAGGAAGAAAGGTGCTCGAGTGGCAACCTCGTACAGGTAAGCGAATTAGTACTCAACCTTTATTCCTCTTCACGTATTCTCATACGCTTTTCTTCACACATACACACACACACGCACACGCGCGCAAGCACGCACGCACACACACACACACAAATAGGTCGCAAATAATACTTACCTAGTACTATTAGGCAAGAGTGAATAGGTTTTAGTTAAGTCAGTGCAATTCACCATCTTAGACTACATAACCACTTACCGATGGGATTGTAGTTGCTTTACTACTTGCTGGGTAAAAATAGTAAAAAAAAAAATTTACCCTGTGAAAGTTTGCATTTAGATATAATTTTTCTAACCAACCATAAAAATATGATGAAAATATGTATATAAGTATAAAGGTTACCTCACACGGGACAGTAATAATATAATATTATATATTCCATTATCTCTGAAATCCGAGGTACGTTCATATTAAGAGGCTGAATAGAGCAACATTGAAGTGCATGGGGATGGTTTTGTAATTTCACGTCATTATCGAAAAAAAATTGTACGTATTTCAGGTGGCGGTTTGCAAAACACGATTCCACAAAAATTAACTCAATAGAAAATAATTGCAAAGTTGCTTCTAAAAATACTTAAATTTTCAACGTCAATTTTTTTTTACGTGGTAGAGCCATGCTACAGCTATATTTATTAGGTATAGTTGTAGCACGAATGGGTCGGCTCGACCGGGGAAGGGCCACGCTCTCACGGAATAACATGTAAAATAGCAGTTTAACCCTGCTGTGCTTCGTATAGTGAGTGTAGAGAACCGGAGGACCTTTTTACTGGAAACGAGGCATTACATCTTAGTCCTTACGGGTGACAACGCATCTGCATTTTGATACGTAATCGAGAATAAATGTAGATGTGTATGGGCCGTAGCAACCACTTACCATCAGGTGGACTGTGTGCTCGTTTGTCACCTTTATTCTATTTAAAAAAAACTTTCTGAGATTTCAGTAAAATAATGTTAAGTATTGTAAGCACTCGTACAATTATGTCTCATGTTAATAAAGCTATTGGGCTATTTTGATTTGTAATAAAGTGATTTTACTTTATAGGTTAAATAATTTATTTACATTTTTATATAAAGAACCGTTTTTCTGTCACTCCTATTGAATTTGACAGTGCTTGCTGAAATTTAGCATTTTTAGATGGATCAGAATCGCCCGCTGATCCGGCTGTTAGATATTGTAAAAATAATCGAAAGTATTTATTTTTACTTTCATGCCCAAGACTACCTTGTTTTATTTTATTACGGTCAAATAATATTTATTAGGTTATAAAGCAAGTATTTTTGTAAATGTTTTGTATGTAAATGTAAATGTTTTCATTATTTTGTTATTCTATTGTTTACAGCTATTATCACGTCTTAGCTTTACACCAAGAATTACATTAGAAATTCTTAATGGGATGCGATGTAACGCGCATACATTATTTACATCAAGACCTATAATATATATATTTGGTTTTTTTTTTACCAGTAGAGTTTTAACAAAATCTTAAAAAAGTTCAATGAATTAAAAAAATGCCAATAATTATATAATTTCAAGTCAGTGTTTTACATTTAAAGATCAGTTATAAAGAGCCAAAGTTATTATTTTCATTTTGATTAATTTAATTCGAGACTAAAATAAATGTGAAAGGGCTTTTATCTGTAATAATAATTTTCATCAAAAATAACATAGACTTATAAAAGTCATATACACGGTCAATCATACTGAAGATTATCAATTGTACTAAAAAATATTTAAAAGACTATTTCCAGTATAATGACCCGAATATCATCATTAATGTTTGACTGGCACACTTAAAAGTTTTGTCACATGGCTAAATGATTGACTTTTATATTATGATAAGATCATGCTTTTCTTTAAAAAGTTGCAAGAAATTTTAATTCCCGGCCCTATTGGTTTGTTTTACTTTTTACTTAATTAGTGAAAAACAAAATGGACTGATCTAAAAGTTTACTTTCTTGTGTAAAAAGTGCTATTTAGAATTCTATGCAAATGATAATTAAAGTTTCTATGTAAATAAGTGTATTATAGCGGAAATTATATTCAATAGTAGCGGCCATCCGTATTTGCAAAGCCAGCATCATTTTCTGTACAGAAACCGGCAAAGTGTTGCTCAAGGCACTATAAACAAAGCAGCTGATAAAATGTTACACTCATAACTGTTAACAAAAACTGTTTTCGCAAATGGTCTTATAGATAATAATAACTATTCCGCCGTGTTAGGTGTAGGAGCTATTATTAGAAGGAGAAGAGGTAAAATTTTGTTTTAGAAATGCGCAATCAATATTGTTTTGCCTGCAATTGAGCATAAAATAAAAAATAACTTCAGCCAAAGAGCATAACTGGCATTATACTCAGGCCCATCAATTGGTATGGAAAAAAATAATTTTACCAGGTTTCAAAAAATCAATCAAAATTCAAAAAACATAAATATTAAAATCAAAAATGTATATATGTATGTCTATACATACATATAATGATTTATGGCCGCTTAGTAACTGACGGTGACTCACTATAACATCCTACAGTCACGCCGAAACTAAGAGGAGAGAATCACTGTAGAAAAGGTAATAATTTATTGCAGAAATTTTGTGATTAAAATTAAAAATATAATAAAAATTTAAAAAAAATATAAACTTATCCAAGTTAATCTAACTTAGTCTAACTTATCCTTATGCGTACAAAAAAAACAAATAATAAAATAGTGAGATGGCGTCAGTTTTTAAGAAGATATAACAAAAATAAACAAAAAAATAAATTTCAATAAAGTTCAGTATTTAATTGATTATATACCGCTGACACTTAATCACGCTTTTCGAAACCACGCCAGTTGTAAACAATACTTGTGTGAAAAGACAAAATCTTCTTTTCAAATTTCCGCCGAGTTGTAAGTAGAAGGCCAAATAGGTCACGTGTCAATTTTAATTAAATATATTTTATATGAAGTGATATTGACTACGTTTCATCAATTAACCATTGGTAAAAATTAAAACAGGAATTTTACGATTGTGTTTACAAAAAACATTATTAGTTGAACCTTGCAGCTTGTTCATTATTTTTATTATAAATACCTATAAATGTATATATTATTAATAAATAGTTCCCACAATATATTGGATTACTTTTTATTTTGCCCTATCTGCAATGTTCTACGCTCTATAGAAAATGTGGCGTAGGACATGACTGACAATCTTTCGAACGTTTTATCTAGGTACAAAGATGTTTTACGTTTTCGTCGCCTCCACATGATATTTTTGTCAGAATAAGGTACCCTTCTATATCTGAAACGAATATAAATATTGCTACAAAGTAAAGTAAAAGGCTATACAAGTCCCTCTACTGGGCACAGGACTCTTTTTTTATTTATGAGAGGGTTTTAGGGCAAGGAAATGCCAGTCGTGCTTCCCCAATGCGTGTTGACGAAAATTGCAATTACAAATTTCATTCGTGCTGTCGGGGATCAAACCCGGGAAAATTTACAGCGAACGCTTTGACGACATATTTTTAATACGACACAAATAAATACAAATTAACATATATAATAAAAATTCTTACGTACTTGAAACTTGAACACTTGATAGCTCGTGATGCCTACCGGACAAAGCTACAGCACCACACCGTGCAATGTAATTGAAGATGCGTAACCGCGACATAATTCTCAGTGATGCGCAAGCATAACAGGCAGTATGTCACTTATATAATTGTCATCTCTGCAGTCTATTAATCTTTGCACTTTTATAAGTAATACAGAACGTAGTTGCTAGACGGTGTTGACATCGGCTAAAATCTCTGCGATCGCCGTTTCGTCAAGGTCATTCAGGCTAGTTAAAGCCTTAACGCTTCTGTGTTTCGTATGGTGAGTGTAGAGAACCGGAGACCCTTTTTACTGGAAATGAGGCATTCCATCTTAGTCCTCACGGGTGAAAACGCATCTGCATTTTGAATTTTTAATAGAGGATAGATGTATATGTCTATGGGCCGCAGCAACCACTTACCATCAGGTGGACTGTGTGCTCGTTTGTCACCCTTAACGTATAAAAAAAATGTACACAAAATATTTTTAGGTTTTTTTTAAAATAAAGTAAGTGATATTCACTCTGTAAATACTAGGAACAGGCAAGGACAAGTAATACCAGTTATTCGACTCCACAGAGTCAGTTTTTTTTAAATGTCCCACTGGGTTTCTTGCCGGTTTTTCCCAGAACAGAGATTTTCCGAACCATTGGTAAATTAAGCATAAGAGTGAATTTCCAGCTGGTACCCAGCGCATTTCTGAAGAAGAAATTGTTGTGAAAATATCGTTTTAAATATGAAAGTTATATTGTTCAACTAGTAGATACCCGCGACTTCAACATTGCTTAATATGTTAACAAAGTGTTCCTATGTGCGAAGGAAAAAACATCAAAAAGACAAAATTTCTTTGTTAACAATGTTATTCGTTGCTCCGTTTGTATACCTAAAATATATAAACATTATGTGGGTAAGTAACACCAGAGCAAGCGACGTACAGTTGACCGTGTGAAAAACCCTGTATAAAAGTAGTTGTTTCTTAAAACTTAAATTTTAAAGAAGATATCGCATAATTTTTTTTTGATAAGGGCCAAGTGTCTAAGAAAGTAGTTTTTCCGTGATGCGCGCACAACTGGAAACCTCCATCATTTTATTTATATAGATTAGGGATGATAATACATACATTGAAGTTGAATGATATATTACTATCAAACAAATGTATCGGTACGATACCCGCGCCACCTACTGTAAGTTAATTGTACTATGCCTATAATCTTCGCGGAAGTGCAAGCAATAAGTTGACACAGCATTGCCGCAATCTAATGAACGGTATGGCAGCGCATAATCATCATTCATCATCACCATTACAGCTCTTCACAAGTGCATTGCTAAACATAGGCCTACCCCAAGGAACCCCACAAAGCTCGGCCACGAGCCACCTGCATCCATTGACTTCCTGCATGTCTTAGCAGGTGTCCATCTAGTGAGGGGACTCCCTACACTTCGCCTGCTGGTATGAGGCTGGCACTCAAGAACCTTCCTTCCCCATTGGTTGTCGGTTCTTCGAGTTATATGGCCGGCCCATTGCCACTTTAGCTTACTAATCCGTTGGGCTATGGCGCTTACTCTGGTTCTACTTCGGAGATCTTGTTTTTAAGTCTGTCACGCAGAGAAACTCCGAGCATACCCATCTCTATAGTTCACTGAGTGACTTTGAGCTCCCTCATACGGCCAGTAGTGAAGGACCACGTCTCGGATCCATAGGTCATCACTGGCAACATGCACTGGTTGTACAATCTAGTTTTGAGGTATGCCTGACGAGAAGATGTGTCGTAATCTCCCGAACGCTGCTCAACCGAGTTGAATCGTTCGATTGACTTCTCGGTGGAAGTTGACTATTTGTCCCAGGTAAACATACTCGTCAACAATTTCGAGCTTAGTGCTCCCAACAACTACCGGCATAGGTGTGACATGCACATTACACATGCCTTTTGTTTTGTCCATGTTCATCTTAAGATCTATCCGTTGGGATATAGTGTCTATTGAGCGTAGTGCTTAGGTCCTCCAGCGTTTCTGTCATAAACACTATATCGTCGGCAAATCGAAGGTGAGTGATGTACTCTGCTGTGACGTTAATGCCGTATCCTTTCCAGTTCAGTAGCTTGAAAACGTTTTCCAATACCGTTTTGAAGAGTTTCGGAGATATGACGTCACACTTCTCTGCAGTTGGATAGGTTTCGTACTCAGGTTCTGTACTCGGATAGCCATCGTAGCCATACTGTACAAACACTTCAGCACTTTGATATACCGACAGTCAAATTGCAGCTTGCAGCAACTTGCAGTTTTTAAGGTGCCCGAGAGCCATTCTAATCTCTGACTGACGTCCGGAATATCATCGGAATAGTGTCGGATAAGTCAGCAGCGCATACAATACGAACAAATAAACGTTAATTTGTATATAACAAATATTAGATATTGAATAAAAAGTTTCTATTGTATTATATTATGTTGTATTTGATATTGGGTAGACGCTGCTGGCTATATGCTGGGTTGTTTCCCTCTGTCGCTTATTGCAACAACCTCGAGACGAACACTTCAGATTTATTTGTATATAACCATTGAGTTATAATATGTGCTACGTACTAGAGAAGCTATTCCAAACAAAAATTGTGCGCTACTCTATGTCTTCGCGCATGCGCGGGTGATAGTAGAGTCGCGTATGCGCGAAGACTTTAATTTAATATAAAATAAGATATTAATATTTAATATAAAATACACTTATTTTAATCTAAACAAACATATATCTAAATAAAATTTAATAATAATTATCTTATGGAATTCACAACTCTTCAATTTACACAATATATAGTTTAGTGTACGGATTGCGGTACAGTTCAGTTGAACATAGTCAATGTTCGGAATGCGAAATCTAGTGCGTAGTACATATATTATATCGATGTATGTACCTATAAATAGATTAAGTATATAATATGCATTTCTTTTGTAGCTCTATCCCCTATTTACTTAGCTATTTTCGAATTGCTTGAGGGGTTTTATCCGTCTGTGTAGTTTTCGTGCAATAACACAAAGATAAATAAAGAAATAGGTAAGCTCAAATTAATTCTAAATTATTCACAATATTTGATTTTTCACCATGACACATGTGTTGATAAAAAACATTGTCAGGGCTAACACTTGGGAAAACATGTTGTAATATTATTTATAATTAATGTTTAATAAAATTTTAATATTTATTTACTATACAGCGGTTACAACTAAAGGGCAAGATGGTCTCCTTGAACTTCATTATTCGAAGGCGAACTGAGTTCGTTCTCTGGGGATGGCCCAAATAGGTTTATTATTTGCTTTTAAATTACTGACTTGCTTGCTATTTTAAGTCTGTGCGCATTTTCAAGGTCCACCCGGTCATTAAATCAGATTTGATAGACCACAAGCAAAAGAACTCTAAATCCTTTCAAAAATTATTTATTTATTTAATTAATTTATTCTTTATTGCACACCGAAATACAGAAAACCGAGTAGAGTTGTCTTAAGTATAATACACGTATATACAACAGGCAGTCGTATCACTCTGAAAGTGATCACTTCCGGGCAACCTTTGCGTAGTGGACTGTTGCAAATAATCATTAAAATATAAGGGGGTGTTAAAAAATTAAAAACCAAATAAATATAGATAAGTTAAAATTATACATACATACATATAATCACTCCTCTTTCCCGTAGAGGTAGGCAGAGACCACTTCTTTCCACTTGCTACGATCCTTACATACTTGTTTCGCTTCGTCCACTTTCATTATTCTCTTCATATATAATCTACGGTTTAGGGTAATCTGGACCTGGCCTTTTTTCAAGACGTCCCTGATTTGGTCTAGAAATGTCCACCTAGGTCTACCCCTTCCAACAATTTCATTCACACTCGCCTTATACACTTTTTCGTCAATCGTTCTTCATTGATTCTCTCGACATGGCCAAACCATCTCAGCATACCTTTCTCAATTTTTGTCACTACATCTTCTTTCAGACCACAACATTTCCTTATCTCACTATTTCTTATCCTGTCACTCAGTTTCACTCCTGTTATACTTCTTAATGCTCTCATTTCAACTGTATTTATTCTGCTTTCATGTTTCTTCTGCCATACCCAACTTTCACTTCCGTACATGAGTGTCGGAAACAACACCCCCTCATGCATAGCCAAACGAGCCTTGTTAGACACCTTCCGACGCTCATAAAGGAGTGCAAAGCTCCATTCACCATGTTTCCTGCATTCACTCTTTTTTCGATATCACTCTCACACTTTCCATCTCTTGTAAACTTTGAACCCAGATACACAAACTCCTTCACCGGTTCAATTTGTTCATCTCTAATCAAGATATTGCAGTCTGTCACTGCCTCATCTCTTTCAAACACCATCACTTTCGTCTTCTTTACATTCATCTCCATTTTCTTTCTATTAAAAGCTCCACTCATAGCAGTTACCATCTCCTGCAACTCCTCGGCCGAAGACGCAAGTAATACTTGGTCACCAGCATAGAGAAAACATTTGACGAGTAACTCATTCATTCTCAACTCACTTTAATTCTATTTTAAATCTGTCAAGCAATTGTCCACGAACAGATTTCTTTTTCAATTTAATTTAATAATAAAAATTAAAAATTATAAATAATATAATAAGGTAATTAAATGAAAAGAGTACGAAAAATATGATTTGACAAGGCTTTGGAAGGAATGAAGAGATGTAGCACGATGAATGTGAATAGGTATAAAGTTTCGCAAACGCACAGCAGTGACAGTAAAGGATTTCTTAAAAAAGGAGAAGGAGTGCAATGGAGTGGAGAGATAAAGATTGACGGAGGATCAAAGGAACTGGTTACGGGTCCTGAAAGATACTCGAAATAGTATTTTAAATAATGAGAAGGGTTAAACAGCACGATATACAAAACAGAGAGAATATGAGTATTCCTGCGAAGGCGAATCGGGAGCCATTCGAACTGTTTGCCAAATTCAGAGATATGATCATATTTGCGGAGCCTAAATATAAATCTAATACACAAATTTTGAATGCGCTCTAGCTTATTAAGCTGCTCCTCGGTAATATCAAGACAGCATATATTAACATAATCAAGAATAGGTAGAAATAGAGCTGAGCAAGAGTAACTTCAGTTATTGTGGGAAGAAAATTATGTAATCTAAGTAAAGAGCTTAACGGATTTGAGTGTAGTCTAGTAAAGTACGAGTAGGCAAGACCAGTAAATTTTTCCAATTAAACTACAACTACCGATGACAATACCTGAGTTTTCTTAGGATTTTAATCAATAAACTATAACATTTACTCCAATTTGAAATACAAGTGAAATTAGCGTTAACAGTGTCAACTGCTTTCGATAAATCTTCAAGAGAGTACTGAATATAGAATATACTAGCTGGTCCCCGCGACTTCGCTCGTGTGTTAGGGTTTTTTAGTTTTTGTGCGGAACTCTAATTCTTTTTCTAAAGTAAAAATAGCCTAAGTTACTTCTTATGAAATCAGCTATCTGCCAGTGAAAGTCCCGTCAAAATCGGTCCAGCCATTTCGGAGATTAGCGGGAACAAACAGACAGACAGACAGACAAAATTTTTGAAAATTGTATTCTAGATATAAGTACCGTATTTGCTTTCATATGCATTTAGTAAAATACTGTAATTTTGACATTACAAACAGACACTTCAATTTTATTTATTTTTTATAGATATAGATAATTATTCGTAAGGTGAGGTTGTTTTTTAAATAAATAAAACTATCGTCACTCTTGGCAGGCGGCTTAACGGTACCATCCGGTGCTGCGATCGAGAAAGGGGTCCCTTTTTCTACCTAAGAGTCCGTTTGTGTGGGTAAGACCCTCTTACCTATTTGTGACGCTAAATAGCAGTGCTTGCATTCTAAAGGTCTGAAGATTGATTTGCCTGTAAATATTTACGGCAACGACGTCAACGTCAACGTGTAATCAACACAACAAGCTAAGGTAATGTTCCTTCATCTAATCCGAGGTGAAACTGACGAAAAACAAGCAACGAATTGTTATCAGTGTCGAGAAGTAGCAAGCGGCGACTGTGTCCGATTGCTGCTACCGGATGCAGCAACTACGGTTTCCTACAATGGTTTGCCGTGTGGGTAACCAAAATGTCCACGTTTGCGCAGCGCCTTAAAGTTACCTTCACCGAACACTTTTTGATTGGCGGACGGTATGTGTCCAGTGGAAGCAACTGGACACAAAAAGTGTCTGCGTCTGCGCAAGGAATGGCCGATTTCATATTGATTACATGAAAATAAAATATTCATTGGTAGCATGTATCCCACACAAGACACAAAAGTGTTTAGGTTTTGCGCGCGCCTAAAGTATCGAAAAGGAGATTGGGAGGCATCAGTCGGTAATTCTACGAGTTTCATTGTCATTACTATACCCGTTGGGGTATTCTACTAGTGTAGGCAAGGAAGTTCGTGTTGCGGAGAGGCCGCCCTGTGTTACATTGAGAGGAGTAGTGAGGCTTGCATACTTTGGTGTTATCATGTAATTGGGGCCTGATACTAAGCAGGGTTTGTTATCGAGTAGATGTCCTTTATTGGATAATTTTGAGAATAATTTCTAAGTATAATTTCCGAGAGCTTCGGTGCTTGACGTCGGCTATATATTCTTTTATTTATCCTATGTAAGAGAGACCACACTCACAATGAAGCTCGTACACTTCTGCATCTTGTAGTGGGAAATGACACTTGACGGATGGTAAAATTTGACTAATCTTCTTCGACGGTTTGTAGTAGGTCTTCAATATGTAGCCAATCTTGTCTGTGACTGCTGTAACATATGGTAGTGCAGCAGGCACACGCACGATTGTGGCTGGCTGGCTTCACTCGGTCACTGTGACGTAGGCGCGGGACCCGAAGCTTGTTGTCTTGTAATACTTGCTTGACGTGCTGGAGCTCGGCAGCCAGATGTTTTCCGTCATAAATGATCCCTTGTGTTCTCTGAAACAAAGATTTTGCCACGTTAGCTAAAAACCACTTTATCAACACGTTCAAGTCCCAGGTCAGGTAAAAGTTTAAATGAAATTGTAAGGCATTCAAACAAATGCCCTAAGTTTCTTGCCGGTTCTTTTTGAGAAAGTCTTGTTACTGCAAACCGGTGTAGATTTTAATAATCTCATGTGTTTTAAACAAACCAACATTTTTTTATAGGACAAGACTGACAAGCGAGCACACAGTTCACCTGATGATAAGTGGTTGCTGTGGCTCATAAATATCTAAATCTATCCTCGTTTGCGAATCAAAATGCAGATGCGTTGTCAGCCGTGAGGATTAAGATGGAACGCCTCTTTTTCAGTAAAAAGGGTCTCCGGTTCTCTACACTCACCATACGAAACACAGCAGTGTTAAACTGCTATTTTACGCTGGTATTTTGTGAAAGCGTGGTCCTTCCCCGGTCGAGCCGATCCATTCGTGCTACAACTATACAACAAATTACAACTTTGGCAAACGCAGTAGTATTCCTCCCTCAACTTTTCACCATCGGACAACCAGGCGGTCGGCGGGTCTTCACCCCTATGATGTCGATATTCCACGCATTAGAACCAAACGGTTTGCTTCGTCTTTTGTAATGCGTACAGCAAAGGAGTTGAACAATTCACAATCTGGGCGTGTTCAATACAATAGCAGACTTTTGTTACGCTAAGACAGTGCGATTTACCATCTAAGGCTGCATCATCACTTACCACCAGATGGGATTGTCTTATAATAAGTAAAAAAAATGTATGCAAGTTTTTAACCTTTGTCTAAAGAACTAAATGTTGAAAATGGCATAGTTTAAATTTCGTTAGTCCGTTACTCTGTTACGACCGCGAGTCGCGACCGATTATTTCACATGTTAATACACTAGTATATAGATATATTGCCCGTCTCATTTGTCTAGTGGTCGTTACCGCGATTGCCAATCATAAAATCCCGGGTTCGAATCCCGGGTCGGGACAAAATTAGTTATTGGGTTTTCCGTCAAGACATTCTCAGTAGCAACAGCCCTGAATCAGGAAGTATGCGGTGTTTCACCCTCGTGCGACGGAAAACACGTAAAGCCGTTGGCTCTGCACCTAATCTCTCTGGTCGTGACCACACCTTCTAATTGGACTTTGAGAGTGAATGAATAGAGAGTGCATCTGTATTTGTACACACACTCGCACACTATAATGCTGATGAAACATGGTCTAGAGTACATTATTATATAAGTACACTTTTGATAAAATTAAAACAATTATTATTGAATAAATTTAACGAAAAAAAAAAACATTCCAAGGAACATATTTTGCGGAACGATTTAAATATTTATTAGCTCACTAAGAGTAAGTGTATAATAAGGTATTAATATTTACAAAAATGGTAGGACTTATCACCTAGGTAACCTTTTGTAGTCCTAGCAAAAAAAAAAACTTAAAGTAGATATAACTTGACTAAATAACCTAAAAATTTTAATTACATATATCTCACAGAATACCAGCATAAAATAGCAGCTTAACGCTGCTGTGTTTTGTATGGTGAGTGTAGAGAACCGCAGACCCTTTTTACTGGAAACGAGGTTTTCCATCTTAGTCCTCACGGGTGACAACGCATCTGCATTTTGATTTGTAATAGAGGATAGATGTGGATGTCTATGGGCCGCAGCAACCACTTACCATCAGGTGGACTGTGTGCTCGTTTGTCACCCATATCCTATAAAAAAAAAGAATGAATGAATGAGGAAAGAGTGACAAAGCAAATTTATGTTGCAGAAGTGAATGGCAGAGCCGGGAAGGGACGCCCTAGGTGAAAGTTTATCTACAAAATTGGCGATATATTGAAGATGTGCCAGATTAGGAGTACCCTTAACCGACGAGCATGCATGCATGCGTAGGTATACGGATGTAAAGGAGGCAAGAGAGGTGTGTCAGGATCGTGTCAAATGGAAGTCCGTAGTCTGTAGTCCGTAGTGACAGGCGTGATTGTTTATGTTATGTTATGTAATATTATAATTATTAATAAAAAAAAAAAAACTTTCAATTTTGATTTTTTAAATTAGCCGTGGTAGCTCAGATGGTTAGCGCTCGCTGTAAATTTCACAGTACGCTAGCAACCCGGGTTCGATCCCTCGCCGTCAAAAGTGCTATATTTCACGTGCTCAGCAGTGAAGGAAAACATCGTGAGGAAACCTGCATGTCTGAGAAATAAGAAAAAAATATTTCGCAGACATGAAGTTCGCCAACACGCATTGGGACAGCGCGGCGGACATTTCCTTGCCCCTTTACAAATGTGGCCTGGAAGGCCTGTGCCCCGCAGTGGGACATATTATATATGCTGTAACTTTAACTTTAACTTTTTAATAATTTATAAAAAAGTAAAGCACTTGTATTACCGAAGTGAAAGGTATTGTTGCTAAGGTGCAAAAAACAAACAAACACTAAACAAAAATTCAGCTACGTGTAAAAAAAAAAGTGTGTGCAAAAGGCTAGAAGGCAAACAAGGCGCTGTCCTACTTATTCACTAACTGAATTATGCAAGCTTAAATTTGCTCCAGTTATATCATTTGATGTTGAAATTCTTCACCTAATTATTAGATTTACCTAATTATATATCAACACTTAACCTCATTATATATTAAAACGTAATTTAAAATTAAAAAAATTTGTACAACAGATTTCTTTTACGTTTACTCAAAAACTATTTGTCAAACCTTGATCAATTTTATATGGGACCACATGAGAAGCACCAGCTTTCAAATAAAAAGAATCATCGAAATCGGTTCACCCAGAAAAGAGTTATGAGGTACATATACAAAAAGAAAGCATACAGTCGAATTGAGTACCACCTCCTTTTTGAAGTCGGTAGAAAAACGGATGTTTTAAAGATGAAAAGGTTTCCATTAGCACCAGCAGCAAACTTTAAACAAAGGAGGCTACAGCTTTGTAACCTCTGAGGACTTAGTTGTAATAATGATTTCTCATATTTACGCGAATACTACACATTTAAACAAACAAACGTACAGGATCGCACCCGTCACTACATTAGATTTGATAGACCACAAATCCTCGCTAAAGAACACCGATTCCTTCTAAGGATGATTCGCGAAGCTATTGAAATCATAAAAACATTCGAATTTCAAAATAAAAGATGGCTGGATGCCACCATCTTCTTGGAATCCTATAATTAATCACATTAAATCCCAACCCAAGCATACAACTGCAAAACTTCAAGATACTATAAGTTCATACTGCGTAGATTGGAACAAAAAATTTGTAATTTTTATCTGGAGGTAGCCGTGGTTAACTATGACATTAGGACGTCAAACATCTCAGCCCTCTCCCCCCTCCCACCTCCCCCTCCGCCCCGTGACCATGGGTGCTGTAAAAAGCTCGAAATGTCGGGAATATCAAATAAGTTAATATAATATACGCGATAAAATCCGTAAAAACTGGTCTTATCTAAGTTGGAATTTAACAGACCGTACCACAACAGTGCCATGATAGCATTCTACACAGACAAACTTTTAGGCAGAAAAAGTAATAAACCAAGAAAACTGTCTATTCTTGTTTGCTTTACATAAAATTTTCCATTTCAACTTTATTAGAATTCTTTATATATAATTATATGTTTAATATCCATATGAAGTCATTATTTAAATAATTAGTAATTTTAAATGCAAATTAATCTAGATCTTATTAACAGTAACGCAATAATAGGTTTTTAGGTTTATTGGAGGTACTAGTACTGGCTGCAAATAATACCTAGTCCCTTGCGATAGGGTTAATTTTTTTCGCTTTTCGGCCATTCCTTTGCCTCTCTAATTTTATAAAATATATTATTAAAAAAAAAAACAATCAGGCATTGACTTAGGTTAGGGGCCACTTTATAGTGATCGTGTACTTGTCCTTGACATCGTTAGGAACAAGTTAACCTCAGCCTTGCGCTGGGTGTCTAAATTAATTACGACGTATTAATAGACGACACTCATTTGGCTCTGAACGTTTACGATCTTCTAATTAATACGCGCATATTTATACACAAGTTTTGTGTATTTTGTATAAATCAATGTATCCCAATTAGGGTTGCCGCTGTAGTATAATATATAGTATCGTACTATATTTCATTCAGTTTTTATATATAAAAATTACCTATCACATTGTTTGTCCGCGATGAACTCCTAAACTACTGAACCGATTTCAGTGAAATTTTGCACACTCCGTGCAGTTCGGTCCAACTTGAGAGATAGGATAGTTTTTATCCTGATAAGTGACAATCAATATTTTTTTTTATTACGAATTTAAGAAGTTTTTGTATGAAGGGTCGTCGAAAAGGGCAGAACAACGTCTGCCTGGTCAGCTAGTTGTACTATATATTAGAGAAAAATAATATAGTACGAAAAATGCTATATTTTACTAATTCTACTGTTGCTCTTTTTTATATTAACTGTGACTGGAGGTGTGGAACATGTATTACGGAAAGATTTTTTCCGTCATCCATGTAAAATGCATAGAAGAAAGAAATAGAGCAGGTGTCATTTAATTAAAAATGAATTGTAATTAATTTTAATATGAATCTCAATTGCTCAGATTCCTATAATTACTTTAAAGGTATAGAATAGAACATATATCATATTCATGGCCAAAGCTAAGAGCAATAACAAATATGTATATGGAAAAATGCATAAAGATTAAAAATAAATGTGTACTTTTTTCCTGAATTTCCCAAAAGTACTAAATTTTGCCATTTTTTTTGGAAAAAATACTATATTTATTAAAAAAAGGTGGCAACCCTAATCCCAATGCTGAATCTATTTAATGTTTTAATAGTTAAATCTATCGGCGTTTTGTTTTGTAGTAAAATTTTTTTAGGCTCGACTTGAGGGTTACTAACATACCCGTCAAGCGTGGCAACTGTGGAAAACATTCCCTAAAATAAATTATTACTAATTTGAACTCCAAAATTAAAACATCGTACACTGCGACAGAACTCTAAATTCCACCCATATTGGGTACTTAGTCTCGATGGTTGGCAGTTCACCGCCGATTGTTTTACAATGAATCTTCTGCCACGCAAAACTACATTTTGGAATTTATTAGCATTTTTTTAGTAAGTGGTTGCTACGGCCCATAGACATCTATATCTATCAAAAATGCAGAATCAAAAGTATTTTACGCTGGTATTCTGTGAGAGCGTCTTCCCCGGTCGAGCCGACCCATTCGTGCTACAATCATAACATAGCTGCAGCATGGCTCTACCACATAGCATTTAGATTTTTTTATACTATACTAAGCCAGCGCTTAACCACAATACCACCTGATGGTAAGTGGTGATGTAGCCAAAGATGGTAAAGCGCACTGACTTAAAGTGATAGAGACAGCACGAGATTTGACGGCATCTTAAAACTGAGTAGCATTTGAGTATGGGGGCTCATATTTTATTAGTGACGCAACAAAATGGTTGACAAGAGTGTTTATAAGACCACATGTTATCTTCTCTCACATTTTGTTTCGTCTGCAGCAGTTAAAATGAATACTTTCAGAATATAAACCAGCGACAGGTTATGCAACTAATGTTTAAAATTTAAACAATTTCAACCGATCGTGTAAGGTCATCTCGTGAAAACACGCATATATACCCTTGATATAGAATCGTCGACAGTCCTTTCATTATTTTTGCATTCTTTTATTGGATTTTTCAATAGAGATGTTTGCTGTATTGTTACCCGCTTTTGAATGGATCAAATATATTCACAATTTGGACAATGAAGTAAGTCAATTATTCATCATATTCTAGCCTATTTCAATACTAACGTCATTCTGTGGATTATTATGGAATGGTTGGAACTGCATTGTCATGATAGCTGCAAAGTTGATGACGTCCTGGTTTCAAAAATCTGAAATAATACTTTCCTATAATAAATACTGATAAACTTAAATTAAAAATCTGAATGACAGGGTGAGAAATTGTGTGATTAAAGAAGAGTATAGTTTGCAAGATGATGATCATGTATTTAGCAGGGATGGTAGATATGACAAGGATATAGAACGACGAGTGAACGCAGGAAATAGAGTGAATGGGGCTTTACACGCTATTATGAGGAGTCAGAATCTGTCAACTAAGGTACGTATGGCAATTCATAATGCTGTGTTAGTCCCTACTTTAATATATGGTAGTGAAAGTTGTGTCTGGCAGAAGAAGCATGAGAGTAGAATAAATGCTGTAGAAATGCGGTTCTTAAGGAGTATGCTAGGGCTGAATCTGAATGACAGGGTGAGAAATAGTGTGATAAGAGAAAAGTGTGGTTTGCAAGATGACGTTGTGACAAGGATTAAGAAAGGAATGCTTCGGTGGTTTGGTCATGTAGAAATAATGAATGAGGAAAGAATGAAAAAGCAAATTTAAGATGCAAAAGTAAACGGCAGAGTCGGGAAGGGACGCTCTAGAAGAAGTTTTATCGACCAAATTGGCGATATATTGAAAATGGGTCAAATTAAAACTACCCTTAACCCACGAGCATGTATGCGTATGTATATGGATGTGGAGGAGGCGAGATAGGTGTGTTGCCAAATGGAAGTCCTTAGTCTCTGCTTAAGCCTTTGGGGGACATGTGTGAGTGTTTATGTATGTATTAAATTAAAAACCAACTCCAACAACTAAAGAGAATAAAAAAATTTACACATAATAGCTTCATTTCTTTGATACACATCTCTTCGCACCGACTTGAAGTTGTTATGTGTAACTTATTATCACAATTAATTCATTTTAGTCTTTGAAATCGGTTCATAATTTTTTTAAATATTTTTTTAATAATCATTCCTGTCCGTAGGTGTCCTAAGAAGCGGAACCACAACAAATACTAAAAATTAAAAAAAGCACACACACACTGGCATAAAAAATTATCTTTTTAAAACAAAATTTATTGTTTTACGAACAATTACGTAAGAAAGGAACATAAATCACTCATTGTTTTTGTATATCACCTTTTATTTACTACTTTGTTTACACTTTAAAAGTAAATATTTTTAACGTGGTAGAGTCACGTGAGTAAATAAACGGAACATAGACAAAGCTTCCTAAGAACGTGCAAAATTGTTACCTATTTTGATAGGGTTGTCACAATAGGTGAAGACAAATTAAAATTACTCTAATAATTTTCTTTTTATAATTTTTGTTTTTTATTTATTTAAAACTTCATACATGTGGTATATAGGCGGACTTAATGCCTAAGGCATTCTCTACCTTACCTTACCTTGGGATGATGCAGAGGTAGAATGAAGTAGATGTAATAAAAGGATAAAATGCGAATACTAAACTAAAATAACAAAAAAAGAACATTGGAATACGTGGAAATAAAATATATAAGGTATAAATGGAAATTTCAATATATATTATATATATAAAATAAAATATAATAAAAATGAAAAATGACAAGAGCATACACCTTTCTAAAAGGCCGGCAACGCATCTACAATTCCCCTGGTGTTGTGGTTGTTCATGGGTATGGCTCGTTTGGCTACTCTTCTATAAAAGAAGAGATGGTTGTCCACTGGCTGTGCCACGGCGTAACCAGCGTAACCGGTTTTTTCCAGTATTACCGCGAACGCGACAAGCGGCCAGTGGTCACGCACACATGCCCCGCGTGGTTGTAGTAGTGCAACCGATTCGCGCGGTTGTATGAAGCTTTATATCTGTTCGGTTTATTTACTCATGTGGTAGAGCCACGCTGCAGCTATATTATGGTTGTAGCACGAATGGGCTTGCTCGACCGGGGACGGACCACGCTCTCACAAAATACCAGCGTAAAATAGCAGCTTAACGCTGCTGTGTTTCGTATGGTGAGTGTAGAGAACCGGAGACCCTTTCTACTGGAAAAGAAGCATTCCATCTTAGTCCTCACGGGTGACAACATTTTGATTCTTTATTGAGAATAGATGTAGATGTCTATGGGTCACAGCAACCACTTACCATCAAGTGGACTGTGTGCTCCTTTGTCACTTTATACTATAAATAAATATTTTATATTAATTAGATTAAAAATAAATAAAGCAAACCGCAGATATTCACAAATGTAGAAAAATTAAAGAAACAGAGATAAAATGTGCAAAACATTAAACAGCAAATCACTGAGGAATTGTTTCGGGTATTAATATAATACTCTAAAACCTTTTAAACTTCTATTTAAAAGTAACTTCTGAATCAAATGACATTGTGTAACAAAAAAACTTCAACTCAATATCAACTAGCGACATCTGGTGAGTGTTCAAATGCTCGTGATTTGATTCACGTTAGTTGTCGAATGGCGGATTCGTGCCCACGACCTTTTAGTTTCGCAGCTCGCACAGCTCGTACCATTAGACTGACGACATACATTTATTATTAAAATAAAACCTCGATATCTTTAAGAAGAGATTCCGCCTGTGGTGTTGCTCTCGAGTGACGTGTGTCCAGGTTGTCCGCGCGCGCTAACGTCCCAACGTTAGTGCCCCTTCCACGCTCCGCGCTTCCTCATTCTGTTAGCACTTTATAGCGCCGAAGCACTGTAAGTGATTTACGCTAACTCTCAGTTCTTACCCCCCTAGCCCCCGGACGGGGAGGTTTGACTGACCGCTTGACAATATTGTAGTAGACTAGTTACTAGTGTATAAGTTTATTTAGTTTATTTTATTAAATATTTTTTATTATATATACTGTGTATTGTGTTTCTTAGAACACGCTACTTGCTCTTTTCAAAGCAAGACCCTGTTCTTTTGAGAACAGGGGTCTGTTTCTTTATAAAGAGCGTCCCGTTCTTTTCAGAACGATGATCCTGCCCTTACTGTCTTAGATAAGAACGTCCCGTTCTTCTGAGAACGGCGACCCCTGCCCCTACTAGAGTATAAACGTCTCTCCGAAAATGTCAACTCAGGACTTAAAAGGTTCGCTCATAGAATCCATCAACAGGATGGATGACCCGCAGGCTCTTGCCGCAACCCTAGCCCTTCTGGCTTCTCCCGCCCTTAAGGCAAACCAACCGCCACCCGTGATAGCGGCCCACCTCGAGTCCCGGAACTCATTCTCCGCGTTGGATATAGATATGGAGTGCTCTCACTCCGACTCCGCGTCCTCAATATCTGCCTCTCGGAAGAGACCCGCCACCAAGTTCAGCACCAAGACATCGGAGTCCTCTGACTCCGATGATACCGGTGACTCTCACTCGAACGAATCCTCATACACCACGGTATCATCAAAGCGCGCAGCAAAGCGCGCCGCGAAAAACCGTTGGCCCGTGCCGCTCCCCCCACCCCCGCAGCCCCCGCCTCAGCCTCAGCCCCCGCAGCTCTAGCTGCCGCTTCTTCCCCCGCAGCCCCCGCTGCTGCCCCGACCCCTCTTATGTCGTTAGACATCGCAGCGTCGTCAAAGCCGGCTTCACGTTGCGCTCCCCAACTTGCGAAGAAGCAAGTCCCGCCCCCTGTCTTTTTAAGAGACAAGGCTGAATTCACCCGACTTAGCAAGATCTGCTATGATTCGGGAATCAAGTACGATCAAGCTACAAACATGGGAGTAGCAATAAAGATAGTCCCACAGTCCATAGACGACTTTCGTCGTATTACTAGGCTGTTCAGTAATGAACGTGTGTCTTACCACACTTACGCTCTTCCGGAAGAGCGTAAAGTCAGGGCCGTCATCCGAGGCGTCCCGTTTGAACTCTCCAACTAGGAGATCCTTGATGACCTTAAGTCACAAGGATTCCCCGTTGAGGCAGTTCATAAAATGCATAGTAGAACCGGGTTGAGATACCCGTTAGTTTTAGTAATTCTCTCAAACGTTCCGGAGGCGAAAGCTATCTTCCGGTAAGTACGCACTGTGTGCGGCTTGTCGGGAGTGAAAGTTGAGCCACCGCATAGGCGCGGTTTCCCGGCACAGTGCCACCGCTGCCAGCTTTATGGGCATGTGGCGGCCAATTGCTCCGCCCCACCCAGTTGCGTTAAGTGCCTTGACCCACATAACACTAAAAAGTGTCCCCGGCCCAAAGATGCCGTATCCCCACCCGCGTGCGTCCTGTATCAACAAACAGGCCACCCGGCAAGCTACAGAGGATGCCCGTGCGCTCCTCGTCCTCGCCCAAATAGGCAAGTCCCACCGCCGGCCAATGACCGCTCGTTCCCGGCGTTATACGTAAGGAAGCCCCGTCAGGGCTTATCTCAGCCGCTACAGGGCTTCGCACGACCCCTTCAGGGTCCCCCTAGACCACCGCAGGCACCTATTAGGTCACCTCCGGGCTTCTCAAAACCTTCGCAGACTCCAGTATTTCCCTGGGGCCCCAAAAAGGCTGGCCCACCGCGGGCAACCTCCGCTCCTCAGTCAAAACAGCCCTCAATGGTCGATGACCTTAACACGGTTTACATCGACCGACCTTAATATCGACATAAACGAAATAGCAGTATTAGCGAGCAAATTACGCGCTGCTCGGTCCCCTCAGGACCGTCTCCTAGCTCTCGTAGAGGATAATAATCTTTTGTGTTCATTGTCAGTTAAGTTAACTTAATTAACTTAACTTTAAAATGACAGAGCCATCTGCTCTGCATAAAAGTCACGGTCGTATCAAGCCTAAAGGGTTATCGCTTGTTTCTTTTAACATTCGCGGATTGCGAATTAACCTTCCAGAGCTTAAGCTCTTCCTTCGAGATCGCGCAGCCGATTTTCTCCTCTTACAGGAAAGTAATCTCAAATCTAAGGACATTAGAGGCCTTTCTATTAATAATTATTCTCTTCTTCATAATGACAGGCCCGACCGCCGAGGCGGCGGTACGGCCATTTAATACAAGAAAACACTGCATTGCTCTCACATTAATATTCCGCATCTTACCAATATGGAAGCTACGGTATGCAGGTTAGCTATGACGGGACATCAGTCTTTAGTCATAGCCTCCTGTTACATCCCCCCTTTATTTAGATTTACCACGTGCTCGGCGGAGAAGGAATACATCGTGAGGAAACCTGCATGTCTGCGAAATAAGAAAAAAAATATTTCGAAGACATGTGAAGTTCACCAACACGTATTTGTGCAGCGCGGGGGACACTTCCTTGCCCTAAAAGCAGAAACTCTCAGAATTGAGCGGTGGCCTGTGCCCAGCAGTGGCATAGGCACTAACTTTACTTTACTTTTAGTTATAAAAAAAACAATATTTATTTATTTATTCTTTTTGCACCAAATATTTGTACAAAAGGGAGCTTAATGCTATATGGCATTCTCTACCAGCTAACCTTGGGTAGAACAGAAAGTGAGTTTGGTCAGTTAAGTTGTCATGATATTATCACACTGTAAATACTAGGAAGAGACAAGAGCTAGTAAAACCAGTTACTCGACTCCACCGAGTCGGTAATTCATTCTGGGTGATACGCTTTCACAACAAAATCCCAAAAAATATACAAAATCTGACTTTGACACCAAGTTTAAAACTTTATTAAACAAAGATTGTATATAAAGGGTTATTATAATACTAAGGAATGATAATGGCCCCTGGGAATAAGGTGACCGCTATCAAGCTATTTCTAATTTGTTGATAATTATTATGTATGTGTATTATATTAAATTATTGTAAGCTGTTCTTTTTTTTTAATGTTTTTTGTCTGATTCTTCCCAGGACAGATATTTTCAGAACCAGTTGTAAATTAAATATGAATGACTTTCATTAATTATTATTTATAATCTTTATTGAATTAAATACTAGAGCAAGGGGTAGAGAAGGAGTGTATAAGAGTCGGCTCAAGCTTTTCCAATGAAAGAGGAGTGAGACAAGGCGACCCGACATCCCCGAAGCTGTTCATTGCCATCCTAGAGTCGATAATAAGAAAGCTGGATTAGAAAACTAGCGGCCTTAACATAGACGGAAAATATCTGAGCCACCTTTGTTTGCTGACCACTTGGTGCTTTTATCGGAAACAAGCTCGCGATTACAAGTCATGATCCAATCACCTAATGTTGCTAGTAAGCAGGTAGGATTAGAAATGAACCTCACAAAAACTATGATTATGACAAAAAGCATGGAAAAGACAATATCTGTCGATTTTTTATAAGATCGGGTGACAAACGAGCGCACAGTCCACCTGATGGTAAGTGGTTGCTGTAGCCCATAGACACCTACATTTATCCTCGTTCGCGAATCAAAATGCAGATGCGTTGTCACCCGTGAGGACTAAGATGGAATGCCTCTTTTCCAGTAAAAAGGGTCTCCGGTTCTCTTCACTCACGAAACACAGCAGTGTTAAACTGCTATTTTACGCTGGTATTCTGTGAGAGCGTGGTCCTTCCCCGGTCGAGCCGACCCATTCGTGCTACAACTATACTACTAATATAGCTGCAGCATGGCTCTACCACGTAAAATAACGTCGATAACGAAATATTGAAATATACGAACACATATATGTACTTAGGTAAACAAATTGGCTTCGATAAGGAGAGTAATTATTCCGAAATCGAGAGGCGTATTCAACTTACTTGGAATAAGTACTGCAGCCTAAAGAAAATATTTAAAAGTAATATGCCAGTAAAAAATAAAAATAACGAGCTGCCTTTACCGCGCCTAACCTATGCTTGTTAGACTTGGAAATACACAGACAAAATAAAGAATACAATTAATTACCATGTGGCAACTGAGCCTAGAACGAAGCGTGCTAAAAATTAGGAAAAAACAAAAAATAATACACAAAAATAAGAAACATACCTAAAGCTACTGATACTCTAAACTATGCCAAAAAACTGAAATGGAAGTGGGCGGGGCATGTGGCGAGACTGTCAGACGAGCGGTGGACCATAACACCTGTAATTAAGTCAACACTTAGTTTTTATGATTTTTTTGTAAAAAATATTATGCTTTTGTTAATGTATGTCTTGTTGGTGTTAAATAAATAAATAAGGGTGACACGGTGGAGAGGCCCAAGCGGAAAACGCTACAGAGGGACCACTTACGAGATGGGCGGATGATATATTAATAAGCAATTTTCTCTATTTTGGGGAAAAAGCCCAAGGTAGAGAAAATTGGGACTGTTTAGAGGAGGCCTTCACCTGCGGAAAGGTGATTTATCTTAATCCTAAGCTTAGTTGTATTTATTTTGTTATTTTTGCAAGAAATAAAAGGCTTTTTATTTTAATTTTATTTTAGATTAATTGAATAAAAAAGGTTTTATTTATTGTATGTGCAAATAGTTTTTTATTGTTTTGATATTGTGATTGTATGAGCAACAACTTAGACAAACAAGTTGTGCGAAGGTGACGTAAGACCCGTTCTGTGGATGTCGAAAGATTTGATAATAATGAATCGATATCATTAAGTCATGGCTATCATACGCTAGAATTCTGTTGTATATATATATATACAAAAATTTTATATACTTATACAAAAACCTGTGAACCAATTTGTATGGGACTTTCACCAACCGAATTCGCGGTGAATAGCTAGTATGTATATATATATATATATATATATATACATACTAGCTATTCACCGCGAATATATATATATATATATATATATATATATATATATATATATATACTATATATATATATATAATAATAGTATATATATATATATATATATACTAGCTATTGTGGCAGAAGAAGCATGAGAGTAGAATAAATGCTGTAGAAATGCGGTCATTAAGGAGTATGTTAGGGATGAAGCTGAATGACAGAGTGAGAAATTGTTTAATAAGAGAAGAGTGTGGTTTGCAAGATGATGTTGTGACCGGGATTAGGAAAGGGATGCTTCGGTGGTTTGGCCATGTAGAAAGAATGAATGAGGAAAGAGTGACAAAGCAAATCTATGTTGCAGGGGTGAACGGCATAGTCGGGAAGGGTCGCCCTAGGCGAGGGTTTGTCGACCAAATTGGCGATATATTAAAAATGGGCCATATCAAGAGTACCTTTAACCAACGAGAGTGTATGCGTAGGTATATGGATGTGGAGGAGGCGAGAGAAGTGTGTCAGGATCGTGCCAAATGGAAGTCCGTAATCTCTGCCTACCCCTCTGGGTGACAGGCGTGAGTGTTTATGTATGTTTATGTATGTACTAGCTATTCACCGTCATATAGTTAGTACTTACTGACTGACTTATCACGAGATCACTAAAACTATACACCCGATTGACTTGAAATTTAGTATAGTTACTTATTTAGCAATGTAGACGCTCACTAAGAATGGATTATGCGATAGTCCCATCAAAAAAAATTAATAGGTTCCGCAATAAAATATTATCGTGCGCCCAGCGAAGCGAGCAGGTACTAGCTAGTCTCGTATATACGTCAAAATTGCCTCGATGGTCTAGTTATCGTAACTGAAACTGCTGATCGTTTGGTCCCGGGTTCGGACCCTGGGTCGTTTTATTTTTCTATCGAAAAGTTCACAGCTGCGCCTGATCTGTCTCCAATAGTGTCAGATTGCTGTTCTCAGCGGACTACAAGAGTATACTTGTGCTTGCGCATACACTCGGGCACAGTAATCCTGTCCTGTGCAGATAGCTCGTCTCCGAGATTCTTAACGTTGTGACCGAAACCCGCTCTGAAAGACATTATACGTCAAAATATCCCGAAGGGCGCCAGGGATCAGAATTAGTTACGCCTAATATCTGATTCTGCGAACGATGATTTGCGTGTCTTAGCGGGGATTAGTCAAAATCCTATAGATAAAGCACTTGTATGTATATGAAGTTAAATATGAAGCCTGCAACACTGCTTTATACCTACAGAATTAACGTGGTAGAGCCATGCTGCAGCTATATTGTGGTTGCAGTACGAATGGGTTGGTTCGACAGGGCTAGGGTCACGCTCTCACAGAACACCAGCGTAAAATAGCAGCTTAACACTGCTGTGTTTCGTATGGTGAGTGTAGAGAACCGGAGACCCTTTTTACTGAAAATTAGGCATTCCATCTTAGTCCTCGGGGGTGACAACTCATCTGCATTTTGATTCTTAATTGAGGATAAATGTAGATGTCTATGGGCCACAGCATCCACTTGCCATCAGGTGGAATGTGCCCTCTTTTGTCACCATTATTCTTTACAAAAAATTACGTACTAAACCTAAATTAACTTAAGTTCCGATGTACGATAACGTGTTCTAAGAATATTTAGGTTAAACGGAATATCACTTCCTTTTCTACCGACTTCAAAAAGGAGACAGCACTCAATTTGACTGTATTTTTATGTGTGTTACCACATAACTATTTTTTATGTGTATTACCACATAACTTTTTACTGAGTGACCCGATTTCGATGATTCCTTTTTTGTTCGAAAGCTGGCGCTTCACATGTGGTCCCATATAAATTTGATCAAGGTTTGACCAATAGTTTTTGAGTTATTCTTAATAATTTATATTAAACTCTCTTTTAAAAAAATTAAAATTATTCAACCGTATTGTCAAAATGTGCCGTGATTACTCAGAGTAGTAACGTACATCTAGAATCTAGATATATTTGACAGTAGCCTTGTTAGATTTAATAAAAATTTACGTGTTTCTCTTAATTTTTAATGTATTTTTTTATCATTTTTTTTTATTGTTACTCTACTGGAGTTATATTATTATGCTATGTACATCTTTTTCGATTGTCATTTAGATCAACACAATTATACTTCTTATTTTAGAACTGGTTATAACTTCTGCCTTATTCAATAAAAAAATAACATGTGTGAGGGTCGTGGAACAATCGGTTGGAACGAAGTTCCTTTCGTAGTATATTATTATTGATAAACAATCTATACAAATAAATGAACTACTAGCGTTTATTAAAATGAAACGTCATTTAAAATAAAATAACATTACTTTCACGGCAATCTAAGAAAAAGTGCGAGGGAGATGGATATCATTCCATCTTATAGTCACCAAGGCCGTATACATCACGTCAGAAGGGGTCGTGACGCAAAAATCTTACCGTTTTTCTCGCTTAGCCCCCATCCGCCAAATTCGTACCGTCCGATAAGGAACTTCGTTCGAAAAATTAAATAAAATAGCGCCATCTACCGGGTTCATGATTTGTCCGGGATTTGTATTTAGGCAAGCCGCTTATGAGGAAAAGAAAATTTACGAAATTTTCCTTTTCCTCATAAATTCCTAAAATACGAACACACATACACCGGAGTTTTATAGGATATACTTAAAGTCCCTTTTTAACCGACTTTAAAAAGGAGGAGGTTCTCAATTCGAGTGTATGTTTTTTTGTAGGTTAAACGATATGTTCGCAAATTTTGAAGCAATTTTAATGATTATTGTTTTATCAAATGGGTTATATTTCAAGGGTGGTCCAATATAAATGTGGAGAAAAAATTCCACCTCTAAGATTAGCAAACAAATGATTTCTTTTTTAGCTCTTTGAAGTTGGTTTTAAGTTTTTGTTAAAAGTTATGTGGCGGGTAGAAGTAAAAGAGGAGATCTCCCTCCGGGCAACGTGTTCTGCCCGGGGAGCGGCCAACGCTCCGATTGGTAGTTTGGAGCTATTCTATATATCCTGCTTTAACTTTGGAACTTTGTTAGCGCGATTTAGGCTTCGATGTGTTTCGCTTGTGGCGCGACGATGGCGCTGCCACAGTTATAATTATTAGCATCTTTATACAGAGTTATTTTGCAATAACCGGTTAAATTTGCAGAGAAGGTTCAGAATAAGTAATATAGGCAAATGGTAAAGAAAAATTAAAATATGTCAAGAATTCTGTCTGTAATGCATTATTTTACTGATTTTACTGAGCAGGCACACATTCGTAAGGGTCGAGCGTAGGTCGAGGTAGGCAAAAACGTTGTTACCCATTAATAATATTCGATTTAGGATACTTTCAATTGAAAGTAGAAGCCTTATTTACTCGTATTTTCAAAAACTGCAATAATGGTATATCACACACACACACACACACTCACGCCTGTCACCCAGAGGGGTAGGCAGAGACTACGGACTTCCATTTGGCGCGATCCTGACACACACTGGTATATAATCTATACACATCTACACACATAAATAAAATTGCAGTGTCTGTTTGTAATGTCAAAATTACAGCTTTTTACTAAATGCGTATGAAAGTAAATACAGTACTAATAACAAAAATACAATTTTTAAAGTTTTTGTCTGTTTGTCTGTCTGTTTGGATGGCTGGGCCGATTTTGACGGGGTTTTCACTGGCAGATAGCTGATGTCACAAGGAGTAACTTAGGCTACTTTTATTTTAGAAAAAGTATTAGGGTTCCGCGCAAAAAAATTAATACCCCAAATAACACGCGGGCAAAGTCGCGGGGAACAGTTAGTTATTTATATATTTGAACTTAAGTTTAAATCTTGGCTACTCTTTGAAAAATAGCCCTGTATACCTAGATCCAGCTTCAAACTAAGAAGGGTACAGATGCGTTGTCACCTCTGAGAACTAAGACGGAATGTCTCATAACCTGTAATTGTACTGGATCTCTAAGTCCTACAGATCGGAACATCGCAGTGCAAGCACTGTTACTTGCGGCAGGAATAGGTAAACAGTGGTACCTACCCTTATGGTTTCCTATATATTTGAACTTAAGTTTAAAATTTGGCTACTCCTTGAAAAATATCCCTGTATATGTAAATTCCGTAAGTTTTCTTCGGGAATTTTATAACAAATAGGTACCCAAACAAAAATTTCTCGTTAAGAATAATAACGACATAACGACCACATTTTTTATGGTATAAAAATTATTTCCAAGACTTACCTATTATCTTACCTATTCGCAACTCGCTGTAATTAAAATATAAAAACTTAACCTCTTCATTATTGCACTCTTAAGTGATTAAGACGTTAATCTGACACTAGAGGTCGAGACTCGACATGCAAGAATGTACACTAACCAATAATATTATGCAATAATTACTTAGATCAATGATCACACTAAATAATGTATATATGTACGTGCAGTAGTCTATACGTGGTAGAACCATCCTGCAGCTATATTAGTAGTATAGTTGTAGCACGCATGGGTCGGCTCGACCGGGGATGGACCACGTTCTCACAGAATACCAGCGTAAAATAGCAGCTTAACACTGCTGTGTTTCGTATGGTGAGTGTAGAGAACCAGAGACCCTTTTTACTGGAAAAGAGGCATTCCATCTTAGTCCTCACGGCTGACAACGCATCTGCATTTTGATTCGCAAACGAGGATAAAAATGTAGATATCTATGGGCCACAGTATCCACTTACCATCAGGTGGATTGTGTGCTCGTTTGTCACCTTTATTCTATAAAAAAATTATACGAAGTCGATGGATGCAGTTGGCCTATGTTTAGCAGTAGACTTGTAGTTGTAGAATAAATATTGTTTTCTATTAAATTAATAATAACCTTGAGCCGTGGTAGCCCAGGACCGCTCGCTGTAAATTTCACAGTACGCGAGCTACCCGGGTTTGATCCCCGCCGGCACTAATGAAATTGTTAATTGCAATTTTAAGTGCTGACTTACGTTTTACGTGATGATTTCCTTCATCGTGAGGAAATCAGCATGTCTAAAACATAATAAAAAATATATATTTCGAAGACATGTTGTGAAGTTCGCCAACACGCATTCGGGCATCACGGCAGACATTTCCTTACCCTAAAACCCTCTCAGAAGTGATAAGAGGCCTGTGCCCAGTAGTGGGATATATAATATAAGCTGTTGCTTTATTTGTAATGACAAATACGAAACTTTAAAGAGCACAGGTGCAGAGTAGCCAGTCTGTCGGTATTCTATAGGATGCATTTCGGTGAGTTTGTGCAGGAATCACACGCTTTAATTCCTCCCTCTTCAGTCCACCATCGGACAACCAGTCGGTCGGCGGGTCTTCATCCCTTTGTTGTCGATATTCCACGCATTATAATCAAACGGTTTGATTCGTCTTTTGTAATGCGTACAGCAAAGGAGTGGAATGATTAGCCGGCGTCTATCTTTCCGTCCGAATACAATCTGGGCGTGTTCAAGGCAAGAGTGAATGGGCTTTTGTTACGCTAAGACAGAGCCATTTTTCATCTAAGGCTGAATCACCACTTACCACCAGGTGGGATTGTGGTCAAGCACTGGCTTATAATAAGTAAAAAAATAAACATTAGCTCTTAGCCAATGGATTTCTGATACCTACAACCAACACAAAGGAGGCTACAAACAACCTGTCTTCCCTGTGGACTAATATGATTATGCCTCACCTATTATTTTACTGGCTCACGTATCTTTTAAACCAATAGCAAAGATGGGGGGGGGGGGCAGAAAACATACACACACACATAATGTGTGTAGACCTATGTCTAAATTCACATATTACATACTTTACACGGCGTCTTCATTCTGTGATTCCACTCTCTCCTCAGGATCCTAAGTCAGTCCACTATAAGTTATGCTCGATACACACGGTTAGTTAAATTGATCAGTTGAACTGACGTACATTCAGAGCTTACCGTGAGTGTGAAATCTTAAGTTGAAATTTGAAGCCCTGGCGTAGAGAAATCGCTCAGGCCTACATCCGTTTGAACTCATCAGTTTAACTGACAGTGTGTGTGAACCATCAGTCCACTATTTTTTTTTTATATGATAAGGGTGACAAACGAGCACACAGTCCACCTGATGGTAAGTGGTTGCTGCGGCCCATAGACATCTACATCTATCCTCTGTTACAAATCAAAATGTAGATGCGTTGTCACCCGTGAGGACTAAGATGGAATGCCTCATTTCCAGTAAAAAGGGCCTCCGGCCACCTTCACTCACCAAGCGAAACGCAGAAGTAAACCTCTACTTCACGCTGGTTTTCTGTGAGGTTGTGGTACCACCCCTTTTCGAGCCGGCCCATCCGTGCGACAGCAAAAGCTGCCGCGTGGCTCTACCACTGTTAAACTACTATTCTATATTCGTATCTCTATTCTATATCGTGTAGTATAATCGGTTTTTAATCCTGCCCTGAGCAGATGTCTAGTCTCTTTCGAACTTACCATGGCCGAAATTCGGTCTGGAGAACATTATAATTATTGTATGATTACGACATTTCACGCCTGTCGAAAGTGCACTGCTGTGCATAAGCCTCCCCCATATTTTGCCTCAAAAGGGGTATAATTGCCAAGCTTGGCAGGCAGGTTGTTGTAATCAGGCAGATTTTTTTTTATAGGATAGGGTGACAAACGAGCACACAGTCCACCTGATGGTAAGTGGTTGCTGTGGCCCATAGACATCCACATCTATCCTCAATAAAAAATCGAAATACAGATGCGTTGTCACCCGTGAGGACTAAGATGGAATGCCTCTTTTCCAGTTAAAAGGGTCGCCGGTTCTCTACACTCACCATACGAAACACAGCAGTGTTAAACAGCTATTTTACGCTGGTATTCTGTGAGAGCGTGGTCCTTTCCCGGTCGAGCCGACCCATTCGTGCTACAATTATACTACTAATATAGCTGCAGCATGGCTCTACCACGTACAGCTGCTACTGCCTATCTCCTGTTTAATTTCTCTGTGACGCCACATACGACACCCACTTGCCACACTTCACTACACGGTGCCGTTCATGGTCGTATCCATAATTATTCCAAAACTAAGGAAACACAAATAAATAACCTACAAGGATGCCTTGCTCGACCACGATTTACACGCAATTGTCTTCATATTTAGCACTAAACAATCACTCTGTCGCTTTACACGGTTGGATATCTCGCGTGAAATCTGTAAACGAGATGTGACGCCTTTATTATCGAATTTGGAACCTGCGCGTGCGCAACTCATCTCTTGTTTACTTGTGATGGCAATGCATTGAGAATTGATATACACAGACAGTGCTTGCGCGCATTCTGCGGAGGAAGGACGTATCTTGACGTGCAGACGACCGCTCCGCATGAGACGCGTGTCCGACAGTTTGATTTTAATTAATTAAAAATTTAATTTGCAATTTTTATTGAATTGTTGTGTAAAGTGCTGTGATTAAGAAGAGCCTTTCAAAAGTACTTTGTTGTTGTAAGTTTTGCTTTATTTCAGGGTAGTTAAGTGATTTGGTGATAGGGTAGTTTTATGTTGTTTATATACATATTATAATTTTCTGACATAATGGAGTGGCGACTTGGTAAACATGCTTGGTGGCTAAGGATCGTGTTTTGTGGCATTCCTTGGGGGTGGTATATGCTCAGATGTGGACTTATGAAGAGCAGTGAAGGCTGATTTTTTATAGATTAAGGGTGACCAACGAACACACAGTCCACCTGAAGCTAAGTGGATACTGTGGGTGATAGACATCTGACATCTGCCCTCGGTTAAGAATCAAAATGCAGATGCGTCGTCCCCGAGGTCTATGGTGGAATGCCTCGTTTCCAGTAAAAAGGGTCTGACATTGATGCTAGTTTAATGTTATATTATGCTTACTATCTAGACCGATGTATTTACAGCATGATATTAATGTATAAGTGTAGATATTAATCCTTGAGTAATTAAAAAACTGTTGCAATAACTTAAAATTAACATTCATATTAGTTGCAAGAACCATAACACTTAATTTTACTTGGAACTTTGTATTTGTTTTTTTCTTACACAACTATAACCTACAGTGATCTGGAACTATAAATATTATCATTTACTTATTACCATCCACTACAGCCTGTAAAAGTCCACTGCTGAACATATGCCTCTCCCATAGATTGCTTCATCGGAAGAATATTGCCATAGTTGTAATGTTACTGTTGATTCAATAATTTCACCTCTCAGCAGGGCCTAGCATGGGCAGGAGACAATTTTATCCACGGGAAAAGGAGAAAACGTTTATCCCCGCTTAGTGTTATCCACCCTTCGAGCATGGGCACACCTGTCGATATAATATTCACAGTAGATAAAATGGGAGATAGACTTAGACCATTGTGTGCTTAGGCGTAGGTAGATTTTTTGTATGAATATATGTTTTTTAAACTTAAACCCACGTCCAATTAACTAGGATAAAATTGTTCCTTTCAAATGTCAAAAAAAACCGGCCAAGTGCGAGTCGGACTCGCGCACCGAGGGTTCCGAACAAATCCGTAGGTATACAAGTTTAAAATTATTAAAAATATTTTTATTATATATAACTAAAAATTTATGCTTTTCGCAATTTTTCCTTTATCTGTGCTATAATACGTTGCTTCGTACCAAATTTTAAAATTCTGAGTTCACGGGAAGTACCCTGTACTTAGGTTTTGATTTCCTTGCGAATGTCGAAAATTTGCGGCATAAACGGCTGTATCTTTTGATTACGTTGGCTTGTTGAAGTTTGATTTTTTTACAGCTCTAAGAGAAAGTAGACTTGAGTATTTGATATGAATTTCAGTTTGATACCTCCACGCGTTCCTGAGAAAAAGGGTCTTGACAGACAGACAGACGGACAACAAAGTGATCCTATAAGGGTTCCGTTTTTTCCTTTTGAGGTATGGAACCCTAGAAAGCATATTTTTTATCTTTTATTTGACTCCATGCTACGGATGGGGGATATATGTCTACTCGTTATGTCAAACGGGATATACTTCTCCCCGTTGCCGTGCTTTGGCATAAGGACAAGATAATTTTATCTCTTGTCAGTGGATATAATCGGGGGATAATATTAAAATTCAAAGGGTCAATTGATAATTCTGTGGAGTCGAATAAGTTTGTTCCTAGTGTTTAATGTATGAATATCCTTACTCTTATTAAACTATTTATGTTTTTATTTACATACATTACATTTTCATAAATCCGCGTTTAGTGCCGTGAGAAATAATCAAGAATTAATCTGTAGCATTTCCGGTGTGGTCTCCCTTTAAAATAGCCGAACTCATTAAGAAAGAATCAACCCTGAACTCCTTTGTTAACTTCGTTAAAACAATTGTATACAGACTTAAAAAAATAATAATACCTAGATATAACTTAGTCATAATATAGATAAAACTTTTAATTTTATGGTACCTATTACAATTCAAGTTTGATTTTGTTATTAATATCATTACTTTATATCAACTAGTATCCAGACAAATGTCATTATTAGAGTTCTCTTTCGTTTTAATGATTTTATATTAACAAAATTTTTTTTAATAATCCTAAAACGTTATTTTTTCTGTAGTATATACAGTGCATATAATAAAAAAAAATTGTAAATTGTACAGAAACTCGTAATTTTATAATTATTAACTCGTACGGTCAAACACACTACTGTATCAAATCGTAATGGTGTTTGTAATTAGCCGTCTTTGTAGAATAATCCTGAACTTCGTAACAAAACTATATTAAAAAATGTGTAACATTAGTTAATAAACAGCCCCTAGGGATGGGTAATCTCTGGTGGAAAATCAAAAAAAAAACACTTGTCCCGTGCGGCATTCGAACTTGCGAACCTCAGTGGCGCAGAAGCTCAAGCTAAGCTGCGCCACTGAACCGTTAGAGTAATTTAGTAAATTATATGTAGTTACTAATTATTTTTGGTTTGAATTTTTCGTCGACTGGGCACCCGACAAGTGGCCGATACAATGTGTAATATTATACTTGGTAGTACCATGCTGCAGCTGTATTAGTAGTATAGTTGTAGCACGAATAGGTCGGCCCGACCGGGGAAGGACCACGCTCTCACAGAACACCAGCGTAAAATAGCAGCCTAACGCTGCTCTGTTTCTATGGTTTACAGAACCGAAGGCCCTTTTTACTGGAAACGAGGTAATCCATCTTAGTCCTCACGGGTGACAACGCATCTGCATTTCGATTCTTTATTGAGGATAGATGTGGATGTCTATGGGTCGCCGCAACCACTTACCAGGTGGACTGTGTGCTCGTTTATCACCCTATACTATAAAAAAAAATCATATTATCAATTCACTAATTTTTAGTTTTATGAGTCTTAATTCTTATTTTATAACTTTGGAAGTTTTTGTTGACTTCGTAACATCATCAAAAAAACTACCATAATAATGTTGAATAATGAAAATGCTTTATTATCTGCATCGCTAAGGTTATGAGAAAAAAAAACTTACGTATAGTAATCAAGTTTGGCTACCTCATATCCTTAATATTTGATGTTTATTGTCTGTGATTATGACGAAGTAGAAAACATTACGCAACATATCCTTTTACACTTTTCCGGACTTACGATTACGTACTAGCAGGTCTTTGTTATGATTATATTCGGAACGATTTCGAAAAATTATCGGTAGAGGTCAAAGCACCGATCATATTTATAATACTGTTGGAATTTATTCTCAAAATTATTTAAATAAAAGAATATTACTCGTATTAGAATTATTAATTTTTTACATGGTAAAGCCATGCTGCAGCTATATCAATAGTATAGTTGTAGCATGAGTGGGTCGGCTCGACCGGGGAAGTACCACGCTCTCACATAATACCAGCGTAAAATAGCAGCTTGACACTGCTGTGTTTCGTATGATGAGTGTAGAGAACCGGAGACCCTTTTTTTACTGGAAAAGATACATTCCATCTTAGTCCTCACGGGCGACAACGCATCTGCATTTTGATTCGTAATCGAGGATAGATATAGATGTCTATGGGCCACAGCAACCTCTTACCATCAGGTGTGACTATATGCTCGTTTGTCACCCATATCCTATAAAAAAATCAGGGATGAGACAGTGTACTGTACTACACATTCAGTATAGAGCACATACAGTTCGACCAACCGTAATATGTCCCCGGCACAATCACATATTGATGTAACGTGAAGGACATAATTACATGATAACACCAAAGTATTCACGGCTCAGTAGCGCAGTGGCTTAACAATGAGTTGTTGAGCTAGGGGCCGCAGTTTCGAATCCCGCACGAAACTAGAATTTGTATGGCCTACAAAATTAATTGTTCAGGGTCTGGATGGAGAAAATCCTAGTGTGGGGGTAGCGTTTAAAAAAGTATGCAAACCAACAGCAACTCTAACCATCTAACACAGGGCAGCCTCTCAGCAACACGATCTTCTTTGCTTACACAAGAAGAACTACTACAACGAACAGACCCACGTCTCTTCTCTTACTTAGGCAGAATCTCAGTGTAGAGGTAGTGTGTTAGCCCAACGGGCATAATAACGACAATAGACTCGTAGAATTACCGACTGATCCCTCTTAAGGCGGCTCTTCACGTTGGCCAACATACTGGCGAATGTTTTGGCCAATAACAATGGCCATCATGTAGAGCGGGTGTTTTATGCTTACGTTGGTGTACGTGTGGTGTCGGTTTTTATAAAAGATCAAAGGGTTGTGGCAGAGTATTGGCCGCCGCGTCCACACGTTGGGCGCATATTCGGTTTGCGGTGTGGAGGCAGTTTACAAACATAAATTGCATAAGGACAAACAGACCCGGAGAAATTATTTACAGGCCATACAAATACATGTACCGTGCGGGATTTGAACCCGCGGCCCCCAGTGTAGCAACTTATAGCTAAGCCACTCGCCACGGAGCCGTCAAGAAATAAAATTTCTTTTTTTCCATTTCATTTTGATCACCCTTTTCTTATACACATTCACGTTGTAGTGGTATGCTGTGAATAAATAAACCGCAGCAGCCGTTAGCGCCTCAATAATCATTTTAATAAATTCGTGCGTAATTGGCCTGAACCGAAGCAAACTGAACGACCTTCCAACGTGTGGACGCGATCACAAATTCTTGGCCAATATCTTTGCCAACACATTCGCCATTATGTTGGCCAACGTAAAGAGCCTTTAGTCGCCTTCGCGATACATTATACTGCTAGAAAGAGTGGGAGATTACAGTACTACCCTTAATCCTTTTTATTTTTCTTCATTATTTTACGCTGATTTCAAACAGTACCACATTTGAAAACCGAAAACAAAACAGAAATAAGAGCCTTGGTAAATTCACAGTACGCAAGTATTGAAGTAATACGTAGCAGAAGGAACCCCGAGAATCGATCGTTTGCAACAATCATTGGTTCAAATTTACTTAGTCTGTGTCATAAAATGGTACTCTGTGCACTGTTTGGACAACGGATAGGACGCAGCGAGTCCACACCGCATGCATACCGTACACCCGAGTCCTTGGGCGGTTTTTACCGCCCGGAACATCAAACGATGCGAGTGAGCCGTCAGAGCCAGAGTCCGCCACCACTGTTCAGACGGCCGTTAGATAACTAACTCATCCACAGCACTTATTGCACAGTACACTAACCCAGGAGTCATCGTTACGCAAGTAACGATGCAGTGTAATATATATTTGCCACATCCCTGAGACCTATGAGGCTGTAAAAGCCAAACAAAATCATCAGAAACCAGAACTACTCTGTGGCGGCGACCACGTGTCCTGCTCTACCATTTTCGCGGTGTCTGTTCTAGTACGTAACACATATTATTTCAATGTACGCGATCGACCCTTTCAATTATCGTCGGCACTAATGAAATTAATAATTACAACCTTAACTAGTATAGTCCCAAGTTTTTTACCTAGTCAGAGAACGGGATCAAATTATCATAATAAAATACGGGTGGCAAGCAACTAACGTCCATTTTTGCCAGCATTCTTGAGCTGATTACAAGCATTGCTTGACATTTAGATAGATTGACTACGTACTCGGCAGAGAACCTAATCAACTCGAGGGAATATTTTTTCTCTTTAACTTGTGGTAAACAAATGATATGCAAGTCGTTGTGACGCCTTGAGTATTTTTTGTTGACCTATAACTAGATTTACTCGTATAAACCTTATACTTCACCATGGTACTTCCTGATTTGTTTTTAAACGTTACCTCCACACTAGGATTTTCTACTGTATCGTGGGGGCAGTTTACATACATAAATTACACAAGGACCAACATCATGACACAAACGAGCAGGATTAGGGCCCGCGTCCTTAACGCTGCAATTCATTACTAAGCCACGAAGCCATCAAATTATAATGCCATAATTAAAAACTGGAATTGAAACAGAAATAAGAACCGTGATAAATTCACAGTACGCCCTTTATTATCGTCGGTACTAATGAAATTGTTAATTGCACCTTAAGTGCTGACTTACCATGTGCTCGACAGTGAATAAATCAACTTCAGGAAACCTGCAGGTCTTCGGATTAAAAATAATTCAAAGATATACAACCACCAGTACGCAATGGGGTAGTGCGGCGTTCTTTTTAATAGAATAAGGGTGACAAACGAGCATACAGCCTACATTATGGCAAGTGGATGTTGTGGCAAACATAGCTATACATTGCATACAGTCTACATGATAGCAAGTGGATGCTGTGGCCCACTTATACTCGATTATTAATCAAAATGTTGATGGGATGTCAGCCCCGAGGACTAAGATGGAATGCTTCGTTTCCAGTAAAAAGGATCTACGGTTCTCTACACTCACAATATGAAACACGGCAGCCTTAAGGTGGTATTGCGTGAGAGCGTGGTCCTACCCCTGTCGAGCTGACCCATTAGTGTTACAATCATAATATAGACTAGCTGTGCCCGCGGCGTAGCTCGCGTATACAGGTTTTACATAAACAATTTGTCGTTTAGGTAAGAGAATATTAAACGATTTATTTCATTACTGTATCAATAAGTGGTAACTAAATAAATCATTATCATCAAAGTTCTAAGTCGTTTATGATAGAGCTTCTGTGTAAACGACGTGAGAAGTAGGCTTAGCCGGGCTATACACAAAAAGGTTACGGGGGCTACTAACACGGGAAAAAGCAACATAGAGTTGGCCATGTGCAAAACAGTCAGTACTGAGGTACACTCCTACAACGCGTAAAGTTTGACCTTGCGCTTTATTTACGGTCATCGCATAACACACGCTCACTGTAACTGGGAACTGAACGCGCTTAAAACTGAAAGGAAAGTTACTTCTTAATAGAAGGTTTTTGGGCAGTGCTGCCAGATAAAAAAAACTAATTCAGCTTTAGGACAACACAAAAAGCGCTAGATTTCATGAAAACAGCGCTTTAAAAAAGCCCTAGATTTCGCACTAAATTAACTACAAACAAAGTTTGTGTTTTTTTATATAATCATAATAAAGAAAACAACATTAAGTTTTTTTTCTGGCAATATTTTTTTGATGTATCAATACTTCGCAGGACATCGACTTATAATTATGGCAATTGCTGTCAACAGTAGTTAGTACTGTACGAACAATAAAAATGTCATTAATTGTTTTAAAGTGCAATGTATTTCGCAACTTAGTTTCAGATGTCAGCATCTGATTGCGGTTGCTAAACAGTTTCTTTGTGTTATAACTTCTAAGTAACTTTTAACTTAGCTGTGCTCTAAGCAACTGACTGAAACTGAATAAAGCAAAATAAATGCGTTACCAAAACCATGAACAAAAACTTTAATAAAGGGGTTTCCCCGCTTGTAGTCGTCGGTAAAAAAATCAAGTTGATCATCCTAAAGGGGAAGCCAGGAGATCCATAGCACAGGGTATCCTAGTTTGGACTCGTCTCCCATGCTCTTTGTTTTGTGGAAAAAATATGTTTGAAAAAGATAAACTGCAATGTACTATTTGTGGGAAAAAATAATAAAGGTCATTATTATTATTATCGGTAATGTGGACTAACAGTGCTGCTATAAAAGAGTTAATAACCCGCTAGTCGCTAAAATATTGAAATGTGTGCTAAATACACCAAAAAGCGCTGGATTAAGCTAGGGCTAAAATTTCGAAATGCGCGCTATACATTCCAAAAAAGCGCTAAATCTAGTTCCCAAAGCGCTAAAGTGGCAGTACTGATTTTGCGTATATTATAAATACAATATCACGACATTTCGTTACAAAATTTTTATTTTTGGTCGGATTCCGTTGTATGGCTTCGATGGATACAAATTTCTTCAGTAAGTCTCAATACGATTCATCGGCGAAAAATCTCAACACAGCAATTCAGAAAAGTTTGTAATTTGTACAACTCCATCTATTACGTCCTTTGTGTGAGAAAACATCCTTTTTTTAAATCTCTTTTTGTGTTTTAAGTATAAATATATTAATTATTATGGAACGTTTTTTTACACACAAATCTTTTTATTACTATTTCTGAGATTTTATGGCGCCATTGAACAAATTCGAACCTACATTTCAAAATAATAATCATTACTTTCGATAGAATTAACCAATTTTAATAAAACAAAGATTAAATGTAACTCGAAGATACGCTTTATGATTTTCTTAACGATTTCTTTGAAAATAAAAGATGTTTACTTTAGACGTGATGCATTCATATAATAACAGACAAATAGACAGACAGACAATTCTAAAAATTATATAATGTTCTTATTTAATTATTTTCAGTTCCCCATAATGATTTTAGCCACCAAAATATATACCTATACAATGTACAGAAAGAGACACAATATGTTATCATCATTTTTATTATATGGATATATTTAAAGAGAGATGGCGCTGCTAACATCAATTCTAAAAATAAAAGAGATTAATTGACGCGATTGATACATTATATAAAACGCAAGAGTACTTATAAATCAGTGCCTGCACAGTAAGCAAAAAATAAAGTTTGACTCTCGCCAAAACCAACGATTTGTTAATAGCTCTTTTAAAATTTGATTTACCACATAGAGTACTCGGCGGTAAAGAATAAATTGAGTTTATCAACACGCAGTAGGGCAGCGAGTAATATAATAAAGATTAGCAGTAAATATGAAAACTCATCTACAGGAAAAAAAAACATTGCAATTGCATTACATTTTCACAACACCACCATCTATCGAAGAAATGGGAAAACTATTGTGCTTCAGATTTAGTTAATAAGGTTAATATATTTTTGTATAATATATTTAATACGTTTTTTAATACTTTTGTTTACTGCGTTTTAGATATACATAATTATATCATTATTTTACATAATTTAACTATGATTTATGATATGATATTAGTTTAAAATGCACCTGATGACTCAAACAAAGCCACCGTTGAGCAAATTCGTACCTATACTTCCCTACCCATACTTCAGAATATTTATCATAACTTTTGATGGAATGAACTGATTTTAATGAAATAAAGACTAAATGTAACCCGAAGATACACTTTATAATTTCCTTAACAATTCTTATGATATAAATTAGTACTTTATACGTGATACGTTAACAAACAAACAGACAGACAGACAGACAGACAGACAGACAGAAAATTCTAAAAATGGTAGAAATGTATTTAATTACTTATTTTTAGTACCCCTCAATCACTTTTATTACAAAAATATAAAATGTACAGACATCTGCTATTTACAGTTTTATTATATGTATAGATGCAGCGTGCCTCTACTCGTACCACCTATAAACTAAACGTAAGTACTTATTGTTTCATAAATCTCTCAGACATTGAGAGGAGGCATGTGACTCGCAGATGGTGGTATATTGTTTTTTTTTATAGAATAAGGGTGACAAACGAGCACACAGTCCATCTGATGGTCTTTCAGGACGAAATGAGGTAATGGGTTTCCACCACGCGCTATTTTATAACATAACATACATTTCTATAACATACCCGGCGCATTGCTGCCGCAGAAGACATACTTACTTACTTACTTATCTTCACGCACGATCCCTGATAGGGTAGCCAGAGAGAACAGATCGCCAAGTGTCACGATCCTTACATACCGCTTTCGCTTCTTTCAGATTCATTATCTTCTTCATACATGACATAATTGTGGAAATATCGTTTTAAATTTGGAAGAGTGTATTTATAATTAGGAATGATAATACAATAATTGAAATTGAACGATCTATAACTCTTATGAGGTACGACACGCGCGCCACCTAGTGTAAGTTTATTGTACTGTGCTGTACAAACAATAAGTTAACAACGTTTTACCGCAATCTGATGAACGGTATAAAGTCAACTGCTGAATATATAATAGGCAGGCGAGTCGGCAACTGCTGTATCTCATTTTTTAGTTGTTAATATAAAGAGCTGCTGGCCATCTTGCGGTTTTCTTCAGTTTATCAATGACATATACGGACACTATACGGCTTATGGATATGTATTTTTAATTACATGTATGCAATAATAAGTGACACAACCGGTTGTATTTATAGTGGGGACATCGGTTGCAACAGCAACAAGGTCGTCAGAAATATCCGTCTCGCGCTGATTGTGTTTATGTCAAATTTCTTTTAATACCAATGTAGTATGTAACTCTAGTAAGAATATTACCGTGTAGTGGCGGTGTAAGAATATCCACTGCCCCATATCATACCGTGGGTGTCGTAAGAGGCGACAGAAGGAAACAAATCAGGAGATGGGCAACCGTGTTCCTGATAACGACTAAAAATAAAAAAAATCTTCATATGGCAACCCACTTGACAAGCAACTATGGCAAATATCCCCCTATATGACATCTATGGGGGAGGCCTATGTTCAGCGTAACGGTATATACTTTTAGTTAGTAGGACTTCCTTTCTGCGTTGATTAATAGATAGAAAATTTATTTGATTAAGATCATGGTACATAAGTTGTTCAGTAATATAGAACTAAAATATTTACCCGTTATTGTTAAAAATTCAATTAAATTCAATGTTACTACTTAAAATTCCACTTTAATATTATGGACAAACCTTCAGAAATATTCATATTATATTTAAATATTATGTGCAATTATTATTTTCACTAGCACCATAGACTACATACATACCCTTTGGCAAATTGTACAGAAGTCCGAGGAGTACAATTTGCCACTATGTCTGGCGTATGTGGACTATTAGAAAGCCTTTGATTCCGTCGAAATTTGGGCGGTGTGCAGTACCTTCAGTGGTGCCAAGTTGACTGTCGGTATATCTAAGTACTGAAGTACTTGTACAGTAGGTCTACGATGACTATCCGAGTACAGAACTAGAGTACGAAACCTATCCAATTGCAGAGAGGTGTAAGATAGGGGTGACGTTATATCCCCGAAACTCTTCACCGCTTCATTGGAATACGTTTTCAAGCTTTTGGACTGGAAAGGATACTGTATTTACATCAATGGCGAGTACATCACTCACCTTCGATTTGCCGACGGTATAGTCCTTATGGCAGAATCGCTGGAGGACCTAAGCACTATGCTCAATGACTTCAATAGTGTTTCCCAAAGGATAAGTCTTAAGATAAACATGGACAAAACAAAAATCATGTTTAATGTCCATGTCACACCTATGCCGGTAGTTGTTGGGAGCACTAAGCTCGAAGTTGTTGACGAATATGTTTACCTGGGACAAATAGTCCGACTAGGTAAGTCCAACTTCGACCGAGAGGCATATACATTCGGAATTCCGAAACGGAATTCCGTATGTATGTGGCCGGCCCAATGCCCTTCTAGCATTATACGAGTACCTACATAGAAGTCTTGCACATAATATTGATTTTGAATAAACATGTTTGCACATGTTATTGATATTATGACATTATATTCTTTGTCAATTAAGGTATGTACCAATTTATGTTTAATAAAGAAAACAAATACAGCCTTCGCGTTACAAGTAATGTTTTTTTAGAGTTCCGTGTTAAATTTCAATAAATAATGGTTTAAAAAAAAACTAAAAAGACACGCTTTTGTAGATAACCGAACTAAAAAGTAGAAAATAATTTTCAATAAGTTTAAAATAACAAAATAAAGTGATTAACATATAAAAATAATTTTATTGTAAAAGAGTGTGGGTTGACTAATGTCATTTGTTGTAAATATTTTTGTGAATATTTGTAAGCACCCCATGCTTTTATATAAAAGCGTGTTTTTTTTAGTTTTTATAAGCTTTTTTTATAGGATAAGGGTGACAAACGAGCACACAGTCCACCTGATGGTAAGTGGTTGCTTCGGCCCATAGACATCTACATATATCCTCGATTACGAATCAAAATGCAAAGGCGTTGTCACCCGTAAGGACTAAGATGGAATGCCTCGTTTCTAGTAAAAAGGGTCTCCAGTTCTCTACACTCACCATACGAAACACAGCAGCGTTACGCTGCTATTTTGCGTTGGTATTCTGTGAGAGCGTGGTGCTTCCCCGGTTGAGCCGACCCATTCGTGCTACAACTAAACTATTATTTAAATTCTATTTTTAGTGTGGTTAATTACTAAAGCGAGTTTTTTTGGAACGAAGTTCTTTTATGCGGCTTACAGTAGATTGAACTAGTAGAAATTGTAGTTGTTTTATGAATTATTCGCAAATCTTGAGGATTTTGGTAAAGATAATGGAACAAACTATTTAAATTACTGCATTGTCATCGGTCCTTGATAAGTGTGCTCAAAGTTTCAAATTAATCCGACGTTTTGAAGGGTATGAAATTCACATTTAAAAATTGCGTTACATACATACATACCAAGCATTTAGCTTTGTTCAAAAACGTGTTAAAAAGAAATTCACCGATCAAACACATGTTTGGTGGAGGAGTAATCTAATTAAAACGATGAACATATGGAGGTAGGGGTCAGTGACTATTAATTAATCCCTAAAAAAGTTGAGGTATCTTTTTAAAAAAATGAAGTGACAAATAATTAAGAATTAAAAATTTTGTACAACGAACTTCAATATACATTATTAAGAATAACCCAAAAACTACTGGTAATATCTTGATTAAATTTATATATGACCACATGTGAAGTACCAGCTTTCAAATAAAAAAAGAATCATCGATATGGGTTCATCCAGAAAAAAGTTATGAGGTAACACATAAAAACATACAGTCGAATTGACTACCTCCTCCTGCTTGAAGTCGGTAGAAAAAGTAATAGAACATTTGATGGTAAGTGGCTACTGTAGCCCATGGACAGTGGAACCTGCTACGAACTTCAAAGAAAGAAGTCTGCAGTTGTGTTGTCACCTCTGAGTACCAAGCATCCGATCAGAACCCAGCAAGCACTGCTATTTGGCGGCAAAAACAGGGACGCGACTCGCTTCCGAATGATCGTTGCAAATCAGTTTATATTTGCCACAAACATCCCCGTTGCGTTACAGTAGCGTGGCAGCTTCATCAGTGCTCTGAAGGCGTTATTGTATAGAATGTCTTCATTATTTAATTTAGTAATATTTATATTTTTCTTCCCACCTTTTAACTAGGCGCGGCGATGCGCACGCATTGTCGCAGCGCACTGCCTGGCAGGGTCACCATGTAACATTGAAAGATGTTAAATGAAAACGAGACGTGTTGCTCAGTTCAAAACTTTAATTGTACTGCTCACTAAACATAATAATACATGCATTTATTACACTACTAATAGGATGGAGGCAATACCACTTAGTGGTTTCTACTTTTCAAGTTCTCTTGACATTATGTTGTGTTACTAAGGTTCATTTTATCTCGGCTATCCAGTCTTGTAGTTATGGTAAAAATTGACATAGTACGACGCATTCATTTCCACAAGCCCGGCTCGCACTTGACCAATTTTAAGTGTCTGTATTTATCTTTATGTGACTTTCGTAGGTCGACTGTCGGGAAACAAAACAAGTTTACTTGCAATTCGATTTATACTCGATATTTTGGAAAAACTTCGAGAATAATTGAATTGTTTTTTAATGTATTTTATAAAGACTTTGTACACCTAATATATATAAAGCACAGGTCCGGTGGTGCATGGACTATTGCTACCATATATGGGCTGGTGCTGCAAAATGCTACCTAGCAGCTTTGGACTCAATGGAAAGGTATGCTAAGAGGCTTATTGGTGACCCGAATTTAGTTAAAAGCAATCTTATCAGCCTCGAGCATAGGCGCAAAGTAGCCAGTATTTCGGCTTTCTACAGGTTACATTTCGGAGAGTGTGCGCTGGAATTGCATAATTTAATTCCTCCCTTTCCCTTCCACCATCGGACAATTAAACTTACCACGCAATCGAACCAAACATTTTGCTACATCGTTTGTGATGCATACATCAAAGGAGTGGAAGAAGTTGCCAGCATCTGTGTTTCCATCCGATTACAGTGTAGCTGTCTACAAGGCAAGAGTGAATAGACTTTTGTTAAGTCAGTGCGCTTCACCATCTTAGGCTACATCACCACTTACCATCAGGTGGGATTGTAGTTAAGCGCTCGTCTTAACAAGAAAAAAAATAAGGGTTTACTTATCTCATAATGTGAAATCAGAAAAATTCGACCACAATAGACACAGTACAACTATATAATTAATTTAACAAGATTATCATTGGATATTATATATTTTTTCGGTTGTCGGTTCGTCGAGTTATATATCCGGCCCATTGCCACTTCAGCTTACTAATCCGTTGGGCTATATCGGTTACTCTAGTTCTACTGCGGATATACTCATTCCTAAATTTATCACGCAGAGAACACGCACTGGTTGTACAATCTTGTTTTCAAGTTTTGAGGTATACCTGACGAGAAGATGTAAGTAAAGTAATCTCAAAAACTGCCCTACCAAGTTGAATCCGTTGACTGACCTCTCGGTCGAAGTTGGACTTACCTCGTCTCGTAGTCTCGTCAATAACTTCGAACTTAGTATTCCCAACAACTACTAGCATAGGTGTGACATGGACGTCACATGGACTTTTATTTTGTCCATGTTCATCTTAAGACCTATACGTTGGGACACACTATTTATGTCATTGAGCATTGTACTTAGGTCTTCCAGTGATTCTGCCATAAGGACCATATCGTCACAAATCGAAGGTGAGTGATGTACTCGAAATTGACGTGAATACCGTATCGGTTTCGGGGATATAATGTCACCCTGTCTTACGCCTCTCTGCAGTTGGATAGGTTTCGTACTCTGGTTCTGTACTCGGATAGCCATCGTAGCCCTACTATACAAACACTGCACCACTTCGGTATACCGATAGTCAACTTTGCACCACTGAAGAGACTATAGCACTGCATAAATTTCGATGGAATCAAAGGCTTCCTCATAGACTATATACGCAAGGCGGTGGCAGATTGTACTCTCAATTCTTTGCATTCTCTGCATTGGCCGGTAGTAAGAGTATTGTCAAAGACTTCGCTTTATCGACGCGCGTGTCAGAGGTAATAAAACCACATATAATTTGCAAATTTAATTTTAATTTGTTATGGCCGAGTTTTTTGGAACTAAAGTTATTTCTATACGTTTGAATAATGATTCTGATAATGCACTTAACAGATAGTACAGACTTTTTGTTACATGTTGTGCATAGATTGAATTATATATAAACCATAATTATGACATATATTATAATAGCAGTAGGACACATACAGACCATAGTTACATAGTTATTGTTTTGTCAGTCTTACAAAGGTTCTTAAACTGGATTTAGGAATTTGTGAGATTTAATATAGTTCAGCTTATATTATCAAGGTCGTGTCGCAAGTCGCAACACAGTCGGCACTATGTACCAATCATCAATATGAGTTGCAAGATTTTTTTTTGCGATTGTTTTTATTGATGTTGATTTTCTTAATGTCAGCCAGTTATTCTTGAAATTACGTAAAACGGAAAAACGTGTCAGACCGATTATTTGCAACTAGAGTATGCACATTTTTATGTTTACCTCTGCATTTATAATTCTCTATTAGTTATGTAAATCGCGTGATGGATTTTGATCGCTACACTCTATGAAATAAGTCTTTTTCTTCTTTAACATTCCTCATACCTCTACTAAATTGACGCTTTTTGAAGACTATGTCAACTAGGACATAACATGCATAGCAAAAACTCACGCTTGTTACCCAAACTGTCTGTTGCCCTTCTGCAGTATAAATTTGCATTTAATATAGAATCAGGGTGACAAACGAGCACACAGTCCACCTAATGGTCAGTGGATGCTGTGGCCTACATATATTTACATCTATCCTACGATGAAGAATCAGTAATGAAAGGAAAGTCTTTGCCATGGTCGAGAAATGTTTTTAAAACATTATGACATAGACTCTTTGATTAAATATGAAAAATTTGCAGGAATGCATTATTAAGAATATCTATATGTCATTACAGCCTATCAAAAGACCAATGCTGTACATAGGTCTCCCCTATAGACTGCTGCACAGGAGGGTATTCGTGCAGTTTTTATTAAGTTGTTATCAGGAAGATCCTGCTGCCCATCTCCTGCTTTAGCTTCGTTACGGTACATGGCAATGTTTTTTTAATTATAAAATTGGAATAAAAAATTGGCATTATGTTGTTTATACATTTGCTTGTATGCTTTTTTTTGGATGCATCATTTGCTTGCCTTTGCCTTTACCTTTTTTATTTTTTATGCAACGACCGACCGGTTGTCGACTTTGCTTGGAACAGGTCCTGTTTAGTTGCTCACATTGTTAATTTAAACACGTGTCTCTCTCTATTTAAAGATTTAATTACAAACGTCTGACGAAATTTAAGTATTAAAATATTATACTTTTAATAAAAAGTCAAAGCAAACTTCCAAGAACTAAACATAATAAAAATTTCTACACAAAAGGTTCACGCTTTAAGGTACAAGTTTAAGTAAAAATCATTTTATACCGACTTCGAAAAGGAGGAGGTACTCAATTCGACTGTACGTTTTTTATGTGCTACCTCATAACTTTGTTCTAGCTGAACCGATTTCGATGATTCTTTTTTTTTTTGAAAGCTAGTGCTTCTCATGTGGTCCCATTGATCAAGGTCTGACCAATAGTTTTTGAGTTATCCTTAATAATATATATTGAAGTCGGTTGTACAACATTATTAATTTTTAATTATATTCTTTTTAGTTCTTTGAAAAAATCGACCATTCTTACCTATTTTTAAGTTTATTTTTCCCCTTTTGAATGGACTAAGAAATAGCACAATTTAAATAGGCCATTAAGAAAATCATCCCCCATTTGACACCCTTAAGCGTGCAATTTTTCCTCGAAATTTATACAGGTCCACCCCTAAAGTATAACCTATTAAAAAAAGCCACAAGATTCGAATCCGCGCCCTCAAATCCGTTACAGCCTGTTAAAAGCCCACTGTTGAAAGAAGGTCTCCATAAATTACCTAAGAGATAGATATTTGCCGTAGTTCCAAGATTTGGCAGGCGGGTTGGCAACTGCAGTTTTTTATTATTTTAGGCTGTAAACAGAAACATGCTGCTGTCTATCGCCTGTTTCAGTTTCACATTATTTCAATTTTAAATTATGATTTAGCGGTGACTTGTTTATCAAAGAATAAAAATGAATATTAATATTTAAAAAAAAATTGTGCAGCAATGGACTTATCAGCAAAGAAATATTAATAACTTCTTCGAATTAAGAACATACATGACTGATATAATTACGTAGAATAATTGAGATTAAATCTCAGATTATAGTACATTCATTGTTGTTGCAAAAATAACACGTAAGACTGGGTGCAGTCTGTGGCAGTGTTCACTACGTCACGTGGCGTGTCACGAGTTATTTTTTAAAGAATGAGGATGACAAACGAGCACACAGTCCACATGATAATAAGTACCTGTAGCCCATAAACATATACATCCATCCACGATTAAGAATAATTGGTATTTTATGTGGGCGTGGTTCATCCCCGGTTAAGTCGACCCATACGTGATTCAACCATAATATAGCTGCGAGTCTCTACCATTTAAAAAAGTTTTATTGTCTACCGACTTCAAAAAGGAGGTACTCAATTTGACTGTGTTTTTAGAGTTCCGTACCTCAAAAGGAAAAAACGTAACCCTTATAGGATCACTTTGTTGTCCGCCTGTCTGTATGTCTGTCTGTCAAGACCCTTTTTCTCAGGAACGCGTGGAGGTATCAAGCTGAAATTCATATCAAATACTCAAGTCTACTGTTCCTTAGAGCTGTGAAAAAAATCAAACTTCTAAGCCAATGCAAACAAAAGATACAGCCGTTTATGCCGAAAATTTTCGACATTCGCAAGGGAATCAAAACCTACAGGGTACTTCCCGTGAACTCAGAATCAGCTGTGCATCGCTAGCAACGCAAAATCGGGAATTTGCATTTGGAAAAATCCAAAATTAGGGGCTTTTTAAGTGCTAATTAGGTGCCAAGTTTAAAAATTAAGTGCTCTAAAATGTTCACCGCAAGGAACGATTGAAATTTGCGTTGCCAGCAAAACGTCTCGCTAGCAACGCAATAAAGTTATTAGATATACCATAAATATTAATAGCAAGGAATTAAGTGCTAATTAGGTGCTGCAAGTATAAACAATAACAAGGCACCCCTAATAAAAATAAAGTCGTTATTCAGAACATAGCAGATGCAAAATTCAGATTTCCTGAAAATCAAAATTGAATCAAACTTGCTTTCAGAAAAAGTCCAAATTAGGGGCTTTTTAGGTGCTAATTAAGTACCAAGTTTAAAAATTAGGTGCTCTAAAATTTTCACCGCAACGATCGATTGAAATTTGCGTTGCTGGCAAAACGTATCGCTAGCATCGCAATTACGTTATTAGATATACGATAAATATTAATAGCAAGGAATTAAGTGCTAATTAAGTGCTGAGCGATTATCGAAACCCGATACGGATTCAGACATTATTATGGCAATTATAGGGTCCATGACCACCATGACCTTACCATAAGGTATGAACGGCAAGTTATGTTCTGTATCAGTACCTAAAAATTAAGTGCTAATTAGGTGCTAATTAGGTGTCAAGTTTAAAAATTAGGTGCTCTAAAATTTTCACCGCAAGGAACGATTGAAATTTGCGTTGCTAGCAAAACGTATCGCTAGCAACGCAATGAAGTTATTAGATATACGATAAATATTAATAGCCAGGAATTAAGTGCCAATTAGGTGCTGCAAGTATGCGCAATGATAAGGCGCCCTTAATAAAAATAAAGTAGTTATTCAGAAACAAAACAGATGCAAGATTATGCTTTTCTGAAAATCAGAATAGAATCAAAATTGCTTTTAGAAAAAGCCCAAATTAGGGGCTTTTTAGGTGCTAATTAAGTACTAAGTTTAAAAATTAGTTGCTCCAAAATTTTCGCCGCAACGAACAATTGAAATTTGCGTTGCTGGCAAAACGTATCGCTAGCAACGCAATGAAGTTATTAGATATACGATAAATAATAATAGCAAGAAATTAAGTGCTAATTAAATGCTGCAAATATAGGCAATGACAAGGCGCCCCAGATAAAAGATAAAATAAAATCTTAAAATTTTCTGAATTTTCAGAAAATTATTCAGTAAAGCAAATGCAAAAATCAGGTCTTTGTGTGTGTGCCATCTAGCGTCTATCGCACTGACCACCTTGAGAGTCCATCGATTTTGATTCGGTAAAATGACTAGAATTATAGAACGTTGTAGATGGCGCTATTTATTACAAAGCAATTTACTGGAAAGAATATAATATCCTATTTATTTTCTTACAGATGTTGTTGTTATGATGTAAATAACATATTCCCAAAAGGTCTTCAGTAAATTAAAAATTACCCTGTATACAGCTTGCAAAGATCATTATTTATTAGAAGAATAAAACATTAAAATAAACAATAAAACATTTTAATAACATACTATAGCCGTATAGCCGTAAACATAATGTTTTAATAACACATACTATCTCTCTTTGGATAATAAATGTTCCCCAAATCTTGGTCGCGGCGGCCAGTCTCAAAGGAGACTAGCCATCTGCCAGGGTTATGGTGCCCGAGTGTATATGCAAGCCCAGGTAGGCTCTCTATTCCCTCACTCTCATAGTCCCATGCGACGACACGACCGGACAGAGATCAGGCGCTGAACCAACGGTTTTACGTGCTTTCCGAGGCACAGGGTTGAGACACCGTCTACTGAGAATTGTTTGACGCAAAAACTCAATAAATGATTTTTTGGCCTGACTCGGGATTCTAATCCGGGACCTCATCAGCAGTCGCGTTTACAACCACTAGACCAACAAGTCTCTTTGGATATGAGTATATAATATAATTACGTTATTACTTCGGCAAGCAGACTTCCTATTGTACACAAACCCTTGCGTTTAGCGAAGAGTATTAGGTATTTATTTTATCAGACTGTGTTGCGTTTTAAAATATTGCACAAGACCTCGAGCTGTGCCTCGAGTGCACAGAACGCCTAACTACCGCGCCGCCATGGCGCCGAAACCATCTAATGGCTCCACAAAGATGTAAAAAATGGTAAAAACATTTCATAGACTAGGCAACACTCGAATATTATTGCGCAGTATTATTACTTGTATTGACATTTAGCTTTCATATTCTTTTACAAAGAAATACACCATAAAATTGTATAGTTACTTATAAAAAGTGATGTTCTTATCCTTTTTCCAAGAGTAATTTTTAAACGATTTCACAGAACAAATAGTCATTTTGCGAAATTAAAAACACCGGTGCGTGACATATGTTCACAGCGAACGTCGCTGGCGTAATGGCGGAACGATCGAATGAATACGCCAATATTGGCGCCTTTGAAATGGAAGCGTTTTAGGCGCGCGTACACGGTATCTGGACCTATAGGCCCGCCACATACATACGGAATTCCGTTTCGAGGTTCCGTTTCGGAATTTCGAACGGTCGGCCACACACAAACGGAATCCCGTTTGATCCGCAAAATATCGAACGGAAAACTACCGTACGTGTGTGGCGGGTCATAGATTTTATATGGACTCGCTGCGTTCGGGATTCCGAATCGGAATATCGAAACGGAATCTCGAAACGGAATCTCGAAACGGAATTCCGCATGTATGTGGCCGGCCATAAGGGCCGCCACATACATACGGAATTCCGTTTCGAGATTCCGTTTCGAGATTCCGTTTCGGAATACCGAACGGTCGACCACACACAAACGGAATCCCGTTTTGCCCGCAAAATATCGAACGGAAAACTACCGTACGTGTGTGGCGGGTCATAGATTTTATATGGACTTGCTGCGTTCGGGATTCTGAATCGGAATATCGAAACGGAATCTCGAAACGGAATTCCGTATGTATGTGGCCGGCCTAAAACATCTTTGTGGCTCCAGTACACGTTGGCCGAGCGCGCTTGACGAGCGCACTCGGCAGATTTTCGTGGTGGTGAACGGCACCACGAAAATTACGTTGGCGTGTTTCATTCTGTGTTGGTAGCTAGATGATGATGGACGTTAGGGCAATCGCGGCCGCTGTCATATACTTATACAGCGCTTCACTCTTCTCAGAGTGAACGAAAAAAAACTACACATACAACAATAATCCCAGTTTGTCCTTTTTAGGGTTCCGACCTCAAAAGGAAAAAAGAAACCTTTATAGGATCTACTAGCTGACACGTGCCCGCTTCGCTGGGGGTTTTTTCAAAATAAATGATAGCCCAAAAGAAGCCTCTAAGCTACATTATCCCTGAGCAACATAAACGCAGGGATAATTTATAATAATATTTATCATTAGGTAGGTACTCTGAAATCGCAACTAAACATGTATTATTTAATGCAGTTAGGCAAGTTACTTACTCAGGTTTAATTTTTATGTTGCTCATGTTTGGGGTTCTATATAACTGATTCATTGTGAGAATCAATGAATGAACAATGAATCAATATTTCACTCCATAATTATTAAATTGTAATGTGTTGGTATGCATATAAGTAACATTAAAAATACATTATATTGAATTAAATATTTTTTCATAATATATAATACTTATATATATATATATATATATATATATATATATATATATATATATATATATATATATATACGCCCAGTCCCCGGCGGCCCCGCTATTCCTGGCTACGGTGGCGACCATGGTAACGGCGGGGCAGGGGGTGCTAAGAATCTCCGGTGGAGGTTCGGTTGCCACCTACGACGACTCGACCTGGCAACATACAACGCACGCACCCTGAGGACTGACGAGAAGATTGTGGAGCTGGAAGAAGAGATAGACAAGTTACGCTGGCATATTATAGGATTATCCGAAGTCCGAAGAGAGGGCGAGGACACGGTAATCCTCGAATCCGGCAACTTGCTCTATTACCGGGAGGGCGACCATCTGTCCCAAGGAGGTGTCGGATTTATCGTCCACAAGTCTCTCGTTAACAACGTTGTAAAGATTGAGAGTGTGTCGACGAGGGTTGCGTACCTTATACTCAGAATCACCAAACGGTATTCGCTGAAGGTCATACAGGTTTACGCACCAACCTCGGCACACCCCGATCAGGAGGTGGAGGAAATGTATGAGGATATCTCTAGAGCCATGCATTCCTCCAAAACCCAATATACGGTGTTAATGGGAGACTTCAATGCAAAACTAGGCACAAGAGAGAACGGTGAGCTGAAAGTAGGGAAATTTGGAATAGGGCAACGGAACCCAAGGGGCCAGCAGTTGGCTGACTTTATGGAGAAAGAGGGACTCTTTATGATGAACTCTTTCTTCCAGAAGCGGCCCCACAGAAAGTGGACCTGGTCGAGCCCCGACGGTTCGACAAAAAATGAGATTGACTTCATTATGACGACCAGACGACAACTGTTCAGTGATGTCTCAGTGATCGCGAGGGTGAAAACCGGCAGCGATCACCGAATGGTTAGAGGCACACTGAACCTAAACGTTAAGTTGGAGAGGTTTCGTCTAATGAAGTCAACGCTCCGTCCCCCTCGTGCTCTAATCCAAAGTCCCGAAACCTTTCAGCTCGAGTTACAAAACCGTTTTCAGTGCCTAGAAGACTGCAATGAAGTGGACGATTTGAATGACAAGCTCTTGGAAACTGTCCATGCGGTCGGAGCTAAGTTCTGCAAGACCCGCCGCAGAAGAACACAAAAACTCTCCGATCACACTCTTAATCTCATGGCTGTTAGACGGGAGATGAAGCTACATTCTTCAACAGATTTAACAGCATACAGGCAACTGAACAGACAGATCTCCAAATGCATGCGGCGGGACTTACGCAACTTCAATACAGCTCGTATTGAAGAAGCGATCGAGCGGAACCAAGGCTCCAAAGTCTTTGCCAGAGATCTGTCTGCCAGAAAGCGCCAACTGTCAAAGCTGAAGACAGAATGTGGCAGCATCGTTTCCGGGGCACCTGAGATTTTGAGTGAGATTGAGAGGTTCTATGGGCAGCTGTACACGTCATCGTTGGAGCCGCACGCAAGTGTGAGTAACGATCCAAGAGCGGGTCTTATCCGACATTATTCCGAAGATATCCCGGACGTCAGTCTGAGCGAGATTAGAATGGCTCTCCAGCACCTTAAAAACGGTAAGGCCCCAGGCGAGGATGGAATTACAGCGGAGCTTCTGAAAGCGGGTGGAAAACCGGTACTTGAAGTCCTTCAGAAGCTCTTTAATTCCGTCCTCCATGGTGGCATTACACCGGAGGCGTGGAGCAGAAGTGCGGTGGTCTTGTTCTTCAAGAAAGGCGACAACGCTCTCTTGAAGAGCTACAGACCGATATCCCTTCTGAGCCGCGTCTACGTGCTGTTTTCGAGAGTCATTACGAATCGTCTCGCGCGCAGACTTGACGACTTCCAGCCTCCCGAACAAGCCGGTTTCCGAAAAGGCTTTAGCACCATAGACCACATACATACCCTTCGGCAAATTGTACAGAAGTCCGAGGAGTACAATTTGCCACTATGTCTGGCGTATGTGGACTATGAGAAAGCCTTTGATTCCGTCGAAATTTGGGCGGTGCTGCAGTCCCTTCAGCGATGCCAAGTTGACTGTCGGTATATCGAAGTGTTGAAGTGCTTGTACAGTAGGGCTACGATGGCTATCCGAGTACAGAACCAGAGTACGAAACCTATCCAATTGCAGAGAGGTGTAAGACAGGGTGACGTCATATCCTCGAAACTCTTTACCGCTGCATTGGAAGATGTTTTCAAGCTTCTGGACTGGAAAGGATACGGTATAAACATCAATGGCGAGTACATCACTCACCTTCGATTTGCCGACGATATAGTCCTTATGGCAGAATCGCTGGAGGACCTAAGCACTATGCTCAATGACCTCAATATTGTTTCCCAACGGATAGGTCTTAAGATGAACATGGACAAAACAAAGATCATGTTTAATGTCCATGTCACACCTATGCCGGTAGTTGTTGGGAACACTAAGCTCGAAGTTGTTGACGAGTATGTTTACCTGGGACAAATAGTCCGACTAGGTAAGTCCAACTTCGACCGAGAGGTCAATCGACGGATTCAACTCGGCTGGGCAGCGTTCGGGAAGCTACGACACATCTTCTCGTCAGGTATACCTCAAAACTTGAAAACGAGACTGTACACCCAGTGCGTGTTGCCAGTGATGAAATACGGAACTGAGACGTGGTCCTTCACTGCTGGCCGGATAAGGAAGCTCAAGGTCGCTCAGCGAGCTATGGAGAGGGCTATGCTCGGAGTTTCCCTGCGTGATAAACTCAGAAATGAGGATATCCGCAGTAGAACTAGAGTGACCGACATAGCCCAACGGATTAGTAAGCTGAAGTGGCAATGGGCCGGCCATATAGCTCGAAGAACCGACAACCGATGGGGAAGAAAGGTTCTCGAGTGGCAGACTCGTACCGGCAGGCGAAGTGTAGGGCGTCCCCCCACTAGATGGAGTGACGACCTGGTAAGATATGCAGGAAGTCGATGGATGCAGGTGGCTCAGGACCGTGCTTTGTGGCATTCTTTGGGGGAGGCCTATTTTCAGCAGTGGACTTGTGAAGGGCTGTAATGATGATATATATATATATATATATATATATATATATATATATATATATATATGTGTGTGTGTGTGTGTGTATATGTATATATTTATATTGTATATGTATATTTATGTAAGTGCACACTTTGACTACCTCTACTTCCTTCATCTATCCTTCAATAGGCCTGCTGGAAGAAATTTCATCATGGAATAGGCAGTGCCTTTGTACATAATTATGTTTTTACCATTTTCCTATCGAATTATGTGTGTACATAAACTGTTAAATAAATAAATAAATATTTCCTACACTACACTCTACTCCGACGCGTAACTATGAACTTTCAGTATATATAAAAGTACTCTGTGCTATGAACTGAACACTCAGCCAACGTGTAGGGATGTGAAAAAATAATCGATTTTCATATTAATCGATTATTTTTTCTTATAATCGATTTTTCGAAGTCGATTTTTTTATAATAAAAATCGATTTTTAATAAATCGATTTTTATGTAAATTACGCGTTTCAATCGATTTTTTATAATCAGAGTCATCTGTGCGATGGATGTAAAAACGTGAAGTAAGTTCAATAACATGAATAAGTCAATCAAAAGACGGCGCCACCTTTATGTATCTCTATGTATGTAAAACAGTTTCGCTTTTCGTATGTTTTCAACAGGTTTCTTCCTCCGCTAGGAGTGAAAGTATTCTGTGGTTTTCTTTCTTTCTTTGGTTAGTGTAAACAATTATATATAAACAATAAAAATGTCTTGTGAAACGCGTAAAAGTGACTGACAGAAGTATTTTATAATGAAGAAATGATAGCGGCCAACACGTCAATAGGCAAAAATACTGAATTGGATCTATATATTGCGGCACCACTATCAAATCTTTTTTTTTTTTTTTTATTCTATTATAATTTAAGGGACATTTACCGCTTAGGGTATGTCAGTCCCATCATACCCTAATATACATGACTTACTCATATAACACTACTTAATAACTACATGGGCCATGGATTCGAACAGAACTTTCGCATCGTCGCCATTTGGTTGGGATAGAATATTATGGAATGTGCCTACGTCAGTTCTGTTCAAATTCAAGACCCTTATGAAATTACTTCTAATAGACTCAAATCGAACACATTCCATCAATATATGGTATAGGTCTTCTATAACTCCACAGTCTTCACAATTGGGCGAAGTTGTTTTTCTCATTAGAAATACAAATTTCTTACATGGAACGTGTCCAGATCTGAGTCTATGAGCAGTAGTAACTAATTTCCTACTTAATCTAGTGTTCATGAACCAGGGCACATGAAGAGGCTGACACTGTATGGTTTTGTACCATATTCCTTTTTCTAGTGACCGCTTGTTAAAGTATTCCTTCCACATTTCATAACAAATATTTTTGAATTTAGGTAAAACTTCTGAGTGATCCAAAATAATATTAGTTTCCTTTCCATTCTTAGCTGCATATTTCGCTAACATGTCAGCCTTTTCGTTGCCCCGTAACCCAATATGCGATGGGACCCATTGCAATCTCAGTTGGACGTCTTTTGAAGTTATTTCATCTATCTTGGATATTATGTCATAAGCTATCGATGCACCTCTGTAACCAGAGGCGCATCGAGCTATGTGTTGCAACGAGCTCTTGCTGTCTGTGCATATAACTACATTTTTATATTGGCTACTGATAACATGTGTCAAAGCTTCTGAGATTGCAATAAGTTCCAAAGCCATAATACTAGTATGAGTACTTATTTTAAAACAATGATTATTTTGATTTAGTATTATATCTATGTTAGGCACATAAAACGCAGACCCATATCCTTCTACACTCTTCGACCCATCCGTAAATATAAAACTCCAGCCATTAAATCTTGTATACAACTCTTTGATAACTTCATACTTTAATAGGTTACTGTCGTATGAGCTTTTTGAATAGTGAATTGTTTCTAGCTTGGGTACAATTACTTCATTTAAGTTAATATTGGTCACCCATGTTCGCAAAGTAAACATTAATAACGGACATGATGTTGCTATCTGAATTTCTTTAACTTCATTATGTGAGGATACCAGTAAAGGAATGATTTTGTTGCTCCAATAATGATTTTGTCGAAGAGTGTAGAGTTCTTCTAATAGCTGAGTAGTTATATTATTTTCTGCAGACTTTAACTTTAGACATAATTTGTATGCTAGATATTTTCTCCGTAAGTACAGTGGAACTACACCAAGCTCACTCTCCATAACGTGAATTGGAGTTGTTTTAATAAATCCTCCTATTATCCTTAGTGCCTCATTTTGAATTTTATTTAGTTTATCTAAATGACATTTTGCACTTGCGTCATATAGATAGCAACTGTAGTCTATACGACTTCTGATCAGTGCTATATATATATGTCTTAAATGTTTAGGATGCAAGCCCCAGGAGACACCAGCTAATACTTTAAGTAGATTAAGACTTCTTTGCACTTTCTCCACCGTCATGTTAATATGTTTGCTCCAACGCAACGACCTGTCCAACCAAACACCCAAATATTTGTAAGTGTCTACTATCTCTAAATTATGACTATCTAATTTTAATTCTATTTGTAGTCTTTTAAAACCCCTGCTGAAAATGCAAATTTTAGACTTGTAAGCAGAAAGTTCTAGCCCCATTTCATCTAGAATGTTACAGAGCGTATTTAAAACAATTTGAAATTCATTTTGACTTTCACCAAAATTTCTAGAAGAGGAATAAAATACAAAGTCATCGGCATATTGACACATTGTCACGTTTCTAATCTCCTGGAAGCATTTAATGGTAAGTATATTAAAAAGAATAGGTGAAATTGGGTCACCTTGCGCCAAACCTCGATTTGTGTATCTTATGAAGTTCTTATTCCGGTCAGTTTCATCCTGCATCATAAGGTGTCTTTCGCTTAAAAAATTCCATAGATATTGACAAAACTTTTTACCAATCCCTATTTCATCTAAAGTGTTTATCAGTATATCTACTAGGACATTGTTATACGCATTTTTGATATCTAGGAAACAGGCTATAGTTGGGGTCTTACGGGAAAATCCCAAGTAAATTTGACTTACTAGTTTGACTAGGCAGTCTTGACATGACTGTCCTCTTCTGAAGCCGGACGTGTACTGGGATAATAATTGATTTTTTTCAACATACCACTCAAGTCTTTTTGTCAACATTGAATGAAAAATTTTACAGACACACGATATTAAAGAGATGGGCCTAAGTTTAACATTATTATTATTCGAGACTTTTGGAATCGGCGTTACCAATATGTCACGCCATTGAAATGGAATAATTCCGGTGTTGAAGATATAATTATATAGCTCAAGCAAGTAAAGCCTACTGCCATGAGATAGATTATATATAAGTGAATATGTTATCCCGTCGTTACCAGGCGCTGTATCTTTTTGTTTTAAACAATTACACATTTCTTGTAGGGTGAAATTGGCTTCCAGTACTGTATTACTTGAATTGAAATACTCAGGCTTTGGGAAGACATAATCGGGAGCTAGCTTACAAAGGAGATCGAACTTCTGTTCGTTTGAAACGTGTGACTTTGACGAATTAAATCCCTTAACCCAACCCATGCGTTTCCACATATCGGAGTTAGACGTTCGTTCGTCAATGCTGCTACAGTAACTTTGCCAATTTCTTGCCTTCGCTTGATTAATTGCATTTTTCGTCTCTTTTGTTTTGCGCTCGAGTATAGTGAGATTAGTTGGGATGGGGTTCTTTCTAAAATTCTTCAAGGCCAATCTTCGTTGTGCTACTAAATGGGATAGTGTGGGATTCCAATAAGGCTTAGGCCGAAAGTTATTTTTGGGATTATCACAGCTTCTTACTAGCGGTATATGTTCGTCCGCAGCGTTATTCACTTGCTTAATGAAATTATCATACAAGGATTGGACACTAATGTCATCTATAGGCTGTAATAAATAGTTTTCTAAAGACTTGCTATACGCTGGCCATTTTGCTAGTTTAAAATTACGCTTTTTAGTTACCCAAACTCGATTTATATTGCTATTATACTTATAAGAAATCTTAATAAACATATGGTCGCTTCCCAAGCTTTCATTCATAACACTCCAGTTAAACGAAACGGATAAATCAGAGGAAACAAATGTCACATCAGGCGATGTCTGCTGAATAATGTTATTAACTAAAGTCATTCTAGTTACGCTACCATCATTAAGGGATATAAAGCCGCCATCTAAAGCCGCATCATATATCTGTCCTCCTCTTCCATCGGTTTTAGACGACCATGTTGTATGGTGACCATTAAAGTCCCCAGCTATAATACATTTATTCGGAAATAGTGAAAAAATTTGTTCCCAATCAGACAAACTTGTCCGCACGGAAGAGGGGCAATATATTAAAAGTATATTTTTAATTTCGTTACAGTTCAAAAGTTTGATTGAAATAATTTCTATTCCCGAATTATTAATTATGATTGGACATTGTTGTACTTTAATCGACTTACAAATTATAATAGCAACCCCCCCATAGCCATCTACCCTATCCTTTCTAAAAATATTATAGCCACTAATATTTATATGTGAATCTGGTTCTAGCCAAGTTTCAGATATTAACGCTATATGTATTTTTTCTTGTGCTAATAAAAGTTCCAATTCGTTACGTTTGGGCCGCAAGCTTCGTGCATTCCACTGTAACATACATAGCTTAAACAATCTTGTATTATCATTCGCCATTTCTGAACATAGATACTATTCTTGTACATAAATCGTCTCTGTTCCAAATTTTGATTATTAAATTACCAAGTATTTCAAATAATAGTTTACCTAATTGTTGGAACTTAGTAGACCAATCGTTATCGTAACAACATATATCTTTGACTCTTTGAAAAATGCTACCTAAATCTAAAATAGAATTTGAACTATTACTCTTAGACTCCGGATTTTGCTCTGTCTGCATATGTCTTGCTTCTGACTCACCGTTGCCCTTTTCTCTAGTCTTCCTATTCCCATCCGATATTACAGCCTCTGTATTCTTCCTCTCCAGCGCCCGCTCCTTTTCTATATGATTATGTCCAGAACTCTTCCCTTCGATAACCTTATTTGACGTCGACGAATCATTATGAATAAGTGTTTCTGTTATCACTATATCTCTGTACGATGTTTTCTGTGTATTCTGTGTGCTCTCAAGTTGTGAATCGTTAATGTTCCTATTACTTTCAATGTCCTCACTTCTAGTGTATATTTCTTGACTCCCCTTGCCTTTTAAATATATTTCCAGACCTTTTCGATAAGTACAGTTTTGCTTCGTCATAATGTTTCTGATTTCTTTTTCTTTTAAAAATATCGGACACTTTTTATGCATGGCCATATGTGGTCCTTTACAGTTGACACAAACAAATTTGTCGGTATCGCAATTTGGGTGATTGTTACCACATTTGGGACATATAATTTTTTTAATTGGGCATGATCTTGAGAGATGGCCGAACTTCCAACATCCGGAGCACTGGGAAACTGGGAAGGTATAAGGTTCCACTTTAAACCTACAACCGTACCCATACACATACGGCGGTAAAGTGGTACCTTTGAAACAAATTCTTACTGTTTCTGAATCGATCCATTCTCCACTATCAGACATTCTTCTGAGTCTTTTTATTGAAATGATTTCGTGCTCACATGAAAGATTTTCAAGAATTTCTTTTTCCTCGGTCTCTAAATCTATCTGCCTCAGTATTCCATAAGAAAAGGTAGTCTCATCAGCCCTTTGTGCTCGGTATCCTAAACTGGATAACTTTTCACTTTTTAGTAGTTTCACTGCACTTTCTTCCTTTTCAAAATGAATCAACACTCTGTAAGCGCTTTTGTATATCATCTTCACTATATTTTCAATGTTTAACGACCGTAAAAGCTTTGCCATTCCAAATTGTTTCGGTAATACTTCTTTTCCTGTCACACATATAATAATATATTTCTTCGCCTCAGAATCTTGATGACCCTCCTCCACTAAATTATCATTATTTGAATCCTTTCTATTCAACCGCTTATGCCCTCTAATTACTGTAACAAATCCGTCTTCTTCCACTATTTCTTCATCATCCTGTCGTACTCTCTTCACTGCGAGTCGTTGCTCTCTCTCCTCCTTCTTCCTCATCTCCTCGTTTAAGGTTTGATTAAGTTGTTGCTCACTTTCAAGTCTTAGCTCCTGCTCCATTGCTTCACTATCAGTTGAGACACCTAAATCCACAGTTCCAAGTATGTCATCCATTTAAATTTAACATAATTATTATGTGGGTAGGAAGTGAAAATAACGCGATAAAATATGCGGTAACAATATGCAGCCAAACGTGTGCGTTCGCCTCGACTGCTCGCGCGCAACTGACTATCAAATCCGCCTAAGGGTATTAGTGTTCTGTGATCAAATCTTAAGGCAGATGCCCTCAATATATGGAGAAGCTCTGAAGGAACTTTCCCTAAACTAACCGAATTGGTTTTTAAACACCTCTCAGTGATGGCCAGTTCCGCGCCAGCCGAAAGATTATTTTTGAAAGCGGGAAATATTGTCAGGAAAAAAAAAAACGAAACCGTATTTTGGGAAAGAGACGAAGAAGAATTTTGGTGAAATGATTGTTATTAAAGTCTTTAACTGAAAATTCATGGCAATATTTTTTTTAATTTTTTTGTTTACACAAGTTTAAAAAAAGATTTGTCTTGTATTTTAGTTTTGAGATCAAAAGGTTGTCGTCGGATTATTTATAATTATATTTTTATTTTATTTTCATTCTAATCTAATGTAAATGATACTGAACATTAGTGGCATAATGATATTTAGACTTTTTGTTTGTTCAAACTTAGTTTAAAAAAAAACTATCGTTTACTAAAATTATGGTTTCTTAATGATTTGTTATATTTACGCGAAGACTACACATTAAATGAAATTCATTTTTACGGATTTGATCACGCTTAATTTAACTTTTTAATTCCTGACGTTTCGGGTGCTTCACAGCACCCATGGTCACGGGGGGAACTAAGGTCTTTGACGTCCAGATGTCATAGTTAGCCTGGCTAAATTCAGTTTTTGTATATTAATTTTTGGTCCGATCTACACAGAATGAGCTTACAGTATCTTGAAGTCTTACAGTGGTATGCTTGGGTTTGGATTTAATTTTATTAATTATAGGATGCCAAGCAGATGGAGGATGTTTTTTAATTTCGATAGCCTCGCGAATCATCCTTGGTAGGAATCGGTGTTCTTTTGCGAGGATTTGTGGTTCAACTATGACATAGGGTTTTCGTCGGGGTCGATCAGCAGGTGATCTTTTAGTTTACTTAACTCATAGATGGGCGGAGGCAGTAGAGTCCAAGGGGGAGGCATTGGCCGTTAGTTTGGACATAGCGAAGGCCTTCGATCGGGTCTGGCACAAGGCGCTTCTTTCGAAGCTTCCTTCCTATGGGCTTCCCGAGAAATTGTGCAAATGGATCACCAGTTTCCTTGCTGATCGGAGCATCAAGGTCGTAGTAGACGGTGCATGCTCTGATTACAAGCCTATCAACGCTGGTGTTCCACAAGGCTGCGTGCTATCACCAACGCTGTTTCTCGTGCATATCAATGATATGTTGCTAACTGGTAGCATTCATTGCTATGCAGACGACAGCACTGGGGATGCCTTATATACCGGCCGTGCCAATATTTCTCGGGAAAACGTCGCCGAGTACCGGGACAAACTTGTGTCTGAAGTCGAGTCTTTGCTTAACAAAGTCTCGGATTGGGGCCGACTAAATCTAGTCCAGTTCAATCCCCAGAAGACACAAGTTTGCGCGTTTACCGCTAAAAAGAACCCCTTTGTCGTATCTCCTCAGTTTCAAGGCACTCCCCTTGCTGCCTCAGCCAGTATCGGAATCCTTGGCGTCGACATATCGAATAGCGTGCAGTTTCGTGGTCACTTGGAGGGGAAGGCCAAATTGGCCTCTAAAAAGCTTGGCGTGCTCAGCAGAGCGAGACAGTATTTCATGCCGGCACATCGCTTGCAACTTTACAAAGCGCAAGTTCGGCCCCACATGGAATACTGTTCTCATCTCTGGGCCGGGGCACCCCAGTGCCAGCTCCTTCCACTTGACCGCATCCAGCGCAGAGCGATTCGAATCGTCGACGACCGAGTTCTTTCCGATCGGCTCGATACACTGGCACTGCGTAGAGATGTTGCATCTCTTTGCGTATTTTATCGCATCTATCACGGGGAGTGCTCTGAGGAATTGTTCGGACTAATTCCAGCCGCTCAATTTCACCATCGCACGTCGCGACAAAACTCGCGTTACCATCCATACCATCTGGATGATTGGCGGTCCACCACTGTGCGATTTAGAAGAAGTTTTCTCCCTCGCACAACTTCTTTGTGGAATCAATTACCACCAGCGAATTTTCCGAACCGATACGACTTAGGAACCTTCAAGAAAAGAGCTTACACCTTTCTAAAAGGCCGGCAACGCATCTGCAATTCCTCTGGTGTTGCGGTTGTTCATGGGCGGCGGTAGTCACTTAACATCAGGTGAGCCGCATGCTCGTTTGCCCCCTATTCTATAAAAAAAAAAAAAAAAAAAAAATAGGGACGTCAAACACCTCAGTCCCCTCAGTGACCATGCGTGCTGTAAAGCACCTGAAATGTCGGGAATTAAAAAGTTAAATTAAACGCGATAAAATCCGTAAAACTTAGTTTAATTTATCGTTTCTGTTTATTTTGGTTGTAATTATTTTTAGTTTTTTATTGTTCAAAGTTATATATTAATAAAATTGTTCTATAGTTTATTTCTAAAACCAGAAGATTATTTTTCGAACAAAATAATTTTTTTTCACAATAATCGATTATTTTTTTATAAAAAATCGATTATTCTTTAATCGATTTTTATCACAAAGCAAAACATCGATTTTTTATTAATTGATTTTTTTCACTCAATGTCACACTTGTTATTTAATAACTTGAAAAATGTAATAAATGTTTAAAAATCCCTATTTACAGCACTAGATATAATATAAGTGACGTCATTTATTACATTTGTTGCTTCATAATATGCACCATGACCAGAACAAATCGATTCACGATAAAAGTAAGAGGTATTTTTGTGATTTTTATAATAGAGAAAATTTTATTCTATTATTTATTTAACCAATGACGTCCCTCGCAATTACGATGTAATATCAATATTAAATTTTTTTGTTATTATTGTACTTGATGTAGCTATGTAAAAATCTGATGTACGATTAGCAATTTCTGGTGGTACGCGCTCTTAAGTACTCCTGATACTCTGCATTTGCCTCAGTCAAAACAAAAACACTACAAACTATTCAAATCGTTCGGTCGGAATTTTCCTAGAGTTTTGAGCTTGAAAATAGTTGAAAGTCCCAGGGGTAGCCTGTAGAACAATTGTTTTAAACTTTTTTTTCTTATCTCTTTTGAACTATCGTACTGACTACTTTCAAAATCTAATCAGCTCTCAACCATAAAAAACAACATCTATTGCTGCAAATTGATTGTGATCAATTGATTTGTTCGACATGTTGTTGTCGAAAACTTAATATTAAATAACTACATCAAATGCGATAAGTCACATAGAAATCAGCAAATCTATTTACAAAATATCAAAAAACGCGTTTCTATATAAAACCTTCAAGTTTCTCTGACATTTATCTGAATTTTTACTTCAAGTAGCTCAAAAATCTATTATTTAATTGTTTTAATCTTGCAAATTGCAAAGTTCAATTATTTACGAGTATATGATTTAGAACGATTCGAAGTTAAAAATAGCCGGAAGTTCCTATTAAAAAAAGTTTTATGTAAGTAAAAAGACATCATTTTGAAACTCCAAATATTTAATTTTTTGACACAGAATTCCTGAATTCACAAGTTTTACACAAATCTGAGCAATATACACACAGTGAAAAAATTCGCATCATTGTATAAACAAATAAAGTGTAAAAAGAAGGACGACTACATTCTTATGTGTAGTTCTTACGTTAACGCGTGCATTAAACAATACACAACTAATACACAAAATTTTGTACGCAAATATGTGTACAAAATGACGCAAAATTGTTTACAGCGTAGTAAGTACAATATCAAAATTTAATCTTTGATATCGTGGATCATATTTCATCATCATCATCATTACAGCCCTTCACAAGTCCACTGCTGAACATAGGCCTCCCCCAAAGAATGCCACAAAGCACGGTCCTGAGCCACCTGCATCCATCGACTTCCTGCATATCTTACCAGGTCGTCACTCCATCTAGTGGGGGGACGCCCTACACTTCGCCTGCCGGTACGAGTCTGCCACTCGAGAACCTTTCTTCCCCATCGGTTGTCGGTTCTTCGAGCTATATGGCCGGCCCATTGCCACTTCAGCTTACTAATCCGTTGGGCTATGTCGGTCACTCTAGTTCTACTGCGGATATCCTCATTTCTGAGTTTATCACGCAGAGAAACTCCGAGCATAGCCCTCTCCATAGCTCGCTGAGCGACCTTGAGCTTCCTCATCCGGCCAGCAGTGAAGGACCACGTCTCAGTTCCGTATGTCATCACTGGCAACACGCACTGGGTGTACAGTCTCGTTTTCAAGTTTTGAGGTATACCTGACGAGAAGATGTGCCGTAATTTTCCGAACGCTGCTCAACCGAGTTGAATCCGTCGATTGACCTCTCGGTCGAAGTTGGACTTACCTAGTCGGACTATTTGTCCCAGGTAAACATACTCGTCAACAACTTCGAGCTTAGTGTTCCCAACAACTACCGGCATAGGTGTGACATGGACATTAAACATGATCTTTGTTTTGTCCATGTTCATCTTAAGACCTATCCGTTGGGAAACACTATTGAGGTCATTGAGCATAGTGCTTAGGTCCTCCAGCGATTCTGCCATAAGGACTATAGCGTCGGCAAATCGAAGGTGAGTGATGTACTCGCCATTGATGTTGATACCGTATCCTTTCCAGTCCAGAAGCTTGAAAACATCTTCCAATGCAGCGGTAAAGAGTTTCGAGGATATGACGTCACCCTGTCTTACACCTCTCTGCAATTGGATAGGTTTCGTACTCTGGTTCTGTACTCGGATAGCCATCGTAGCCCTACTGTACAAGCACTTCAACACTTCGATATACCGACAGTCAACTTGGCATCGCTGAAGGGACTGCAGCACCGCCCAAATTTCGACGGAATCAAAGGCTTTCTCATAGTCCACATACGCCAGACATAGTGGCAAATTGTACTCCTCGGACTTCTGTACAATTTGCCGAAGGGTATGTATGTGGTCTATGGTGCTAAAGCCTTTTCGGAAACCGGCTTGTTCGGGAGGCTGGAAGTCGTCAAGTCTGCGCGCGAGACGATTCGTAATGACTCTCGAAAACAGCACGTAGACGCGGCTCAGAAGGGATATCGGTCTGTAGTTCTTCAAGAGAGCGTTGTCGCCTTTCTTGAAGAACAAGACCACCGCACTTCTGCTCCACGCCTCCGGTGTAATGCCACCATGGAGGACGGAATTAAAGAGCTTCTGAAGGACTTCAAGTACCGGTTTTCCACCTGCTTGCAGAAGCTCCGCTGTAATTCCATCCTCGCCTGGGGCCTTGCCGTTTTTAAGGTGCTGGAGAGCCATTCTAATCTCGCTCAGACTGACGTCCGGGATATCATCGGAATAATGTCGGATAAGACTCGCTCTTGGATCGTTACTCACACTTGCGTGCGGCTCCAACGATGACGTGTACAGCTGCCCATAGAACCTCTCAATCTCACTCAAAATCTCAGGTGCCCCGGAAACGATGCTGCCACATTCTGTCTTCAGCTTTGATAGTTGGCGCTTTCTGGCAGACAGATCTCTGGCAAAGACTTTGGAGCCTCGGTTCCGCTCGATCGCTTCTTCAATACGAGCTGTATTGAATTTGCGTAAGTCCCGCCGCATGCATTTGGAGATCTGTCTGTTCAGTTGCCTGTATGCTGTTAAATCTGTTGAAGAATGTAGCTTCATCTCCCGTCTAACAGCCATGAGATTAAGAGTGTGATCGGAGAGTTTTTGTGTTCTTCTGCGGCGGGTCTTGCAGAACTTAGCTCCGACCGCATGGACAGTTTCCACGAGCTTGTCATTCAAATCGTCCACTTCATTGCAGTCTTCTAGGCACTGAAAACGGTTTTGTAACTCGAGCTGAAAGGTTTCGGGACTTTGGATTAGAGCACGAGGGGGACGGAGCGTTGACTTCATTAGACGAGACCTCTCCAACTTAACGTTTAGGTTCAGTGTGCCTCTAACCATTCGGTGATCGCTGCCGGTTTTCACCCTCGCGATCACTGAGACATCACTGAACAGTTGTCGTCTGGTCGTCATAATGAAGTCAATCTCATTTTTTGTCGAACCGTCGGGGCTCGACCAGGTCCACTTTCTGTGGGGCCGCTTCTGGAAGAAAGAGTTCATCATAAAGAGTCCCTCTTTCTCCATGAAGTCGGCCAGCTGCTGGCCCCTTGGGTTCCGTTGCCCTATTCCAAATTTCCCTACTTTCAGCTCACCGTTCCCTCTTGTGCCTAGTTTTGCATTGAAGTCTCCCATTAACACCGTATATTGGGTTTTGGAGGAATGCATGGCTCTAGAGATATCCTCATACATTTCCTCCACCTCCTGATCGGGGTGTGCCGAGGTTGGTGCGTAAACCTGTATGACCTTCAGCGAATACCGTTTGGTGATTCTGAGTATAAGGTACGCAACCCTCGTCGACACACTCTCAATCTTTACAACGTTGTTAACGAGAGACTTGTGGACGATAAATCCGACACCTCCTTGGGACAGATGGTCGCCCTCCCGGTAATAGAGCAAGTTGCCGGATTCGAGGATTACCGTGTCCTCCCCCTCTCTTCGGACTTCGGATAATCCTATAATATGCCAGCGTAACTTGTCTATCTCTTCTTCCAGCTCCACAATCTTCTCGTCAGTCCTCAGGGTGCGTGCGTTGTATGTTGCCAGGTCGAGTCGTCGTAGGTGGCAACCGAACCTCCACCGGAGATTCTTAGCACCCCCTGCCCCGCCGTTACCATGGTCGCCACCGTAGCCAGGAATAGCGGGGCCGCCGGGGACTGGGGGCCGTTTATTATTGTCATTGCTCATGGGGGGTATATTGCCATAGTTGCCACGCTTGGCGAGCGGGTTGGCAACCGCAGTTTTTTTATTGTTATTTTGGCTATTATCAGGAAGATGCTGCTGCCCATCTCCTGCCTGTTTCCCTTTGTCGCCTTTTACGACACCCACGGGAAGATATGGGGTAGTGGATATTCTTAACCGCCACTACACGGCAACGAACGTATTTATAGTCGATAAATCTAAGTTAACTCTATTTATTGAGTGTAAGAACATCACACCGTGTATAAATATTAATAGTGTTAGAAGTAATCTTTTATTTTTATTTTTTTTCCTTGTTATAAAATAAAAACGTATAACTTTTTGACAAATTATTGTCAATTATGAATCTTAAACTAAGTTTTCTATTTTTTTCACAAAGACTTCTAAAATCTACTTCTAAAATCTTTATGATAGATACTGAAATTATCTATCCGTGAGTTTATTTTAAATATACTACTAAATGCGGAACTACTTGATGACTGCTAGGACGAATTTTTGCACTGTAATTAAATTCAGTCCACTGGTTATTTCGTAGACAGAAAGCGCTGTATGATCTGATTATTTGTTTTACATTTTTTTTACTCGCACTTGACTCTCGTAGTGACTGGCACGAAATAATTCCTCTTAGTGTATATCCGGCAGTCATAGTTGGTAGTTTTAAGGTTTTAGGAAATTCTCTCAGACTCATTGCTTGATCATTTATTGTAGCCTCACTTGTTTTGTGTGATATAATTCCAAATACAATTATATTCTCTGCAAAATTTACAAAAAAACATTATTACACTATTGCTAATTATATTATGCATACTTAGTTATCACCTTTATTCAAACATTAAGTTGAAATGGATTCTTCAGGAAAAAAAAATCCTGATCTACTTGTATCAAAAAGACAGAACAAATCATAAATTTAAACTTACCGACCAAGCTAACTTAAGACTTAGTTTACAATGGTCTTTTTAAATTGTTTTTTTCTGATAAGATCTAAGAAACAGCATTTCGAAATCTTGATAAAGGTAATAATTCGTCAAATGTCTATAATACATTTGTACTTATTAGGGTGGCCCAAAAAAAACCGACTACCTTTATATTCCAAGTCTCTTATGAAAATAGATTAGTTTATTCCGCTTGAAGAGCCCTGTCCAAAAATCAGCTGAAATTTTTTTTAATTGTCTCGTCATTGTATTATTTTATAGGTTGAAATTTATGTAATGTACATTCTGAAAATTTCAAGTTTATCGATTGATTCTCAAAGGTCACTCAAGATTTTTGAAATTTTTAAGGAAGTGGACTTAAGACGTTTTCGAGTGACTTCAAGCTGCATATCGATATTAACGAACTTTTTCTTTTTCTTCCTAATGTTAAGATACTGAAGAATAAAATTAAATCAAGAAGTACAAATAAAAGTCCGAAATACAATTATAATTCCTTAAATTTAATTGACGAATATTCATCCAGCATTTAATAACAAATTGATTTACGCTTTATTTTTTCTTTATATGTTATATATCATTATCTGTATGATCTTTAATTTTAAACGTTTTTTGTATTTTTTATTCTCATTAACAATTATATAATACTCTAATCTAAAACGTTTCCCGTAATTTTTCTCTAATTCTTTATTTTTTTTTCTAATTCTCTAATCTTGAGAATTTTCCAGCATATACATAATTCATCAGAAATTTCCAGTTTATAAATAATTAACTGAGGTAAAGTTTTTTGTTACACAATGTAAGTTAATTGAGAGGTTGTTTTTAAATAAAGGTTTATCAGTTTCTAGAGTATTGTATTACATTATATATAAACAAAACAATGTGTCAGTGGTTTGCTCTTTAATGTTTTGTACATTTTTAACCTTTTTTTAATTTTTCTACTTTTATGCATATCTGTAGTTTAGTTTATTTATTTTTGAAATTATTAATATAAAATATTGCTAATAGTACAGAAAGAAACAATAACTTTTATATTTTCTGAACATATTAACTTCCCCGCTATGAAGTCTGTCAAATAATATACCTCACTTTCTAGTGGCGCTGCCCTGGTGGCAGAAAAAGTCGTGGATGCCCTCATTCCTTTAAGGGGCTACTCACGCTCTTCATATGAAAATCCATAATTTTGCAATAAAACAATGGAATAATCGAGATAAAAACGTTTTATATATTAAGATAAAAAGATAAAATATCGTAAAAAATTTTGCCCACCCTGCGTGTGAAACAACAAATGGAGAATGAAATAGACATAGGTAATAGACATGTATCAATCATGAATGATTCGTTTGTTTGAACTGGGAAACCAATTTGCTTCATGTGGGAAACTTTAAAGGTATTAATGATTCATCTGTAGACAAGTTAGTAATTTGTATGTGACTGAGATAATCATGAAAGTTACTAACAAATTACAACTTTACTAAACTATTTTGTCTTTCGTGGCACATGTTTATGAGATACGAAAACTGTCAATGAATTATTTACTTAATAATATATCAAGATTTCAAATATAAGCCCTAACACACAGTTTACGTTGAAGTTCAGACCACTATGTAATCAATTTATGAACGGTAAAATAACGTATTTGTCGTATTTGTTTATGTTTGAACAAAAACTTTTAATATAAACTGGTCGGTAAGCTATGAAATCGTGAATTGTTATGAATGGATTGAACAAACATGATAACTTTATTCAATACCATTATTTATTTTATTTATATATAAATTTGTTTATTTTTTAAATAAATAAAAAATAAAATAAATCCATTTTTATGTTTACGCCATCTAGCGTCAGTATACCTACCACCTTGAGAATCCATCGGTTTTGGTTTGATAAAATGATTAAAACTATAGAAAGATGTAGATGGCGATATTTATTATGAAGCAATTTTACTGGAAAGAAAATATTATTTTGATTAAGTACACTAAAGTTTAGGCTTCACATGTCTAAAAGTAAGAATTGTAACATTTATTTGGTTGAAAATTATATTAAATAATATTATGGATTATATAAAATCTGAAAAACAAAAAATGTCGTTCATACCTAATAGTAAGGTAATGGTGGTTTTAAATCCGATAATTTCCGGAATATTACCGTCATCTCCTTGCGATCTCAATAATCTTTCAGCACCTAATTAGCACTTAATTTTTAGGTACTGATACAGAACATAAATTGCCGTTCATACCTTATGGTAAGGTAATGGTGGTCATGGACCCTATAATTGCCATAATAATGTCTGAATCTGTATCGGGTTTCGATAATCGCTCAGCACTTAATTAGCACTTAATTCCTAGCTATTAATATTTATCGTATATCTAATAACGTAATTGCGTTGCTAGCGATACGTTTTGCCAGCAACGCAAATTTCAATCGATCGTTGCGGTGAAAATTTTAGAGCACCTAATTTTTAAACTTGGTACTTAATTAGCACCTAAAAAGCCCCTAATTTGGACTTTTTCTGAAAGCAATTTTGATTCAATTTTGATTTTCAAGAAATCTGAATTTTGCATCTGCTATGTTCTGAATAACGACTTTATTTTTATTAGGGGTGCCTTGTTATTGTTTATACTTGCAGCACCTAATTAGCACTTAATTCCTTGCTATTAATATTTATGGTATATCTAATAACTTTATTGCGTTGCTAGCGAGACGTTTTGCTGGCAACGCAAATTTCAATCGTTCCTTGCGGTGAAAATTTTAGAGCACCTAATTTTTAAACTTGGCACCTAATTAGCACCTAAAAAGCCCCTAATTTTGGGTTTCTCTAAATGCGAATTCCTGATTTTGCGTTGCTGGCTATACACAACTCTCAGAATCTTGAAATTTGGTACGAAGCAACGTTTTATAGCACAGACAAAGGAAAAATTGCGAAAACCATAAATTTTTAGTTACATCATATAATAAAAGTATTTTTAATAATTTTAAACTTATATACCTACAGATTTGTTCGGAACTCTCGGTGCGCGAGTCCGACTCGCACTTTGTCGGTTTTTTTATGTGTGTTACCTCATAACTTTTTTACTGGGGTGAACCGATTTCGATGATTCTTTTTTTATTTGAAAGCTGGTGCTTCTCACGTGGTCTCATATAAATTTGATCAAGGTCTGACCAATTAGTTTTTGAGTTATTCTTAATAATTTATAGTGAAGTCGGTTGTACAAAATTTTTAATTTTTAATTATGTTTTAATAATTGGCTCCTAGGAGCCGTGATGGCTTAGAGTTATGCGCCTTAAAATTTCTCAGGACGTGAGTAAACCGAATTCGATCTCCATCGGCACTAAAGGATATCACAAATATATACCATTTACAATCCATATACAATAACCGGAGTTTGATACGCATCATAAATCAAAAAACTACTCGAACAACTAAGCAATAAACGTCGAGGAAAATTGCGTGCTGGAGTGCTTTTTCATCGTGGTAATACCCCTGCCCATCGATCTGATGTTGCAGGCGCTGTCATCCAAACTGCTGGGTTTCAGCTGATGCAATGCAGCCACCATCTGCTCTGGACTTAGCTTTTCAGTGATATTCACCTTTTTACTCAATTGAAAAAGCACTCGAATGGTACAAAATTCAACAGCGACATTGAGGTTATGTGTAGTGTAGAGGCATTTTTCGCGTCCGAGGACAAATCTTTTTTCCCAAGGGAATTAACGAACTTGCTAAACGCCATAAGCAGTGTATTAGCTTAAAATGCAATTTCGTTGAAAAATAAATACAAATTACATATACTTATTATAGAGTATCATTGCATTTCCAAAAACTTATTGATCAACGTAGTATTGTCTCTCTATAGTGTTATGTAATTGACAGTATAATGGGCACATATCTCACCGTAAAAGCGAAAGTGTTGCAATTTTGTGTGTAATGCTATGGGAAATCGCGTATTACTACGCCGGCAGGCAATCGACCCAGTCACTTTGACTTTGTTTTAACTCAACACTAATACAACCGATCTAATTGACAAGTTTTGATTTACATTAAAAAAATGCGCACGCTGTCGCAAAAAACATATTTAGATCTAAGTACGTTTTAGTTGTTTTTGTGGTGTTTTATGTACCACTATAGAATCTGTTTTGTATATTGATTTAGTCAGGTGCCTTGAATATGAATGGAATTTTTTCCTTTTTTATTTTTAATTGACTCGTACAGATGTATTTTTGCCAGTGTCAAATAATAAAAAATTATACTTTTTAATTATTAGCGATATTTTTTGGGAGATTTTGACGGCAGCTTGAGCTAACAGACAGTCGATTACGATAGTATCTCAAGGCGCTTAAGCAGAGACAATAACTTGAGGTTCACATCACCATCGTAACACTTGTTTCATTGTTTCCTCTAATGGTTTACATGCGCAGATATTTATATAGAAAATTGTACCAATTTTACGTATCAAAATCTACTTTAAACCATTATTTAAACAATAACAGGAATTTGAATTTGGCAGGAATTCGGCCTCCGGCGATTTATGATTACTGTTTCTAATCATAAATCGCCGGAGGCCAAATTCCTGCCAAAACTCCAATTGAAATTATTACTTATGAACTTTCTCTTTTTTGCCGTACGGTGGTGGGGATGATCATCGCCCCATTTTATCCCTAGAGTGTTCAAGGCGACTAGGGGAAATTCCAGAAATTTTAATAGCTTCTAATTGATAGTGGTATCACGTTTACACCAATCGTAAAATAATGAGACGGGGAACATCGTCAAAGGTGCGAGAGTGAGACCTCTCACAGTGGGACCGAAAATCTTTAAATTTAATTAGTGTCTGTGACCTTTACGGACTGATGAAAAAAAGAAGAACTTACCCTTCTGAATATTGCGGAAACCCAAAATTTCAACACTATTCATCATTAATTTATTCATTAATTCATTGCATATATTTTCATCGCCATGATGCAATCCTCATTCGGAAGAGCCAGCTTGGCGAACGGATTGGCAACCGAAGTTTTTTATTGTTTTAAAATTGTTATCAGGAAACTGATGCAGTCCATCTCCTGTTTCAATTCCCATAGTCGCCTTTTATGTTACCTACGGGACAAAGTGGAATGATGGCTTCTCTTACGCAGTTTCTCTATACGTGGTAGAGCCATGCTGCAACTATATTAATAGTATAGTTGTAGCACGAATGGGTCGGCTCGACCGGGGAAGGACCACGCTCTCGCAGAATACCAGCGTAAAATAGCAGCTTAATGCTGCTGTGTTTCGTATGGTGAGTGGAGAGAACCGGAGACCCTTTTTTACTGGAAAAGAGGTATTCCACCTTAGTTCTTACAGCTGACAACGCATCTGCATTTTAATTCGCAATCGAAGAATGGTGTAGATGTCTATGGGCCACAGCAACCACTTACCATCAGGTGAACTGTGTGCTCGTTTGTCGCCCTTATTCTATAAAAAAAGTCTCTTATACAGTACGTAAAAAACAACCCTGTGATCCTTTTAGAAACGTATATATTTACCTTATCTTGTGAAAAAATGTTATTCACATCTGAACTAACTAACCAATGCAGAGGTTATAAACCCACATACAATTTGCAAATAAACATTTATTTAAATTTAATTTCATTTTTTTTGTGGTCAAATTACCTGAAGTAAAGTTATTTCTATATATTATAATACTGATTCTGATAACGTATTTAACGGTAACCACAGGGTTTTTGTTACATGTTGTATATTTCTACGATTTCAGGTCCCTGGAGTCTAATTTTGCTGTCTTAAAAGGATAATATCTGGGTAGCCGAGTTTTGACTGGCATTAGATAATAAATATAATTTTCTCAGAAATAAAAACTATTTTGATAAACTTGAAAAGTAAAACGTTATCTAAATACATCATTACAAATTATCATACAAATTTATTCAAGAAACCAGTTGCCGTTTCTAAGAAACCAGTTATATACATATACTTATACCATATATTTTTTATAGAATAAGATTGACAAACGAGCACACAGTCCACCTGATGGTAAGTGCTGTGGCCCATAGACATCTACTTTTTTAATATGAGGATATTAAAAATGTTGTACAGCCGATTTCAATATAAATTATTAAGAATAACTCATAAATTATTGGTCAGGCTGGCAACGCACCTGCAATTCCCCTGGTGTTGCAATTGTTCATGGGCGGCGGTAGTCACTTACCATCAGGTGAGCCACATGCTCGTTTGCCCGCTCTCCTATAAAAAAAAAACTCTCTCTCATAAATATGCATGTTCTTGCTCTAAGTTCTCACCACACTACTAAACGTCTGCTAACAGATAGATAGGGTTAATAATAATCTAGTCTAGTTATTGAGTTGCAGAAACCAACTTGTGTTATTCTAAAACTATCTAAAACTAAATTTCCGAGATTCAACAAAAAATAGCACAGATATTTTGTTGATGTGGACCTTAAACTTTTGCCGCACGTGTCGAAACTGGCACAACCGGTTTTTCGCGAGCTTCGATCACCCACTATGTAAATTAAATGTATCACTGCGCTTAACAATATTTCAAACGTAAGTAAATAACAATTTTTAAGAGTAAAACCGTGGTGGCTCAGATAGTTAGCGCTCGCTGTAAGTTTCACAGTACGCGAGCAACCCGGGTTTTATTCCCGTCGGCACCAATGAAATTGTTAATGGCAATTTTAAGTGCTGGTTTACCACGTGCTCAGCGGTGAAAGAAAACATCGTGAGGAAACCTGCATGTCTAAGAAATAAGAAAAATATAATATTTAGAAGACATTTGAAGTTCGCCAACATAAGGGCAACGCGGCGGATATTTCCTTGCCCTAAAACCCTGTCAGAAATGAGAAGAGACCTGTGCCCAGCAGTGCGACGTATATAGGCTGTAACTTTTTAAGAGCCGTAGTAGTTCAAAGGATAAGCGCTCGGCTGTTAATTTCATAGTACGTGCATTCCGGGTTCAATTCCCGCTGGCACCAATGACATTAGAGAGTTAATTGCTATTGTAAGTGCCGATTCACCACATTTTTTTTTATAAATCTGAAGTGACAAACGAATTTACAATACGCCTGATGGTAAGTGGCTTTTGCTGTCTATACAGGGTTATTTTTCGATTTTTCTTCGACCAAAGATTCGGTTTCGGTTTCGGTTTCGGCAAGTTTCGCCAAAAAAATCTAGAATCTAGAAACTGTTAGTTTCGGTTTCGGTAAAAATCTGCCGAACCTTCGGTGCCGCCGAAACTCAGTGTTCGTGGATTATCGTGCGTCGTTCGGATGAGTTCGTGACTCGTGTATTATTCATAATTATACAGAAACAGATTTTTTTTATACTTATTGAAACTACTACTATTTTGTTTAATTACCACTGGTTCGAAGAAAAAACCTATGTCCTTGGAAGAGCCAGCAAGAAACCCAGCGGGACTTTTTTTTAAATAACAGCTTACAATCAGAGGCGTGGCGTGGACTAATATAAACGTTGGCGAAGTTGCATCAGCGAGGCCCCTTTTCTTTCGTTCCAAGGATCTACCCAATAGATACTAGTATATCCTACCAAACATGCTTTGACACGACATACCTACTCATATCTATTAATTCTCGTCAATGTAACAGTCGCGGTCTTTGAAGATAGTTACAACGGCCTCGCAGTCGCACTTAAGAGAGGCTTCTTGCGAGGTCCTAAACGTGATTTTCTCTTTCGAGTGTAAAAGTGATCAAATTAATTAGTCACCTGTGGTAAAGTCTGGGGGCATCGAATTTTAGGGGACCTCGCGAGGCCCGTTTAAGTGCGAGGCCGTGGGCTAGGGCCCGATTCGCCCACGCCTGGCTACGCCTCTGCTTATAGCTTGGTGGTGATCAACTCACTCCCAGGGGTTATTATCATCCATCATCCGTGCCGTGTAGTGGCGGTTAAGAATATGCGCTACCCCATATCTTCCCGTTGGTGTCGTAAAAGGCGACAAAGGGAAACAGGCATGAGATGGGCAGCAGCATCTTCCTGATAACAACAAACTTACAATAAAAAAATGCGGTTGCCAACCCGCTCGCCAAGCGTGGCAACTATGGCAAATATGATGAGAGTAACAAAGAGACGGCCCCCAGTTCCCGGCGGCCCCGCTATTCCTGGCTACGTTGGCGCCCATGGCGACGGCGGGGCAGTCCTAAGAATCTCCGGTGGAGGTTCGGTTGCCACCTAAGACGACTCGACCTGGCAACATACAACGCACGCACCCTGGGGACTGACGAGAAGATCGTGAAACTGAAAGAAGAGATAGACAAGTTACGCTGGCATATTATAGTATTATCCGATGTCCGAAGAGAGGGGGAGGACACGGTAATCCTTGTATCCGGCAACTTGCTCTATCACCGGGAGGGCGACCATCTGTCCCAAGGAGGTGTCGGATTTATTGTCCACAAGTCTCTCGTTAACAACGTTGTAAAGATTAAGAGTGTGTCGACGTGGGTTGCGTACCTTATACTCAGAATCACCAAACGGTATTCGCTGAAGGTCATACAGGTTTACGCACCAACCTCGGCACACCCCGATCAGGAGGTGGAGGAAATGTATGAGGATATCTCTAGAGCCATGCATTCCTCCAAAACCCAATATACGGTGTTAATGGGAGACTTCAATGCAAAACTAGGCACAAGAGAGAAAGGTGAGCTGTAAGTAGGGGAATTCAGAATAGGGCAACGGAACCCAAGAGGCTATCAGCTGGCCGACTTCATGGAAAAAGAGGGACTCTTTATGATGAACTCTTTCTTCCAGAAGCGGCCCCACAGGAAGTGGACCTGGTCGAGACCCGACGGTTCCACAAAAAATGAGATCGACTTTATTATGACGACCAGACGACAATTGTTCAGTGATGTCTTCGTGATTGCGAGGGTGAAAACTGGTAGCGATCACCGAATGGTTAGAGGCATACTGAACCTAAACGTTAAGTTGGAGAGATCTCGTCTAATGAAGTCAACGCTCCGTCCCCCTCGTGCTCTAATTCAAAGTCCCGAAACCTTTCAGCTCGAGTTACAAAACCGTTTTCAGTGCCTAGAAGACTGCAATGAAGTGGACGATATGAATGACAAGCTCGTGGAAACTGTCCATGCGGTCGGAGCTAAGTTCTGCAAGACCCGCCGCAGAAGAACACAAAAAATCTCCGATCACACTCTCAATCTCATGGCTGTTAGACGGAGATGAAGCTACATTCTTCAACAGATTTGACAGCATACAGACAACTGAACAGACAGATCTTCAAATGAATGCGGCGGGACTTACGCAACTTCAATACAGCTTGTATTGAAGAAGCGATCGAGCGGAAACAAGGCTCCAAAGTCAAGCCAGAGACTTGTCTGCCAGAAAGAGCCAACTGTCAAAGCTGAAGACCGAGTGTGGCAGCATCGTTTCCGGGGCACCTGAGATTTTGAGTGAGATTGAGAGGTTCTATGGGCAGCTGTACACGTCATCGTTGGAGCCACACGCAAGTGTGAGTAACGATCCAAGAGCGAGTCTCATCCGACACTATTCCGAAGATATCCCGGACGTCAGTCTGAGTGAGATTAAAATTTCTCTCCAGCACCTTAAAAACGACAAGGCCCCAGGCGAGGATGGAATTACAGCGAAGCTTCTGAAAGCGGGTGGAAAACCGGTACTTGAAGTCCTTCAGAAGCTCTTTAATTCCGTCCTTCATGGTGGCATTACACCGGAGGCGTGGAGCAGAAGTGTGGTGGTATTGTTCTTCAAGAAAGGTGACAACGCTCTCTTGAAGAACTACAGACCGATTTCCCTTCTGAGTCGCGTCTACGTGCTGTTTTCGAGAGTCATTACCAATCGTCTCGCGCGCAGACTTGACGACTTCCAGCCTCCCGAACAAGCCGGTTTCCGAAAGGGCTTTAGCACCATAGACCACATACATACCCTTCGGCAAATTGTACAGAAGTCTGAGGAGTACAATTTGCCACTTTGCCTTGCCTATGTGGACTATGAGAAAGCCTTTGATTCCGTCGAAATTTGGGCGATGCTGCAGTCCCTTCAGCGGTGCCAAGTGGACTGTTCGTATATCGAAGTGCTGAAGTGCTTGTACAGTAGGGCTACGATGGCTATCCGAGTACAGAACCAGAGTACGAAACCTATCCAATTGCAGAGAGATGTAAGACAGGGTGATGTTATATCCCTGAATCTCTTCACCGCTGCATTGGAAGACGTTTTCAAGCTTCTGGACTGGAAAGGATACGGAATTAAAAATTGTTGTTATGGTTTGAAATTGACTAAAAAAAATTCTTAATTGTTGAATTTTTACTTCAAAATGTGAACTTTATTGAATAATGATTAATATGTACAATATTACAAACTATAATAATAAAAAAAAAATAAAACTAGAAACTTAAATTATCATATAGTTCTACTCACCGCGGTATCGTGCCAAGAAGGCTGGCTGCGTTTCCCCGCTGAATGGCTATACTTAGCCTTTGAGCGAGAAAAGAACCAGCCGTCTTATCACCAGCAGCAACGACCAGCCGCGGATGGAGTTCCTTTAGGAACTTCACCGCACGTGGACCCCACGGACCGATAGTCTCTACAGCAAATGGCACAAATATGTAGTCATCTCTCAGAGACTCATATTTGTGCCACTTACTCAGTTCAGCTGCCTCTGATGCCGCACCGGCTCTAAACCAGGTACCCCTGAGATGACAGGCCGCCAGAGTGTATACGCAAGTAGCATCCCACACTAGGACTTTACCTCTCTCCCAAGGGACCAATGTCATACCGTCGGGTCTCCTGCCATCGTCTCTAAATATTCCACAAGGCTTTAAATCGAGGGAACACTTATAGAGAAAGAGCCCTTCGGATGACATCGTTCAAAGAACTGTGTCGTGAAAACCTACCAGCGCTTTTCTTACATGAAAGTCCGTGGAGCCCAAACTTTTCGACGCTGCTACCACAGGGCCACTGATGGGGTTGACAAATCGCCGCTCCCAGTCGGATTCCTTCGGCAATGCGCAAGCTTTCCCCATCAAGTAACGTGCCGAGATTACTTGATGGTAAAGCGTGTAACCAGTGACTAGATTCCTTAGTCGAAACAGCTAGAAGGCGAGCCTTATCTTGGTCCAATATGTACCAATGGAATATCCCATTGTTTTTGTTGGTTAACTTCCAGTGGAACATTTTCACCAGAACAGAGCGTTTGCCATGTCTGCCCTTCAAAATTAAATTAAAAAAACATGTGTGAGTGTCGTGGAACACTCGTTTGGAATGAAGTTCCTTTCGTAGTATATTATTGTTGATAAAAGTATTATATTATTGATCACCAAATACAAATAAATGAATTACTAGCGTCTATTAAAATGAAGTGCCATTTAAAATAAAATAACATTTCTTTCGTGGCAAGATAAGAAAAAGTGCGAGGGAGATGGATATTATTCCATCCCGCTCGCACTATAGACAGGTGTCGTGACGGAAAAATCTTACACTTTTTCACGCCTAGCTCCATCCGCCAAATTCGTACCGTGCGATAAGGGACTTCGCTCCAAAAATCTCAAACATTCTGTCCTTTTTATCTTTTAAATTAAAAATGCGTGGTAATGCATTATCTTAACTGATTTTATTGCGCACGCACACTCTCGTAACGGTCGATCGGTCGACAAATCGGTTTGAAATGAATCGTACACAGGAGCGTGAGTACGCGTTATTGTTGCCCATAAATCACATTCAATTCAGGATAATCTATACAAATAAATAAAATTGAAGTGTCTGTTTGTAATGTCAAAATTACAGTTTTTTACTAAATGCATATGAAAGTAAATACGATACCTATAACCAAAATACAATTTTTAAAATTTTTGTCTGTCTGTCTGTCTGTCTGTCTGTTTGTTCCGGGTAATCTCCGAAACGGCTGGACCGATTTTGACGGGACTTTCACTGGCAGATAGCTGATTTCATAAGGAGTAAAATAGGCTACTTTTATTTTAGAAAAATAATCAGGGTTCCGCGCAGAAACATAAAAACACTAACACGCGAACGAAGTCGCGGGGAACAGCTAGTTTCAAATAAAATTAGAAGCCTTATTTACTCGTATTTTTAAAAACTGCAATAACGGTATATCATCTATACATCTATACAAATAAATAAAATTGAAGTGTCTGTTTGTAATTTTAAAATAACAGCTCTTTACTAAATACATATGATTGAATATACGGTACTTATAACAAAAACACAAGTTTTAAAATTTTTGTCTGTCTGTCTGTCGGTCTGTCTGTCTGTCTGTCTGTTTGTTCCGGCTAATCTCCGAAACGGCTGGACCGATTTCGGCGGGATTTTCACTGGCAGATAGCTGATGTTCTGAGGAGTAACTTAGGGTACTTATATTTGAGAAAAGGGTTCTGAGCAATATAATTAAAACCTTAAATTACATGCGGGCGAAGTCGCGGGGAACAGCTAGTTATTTATATATTTGAACTTAAGTTTAAATGTTTGCTACTCTTTGAAAAATGACCCTGTATATCTGGAGTCAGCTTCAAACTAAGAAGGGTACAGATGCGTTGTCACCTCTGAGAACTAACACGGAATGCCTCAGAACCTGTAATTGTACTGGATCTCTAAGTCCTACACATCGGAACATCGCAGTGCTAGCACACTTATTTGGCGGCAAAGATAATAGTGTGTGATAGTGTAAGAGTCTGAGAGGGTGGTACCTACCCAGATGGATTGCTAGACAGAAATAGAGTCTAGTAAGACTTACTACCGAGTAAAAAGTGCTCGGCGGTGAAGGAAAACATTGCGAGGAAATCTGCATGTCTGAGAAAAAATATTTCGAAGACATGTGAAGTCCGCCAACACGCCTGTGCAGTGCGACAGACCAATGCTATAAAATCAAAATGCTGTTAAAACCTCAAAATAAATTATTTCCTAATTATTTATATTATTCTAGTTTTTGACAACCCTGATTACTACTTGATACTAAAAGTAATTGCATACTTATGCTAGTAATTACTCGAGATTCAAATTTTAACAACCCTGATTACTACGTGGTACTTAGAGTAAATACTTAAAATAACAGGTTTTTTTATAGGATGGGGTGACAAACGAGCACACAGTCCATCTGATGGTAAGTGGTTTCTGTGGCCCATAGACATCTACATCTATCCTCAATAAAGAATCAAAATGCAGATGCGTTGTCACCCGTGAGGACTAAGATGGAATTCCTCTTTTCAAGTAAAGATGTTCTCCGGTTCTCTACACTCACCATACAAAACATAGCAGTGTTAAGCTGCTATTTTACGCTAGCATTCTGTGAAAGAGTGCTTCTTCCCCGGACGAGGCGACCGATTCGTGTTGCAACCACAATATAGCTGCAGCATGGCTCTACCACGGAAAAAACCACCAATTAATGCTGCTGCTGCTGTTTCGTATGGTAAGTGTAGAGAACCGGAGTCCTCTTTTATTGAAAACGAGGTATTCCATTTTAGTCCTAAGGGACAACACATCTGCAATTTGATTCTAATCGAGGATATTAATGGATGTTAATGGGCCACAGCATCTACCAACCATTAGGTGAACTGTGTGATCGTTTGTCACCCTTATTCTATATTAAAACTAACTACAAATGTCTTTGATGATAACAATTATCATTTAATTTTCAAACTAACTTTTAATTATTAAATAAATGAAACTATTAGCGCCATCTTTACAAGGGTTCAACATAAAATGCACGAAAGTGTTGCGCGCAGAGTCAACCATGACGTCTTCACTTTTTCTTCACATTCAATTTATTCCCTATCCAATTTTTATGCCGCGGAATATAATATATGAAAATCGATTTTTAATGAGTAAAGTAGCGTCCCGTTGCGTTTACGCAACAAGGAATGCGTTAAAAACGAGCTGATTACGCAAATAACATTTCGCAGTGATAACATACAAAGATATTCAAAAGCACCCGCATGCCCAATAACTTCCGTTTGGAATAATTCCGCTTTCAAATATTTCTTTTATTAGGTACATTAGAATGACAAACGAACCGCTTGAACTTGGTGGTCGGTGGATCCCTTCCATCAATCAATTTAAACCTATAAATGTCTTAGCAGTGGGCTTAAGACATAGCTTAGCTTAGCTCATAGGAAGGATATTGAGGCCACCTTGTTCTGTGTCCTCCAGTCGACTCCTACAACACCTACACCACTACACGGTGGATCCCTTAGCCTAGTGTTATTTATTCCGGTAGCCCTAATAATGTCTTCCATTCCGGATTGAGGTCATGGCGTCTCAACGGAGGCTACCCATCTGCGCAGAATAGGCTTTTAGTGCCCAACCCAAGTAGTACACAAGCAATATAAGCAGACACTGTATCGCTCCCTTGCTGCATAACTGAAGGAAGTTTGTATCTTTTTTAACCTGTGATAACCTGTATATAACAGACAACACACATGGAACGATATGGGATAGTGGATATTCTTACACCGCCACTAAACGGTGGATACCTTGGCCCCGTGTTTTCCTTCCCTGTAGCCCTACACAAGTCACGTTACGTCAAAAATAATAATTGTTTTACTTCTAAAAATGTTTATTAATCTCACAATAATTAACTTATTATTAATCGTACACACAAAAAGAAGTATTAAGCTATAACAATAATATATATATATATATATATATATATATACATACACCCATATATATATATATATATATATATATATATATATATATATATATATATATATATATGGGTGTATGCTAAAATATTAACGGCCATTTTATTTCGAAAGACGAGTGATTAAAAAAACCGACAAGAGGGAGTAGAACTCGCGCCCTGATTAACCTATTACCTGATATATGGGTATTTTCGGTACCAATGCCGTAAATAACTAACACAAATAAATTATGCAGAAACAAAGCACCATTTTGTTAATCGGTAACACATTTCAAATCACCCATCGATATATAAGTACTTATAACTCATCGATCACTAATTATAACTCACATGAAATCACCTGTGTTGTTGTCGGTGCTACGACTAAGCAATATTTCGTATATTACTTACCCAGTGTTAGTGATCTCATAAGACGTCGTTCCTTGATTAAAGGAAGAAAACATTTACGATTTTGTTCTGGTTATTTTTGCGTTAAGGAGGATGAATCTGTCATCAACGGTTATCATTTATGTCTATTAAAGTTAAAAATTGAGTTTTGGCGGCAAATTAACCGCCGGTAGATTTCTTACCACGTTAATTTTTCAAATAATGGTTTGCAGTGGATTTTGATACATGAAAGTGATGTAACTTTGTGTGTCTGTGCATTTGAACTATTAGTACTATTAGTTAAAACGACGAAACAAGTGCCCCAAAATGTTGCGGTTTGAATCAAGTTTCACAAAATTTATTTTAAATTACTATTATCTATACAAATAAATAAAATTGCAGTGTCTGTTTGTAATGTCAAAATTACAGCTTTTTAACATGTGAAAGTATATACGGTACTATTAACAAAAAACATCAGTCATCATCTTGTGTGTATTTATATACTTATAATTTTTTTAAATTGATTGTCAAATTTATGTACACCTTCCCTGTCTGTAATTCGCTGTAAACAACAGTTCTTTGCTAAATAAGGGTTGTCTGGAAGAAATCGCTTCTAAAGCGATAAGACTGCCTATTGTTTCATTTTGTCTCGTTCTAATGTGTATTGGTGTATAATAAAGAATATATTGAATAAAACAAAATAAAATAGAGTAATTGGTTATTCCTAAATACCCTGATGATGCCGTGAGGTGAAACCGGTCGGTTTTGTTGATCCAAATCACAAAAATGAAGCTGGAATTCCACTAAGTGATAACAATCGTAAGTATAAATTATAAGTGCTCCAAAGTTTCTGAGCTTGGGGTTCGAGACAATTAAAAACTGCCGAGTGAATTACCAAAATTGACTCTCAGTCATTAATGGTGGCGCGCAAAATTATTTTGTTCGCTTAGGCCTTAAGAACTTGAGATATTGTCGTCGACTGGCCACTGGTCTAAACTGTCCGCAAAATCTGCCAAAAACTTAGCAATGTGACGCATTCGCTTAGTGTAAAGTGTTTTAAACAAAATATTACAATAGATATTTTTTATTACTTGACACTGGCAAAAGAACAACCATACGAGCCCATAATCAAAAAAAAAGTTAAAAATCTTTTAAAAACTCTCGCGGACTTCCAAGCATATAAAATGCAGTTAAGTTAGAGCATAGAGGAAGGACGAAAACAAGCCTTGTGAAGCATTGAAATAATATGTACTTACGTATGTACGTAGTACATAATAATTCTATGTTGTAAAGTGCTAAAAATGTTCTAGTTTTTTTTTTTTAACTAAACAACATACTAAACTGGCTTTTTTATTATCATAATTTCAAAAACTAGTTTTATTTAAATGTGAATATTTAAAAGTGTTGCGTAATTTCAAACCACAAAATAATTATTCATATTATATTTTTGTACAAAATAAGTGACGAAAAATTCCACAGCTGGGTACCGGTCTCCTCAGATTTCTAAAAGAGATTTTAGGACAGGAAAGAGTCCGTCGCACTATTCTTATAGGTACCTACCTGTTGCCGAAATTTACAAGATTTAGAAATATTTTATTTTATAATATCGACGCCTTCAATCAGAAAACTGGTAATGTGTTATTATGGAGTTTTTACTGCTATGTTAGATTCGTAATCTATAAGTTTAATACATTTGTAATTTTTTTTTAGATTTTTCGAACTTTATTTAGGAACTCTATAAAAGGAGAGATAAATAACACTTTTATTGTACAGAAATTCACAAACTTGATAATGACCAGGAAAATATCGTTATACATCAAAACAAAAACATTTTTGTGTGTTTGATTTGGTAAATTCCCATTAAACAAATATTAATATATTTCTTAGTATTCGTAAATGCGATTACTATAAATTTGTAGCTTTAGTTTAAGTAAAATCAATCAATAATGAGATCTAACTTTTATATAAGAATAATAATTTATTTTTAATTACATTTAGGTTTTTTTTAATTTAATAGTCGTACAAGTCTCTGCTTAAATAGTAGAGATTACGAAGCTATATGGTTTTATGTGATCCGATAAGGCCCATAATGAGTTGTAATACGTCAGGGAAAAAGTTACTTCGTATTTTGTTTTTATAAAATTGAAGAAAAATCTCTTTGTTTGTACTGTTTGTATCTGGCTGGTTTTAATATCAATATAATATGTAGGTATATATGACATTAAGAAAAAGAAAAATAAAAAGTAAAAAACACTTTCCCGCCACTCAACTTCAACTGTTTTTCTGTCCGCCAAAATGAGTGAACGAAGTGAGTAACGAAGAAATTCGATACATTCTGAAGTTTTATTACAAGAAAAGGGGAAAATGCGTTAAAAAAATGGTGACGTTTATGGACCTAATGCAAAGTCAGCAAGAGTAGCACAAAGTTAGTTCTAGCGTTATCAGTCCGGGAATTTTGATGTCAATAATGCAGCTAGCTCTGGTCTGGTGTGATCGTACGGATAAAGTTGATACCATTTTTGAAAAAGTGGAGCAAGATCAGCATATTAGTAAATACGAAATAGCCGAGGAATTAAGGATTGGCCACAAAACAGTTTTGATCCATTTGAAAAGTCTGGCTCTACACCTAGTATAGCCAGACATTTTCAAATTCAAAACGTTCATTGCGAATATATAGGTTGATACAGTTGGTGCTTACGTAGTTTATCACTTATAGAACAAACATTTAGTTCAGAATGAACAAGCAACAACAAGAATCGTGTACTCATTTGCGATTTCTATTGAAACGTAATGAACTATTTTTGAAAAAATTGGTCACTGGTGATTAAAAGTGGATCACCTACGACAAGAAAGTGCGAAAAAGGTCAAAGGGTATTCAAGCTCCACAGACTGTAGCGAAACCATAACACGCAATAAGGTGATGCTGTGTGTATGGTAAGATTGCAAGGGCATCTTTTATTATGACCTTTTATGTCGGGCAAACCATCGATTTCTTTGTCGTTTTTCATCATGATAACATCAGACACCACACATCTTTGGCCACTCAACAAAAATTGAGAGAGCTTGGTTAGAAAGTGTTAATGCATCCACTATATAGTTCTAACCTTGCACCCTCAGGTTGTCACCTGTTTTGGTCTCTTCATAATTCTTCGGGTAGTGTTAGGTTAACATCAATAGAGGACTGTCAAAAGTACTTGTCGCATTTTTTAAATCAATAATTCCAAGTTTTCTACGGCACCGGGATTATGTCACTACCTACAAGATGGCAAAAAGTTATCGAACAAAATGGCACATTTATAATTAAATGTAATTAAACATTGAAAAAAAAATGTCTTGATAAAATTTGTATGTAAAATACGAAGAAACTTTTTCCCCGACCTATTATTTTATAGTGGGATGAATTACACTTGTCCTACAAATAATTTCGTATTAAATTCGTGCCGTACATGCGTACAGTCATATCTGATTAGGCATATTCTCCCAATTAAGTTCGCTCATATATTTCCTCATAGTATTTTGCCATAGTGTGCAGACAGGTTGGTATACGTATTTTTTATACGTGGTAGAGCCATGCTGCAGCTATATTAGTAGTATAGTTGTAGCACTAATGGGTCGGCTCGACCGGGGAAGGACCACGCTCTCACAGAATACCAGCGTCAAATAGCGGCTTAACGCTGTTGTGTTTCGTATGGTGAGTGTAGAGAACTGGAGACCCATTTTACTGGAAAAGCATTCCATCTTAGTCCTAACGGGTGACAACGCATTTGCATTTTATTTCGCAAACGAGTATAAATGTAGATGTCTATGGGCCACAGCAGCCACTTACCATCAGTTGGACTGTGTGCTCATTTGTCACCCTATTCTATAAAAAAAAAGAACCGTATTTTTTTATATGTTAGTTGTTATCGAGTATATGTTACTGCCCATCTCGTGTTTCACTATTTCTCTGTCGCTTCTTATGACACGGGATGAAATGGATTTTTTACGGGGTGGAATCATGCTGCAGCCATTTCATGGGTCGGCTCGACCGTAGAAAGTATACACTCACACAGAATACCAGCGTAAAATAGCAGCTCAACGCTGCTGTGTTTCGTATGGTGAGTGTAGAGAATTGGAGACCCTTCTTACTGGAAACGAGGCATTCCACCTTATATTCTTATATCCCTCGCGGGTGACAACACATCTGCATTTTAATTCATAATCGAGAATAGATGTAGATGCCTAAGGGCCACAGTAACCACTTACTATCAGGTGGACTGTGTGATTTTTGGTCACCCTTATCCTATAAAAATGGATATTTCGTATTCTGACGCCGACTCTACAAATCAAATAAATAAATTAAAATAAATACTTATTGTTTTTAAACAACGCTAAGTTTTATTAAAACACTCAACAAAGTTCAAAGAGAAAATACTTTGAATTTGACCACAGGAGATAGTTGTTCATATAACCACTTGATGCGTTTTCTACCAGCAATAGGTATTAATATATTTAGAATATTATATTGTTTAGTTACCACTGTACACATTGTTTGCATCAGTAAGGCAGGATGTAAATAATACCTTTGCGGAAAAAAAACAATAACCGCTACAACGGAATAAGATCCTGCACTATCAAGGTCACGTCGTGTCCTGAAATCATATATAATGATCTCGTCCGCGTAGATTGAATAACTTGTAAGCTTGAGTTAGACAACAAACGTCTAAGTGGTAGAGCCACGCCACATGAGTAAAGTTCTTTAAAGACCACGCTGTTACAGAATACCACACGAAACAGTGCAACATTATTCTGCTGTTATACGCTGGTCCTTTGTGAGAGCGTATACCCACCTCGGGAAAGCCAAATCATTCGTATTGCAGCTATTATAGCTGGCATAACTCAGTGTCGAACTTGTTTGCTTCGTATTTTGTACTAGCTATTCCCCGCGACTTCGCACACGTGTAATTTAGGGTTTTAATTATGTTGCGCGGAACCATTATTCTTTTTTTTAAATATAAGTAGCCTAAATTACTCCTCATAACATCAGCTATCTGTCAGTGAAAGTCCCGTTGAAATCGGTCCAGCTGTTTCGGAGATCAACCGAAACAAACAGACGAAAATTTTAAAAATTGTGTTTTTGTTTAAGTGCCGTATAAACTTTCATATGCATTTAGTAAAAAGTTGTTATTTTGACATTACAAACAGACACTTCAATTTTATTTATTTGTATAGATTGCGTACAGCAAGAGTGGAATAATTTGTCGGCGAGTGTCTATCCCGTCCGATTACAATCTATTAGTTACCTAATTCTAGTAGTAGTTAGTGAATAGATTTTGTGTGCGTCTCTTCAAGGCAAGAGTAAATAGCTTTGGTTACGCTAAAATAATGCGATTTGCCGTCTAAGATTTCATTACCGCTTATAACCGAAACATCAAGTACCAGCTAAACTTATAGCGCAATATACTACAAATAAATGCAAGGCAAAGATTTTGATCATACAGCCTAGACGTATAACAATATAGTTTTTGCGTTTATTATAATAATTATTATTACTTAAATTTTTGTTTTTTTTTGTTGGTTTAAGTGCTTCTTATATCAGTTTCCGGTTTTTCGTGAATTAATTACGGTGAAAACGACTGAAAACCAGTGCTGTGTTAGCCCACATATTATGACTGAGGCGGTATCCTTGGCATCACACAAGTGCATTACTAAATTGTTATTGTACTACGAATTTCTGACTTATTCCACTTTTTCCCACCAACTGTCCCACTGTTGAGACAAAGTGGACACTGAAAGATGAAAATGTTCTTGTCCACTTTTCCCCACTAATCGTTTCTTGGTGGGAAAAGATACATTGTTATAATAACCTGCTCCACTTTTCCCCACTAAAGCTGGCATAAGCAAATTGTAAATTGAAGTGTTTTTCAATAAAATAAAAAATTCAAATTAAATAATCGGTATCAATATAAGTCGTAGATTTACATACTATGTTTCTTAATGTTAAGTGTTGAAATAAATGTTTCTTTCTTTCTTTCTTTCTTTCAAGGTGTTCATTATTTTGATGTCAACAAAGTTAGCGAATAGGGCTGCAGGCAGGATTTCAGTCAAGCACTAACTTGCAATAAGTTAGAAAAACCTATCTTTTATTCTATTTTTGTCGGCTCCATGGCGCAGTGGCTTAGCATTGAATTGTTGCGCTGGGGGCCGCAGGTTCGTATCCCACTGGTGACAAGTATTTTTATGGCCTACAAATAATTTGTTCCGGGTCTGGATGTTTGTCCCCGTGCAATCTATGATTGTAAACTGCCCCCACGATACAGGAGAAAATCCTAGTGTGGAGGTAACGTTATTTAAAAATAATAATAATAATAATTTTAAAAAATCTACAATTATTTACGTGTTTAAAGACAAGACTCGAGATAGGCTTGGATAAAAAATATCGACATATTGAAATATCGGTATTGTCTCTTAAAAATATCGATATATATATATATATATATATATATATATATATATATATATATATATATATATATATTGTTTTTTTAAACGGGTTATATCGATATTCGATATTTATTTTAGAGTATCGAATTTGTATCGGTTTCAATATATTTTGACATGTTGTTTTTTTTTCGTTGTCCAGCGGTGTAGTAATAACATTTTGGGCCTTATCCTATTACATCATACAAAACATGACGATATATCACGCGATATATATCAAGTCAAGTCAAGTCAAAATCTTTATTTGCAGAATAAAATGTTTATGTTATACAGGTATTTAGTATAAGAGTAAGTCTCAATAATATTCTACCGGGAGTTGTACCGGTGTGCAAATATATATTAAAATAATCAAATTTAATTGTACATATATGTCAAAAGCTTAAAAAATTATATAATACATTAAATAATATTGCAATTTATTAAAATATTCCTTAACACTATAATAACACTTGTCAAGAAGCCATTTATTAATCTCAATTTTGAATTTATTCAAAGGCATATAACGATACTATTTAAAAATATAGATATAGTATATATCGATATGTTTTTTCAATTGCCCATCCCTAAGTCGTAGTTATTAATGCTTGATAGAGCGACGTTTAATAGTTCGATAATTTGCGACAGACAAATGCTATCATTATGCAGGAGGTCAGTCTTGCACGGTATAGTATTGCCTGACCAAGGTTATCCTACATTTTCATTGAATTTTTCGCTGCAAATAGATTGAAGCTATACATAATTTTGCAATTATTTGAAATTTTTTTTAAACGTTCATTATATATAGAAGTTTTATGACATTTACGAGTATATTATATTTTAGAATCCGTGTAGAGGTGTAAGAATATCCACTACCTCATATCATCGAAACAGATCAGGAGATGGGAAGCAGCGTCTTCCTAATAACACCTAATGATAAAAAACTGCGGATGCCAACCCACTTGCCAACTGTGGCAACTATGCCAAATATCCCCCCTACGAGGTAATCTATGGGGAGGCCTATGTTCAGCAGTGGATTTTAATAGGCTGTAACGGTAAATGTATGTGGTATACCTACGCTGGTTTCAGCGCGAATGGGTTTCAACCGGGAAAAGACCCCGCTCGCACGGAGCGGGAGTGTAAAAAATAAAGTAAGACCGCGCCAGTTGTCTTCAAAACAAAACAATGAAATTATTATTTATTACTTTGCAATCTTGTATCTTACCTTTTTAATCCGCTTTGCTTCTAAGAAATCAAAATGCCGGAGACGGACGTTTTCGAAGAATTACCAATCTGCTATTCACTATGACATTTGTTGTATAATATTTTACTTCAAATCATTTTAAGACGTGCCAAGAATGTACGTTTATACGTAACTGTTATTATGACAGGTCACGCAGAGAATTTTGCGAAAAAAGTTCTTTTTTTGAATGGGACACTGACCAGTTATAATTTATTTCAAAAATATTATAGTTTTCTAAAAGTAAAAATATGAATGTTCCAATTTTAAATTTCTTTACGAGCTAAATTAAAGCTAAGATTCAGACCAACAAAGAAACACGGAGCGCTGCGTACAAATCCATGCTGAACTTATTGCAAGAACTTGCACTCGCATATGTACGCATCTAAAATAATTTGCAACTAATAACCAATAACCATTGAAATAATATAACCAACAAACAATAACAACTGTGCGGTAAGCGTGGTCAGGGCACAGAGTACCTTTTTGTGGCACAGATTAAGTAAGTGAGCCCGCGGGGTCTAACACGTGTTGCAAACAACCAAGTCTCGGCCATGGTCTAAGTAGTTCTGTGTCTCTGCGTCTCTTCTAGTACATATTACATACTAGTTTTTCCCCGCTACTGCTCCCGCGTGTAATTTAGGATTTTATTTTTTTACGCGGAACCCTAATTTCTTTTCTAAAAGAAAAGTAGTCTAAGTTACTCTTTATAACATTAGCTATCTGCCAGTGAAAGTCATGTTAAAATCGGTCCAGTCATTTTGGAGATTAGCCGGAACAAACAGACAGACAGACCAACATTTTAATAATTATTTTTTGTTATAAGTACTGTATATACTTTCATATACGTTAAGTAAAAAGCTGACATTACAAACAGACACTTCAATTTATTTATTTGTATAGATAACCTCAATACCAATAACATGGTTTTATGTGAATATGTGTGCGTTCAGCACATTTAATGGCCTGGCGGTGACATTTTACGGATTGATAAAAAAAAAGAAGAAAGATGTTTGTGTGGGTGCATGTCGAAAGTTTGAGCTTGTTTTTAGTGTCATGGGAAATGTACTCCACATTAACTGCTTAAAAGTATATTGTATATAATACATATTATATTGTAAGGTATATATATAACACTCAATTGAACATAAAAAACACACTCGCAGTGTGTCAAAAGCTTTGCTGAAAATACCACGATCTCAAAATTATAGGGTATTTTACACCGTGTAAAAAAAATCAAAGAATATGTATTTATGATAGATTTTGTAAAAAGTAAACGAGAAATATTGATTTCTATATATAAAAATGCATTATAAATTTTATATTTCAATTTAAAGAATATTTTTTTTACCTGTGCCTCAAATCTGCAAAACGATGTCAAAGAACTAGGTTATGTGCTGTGTACTAACTAGCTAATTTAGAAATATTTCAAGTTATCATTACGATTGTTGACTTTTATTCCGAATTTTATTGAAAAGGCATCATGGAAGTCGGATTCGTAAAAGCGAGTTTATTACTTCGCTTTTAGCACTAATGTTATAGATATCATAATATTAGCTTAGGTGAGAAAAACTTTTTGTTATATTTTTTTGTACAAACCCTCAGACGAAATAAAAAGTCACTTTTTTATTTGGTCTGAGTACAAACCATGTCTTTATTCCCATATAATAGAAGAAAACAGGAATTAAGTAAAACACTGCACTGCATTTGCAAGGGCTATCAAAATGGCCCACAAAAGGCGGGACAGACAAGCGATTAACCTAATCTTTTACAAAATTTAACTTGCAATAGGTACCTATCATGTCATGATGTTTTGTTTTGTTTAATCTTACTTACTTATCTTCACGCACAATCCCTGACGGGGTAGCCAGAGAGAACAGATCGCCAAGTGTCACGATCCTTACATACCTCTTTCGCTTCTTTCAGATTCATTATCTTCTTCATACATGCACGTCTAGGTATCCGAGTACTTTTGACCCTCCCCTCTTCGAGCAGTTTGCTCACATGGTCTTCGAAAGTTAGTCTCGGTCTACCTCGACACCTTTTAATATTAACTTTCGCGCTATATATTTTCTTCACCATTCGGTCTTCACTCATTCGCTCAACGTGCCCAAACCATCGAAGCACGACCTTATCAATTTTTGTGATAAGGTCATCTTTCAAACCTGCCATATTGTTATATTATTTGTTTAAGCGATAGTTAAATATAAGTCATACTTACATCAAAGTGATCTTCACAGAAGTATAGTTTAGATTTTGTAGACAATGCCTTCGTGTCTCTTCTTGCCAGTTTTAACCAAGTATTTCTCATATTTAAATCAGTTAGCACTTTAATCCATAACTTCTCCGGCGTTCTTATGCTCGTATTTTTGCAATCAGACACAACACAACAATGATATAAATGATAACTCATTATTAAACATTCAAAAGTATCTTATTCCTTTGCAAAATTGTTAAAATTCTACGACAGTGACGTCACGAGTTGAACAGTATGGCGGCTAGCGTTTTCACGCGAAAATTTAAAACGATAGATTAAAAGTAATTTTTATGTCACTATTCGGTTTTGAAAAATTTATATAAAAATTATAGTGGTTCATTATCACTCTAGGATTCATTTAGAACACTTTTTTAAAATGGGTGTAATACCCTATTATGGAAGACAACAACTTGCCTATTTTACTCGTATACCTAAACTAATAAATGAATTACCCTTTACACTTAAAAATGACATTACTATGCAAAATATCAAAAGAAAACTAAAACTAAATTTTTTAGAACAAATAAAAAAGTCTCTTACTGAATAGGTAACTATATCATATTTATATACGTAATAAATGTACATATTATGTATATATACATAAATAATTTATAGATAAAAGAAAAAAGTCATAAAGTATGCATGTATGTATATGTATGTGTATGTGAATATATGTATGTACATGTGTATATCTATGTGTGTATGTATTCATACATTAACACCGATGATTTTATACGTTATAAAACTACATTGTCGAAAAGGAAATTACTTAACAACCTAGTAGTAGTTAGTACCTACAGTTAAAATCTACTGCTTGTAAACAACCTGTGTACGTTCAATAGCCAGCCGGTTTTGTGCGTCTGAATAATGACACATGTTTACTACCTACCTGTGGATGTACGCATTGTGGGCGTGTAGATCTCCGCTACGATTTTAAAGCATATTATTAGATCTACAGTAATATGTGACAGACAATGTCTATACATAGGTTAAGCACCGAGTGCCGCCGACAGATAAACCTTGTTAGGTTTTTGCGACACCATGTTAATTAATTTAAGCTTTGATTTATTTTAATTAATAAAAAAATTAAATAATTATAAGGTAGTTTGACGAAAAAAATTGTAAAAGCTTTTAGAAAAATTTACCTCGCAAATATCCGTGTGCTAGCCTTTTTAATATAATTAATAGAATCAGGCGTTACTTTGCGGAAATCCATTAAAATTGTTAAACAGAATAGGTGAATTACGTACGAAGAGACACACACTGGAAGATTGGTCCAGAAAATCACCGCGTAAGGAGGATAATTTAACGTTGGGTGCCACACAACCTCGCCGATGCTCAGAAGCAGGGGTGTAGCTACCTCCGTATCAGCCGTATTAATGATACGGGGCCCTCGGGCTACAGGGGCTCCGAACGTGTGTAAGCTAGAATTCGTAAAATGTTATCCACAATCTCACTTGAACTCCTAGGCCATACTTCCCGATAAAAAAAACATCTCATAAAAAATTGCCCAACGTGCCTAAAGAAGTTTTCCCTTTCAAAATTAAGAAAGTCTTTCCCAGTGGTTTTATCAGTGAGGCCTACTTGGTAGGTACGTAAATTCCCGGTAATCTTGTAAGGCTATTTAGTAAGACTTTTGTGAATGCACCATGCCATGAAGGTTTGCGAAATTCTGGAAAAACGGATAAGGAGTCTATTGGGGAGAAAATTTCTTAGTAGTCTTATCAGTAACACTACTGGGAATTTTTTACCGACTTCAAAAAGGAGACCGACTCAATTCGACTGTATGTTTTTTATGTGTGTTACCTCATAACTTTTTACTGGGTGAACCGATTTCGATGATTCTTTTTTTATTTGAAAGCTGGTGCTTTACGTGTGGTTTCATTTTTAATTTGATAAAGGTCTGACTAATAGTTTTTGAGTTATTCTTAATAATTAATATTGAAGTCTGTTGTACAAAATGTTTCATTTTAAATTATTCCCAGTAGTCTGACTAGTAAGCCTGGGATTTTTGACAACTAGGAATTCTTATTAGTGAGACAATAGAATACCCCGAAAAAACATTTCAATAACTCATTCGTTCAGTTTTACTCACTCACAAAACGACCCGATAGCATTATTTTGCTATTTTGAGGACCTATTACTTCCCGTTAATTATTGACAATTTACAGTAAATTATGCCCAGTGGATACTCAACCACTTAGCTATGTACATAATTTCGCGCTTCCGCTTTAACATAGTATAATAATTTCATTTTTACTGCTCTGCATACTAAAAATTGGACACCTGTGTTATAATCTCCTTATCTGTCCAATTTTCGGTCACAAACGTTTTTTTTTTCAGAGATCATTTCACTGAGTTATTAGAATTTCCACGTGGTACAATTTATGTAGTTGCCTAAGTGCAGATATTTTTTATGGAATGTAATGGAACTTATGGATCTTTTTAAATTTAAATGACATAGTAGTTTAACACTGGTTGGTTTCCGCACTTAACTACATGATTAAGTACATATTTTGCGTGTAGAGCCACGCTGCAGCTATATTATGGTTGCAGCATGGGTCGGCTCGGTGTAAATCCTCGCTCTCACAGAATACCAGTGTAAAATAGCAGCTTAATGGTGCTGTGTTTTGAATGATGAGTATGTGGAGACCCTTTTTACTGGAAACGAGGCATTCCATATCAGTCCTCAGGGGTGACAACGCATCTGCATTTTTTTTTTAAAAACGTTACCCCCACACTAGGATTTTCTCCTGTATCGTGGAGGCAGTTTACAAACATAAATTGCACAAGGACAAACATCCAGACCCGGAACAATTACTTATAGGCCATACAAATACTTGTTCCGTGCGGGATTCGAACCCGCGGCCCCCAGCGCAACAACCGATTGCTAAGCCACTGCGCCACGGAGCCGCCGAATGTCAAATCGTTTTGATTCTTAATGGAGAACAGATGTAGATGTCTATGGGTCACAGCATCCACCTACCATCAGGTGGACTGTGTGCTCGCTTCTCTCTCTTATTCTATAAAAAAGGCGCGGAATAAATCTACTTGAGGCATTATAGCTCCTAGGGGAATCCTAACTACTTCTTGATGTCGTTGCTTAACGTGCTTAACGTCGTGGGTAGCAACCCGGTACGCTAAGGTTCTTCAGCCTGTAGCTGGCTACCGGGGTACATCAAAGCAGGCCGTAGGCCGCTAATTCCTTGCACTCCATGTTGGCTCTGTAAAGAGAGCTGACCGTGATATTTATAGCAAACTAGCGGCCCCGACTTTGGGTGAATTTTAAATCTAAACCATCCACGGACGCACTCAAACGCATACAAAAATATTCATCAAAATCACTCCGACCGTTTATGAGGAGTTCAGTTACAAACGCACGTACAGAAGAATAATATATATATATTGGTGCTCGTTCTATAATCCATGTAAAATGTGCCGTAGACAATTATATACAATGCGTCCCTGCGTTTTAGTAATGTATTAACGATATATTTTTTTAAAGATGACAAAAATATAGACAAATATGTATAAATATTTACAGAGGGTAATAAGGATTTTACGTGATAGAGCTATGCTGCAGCTGTATTACTGGTATAGTTGTAGTACGAATGGGTCGGCTCGACCGGGGAAGGACCACGCTCTTACATAATACCAGCGTAAAATAGCAGCTTAATGCTGCTGTGTTTCGTATGATGAGTGTAGAGAACCGGAGACCCTTTTTGCTGGAAATGAGGCATTCCATCTTAGTCGTCACGGGGACAACGCATCTGCAATTTGATTCGTAATCGAGGATAGATGTAGATGTCTATAGGCCACAGCAACTTCTAACAATTAGGATAACCTGTGTGCTCGTTTGTCACCCTTATCCTATAAAAAAAGTACTTTGATTAACCTGTATTAGGAATATTTAAATTAAAAAATATAATAAAGAAAATAGTTTAAAGACATGTGTAGTCCACCAACAGGTTGTCAGTTTAATTACTATATAACCCTTTCCGAAATAAAGGGAGGTTTGTGCGAACCATTTGAACGATTTTTTTCTACCGACTTCAAAAAGGAGACGGTACTCAATTTGACTGTATTTATTTATGTGTTACCTCATAACTTTTTACTGAGTGAACCGATTTCGACGATTCTTTTTTTATTTAAAAGCTGGTTCTTCACATGTGGTCCCATATAAATTTGATCAAGGTGTGACCAACATTTTTTGAGTTATTCTTAATAATTTGTAGTGAAGTCGGTTGTACAAAATTTTTAATTTTTAATTATTTAAAAGCTGAATTGACAAACGCACTTGCAGCCGACTTCAAATATAGAATTTCCCTTAGCTCTCAGAAGTGATAGCGCATCTATAGTCAGATGCGCTATCACTTCTGAGAGCTAAGGGAAATGCCTCGTAGTCTGTAATCATACTGACTCCCTATACCCTTTAAAACAACACAGCAATGCTATCACTTCTTGGTGACAGAAATAGGTAAGAAAGTAGTACTTACCCAGATGGAGTCCTACACAGAAATGGACTCCTGCCACCCATGGAGTCCTACACAGAAAAATACTCCTGCCACTCAGCAGCAAACCTTAAAGTCTGCCAGACATTGTGCCAGATTCAGAGGTTCAGTACATTAATTCTGTAGGTGTAAAGCAATGTTGCAGACTTCATCATACCAAATTAGAGAGAAGGTAGAGGCCCGTACACCGTTCCAGTTTGGTGTTTCGGTGCCGACCCAGCCTAGCAGAGGCTTGCCGGTTCTTATGCAGGACCGGGAGAAAACGCTGAGGACCATACCATCATAGAAAGATGAATAAACCATATAAGAGTGCTATCTCTTAGTGGAATCGAATGCCACTAGATTTTTTTCCGGACCAATTCGACTTAGGGATCTTCAAGAAAAGAACCTACTATTTTAAAAGGCCGGCAATGCTTGCAATTTCCTTGATGTTGCGGTTGTTCATGGGTGGCGGTAGTCACTTAACATCCAGGTGAGCCGTATGCTCGTTTACCCCCTCTCATATAAAAAAAATCTATAGGATTAGTCCAGATGAACTTCTAGGCAGAAAAGAAATTCTACCACTTAATTTCGGTGTAGATCTAACTCGTTTTGTTCACGTCGGTACTAGGAAAACATAGAGCGAGCACTTACCCCGGATCTAACGCGGCTCATAAACGTGCTCCGAATTTAAATCGACCGACTATCATCTCACACTATCTCTATAGCGACGATGCAAGAATTATCCCTTACCCCATATCGTCCAGTGGGTGTAATAAGAGGCGTCAGAGGTTAACTGACTCTTTTTTACGGTATTCCCTAGCGCAATGACCTCTTAAATCCAAACTTGAAAAAAAGGCGGAGAAGTAGGTACTCTAATTTTCAAATGAGTTCTGCCGCATCTAAGAGACTACTTTTCGCCACGGGTCTAATTCAAACAGACTTTTTTTATAGGAGAGCGGCCAACGAGCCTACGGTTCACCTGATGGTAAGTGATTACCGCCGCCCATGAACAACTGCAACACCAGCGGAATTGCAGATGCGTTGCCGGCCTCTTAGAAAGGTGTAAGCACTTTTCTTGAAGGTCCCTAAGTCGTATCGGTCCGGAAAAATCTCTGATAGTAGTCGATCCCACAAGAAAGTTGTGCGATACTTCAGACATCACCCTTTTCTGCAAAACTTGAAAATACTTTTAAAAACTTTTTTTTTAAAGTATTCTCAAGTTCAAAAATGACAGAGCAGACCGGCTCGAGACGTCGACGACCGAGTCCTTTCCGATTGGCTCGATTCAATGGCGCTGCGAAGAGATGTTGCATCCCTATGCATTTTCTTTCGCATTTACCACGGGGAGTGCTCTGAGAAATTGTTCGGATTAATCCCCGCACATCGTGGCAAAACTCCCGATACCATCTACACTATCTGGATGCTTGGCGGTCCACCACTGCATGTTTCACTAGGAGTTTTCGTCCGCGTACGACCTCTCTGTGGAATAGCTTACCACCGGCGATTTTTCCAGACCGATACGACTTAGTAAACTTCAAGAAAATAGCTTACTCCTTTTTAAAAGGCCAGAAGCGCACCTGCAATTCCCTTGGGGTTGCAGTTGCAGTTGTTCATGGGCGGCGGTAGTCACTTACCATCAAGTGAGCCGCATGCTCGTTTGCCCACTCTCCTATAAAAAAAAAAACAAAAATCTTATTAAAGCTAATTTTAATTACTAACACTATTTTAATAACTAATAATCTAATTCTAAATCTGTATTTTTATTGAATAAAACTATTATATTATTCACGGATTTTATCGCGTTTAATTTACTTATTTTTAATTTCCAACGTTTCGAGTGCTTTACAGCACCTGGTCACGGAGAGGACTGAGATGTATGACGTCCCGATATCATAATTAGCCCGATCACTTTCTGTGATTGATTCATCTTGTACTCTATTTTTGTTCTACCTTCATTTATGTTTAATATGCGTATCGGTATCGGTATCGGCGATATTTAAAAATCTACGATACCGATATTAATACCAATACGATTACGTATTGGTATTGTATCGGCATAAATGCATATCGATGCATCCCTTTATTTATGCTATAACTTCACTCCTACAAAACTCATCAAATTACGGAATCCTAGTAGAAATTGCTATTTGCGCACAATTAAATCGGCCATTGCCAGTCACGCAGGATGCGGCCATAATGAAACGTGAATCGACGATACCGTCACGAACTACAATTAGTAACGACTCGTCGAATATTTTGATGATGAACCTCCTTTGCACCTGACTTTCTGTATTTTTTTTCTTTGTCACGCTTTATACATGGTAGAGCTACGCTGCTGTTATGTTATGTTTGTAGCACGGATGGGTCGGGTCGACCATGTTTTTTTTTTTATAGGATAAAGGCAAAAGTCCACCATCTGATAAATGGTTGCTGTGGCCCATAGACATCTATATCAATCCTAGATTACGAATCAAAATGCACATGCGTTATGCGTTGCCTCGTTTCCAGTAAAAAAGGGTCTACGGTTCTCTACACTCACCATACGAAACACAACAGCTTTAAGCTGCTATTTTACGCTGGTATTCTGCGAGAGCGTGGTCCTTCCCCGGTCGATCCGATCCATTCGTGCTACAACTATACCAGTAATAGAGCTGCAGCATGGCTCTGCCACGTAATACTATCTTTATTTTTGTATTTTTCTTTAATTTGACATGCTTTTTCCATGGTAGAGCCGCGCTGTAGCTATATTATGCTTTTAGCACGAATCGGGTCGACCGAGGTAGAACCACGGTCTCATAATACCAGCGTAGAATAGTAGCTTAATGCTGCTGTGTTTCTTATGGTAAATGTAGAGAAACGAAGACTTTTTTTTTCTGGAAACGAGGCATTTTATAGGTCAGGGGTGACAACACATCTGCATTTTGATTCTTAATTAAGGAAAAATTAAGATGTCTATGGGTGACGGCATTCACTTATCATCAGGTGGACTGTGTGCTGGTTTGTCAGTCTTATTCTATAAAAAACGCTTTAGAAAAAGAATTTACTAAAATTAGTTATTTATATGTGATTTTCAATATTGTTGTATTAAAAATAAAATAAAAATCGAGAAGTAGAACCAGTGTAATAGAGATGAAATGTAATAAAGAGAGAGATGGATCAGCAAGCTAAAATGGCAGGCTCCATTCTTGACTGCCTCATTGGTACTGGTAGTGTCCGTAAACGCGAATATTGATCACTTGGGTTCGAATCTTAGGTTGAGCCAAAATTAGTTATTGGCTTTTTTTGTTAAGAGGTCCTCAGTATCAGCATGGAGTCAAGAAGATGGCGGTGTTTAACCCCTGTGCCTCCAAATACACGTTAAGCCGTTGGTCCTGTGTCTCTCTCCGGTCGTATTGGATTCCCGTCCGTATTAACTTTGGCCTCACAATACATTTATGAAAATATAATGTACGTACACAAAAATAAAGGTAGTTATACAAAAATAAGTAACATTCATTTTGTAAATACTAGGAACAGACACAAGCTACTCGGTTACTCGACTACACCGATTAGTAATACATTCTTGGGGCAATGTATACGCTTTTACAACATAATCCCAGAAAATGTACAAAATTTAACCTGCTCGAAGTTCAAAACAAAGTTTGTATAAAAAAGGTTATTATAATACTAAGGAATTTACTTACTTACTTACTTATCTTCACGCACAATCCCTGACGGGGTAGCCAGAGAGAACAGATCGCCAAGTGTCACAATCCTTACATACCTCTTTCGCTTCTTTCAGATTCATTATCTTCTTCATACATGCACGTCTAGGTATCCGAGTACTCTTGACCCTCCCCTCTTCGAGCAATTTGCTCACATGGTCTTCGAAAGCTAGTCTCGGTCTACCTCGACACCTTTTAATATTTACTTTCGCGCTATATATTTTCTTCACCATTCGGTCTTCACTCATTCGCTCAACGTGCCCAAACCACCGAAGCACACCCTTATCAATTTTAGTGATAAGGTCATCTTTCAAACCTGCCATATTGCGAATCTCTTCGTTTCGCTTTCGGTCGGCCATGGTAACGCCGCACATTTTACGAAGAGATCGCATCTCCACTGCATTCAACTTACTTTTATGCTTCTTCTGGCATACCCAGGTTTCGCTGCCATATAACAAAGTCGGTACCAACACTGCGTTATGTCTTGCAAGGCGTGCACTCTTCACTACGCCTTGCCTTTTGACTAACGCAGTCAGGGTACCATTGACTTTGTTCCCGGCAGCGACACGCCTGTTCACATCTATATCACATCTTCCATCCCGGCTGAAAGCACTCCCCAAGTACACAATTTCATTTACCTGTTCTAGACATTCCTGATTTACCCATATTTCACACTTCGTTCTCTCTTCGTCCCTTTCAAATACCAGAACCTTAGTTTTGTTAGCATTCAAACGGAAACCTTTAATTTCACATTCCTCTTTCATACACGTGACTAGTGCCTGCAGTTCTGCCTCTGATGGTGCAATAAGCACTGCATCATCAGCATACAGCAGACAATTTACTTAATGTCACCCAATTTCACACCCAAACGGTTATCTTTCAGCTTCTGTAAACAGCTGTCGAGATACAGTATGAACAGCCAGGAAGACATGACACAACCCTGTTTTACGCCCGTTTGGACGCTAAACATGGGTGACAGGTCATGCCCTACCCGCATACAGGCTTTACAGTCACATTAAAGTGACTGCACAGCCCTTAGCAATCTACCATCCACACCATACCCCGGCAACAGTCCCACATTTTCTTCCTTACAACCTTATCAAATGCTTTCTCAAGATCCACAAAAGCACAGAACATCTTCTGGTTAGCAGCCAGAAGCTTCCGTGATCATGCGGAGAGAAAACATTTGATCCGTGCATCCTCTTCCAGGTCTAAATCCGCATTGTGCCTCCCATAGAAATCTACTAAGGAATTTATGGATGATAATAACCCCTGGGAATGAGGTGATCGCTACCAAGCTATTTCTAATTTGTTTTATGTGGTTAATTATGATTACATGATATATGTAGTAAGCTGTTATTTAGAAAAAAAGTCCCGCTGGATTTCTTGCTGGTTCTTCCCAGGACAGAGGTTCTTTTTTCGAACCAGTGGTAATTAAACAAAAGAGTGACTTTCAATAAGTATTATTTATAATCTATATTGAATAAAAAAGTTTCTGTTTCTGTTTCTGTAAATGTTGGTCTATTGACCACGCGGCTAAGGGTCGGACCGAAGTCAGTCATTGGGTTTTTTTTTCTCTATTTTCTTTTTTTTTCCTTTTTTAAAAAAACGTTACCATCACACTAGGATTTTCTCCTGTATCGTGGAGGCAGTTTACAAACACAAATTGCACAAGGACAAACATCCAGACCCGGAACAATTATTTGTAGGCCATACAAATACTTGTACCGTACGGGATTCGAACCCGCGCCCCCCAGCGCAGCAATTCATTGCTAAGCCCACTGCGCCACGGAGCCGTCAAGAAATTTTCAATTTGTCAAGAAATTCTCAATAGTAACCTAGAAGATCAAAAATATGGCGGTGTATCACTCCCGTGGCTCAGAAAGTACGTTAAGCCGTTGGGCCTGCGCCTGATCTCTCTCCGGTCGTATTGGGTTCCCGTCCCATTGGAATTGTCGTGCAAAGTGAAGGATGAGTGCAGCTGTGCTTGCGCACACACTTGTGCATTATAATCACGTTCTGCACAGATAGCTTCCGTTGAGACTGCCTGCCGTGACTGAAATTTGGTCTGCAGCACATTGCAAGGGTCCAACTGAAAGGCAACGCGACAGCTATTGATGCGTTAGACTCTCAGTTATAGCCGAATTACTTAAATCTATACAAATAAATAAAATTGAAGTGTCTTTTTGTAATATCAAAATTACAACATTTTACTAAATGCATATGAAAGTTTATACGGTATTTATAACAAAAATACAATTTTTAAAATTTTTGTCTGTCTGTCTGTCTGTCTGTCTGTTTGGTCCAGCAAATCTCGGAAACGGCTGGACCGATTTTGACGGGACTTTCACTGTCAGATAGCAGATGTCATCAGGAGTAACTTAGGCTACTTTTATTTTAGAAAAAAAAATTAGGGTTCTGCGCAAAAAAATGAAAACCACGAATAACACGTGGGCGAAGTCTTTGGGAACAGCTAATTAAATATATAATTCGATGTGGAGTCAACGACTGTAAACCCAATCGTATTTTACACTTATGCTGCAGAAATTGTGCTAACGCACTGGTAAACGTTGCAATTTCATAGGGGTAACATAATTTTTTTCTTCGGCGGACAGTTTTTTTTATTTTTTTATCAGTTCACAAAAGTCCAGGCGGCAGTACCTGGCTGGTAACCACACACCATACGCAGGAATCTTTCTGCCAACGTGTCAGTCCAGCTTGGGTTGACTGGGGAAAGACTAGATTAGATTATTATTACTATTACTTTACGTGATAGAGCCATGCTGCAGCTATATTAGTTTAGTTGTAGCACGAATGGGTAGGCTCGACCGGGGAAGGACCACGCTCTCGCTGAAAACCAGCGTAAAATAGCTGTTAAATGCTGCCGTTTTTCGTATAGTGAGTGTAGAGAACCGGATACCCTTTTACTACAAGCGAAGTATTCTATTTTACTCCTCAGTAGTGACAATGCATTTTCAATTGATTTTTAATCGAGGTTACATATAAATGTCTCCGTTTATTATCAGATGGACTGTCTGCTCGTTTGTCACCATCAACTTTACAGGTTATCGAATGTCCACGCCTAAACATAGGCTTTCCCCATAGATTGTCCCATAGTCCTTTTCTTTGCTACCCATCTCCTGGTTTAGCTTTCCTTTATCGCCTCTTACGACACCTTCGAGACGACATGGGGTAGTGGTTATTCATACACCACCACCACAGAATTGTCACCCTTACTTGTAACATAAAAGTACCCGACTTAAATCCCCACCAGCACCAATATAATGCAATCAATTATAAATAAAAAAATATACTCATAAAAGATATGGCTACCCTACACTCGTCGTCCAACGACCTCGCCTCTTGCGTATTATTTAAATTTAAATGGATTATCTCTATTATTGCCCATCCTTGTGTTTATAATGTTGAAAATTCGACTGCATGCCGTGCATAATGACTCGAGGTTGTTGTATTCAATTGTCTTGGAAATGGTGGAGCAGTTAATGTTTCCGTATGTAATGTTATTTAGATATCGTTTGTTTATATCAAAACAAGACTCGGAATTGACGAATGAGAATACCTGCAGAATAAAATTATGTTTTATATAATTTTTTTTTGTTAATGGTAATTAGCTGCCAGTACGGTCACATTCGAACAGCTTTATCAACAGTCATCGTTAAGTGTTATTGTTATTACTATAGTTTATTTTTTTATTTATTTTCATGTTATTTTGTTGTTAGTCCGGTTGCATTTAATATTATTATAGTCATCGTTTAGAGTTAAACAGGTAGTGTTGTCATATTATACATGCTTTTTTGGGTCTTTTTTTTTTAATAGGATAGGGTGACAAAAGATCACACAGTTCAGTTCGGTAAGTAGTTGCTGTGACCCATAGACATCTACATCTATCCTCAATAAAGAATCAAAAAGCAGAATGCGTTTTCACCCGTGAGGACTAAGATGGAATGCCTCTTTTCCAGTAAAAATGTACTCAGTTTCTCTACACTCACTATACGAAACACTGCAGTGTTAAGCTGTTATTTTACGCTGGTATTCTGTGAGAGCGTGATCCTCCCCGGTCGAGCCGACCCATTCGTGCTACAACTATACTACTAATATAGCTGCAGCATGGCTGTACCATCTGTTTATGTTAATATTTAACCGTGCTTTATAAGAATATCCACTACACAATATCATACCGTGGGTATCGTAAAAAGCGACAGAGAGAAATAAACCAAGAGATCACCAGCAGCGTCTTTCTGATTACAAAAAGAAACAACTTAGGCTATTTTTATTCCAGAAAAAGAGTTAGTTAGTAATATGTTATTGACTATTTATTATTTTCATTGCTTATTACCTGTCAATGGCCGGTTATCATATTTTTCTGCGTCTGTTTACGTGTTTACTTAAATATTTACAACGACTTAATGGATTTCCATACGATTTTCACTAACATTTAAAACATTTAATGAAGAAAGTTATCGACTTATTTATGCATACACTGTATATCCACAGTGATAGGGAAATGTTGGCGATATGTGACCAAGCAAAGTAGTTTCTTAAACAATAGTGATATACTACACTCTGTACACACCAGGAACACGGCTCCGTGGCGCAGTGGCTTAGATATGAATTGCGGTACTGAGGAGCGTGGTTCCGAATCCCGCACGGAACAAGTATTTGTATGGCCTACAAATAATTGTCCCGGGTGAGGATGTTTCTCCCGATTAATTCTATGTATATGTAAACTACCCCCACGATACAGGAGAAAATCCTAGTAAACGCCAGGAATACAAGTTAGTGACATTAGTTACTCGACTCCAGAGTCAGTAGTTTATTAATGAGGCAATGTATTCCATATTACAAAAAAGCCCCAGAAAATGTAAGTACAAGATCTGAACAAAAACCGCAGAAAAAGGGTTATTACAATATAGACCAAACGAACGAACAACTAGTGCGTGTTGCCTGTTATGACCTATGGATCTGAGACGTGCTCCTTCACTGCTGGCCGTATGAGGAAGCTCAAATTCGCTCAGCTAGCTATGGAGAGGGCTGTGCTCGGGGTTTTTCTGCGTGATAAACTTAGAAATGAAGATATCCGCTATAGAACCAGAGTCACCGACATAGCCCAACGCATTAGTAAGCTGAAGTGGCAACGGGCCGGCCATGTAGCTCGAAGAATCGACAACCGATGGGGTAAAAGGTTCTTGAGTGGCAGCCTCGTACCGGTAGGTGGTTCAGCAGTGCACTTGTGAATGGCTGTAATGATGATGATGAATAGACCCCTGGAAATGAGGTGGTCGCTTCCAAATTGTTTCTCAAATAAGTTTTGTAAGTAGTTTGTACAACCTGTGTTTCATTGTATATTTTTACTTTGAAAAAAAAGACCCACCGGGTTTCTTGCTGGTTATTCCCAGGACAGGAGGATTTTCCGAAATCAGTGGTAAAAGTAAAAAAATAATTTCACTAAGAATTACTTGTAATCTATATTGAATAAAAAATAACCGGGCAAGTGCGAGTTGGACTCGCGCATTTAGGGGTCCGTACCATCTTAATACACGTTTGTAGTAGGGGAACCCCTTTTCATTTTTAATTTATTTAATTTTTTTATATTTTTTTGTAATAGCGGCAACAGAAATACATATTCTGTAAAAATTGCAACTGTCTACCTATCACGGATTTCGAGATACAGCCTGCTGACAGACAGGCGGTCGGACGGACGGACGGACAGCAGAGCCTTAGTAATAGGGTTAGTCGTTAGTAACCCTTTGGGTAAGGAACTTTAAAAAAGAATTACACTAAGAATTTCTTGTAATCTATATTGAATAAAATGTTATTCAAATCTAATCTATTCAAGTCGTCAAATATAGCAGAGTACCTGTGCACATGGGTCGGTTTGACCAGCGTCAAATAGCATTAGGGTAATGCTGTTGTGTTTCGTATATTGAGTATAGAGAACCGGAGGCCCTTTTACTGGAAACGATGCATTCCATCTTAGTCCTTGGGTTTGTCAACGCATCGGATTTTAGATTCTTAATCGAGGATAGATGTAGATATCCATAGGCTACAGCATCCACTTACCATTAGGTGGTCTGTGTTCTGGTTTGTCATTCATATTCTATAAAAACATTGCAAGTGTAAATAACATAAACACTCACGCCTGTCACTCTGAGGGGTAGGCAGAGACTGTGGACTTCTGATTTCCTGGCACACCTCTCTCGCCTCCTCCACATCCATATACCTACGCATACAAGCTCGTCGGTTAAGGGTACTCTTAATTTGGCCATTTTCAATATATCGTCAATTTGGTCGATAAACTTTCGCATAGGGCGTCCCTTCCCGACTCCGCCGCAACATAAATTACTTTGTCACTCTTTCTTCATTCATTCTTTCTACATGACCAAACCACCGAAGCATTCCTTTCTTAATCCTGGTCATTATCTTGCAAACCATACCCTTCTCTTATCACACAATTTCTCACCCTGTCATTCAGATTCAGCCCTAACATACTCCTAAATGATCGCATTTCTACAGCATTTATTCTACTCTCGTGCTTCTTCTGCCACACCCAACTTTCACTACCATACATTAAATTAGTGATTAAGACAGCATTGTGAATTGCCATACGTTTTTTTTTTATAGAAGAGGGGGGCAAACGAACATGCGGCTCACCTGATGATAAGTGACTACCGCCGCCCATGAACAACCGCTACACCAGGGGAATTGCAGTTGCCGGCCTTTTAGAAAGGTGTAAGCTCTTTTCTTGAAAGTTCCTAAGTCGTATCGGTCCGGAAAATTCGCTGGTGGTAATTGATTCCACAAGGAAATTGTGCGAGGGAGAAAACTTCTTCTAAATCGCACAGTGGTGGACCACCAATCATCCAGATGGTATAGATGGTAACGCGAGTATTGTCGCGATGTACGATGGTGAAATTGAGCAGCTGGAATTAGTCTGAACAACGTTCTGACACATTCTGACATTTCGCAATAGATTGTAAAGCCCCATTTAATATATTTCCTGAGTTCACTCGTCGTTCTATATCCTTATCATATCTACCATCCCTGCTAAACACACATCCCAAATACACAAACTCATCTACTATATCATATACTCGCTCGAACAACTCCCCTTCTATTCTTATTTCACATGTCGTTTTACTTTTATCCTTTCAATAACCATACATGTACGTACAAGTGGTGAGTCTGAACTTAAAATTCAAATTGACAATTTCATAAATACCGTGAGAGATTGAACTCGGGTTGTACGGAAGCAACTTCTGTAACAGAAGCAATTGCTTAGCAATTTATGCAGGTTCAGTTTAAACAGTGGTAGAGCCACGCGGCAGCTTTTGCTGTCGCACGGATGGGCCGGCTCGAACCGGGGTGGTACCACGACCTCACAGAATACCAGCGTGAAGTAGAGGCTTACCTCTGCGTTTCGCTTGGTGAGTGCAGGTGGCCGGAGGCCCTTTTTACTGGAAATGAGGCATTCCATCTTAGTCCTCACGGGTGACAACGCATCTGCATTTTAATTCGCAAACGAGGATAGATGTAGATTTCTATGGGCCGCAGCAACCACTTACCATTAGGTGGACTGTGTGCTCGTTTGTCACCCTTATCCTATATATAAAAAAAAAAGTTCCCAGAGCTACCACGCCTCCTTCTCTATTTCTCTGAGACTCGTATTTACCGTTACCGTTACAGGCTATTAAAAGTCCACTGCTGAACATAGGCTTACTCCATAGATTGCCTCATAGGGGGGATATAAGCTATAGTTGCCACGCTTTGCAAGCGGGTTGGCAACCGCAGTTTTTACAGACTCCCGGAAATATTTCTTTATTTTGCATGTGAAAAATGATGTCATCGAACATATTTAACGTGGAAGCACGTTCTTTGCAAATAAAGATAAACCAAATCGACACAGAGTCACGTCGAATATTGCTAGTGATAAACCTGTGGTATATCAGTAACAGGTCAGCATTTAACAGCGTAAATAAGGAGATAGTGTTGATGTTGAAGTAAAAGAAAACACCGTTAGGTAAATTAAAGAAACAAACAAACAATAATCTAAAAGGTCCAAAGAGCAGCGAGCTACTTGGACCACTAAAGTTAAAGTTACAGTCTATATATATATATATACGTCCCACTGCTGGCCACAGGCTTCCTCTTGTTTCCGAGAGGGTTTTAGGGCAAAGAAATGTCCGCCGCGCTGCCCCAATGCGTGTTGGCGAACTTCACATGTCTTCGAAATTTTTTTTTCTTATTTCTCATACCTGCAGGTTTCATCACGATGTTATCCTTCGCCGCCGAGCACGTGGTGAATCAGCACTTAAAATTGCAATTAACAATATCATTGGTGCCAGCGGGGATCGAACCCGAGTTGCTCGCGTACCTACTGAGTAACTTACAGTGAGCGCTAACCATCTGAGCTACTCGGACCACGTCTAACTAAAAATATGAGTCCAGTCATAGATATCCAGCCTGTCGCCTCAACAATTACAAAAAAAAAAATTTAGTTACTCACCGATAAAACTCGCAAATGATTCAGGACCGTATTGATTTCTTACACGAACGCTACATATTTAAATGAGAGTAATTTTTACAGATTATATCGCGTATATTATACAGTACAAAAGTTATATAATTTAGTTATGTAATTATAATAATAGGTTCTTTTCCTTAACAAATGCATTACAAATGACAATACTATTTTGATTTTTGCTGCACTGTCTCTTATAAGTCTATCTCTGTTTGGCCTAAGGTTGACTCGGAGGGAATGCCTTATGTGGTGTTACCAGATCAAAAAATAAGATTTCCTGACAAGAATACAGTAATAACTCACCTCGTTTAGTTTTTAAAAGATGTGTTTGTTTTAAGATCTTGGTTATAACAATAATGTGTCTTAGTAAATATATTACTGTCACTTATTTACTCTTTAAGAATACTAATTATTTCAGATTTATTCTGATTTCCTTACAGAGGGATCTTTTATCAGGATGTCAGGAAAATTCCTGTCATCTGATAACTCCTATAGCATTAAGTCCGCCATATGTACTACTTTGTGCATGAAGCTATAAATAAACAAAAACAATATGTAGTCACCATTATCTAGCTAGCTGCTTGTGGTGGCTGATCAACTCGGGTTTGTTGTAGTATACACTACCTCGTGTAACTGTCCCGTTAATGTATGTTTAATTTATTTAATTAATTATAATGATTATTATAATTAATTAAGTAAATTTTTAACTATGTATATAACATTCCATTATATAACAACCCAACAATCTGGTAATTTGTAATTCAAGAAGCAGGTAAAACAAGTTTCGACAGTCATTCTCTCAATCTGTGGGTACCTATTTTAAAACAAACGCAACACTCCCTCATAAATATTTAGTACAATTAGAAGCCATGTTTAAATTATACCTATATGAGGTTCAAATGCTAAGCAAGTACTAAGGTGAATTTTACGGTTCCGTGGCGCAGTAGCTTAACTACAGCGTTCAGGGCCGCGGGTTCGAATCGCACGGAACAAGAGTTTATATGCTTGCAAATATTTGTACCGGGTTTGGATGTTTGTCCTTGTGAAATTTGTGTATGTAAACTGTTTTAAAAAAGACGAGAAAGTACCAGAAGTATAAGGTTTATACGAGAAGATCAAGTTGTAGTTCAAAAAATACTCTACGCGTCCCAACGGCTGGTATATCAATTGTTTACCACAAGTTATATCGTCAAGCGTGTAGCCGAAGATCGGGCAAAGTGGCGCGATTTGGGAGAGTTCTATATTCAACAGTGGACTGTCGCAGTCTGATTATGATGATAATGATATCGTCAAGTATGACGATCGTTAGTTATGTGACTTTTTATTTATAGTAATAGGGGTGACAAACAAGCACACTGCACCTGATGATAAGTGGGTATCGAGGCCCACATACACTTCCGTCTAACCTCGATGAATCAACGAATGTCTCGTTAACAACAAAAATTAACTTTAACAATAACTAAAAGTTTTTAAGTGGTGGAGTCATGCTGCAGCTATATAATTGTAGCACGAATGGGTCGGCTCGACCGGGGAAGGACCACGCTCTCACAGAATACCAGCGTAATATAGCAGCTTAACGCTGCTGTGTTTCGTGTGGTTAGTGTAAAGAACCGGAGACCATTTTTACTGGAAAAGAGGCATTCCATCTTAGTCCCCACGGGTGACAACGCATCTGCATTTTGATTCGTAATCGAGGATAGATGTAGATTTCTATTGGCCACAGCAACCACTTACCATCAGGTGGACTGTGCGCACGTTTGTCACCAATATTCTATAAAAAAGCCGATTTCTAAAAACTAAAAAGATTCAAATAATTTCTTATTCTGAAATCAGTGCCATGATATAGTGTATATGATAATCAAAGCCCCAACTTCGTTTACTTTTTCAAATAAGTAATTTTTTTGCTCTTTGAGTGGATCACCTATTTTGCTACCGTTAGGGGTTATATGGGACCACCCATGAAGTATAAGCTATTTAATAAATTAAAAAAAACATCAAAATCGTCTAATAATTGGCTAAGTTATCGAGTAACATTTATAAAAAAAAACTTTGATGAAAGATTTTTTTTATGAAAGAGGAGACACTCGAGCATGCGACTCACCTGATCACGCACCTAATGGTAAGTAACTACCGCCGTCCATGAACATCCGCAACACGAGAGGAATTTCAGATGGGTTGCTGGCCTTTTAGGAAGGAGAGTAGGTTATCTTGAAGCTCCTTAAGTCGTATCGGTCCGGATAAACTGCTTGCGACAGTATATTCCACAGTATGGATCTCCGGGTTATTATACGAGTCATACGTAGGACGTATAACGATATACGTGAGCAATATTTCGCTATTTTAAATTAGTGTTCAGAGAGCATGGTCCGCCCTAAGTCAAGGTGATCCTCTTATGTTGTAGCCATAATATAGCAGCATGGCTTTTTTTATGAAATAGGGAGATGTACGAGCGTCCAGCTGATGGTAAGTGGAACGAGCACACAGTCCACCTGATGGTAAGTGATTGCTGTGACCCAGAGACATCTACATCTATCCTTAATAAAGAATCAAAATGCAGTTGCGTTGTCACCCGTGAGGACCAAGATGGAATGTCTCTTTTCCAGTAAAAACGGTCACCGATTCTCTACACTGACCATACGAAACACAGCAGTGTTAAGCTGCTATTTTACGCAGGTATTCTGCGAGAGCGTGGTCCTTCCCCGGTCGAGCCGACCCACGCATGCTGCAACTATACTACTAATATAGCTGCAGCATGACTCCACCATGACTTTTCCGTTACCGTTACAGCCTATTAAAGTCCACTGCTAAACATAGGCCTCCAACAAGATACTTGCGCAGTTTTTATTTTTAGTCGTTATTAGAAAGACGCTGCAGCCGCTGTCACTTCTTACGATTCCCACGAGATGATATGAGGCAGTGGATATTCTTGCATTGCCACTGCACGGTCAACGTGGATTGTCCGTATATTATTTATTCGTCAGCACTCCACTGCTGGACCATTTCCTCCATTCATCACGCTTGATAGACACGCGACCACAATTTCATACATCTCGAACTTTTGATGCTATCTTTTTTATAGAATAAGGGTGACAAACGAACAAACAATCCACCTGATGTTAAGTGGATGATGTGGCCCATAGACACCTGCAACTATCTTCAAATTATAACGAAAATGTACATGAGTTTTCAACCCTAACGGCTAAGATGGAAAGCCTCACTTTCAGTGAAGGGGTCTCCGCTTCTCTATACTCACCATACGATACACGTGCAGCATTAAGCTGTTATTTTACTCTGGTATTCTGTGAGAGAGTGATCTTTTCCGGTCAAGCCGACCATATTTAAATTTAATAAATGGGATTTATTTATGAAATGTGCTAATTTATTAATCCAATTTAATAGCTATAATAAAAACTTATATATTGATTTAATATAAATATTTCAATTTAAATATAGCCCTGATCTAAATAACTTGGTCGCGGTCAGTAAATTTCCTTTACTTAGGTTATTAACCACTATATAATCACCACGTTGGTAAAGAATTTTCATCATCATTTGCATGATTGATGATCTTGAGTCGGTGTGCCGAGGTTTCACATATTACCTATTTTATATTTTTTATATTGTATTTATTTTTTATTCCTTATAGAATACTATGACGTCGGGTTGCTTTTTGTCCTGGAGCCTATCTTTTTTGTAGAGTAAGGGCGACAAACGAGCACACAGTCCACCTGATGGTAAGTAGATGCTGTGGCCCATAGATATCTCCAACTATCATCAAATCAACCTAGAATCAAATTGCAGATGCGTTGTCACCCCTGCGGACTACAATGGAATGTTTCGCTTATAGTAAAAAGGTCTCCGGTTGTCTCCCATACGAAACACAGCAGTGTTAAGCAGTTATTTTACGCCGGTTTTCTGTGAGAGCGTGGTCCTTCCCCGGTCGACCCGACCCGTTCGTGCTACTACCATAATACAGCGCTAAAGCATGGCTCTACCAGGTAAAAGATTCGAATCTCGCACGGAACAAGTATTTGTATGGCCTACAAATAATTGTTCCGGGTCTTGATGTTTGTAAACTGCCTCCACAATACAGGAGATAAACCTAGTGGAGGGAGGGGGGGGGGGCTAACGTTTAAAAAATATTGTCTGTTAACCGAGTTTACCATTTTACCTATTTCTGACTTCAGGGCACCTTACAACACAACTGTACTTCTTTGTTTTCGAATTTGGTTGCAGGTTATCATTAGATGGACTGTGAGTTTGATTGTACATACGATAACAAAAGAACTGAATAGCTGAACCATTATGCAATGGGCGTTCTTATAACTCACATCAATATCTCAAACCAGACAAGTCACTTCATTTAATTTATCAAAGATATTCCAATATTATAAAGTTACTAACTGATATCCGCGACTTTGCCCGCGTTGCTTGTTATATTAACAAAGTTTTCGTATGTTCGAAGGAAAAAAAACATCAAAAAGACAAAATTTCTTTGTAAAAAATGTTATTCTTTGCTCCGTTTGTAGCTAAAATATATAAATTATCTGGGTTACTAAAGCGAGAGCAAACGACATACAGTTGACCGTGTGAAATACTCCGTATATCGTTGTTTTGTAAACTTTGATAACTTTATATTAAATCAAGATATCGCAATATTTTTTTTTTTAGATAAGGCTCAAGTGTCTAAGAAATAAAACTTAGACAACCTAATTGAAATCCATCCAGTAGTTTTTCCGTAATATGCGCACAACTTCAAACCTGTATCATTTTATATAGATAGATGTGATCTCAAATCGTTCCTTTCTTAGGTTAGGTAGGCTTTTGTTTATTTTATATATTATACATAGTATATTTTTACTAACAAATAATAACAAAGTTTATACGTGGTAGAGCCATGCTGCAGCTATATTAGTAGTATAGTTGTAGCACGAATGGGTCGGCTCGGCTGGGGAAGGACCACGCTCTCACAGAATACCAGCGTAAAATAGCAGCTTAACACTCCTGTGTTTCGTATGGTGATTATAGAAAACCGGAGACCCTTTTTACTGGATAAGAGGCATTCCATCTTAGTCCTCACGAGTGACAACGTATCTGCATTTTGATTCACAAACGAGGATAGATGTAGATGTCTATGGGCCACAGCAACCACTTACCATCAGGTGGACTGTGTGCTCGTTTGTCACTCGTTCCTATAAAAAAAATAGGTTTAAGATACTTATATACATAATATAATCCATGATGGTCGAAATAAAATATTATTACTATTGTCACCTGTTCACACTGCAAAAACTCTATATAAATACAGAAGGTATAATATTACGAGTAACAAGCTTTTTACAATCGAATAAAACACAGATCGTTCTAAGAGGAACCAGTGTTTAGTCCACACAAACGTAATCCTCTGTTTTTTTCTCCTGCTAATGACACTTAAATTGATTAAGGAATTAGGGCTGCCAACTTATATTATTTCAAATGTAGTATATTCAAATATATTGCCTGTAAAAATATTATGGCGAATAAAATAAAAACTACAGTAATATCAATAGGTGATGACATTGTTTGCCATGTATTATGAAGTCGATGGATGCATGTGGCTTAAGACTATGTTACTCTTGAGACTTATTTTAGCAGTGGAATTGCGGATACTATTATTTAAAGGACACACACACACACACACACACACACGCACACACACACACACACACACACACACACACACACACACACACACACACACACACACACACACATGCGCGCGCGCGCGCATGTTGTATGTCACATAATAATTATGTTTACCCATACTACCTTGTAACATGAATATAGTAATGGAAAGGCGGACCCTTCAAACTGGCATTCTAGTTTTTAGGGCATGTACTTTTTAAAACGAAATATTTTTTTAAAAGAATGATTTTATTCTACTTTGAGGTTTTACCATATTAAAATATAGTTGTAGTTGCGCCTACTATATATTTGTTTCAGAAATATAGTACTCAGATACCTAATATGGTAGGATCAACTCACAGGTTAGTCTGGTAGTTGTAAAGGCGGCTGCCGATCATGAGCTTCTAGGTTCGAATCTCGGTTCAAGCTAAAAAAAATTCGTGAGTTTTTTAAAACAACTAATTCAGAGTAAAGCCCGGAGTTAGGAAGTTACCCGTGTTTTCCATGCCTCGGAAAGCACGTTAAACTGTTGGCCCGACCTGTGTCTCTCTCTGGTCGTGTCAGATAGCCGTCTCATCGGCCTACGAGAGTGACGGAATAGACACACTTGTACATTATAATACAGCAATGTACAGATAGCTAGTCTCCCTTGAGATTGTTCGCCGTGATCGAAGGAGATTCGAAAGAAGGATTTAGTCGGGAGGTTATTATTGTAGTATACTATATTATATAGTAAGTTCAGCAACCGTATATCCAACCCTAAAATACAAGGCAAGATACGGTCCATTAAATTCATTTGAACTATGAATATTGTTATGTTTATTTATTTTTGAATGCAACACATAAAAACACAGAAGCCTTCATTAATGGTGCATAAAACATCTTATTACTGACTTCTAAATAATGCGTTTTTGCCAGTTAAATTGCTTTACAAACACCCGATGAAATGACAAAGCGTCACGTCGCGTTGCACATCTACCGTGATAGATTCGCTCTCAGGAAATGAAGAAAAAGATAAGAGATACTATCGATTGTTACCTGTGTGTAATGACTATTTAAATTCTGTTGTGAACGAATGCTGAGTATATGTTAATGTTGACGGTTCAAGGCCATTTGACTCAATTGTAAGAGTTTGACGACGTAAAAGTGGGCCCAAATAGTAAGATGGTACCTGAAGGATTTATTTTAAAATCAGACTTATAGGGGGTGATATTTAAAAAGGATTTGAAAAAACTTTTCGATTTTGAAATTAATATAATTTACATCAAATCATTTACATGCCAAGTCCGTGCAAAGACGATCATAGTTGACTGATTAAGACGTAGGTTGCTTTGACATTGAGTATCTTGGCTGTGTTTGTCAGTCGCCAATCTAAAAAATATTAAATCATCATCATTACGGGCCTTCACAAGTCCACTGCTCATAGGCCACTCCAAGGAGTTCTGCAACACACGTTTCTGAACCACCTGCATTTCATACCAGTTTGTTACTAAATGTAATGGGGGTTCAACCTACACTGCCCGAAATTTGTGGCATTCCTTATAGGAGGTTTATGTTCAGCAGTGGACTTGTGAAGGACTGCGTAGTGTTTTCTACCGACTTCAAAAAAGAGACGGTATTCAATTCGACTCTATATGTTCTTTTTTGGTTTTTTTATGTGTGTTACGTCGTAACATTTTTCTGGGTGAACCGATTTCGATAATTCTTATTTTATTTGAAATCTGGTGCTTCTCATGTGGTCCCGTAAACTTTAGTTTGACCAGTAGTTTTTGAATTAACCTTAATAATATATATTGAAGTCGGTTGTACAAAATTTTAAATTATATTGTTTAATATCCTGATTCGTATTCTACTATTATAAACCTAGTTCTATTTAGTTTTACCTTTTACTGAGTTAGTACTGAATATTGACTGCACCGTGACGTGCCGCGGAAGGTCCGAATCCCACACGGAATCTGTATTTGTATTATCGTCATCATCATCATTATCATCATCATTATAGCCCTTTTCAAATACACTGCTGAACATAGGCCTCCCCCAAGGAATGCCACAAAGCACGGTCCCGAGCCACCTGCATGCATCGTCTTCCTGTATTTGTTAAATAAGTCAAAGTTAGAGTCTATATTATACATCCCACTGCTGGGCTCCAGTTTTTGCAGTGTGAACAGATTACAATAATAATGATATTTTATTTCGACCATCTTGGATTATATGTGTATCAGTAATATAAGTATCTTAAACCTATTTGTTAGTAAAAAAAAAAACTATGTAAAATAAATAAAATAAACTAAAGCTTACTTAACCTAAGAATGGAACGATTTGAGATCACATCTATCTTCTATATAAAAAATGATAGAGGTTTGCTGTTGTGCGCGCATCACGGAAAAACTACTGTTAAAAAAAAAGTCTATACATGTCCCACTGCTGGGCACAAACCTCTCAATTCTGAGAGGGTTTTAGGGCAAGGACGTGTTGGCGAACTTCACATTTCTTCGAAATATTTTTTCTTATTTCTCAGACATGCAGGCTTCCTCACGATGTTTTCCTTCACCGCCGAGCACGTGGTAAATCAGCACTTAAAATTGCAATTAATAATTTCATTGGTGCTGGCGGGGATCGAACCCGGGTCGCACGCTATCTCTGAAATTTACAACGAGCGCTTAGTCCGTGAACGCTGTATTTCCTCCTGTATTTTACAGCCTACAAATAAGTATTCCGGGTATGAATGTTTGTCCTTGTGCAATTTATATATGTAAACTGCCTTCACGATACAAGAGAAAATTCTATTGGGTAAAGTTTTTTTAGAAAGGAGAAAAAAAATTAGATATAGCGGTTAACTAACCTTGGAGATATTCCGCATAATATATATTTAAATACTTTTTGATAACCTCATCGTTTTTTGAAGTCGGTCAAAGAAGGAAATAGAGATGGCACAAACATAATATAGCTACAAACACATTTATAGCTAGCGATCATTCCCAGCTTCGCATGGATAAGAACTATTAATGTGACGTTATTTAGATTTAAAAGAGTCAAAGAGCTTTTCTTTTATCAAATATTTTTTTTAATAGTTGAAAATTAAAAATGTTGTACAGCCGACTTAAACATAAGTAATTAGAATAACTCAAAAACTATTTGTCTGACCTTGATTAAATTCACATGGGACCACACGAAAAGCACCAGCTTTCAAATAAAAAAAGAACCATCGAAATCGGTGCACTCAGTAAAAAGTTATGAGGTAACACACATAAGAATAAAACATACAGTCGAATCGAGTACCGTCTCCTTTTTGAAGTCGACAGAAAAGAGTCAAAGACCTTTTATTTTATTAATTTTTTCTTTTTTTTTTCAAAACGAAATTTTCTATTTCTTCGGATAAAATGTAGATCATTGATACCCTGATATTGCTTGTATATTCATCAAGTTTCATTACAATCGATGAACCCATTCCGAAAATTAGCCCAGGAAGATAGACAGACAAAAATGTTAAAAATTAGCTCAATAAAATGCAGTTATTGCTATATTACAGACAGACACCTCAATTTTGTTTATATGTATAGATGTGTAGATTGTTTGGAACACCTTATCTCAATTCAGTCAATGTTTCTACAACAATGAATCATGTCATTATTTAACAACTTGCAAACCACGTACAAGTGCAAGTGCACGTACTCTATGTACCCCAATTGTTTTACTCGCAGACGAATGTTACTAAACAGAAAACGTGCCATTGTTCATTCAATTATTTCATTTAATGAAAAAAAAAACAATTCACACGCTAATATAGATGTCTATAAAAGATATATAAGCTAGTTATACCAGTTATTCGTTCAAAGAATTATGATGAATGAATTTATGGATGATAATAACACCTGGGAATGAGGTGATCGCTACCAAGCTATCTCAAATTTGTTCGGTGTGGTTAATTGTGTAACATACATGATTGTTAGCTGTTATTTAAAAAAAGTCCCGCTGGGTTTCTTGCTGGTTCTTACCAGGACAGAGGTTCTTTTTTCGAACCAGTGGTGATTAAACAAAAGAGTGACTTTCAATAAGTATTATTTATAATCTATATTGAATAAAAAAGTTTCTGTTTCTGTTTCTGAAAGTCTGTAATTCCTTCATGGGGCAATGTAGGTATACGTTTTTACAGCAAAGTCCCAGAAAATATGTAGGGATATTTATCAAAAAGTTTCAATTTTTTATTATGCTTAATAAGGGTTATTATACTATTAAAGAGTACATGACTGATGACCCCTAGGAATGAAGACATCGCTATCATGCTGTTTCTAAATGTTTTCATGTGTAGACGAGACACTGTAACAGCATTAAGACTGAGATCTGGACACATTCCATGCAATAAATTTTTATACTTGATGCGATAAATTACCTCACAAAATTGTTCAGTTTGTAGTATTGTCGATGATGTTTATCACATTTTGATAGAATATGCCCAGAACTCAAGAGAAAGAGCAAATTGTAATTTACATTTGTCCTTAATTGGTAGTAGTAATAGTATTTTATCGGAACCGTTATCAGATGATGCCAAAAAACTGTATTTGTTAGTTAATAAGAGATTAAGTAACTAGTAAACATAATAAGTTTATTTGTTAGTAATATTTAAGATTTTTTTGTAACTACCAGGGCGGCATAAACGCATCAGCGACAAAGCCCTTTATATATGAATAAAAAAAAATGTTTTCATACTTATTTCTATAATATATTATATCGTAAATTAATATTTAATAAAAGTTCCGCTGGGTTTCTTCCGTTAATAAAACCGCATATAATATAATAAATAAATAAATTAATTAATAATGCGTTTATTTCGGTAACTTTGTTTACAACACAATACTGAGACTTCCCAGTGAGTAATCAGACGATACTCGTGTTGGGAATGACCCGCTACTTCCCTTAAAGGTTACAAAAATGTAAGATTACAAAAAGTTTAACCTCTAGAAAATTTGTAATTAGTATGTGTATATTGATGACAATAATAAACGGCCCCTAGTCCCCGGCGGCCCCGCTATTCCTGGCTACGGTGGCGACCATGGTAACGGCGGGGCAGGGGGTGCTAAGAATCTCCGGTGGAGGTTCGGTTGCCACCTACGACGACTCGACCTGGCAACATACAACGCACGCACCCTGAGGACTGACGAGAAGATTGTGGAGCTGGAAGAAGAGATAGACAAGTTACGCTGGCATATTATAGGATTATCCGAAGTCCGAAGAGAGGGGGAGGACACGGTAATCCTCGAATCCGGCAACTTGCTCTATTACCGGGAGGGCGACCATCTGTCCCAAGGAGGTGTCGGATTTATCGTCCACAAGTCTCTCGTTAACAACGTTGTAAAGATTGAGAGTGCGTCGACGAGGGTTGCGTACCTTATACTCAGAATCACCAAACGGTATTCGCTGAAGGTCATACAGGTTTACGCACCAACCTCGGCACACCCCGATCAGGAGGTGGAGGAAATGTATGAGGATATATCTAGAGCCATGCATTCCTCCAAAACCCAATATACGGTGTTAATGGGAGACTTCAATGCAAAACTAGGCACAAGAGAGAACGGTGAGCTGAAAGTAGGGAAATTTGGAATAGGGCAACGGAACCCAAGGGGCCAGCAGTTGGCTGACTTCATGGAGAAAGAGGGACTCTTTATGATGAACTCTTTCTTCCAGAAGCGGCCCCACAGGAAGTGGACCTGGTCGAGCCCCGACGATTCGACAAAAAATGAGATTGACTTCATTATGACGACCAGACGACAACTGTTCAGTGATGTCTCAGTGATCGCGAGGGTGAAAACCGGCAGCGATCACCGAATGGTTAGAGGCACACTGAACCTAAACGTTAAGTTGGAGAGGTCTCGTCTAATGAAGTCAACGCTCCGTCCCCCTCGTGCTCTGATCCAAAGTCCCGAAACCTTTCAGCTCGAGTTACAAAACCGTTTTTAGTGCCTAGAAGACTGCAATGAAGTGGACGATTTGAATGACAAGCTCGTGGAAACTGTCCATGCGGTCGGAGCTAAGTTCTGCAAGACCCGCCGCAGAAGAACACAAAAACTCTCCGATCACACTCTTAATCTCATGGCTGTTAGACGGGAGATGAAGCTACATTCTTCAACAGATTTAACAGCATACAGGCAACTGAACAGACAGATCTCCAAATGCATGCGGCGGGACTTACGCAACTTCAATACAGCTCGTATTGAAGAAGCGATCGAGCGGAACCAAGGCTCCAAAGTCTTTGCCAGAGATCTGTCTGCCAGAAAGCGCCAACTGTCAAAGCTGAAGACAGAATGTGGCAGCATCGTTTCCGGGGCACCTGAGATTTTGAGTGATATTGAGAGGTTCTATGGGCAGCTGTACACGTCATCGTTGGAGCCGCACGCAAGTGTGAGTAACGATCCAAGAGCGAGTCTTATCCGATATTATTCCGATGATACCCCGGACGTCAGTCTAAGCGAGATTAGAATGGCTCTCCAGCACCTTAAAAACGGCAAGGCCCCAGGCGAGGATGGAATTACAGCGGAGCTTCTGAAAGCGGGTGGAAAACCGGTACTTGAAGTCCTTCAGAAGCTCTTTAATTCCGTCCTCCATGGTGGCATTACACCGGAGGCGTGGAGCAGAAGTGCGGTGGTCTTGTTCTTCAAGAAAGGCGACAACGCTCTCTTGAAGAACTACAGACCGATTTCCCTTCTGAGCCGCGTCTACGTGCTGTTTTCGAGAGTCATTACGAATCGTCTCGCGCGCAGGCTTGACGACTTCCAGCCTCCCGAACAAGCCGGTTTCCGAAAAGGCTTTAGCACCATAGACCACTTACATATCCTTCGGCAAATTGTACAGAAGTCCGAGGAGTACAATTTGCCACTATATCTGGCGTATGTGGTCTATGAGAAAGCCTTTGATTTCGTCGAAATTTGGGCGGTGCTGCAGTCCCTTCAGCGATGCCAAGTTGACTGTCGGTATATCGAAGTGTTGAAGTGCTTGTACAGTAGGGCTACGATGGCTATCCGAGTACAGAACCAGAGTACGAAACCTATCCAATTGCAGAGAGGTGTAAGACAGGGTGACGTCATATCCCCGAAACTCTTTACCGCTGCATTGGAAGATGTTTTCAAGCTTCTGGACTGGAAAGGATACGGTATCAACATCAATGGCGAGTACATCACTCACCTTCGATTTGCCGACGATATAGTCCTTATGGCAGAATCGCTGGAGGACCTAAGCACTATGCTCAATGACCTCAATAGTGTTTCCCAACGGATAGGTCTTAAGATGAACATGGACAAAACAAAGATCATGTTTAATGTCCATGTCACACCTATGCCGGTAGTTGTTGGGAACACTAAGCTCGAAGTTGTTGACGAGTATGTTTACCTGGGACAAATAGTCCGACTAGGTAAGTCCAACTTCGACCGAGAGGTCAATCGACGGATTCAACTCGGTTGGGCAGCCTTCGGGAAATTACGGCACATCTTCTCGTCAGGTATACCTCAAAACTTGAAAACAAGACTGTACACCCAGTGCGTGTTGCCAGTGATGACATATGGAACTGAGACGTGGTCCTTCACTGCTGGCCAGATGAGGAAGCTCAAGGTCGCTCAGCGAGCTATGGAGAGGGCTATGCTCGGAGTTTCTCTGCGTGATAAACTCAGAAATGAGGATATCCGCAGTAGAACTAGAGTGACCGACATAGCCCAACGGATTAGTAAGCTGAAGTGGCAATGGGCCGGCCATATAGCTCGAAGAACCGACAACCGATGGGGAAGAAAGGTTCTCGAGTGGACTTGTGAAGGGCTGTAATGATGATGATGTGTATATTAAGAAGTGTGTGAATGTGAGTGTAGGAGTGTTGTTGTATGTATTGTGTGTGTGTGTGTGTGTGTGTGTGTGTGTGCGCGTGCGTGTGTGTGTGTGCGCGTGCGCGCGCGCGTGTGTGTGTGTGTGTGTGTGCGCGTGCGTGTGTGTGTGTGTGTGTGTGTGTGTGTGTGTGTGTGTGTGTGTGTGTGTGTGTGTGTGTGTGTGTGTGTGCTGGTGGATGAAGAATATGTAATATGCAAATAAAAAAAAATTATAGTCAAGTTTTCTGAAATAAAGTTATTTTAATCGTAATACGTTTGAATACTGATTCAGATAATGCAGTAAACGGGAACCACTGGTTTTTTGTTACATGTTGTTTATAAACAGTGATAGGATACCTTTTTAACCCAGGGCTTAAAAAGGTATCCTACCACAAACTTCTGTGTTTGTTATATGTTATGTATTATCTTTAACGTGTGTACATATACTGTATCTGTATGTCTGTCTGTGGCTTCGTAGTGCTCAAACATGTTAGAGTCATGCTGCAGCTATATTAATAATAATAATAACAGTTAAGTGACAAAACTGTCATGTCAGCGTAGTCAGACAGCGCCTTGCTAAGAGGTGTGAGCGCCGTGCCTCGGCAGAACTCAGGGTGCAAAGGCTCATTTGTGCTTACGGCCGCACCATGAAACGGTGCCGGGCCTGGGCGTCTCCCGTTAATTGACGCCCATTTAACGGGTGATGGAAAAAAGAAAAGTGCGCAAAGGGCCGCTGCCTGGGGCTCGCCAGGGCGCGTCTGGAGCTGGCGCTGGACGCGACAGCATGCGGACGCCAGCCAAGCGCGGGGGCTGCAAGACCACCTAGCAGCCACCCGCATCCATCATCCCCACCAGAGGGCTTGATGTTGGCCGAGTCTTCATCTCGGACTCAGCAAGCGGCATCCGCCGCTGGTGGAGCACGTTGCATGCGTTGGACGGAAATAATGAACACAAACGCATTGCGAGCGTACTTTAGGGCGAAAGGGGAAGAAACTGGAATGTTGGCGTATCGGGCTCGGATGCAACGCTTTTTCGCAGAGCTGGAGCCATCGGTTCATGTAACGGAGCAAAACCTGTCAGACCGAGTTCGGTATATCCTGCGCTCCAACATATTTGGTGACGCCGAACTCGAACTACGACGTGAGGCTGTTCCCTCATCGGATGAAAATGCTACAGCTGGTAATGCGGCGCCACTAATTGCAGAGCAACCCGCACACGTGGATGCCGCCGTGGATATTCCAGTTGTAGTTCATTCAGACGATGATGAAATAGTCTCCCACAAAGTAGAGCAAATGAGGAGTATATTGGAAGAGGCTATTTAGGAAACGCGCAGTACGCCTCTCGAAAATCGACCGCGACTTCCCCGCATACCCCTAAGCAAGCGGAATCGGGCTATCGTGAGGGCTCTCAACCCAATGCTGGTGACCTATTTGGAAGCCAGCCGGAACCTTTGCGATACGGAATCAATTTTTTTTGGCGCCGCACTGCGCACGGCGGCTTGCCGTATTATTGGCGCCAAACTTCCCACGGCTGGACGCGATATTAGACAAAGTAGCGCCATCCCAGCCTGGAGAAGAAGGATTGAGGACCGTATCGCAAAGGCAAGAGCCCTAATCGGCAGACTGACAAGCTTCGGGTAATAATGGACCGAGAATTGTGCGCACTGTCAGGATGGCGTTTGCTGGGACAAATATAAGTTTGTCCCTGCCGGATATAACGCTAAAACTGACGGAGCGCATAGACGACCTGAAACAGAGAATCGGTGCTTGGGGAAAGCGGATTCGGCGATATACCGAGAGGTCGACACGGTTCAACCAGAATCGTCTCTTCCAGAGTGATCAGAAGAGGCTCTATAAATCATTGGAGCGACCAATGGTACGTGGAACGGGTCAAGCACCGAATCAGGCTGACACTGTTGCATTCTGGCGCGGCCTGTGGTCAGAGCCCGTAAACCACAGCGAGAGCCGTTGAACGGAAGTTGTGGTGAGTCAGTGTGCGAATGTTACGCCCATGGACCCCGTCATTATAACGCCGGACGATGTAGCTGAGGCGGTCCGAAGGGCCCCGAACTGGAAAAGTCCGGGGCTGGACGGGCTGCATCACTACTGGCTGAAGGGGTTCGTGGTGGTTTACGCTGTGCTCGCCCGACAATTTCAAGAGGCTCTCGACCAACAGTTGCTCCCGAGCCTCTTCACTACTGGGTTCACTCATTTGGTTCCTAAAGACCGAGATACCACAGACCCGAGCAAATACCGCCCCATCACGTGTCTACCCACGATATATAAGACACCAACATCCATTTTGAACGCGAGAATAACTCGTCACCTAAACTCAAATCAGGTGATGTCGCGCGCTCAAAATGGATGTCGGGGCGGTGGTCGTAGAACCAAGGAACCACTCCTCATTGACACGGTCATTGGCAAGGTGGTTAAACGCAATCGTCGGAACCTCTCCGCCGCCTGGATAGACTACAAAAAGGCATTCGACTCGGTGCCTCATACATGGCTGAAGTCCTTGAGCTGTACAAGGTTGACTGTACAGTTAGAGACTTCCTCGGGCAGTGTATGGGGCAGTGGAGTACGATCCTTTGTCATCTAGGCGAGCGGATGACGGCTGCGCAGAACCACATAAGGATAAGAAGGGGTATCTTCCAGGGCGATTGCCTGATTCCAATCTGGTTCTGCCTCTCTCTGAACCCTCTCAGAACCTTGCGGGAGGGTTCCGGAAGGGGATTTCAGCTTCGGAAATGAGGTACAAAAATTAACCCACCTTTTCTATATGGATGATCTTAAGTTATTCGCCTCCAGTCGCTCCCATCTTATGGAATTGCTGAACATCACTTGTGATTTTAGCAATTCCATTAGAATGGAGCTGGGGACGGATAAGTGTGCGGTCCTCGATGTCGAAAGGGGTAGGGTTGCTAACTCTGAGGGCATAGACTTATCTATGCCCATCAACATAAAGACCCTATCCGAGGCTGAAACATATCGATACCTGGGTATGTCACAGAACATAGATATCGATGAGGCGGACATGAAACAGTCAGTTAGCGATGTGTTTTATGCACGCTTGACAAAAGTGCTCAACAGTCTTTTGTCGGGTGTGAATAAGACACACGCATATAACGGTTCGGCCCTGCCTGTCCTCATATATACCTTCGGCATAGTCAGGTGGTCTAAGACCGAACTGAACGCTCTGGATAGAAAAGTCCGCACTGTTATGACGTCTCACAGGATGCATCACTCGAGATTGTCAGTAATGAGGCTGTACTTGCCGTGGAAACATGGTGAGCGCGGCTTTTTGAGCGCTCTCACCATGCATAATCGTGAACTGTGCAGCTTCCGTAATTACTTTCTGGTGAGATCGGGTGATCCATTCTATAGGGACGTCATTTCGTGTGATAAATGGCTTACTCCTCTATCCTTAGCCAACGAGCAATGGCAAGACCCAGCAGTACAGTGCATTTCCGACCGGGAGACCGTATGGAAGGAGAAGGAGCTCCACTGGAGGTTCTACAAGGCTCTACATGAGCTTTTGTAGACACAGTCGCCTCCCTCCACTGGCTACGTTTCGGTGACCTCTTTGGGGAAACCGAGGGTTTTGTCTATGCGATACAGGATCAGGTTATTAAGACCAAAAATTATCGGAGATACATCCTAAAGGATGGCGCCGTCGACATCTGTCGAGCTTGTTGCCATCCCGGTGAGTCACTTAGGCATGTCATCTCCGGTTGTTCGGCGCTTTCTAACTCTGAGTACACAGAGTTGCACAGACACAATCTAGTAGCCAGGATTCTACACCAGGAGCTCGCTCTGAAATACAGTCTCGTAGATCGGAAACTGCCGTATTATAAGTACTTGCCGGAAGCCGTGCTCGAAAATGACAGCGCCAGGCTCTACTGGGACCGGGCCATCATCACAGACAGGACTATTCTTGCGAATAAGCCTGATATTGTGCTGCCCGGGCACAGTCAAGGATATTTTTGGTCGACATTACCATACCTTATGACGACAATCTCGTGAAAGCCGAAACAGATAAGCTGACAAAATATCTGGACCTGGCTCACACGGTGACCGACATGTGGGGTGGTCTGCCGACCGAAATTATTCCTGTGGTCGTTTCTGCGAACGGGTTAATCCCAGTCAGCCTCTCGGGTCGTCTGGGGCGACTGGGACTCCGTGGCGGACCGCTCCAGGCTCAAATGCAGAAGGCAGTGCTCCTCGATACCGCCCGCACCGTCCGCCGGTTTCTTTCCCTTTCCCCCTAACCCTTGGCCGGGCTCCCCTGCCGAGGGCTTCCATCTGGTTGGGTTTTTATATATTTATGTATTTTTTATGTATTTTTTATTTTATTGATATTTATGTATGTTTACCATTTTCATTTACAATTATATATTTATACTGCCCAACCAGATCAGAAAACTTTATAGATACCCCAAAATAATAATAATAATAATAAATATTTATTTCATTTCCAATTACATATGTTTACATACAGGAACAAATATGATTACAATTAAATAAAATAACAATAAGTCTAACAAAAATAACATGCTATGATAAGATTAAAACTATGTGTAGCTTAATAATGAAGCATTTACAAAAGAAAAATAAAAAAGTCAAGTCTATAATATTAGCTACCTGCCTGAACTAGGTTGAGTACCTGTGTTTTAGACATCACTTATACAATCGGTTTAATAATGTAGAACACTAGATATATAAATAATTAAACTATATTATATAATAAATAAAATAACTAAATAACCATTATTTGTTACCTACAATTAATACAAACTATTTTAGAATTTCTAACAACTTCTCTGTGTCTTCGTAATTTACTTTATTTAGAAATTCCCTTACACTTATATTACAGTTCTTATAACTTAGACTATATACCTTTAGTGACTTGTTGAGCTTGTTATATAGAAAGGGTCCCAAAAATATGTAAAAGGGGAAGGACCACGCTCTCACAGAATACCAGCGTAAAATAGCAGCTTAATACTGCTGTGTTTCGTATGGTGAGTGTAGAGAACCGGAGACCATTTTTACTGGAAAAGAGGCATTCCATCTTAGTCCTCACGGCTGACAATGCAGCTGCATTTTGATTCGCATACGATGATAGATGTAGATGTCTATGGGCCGCAGCAACCACTTACCATCAGGTGTACTGTGTGCTCGTTTGTCACCCTTATTCTATAAAAAAAAACGGATGAACCGATTTTGATTTAGTTTTCTTTGGTTGAGAAGTGACTTGGTCAAGATTATTCTTAGCTATGACCCACAAAAATCTATTGAGCCGCTCGAAGATCATCAGCTATTTTTGGTGCGGGGATACCGTCTGCAACTATTTCTGCCACCAAGCGGCTGTATTCCTGTCCAAAGAACATAGAGCAAGTACAGTTACAGGTTGTAAGGCATTTTATCTTAGTCTTTAACAGTGACAACTGACAACACATTCGTAGCCACCTTTTTTTGAGTTTTGATGCACGTGTTCATGTGTTGCAGTTGCCACTTACCAACAAGTGGACACGTACGTTTGTCACTTCAGTTTCATAAAATAGGATTTAATGTTGGAAATGACAATGACTGTGTGGTCATGATAAGTAACGTAATCATTGAGATAATGATGCGTCATTAACGGTCTCCCCGTATGGAATGATGGGGCATTAAAATCGTTCACGGTGCTCATATTGCCCTATTATCTAGATCAGATATTCCTAAAATGGGTTCTGCGAAACCTAAGGGTTCCGTGGAAAAGTCATCAGGGATTCGAATTTATTTATTATTGATTGTTAAATAATTTCATACTTTGGTGCAAATATTATTTTGAATTACCGCAAAATATGCGATGAGAACTCATTACTGTTATTTACACACATAGGTAGTTAGCAAGTGTTATATTATAATATTTCAATTGCTCTGTCCAAGATATGTAATAATTTGAAGTGAGAGTTCCATAAAATAAAAGGGATTTAGTATGTGTTCCATTACATTAAAAGTTTGGGAACTCCTGATCTAGCTCGTTTCATTTTACTGTTTACAGACTTTACTCAACATATTTAATGCTTATTTTATAGTAGTAGATGATGTTTGTAAGTTGTAATAAAAATACCTTAGTTTTAATAATATATTGCATTTAGTTTTAAGGTCGTTATTCAATATTACAAAAGTTATAAATAGAGACACAAAGGATTATTATTTGTATTAGTTTTGTATGTGTAAATTAGTAATAATTTTTTTTAAATCTTTGTTAACTATTTGAGAGGAGCATATCAAAAAAATCAAATCACAGCACCAAAGTACGTCCTCTTAGAACAGTTATTAAATTTAAAAATAGATTGTGTACATAAAAGAAATTGTGTTGAAATTTAGAATAAGTACATCTGCTATTTTTTTTATAGGATAAGGGTGACAAACGAGCACACATTCCGCCTGATGGTAAGTGGTTGCTGTGGCCCATAGACATCTACGTTTATCCTCGATTACGAATCAACATCCAGATGCGTTGTCACCCGTGAGAACTAAGATGGAATGCCTCGTTTCCAGTAAAAAGGGTCTCCAGTTGTCTACACTCACCATACGAAACACAGCAGCATTAAGCTGCTATTTTACGCTGTGAGAGCGTGGTCCTTCCCCGGTCCGGTCTAGTTGCAGCATGGCTCTACCACGCTTAAAAGTTTTCATTCATTCATCATTTCATTCCCCTTTACGTTCATACTGTCAATGTCAAACACATAATAGTATATCGCTTGTTTACGTTTACACTGATAATATGAAACACTGCAGTGAACTGCAGCAGCAAATCTAAAGTGAGATAGGACTGTAACTCTTAAATACAGGTTACTAAGTGACCTAGCTAGGAGACTCAGAATTCTACCCATGCCTGATTGTTGAAAAAATGTGAAACAAGTGATAAAATTAAAAAATTTTGTACAAGTTGTACAGACCTCGATCATATTTATAATGGACTGAACGATGGAAATTTATCAACACAGACAGAGAAGCACCAGCTTTAAAAAAAAAAGAATCATTGAAATTGTTTCAACTAAAAAAAAAAGTTATGAGTACACATAAAAAACATACAGTCGAATAGAGAACTTCATTCTTTTTGAAGTCGGTTGAAAATGTTAATAAATGATAACAGTAGAATTTTTCAACGGAAACGAGGTATTCCATCTTAGTCCTCATGCGTGACAACGCATCTACCATTGAGTTATATGTACTACGTACTAAAGAAGCCATTCCAAACAAAAATTGTGTCCTACTCTATGTCTTCGAGCATGCGCGGGAGTAGTAGTCGCGCATGCGCGAACACTTTAATATAAAATAAGATATTAATATAAAATAAATATAAGAATTTAATATAAAATATCTTAATTTAATCTAAACAAACATATTTCTAAATAAAATGTAATAATAATTATTTTATGGAATTCACAAATCTTCAATTTACGCAATATATAGTTTGTATGGATTGCACTACAGTTCAGTTGAACATAGTCGATGTTCGGAATGGCTTCTCTAGTACGTAGTACACATAACTCAATGGCATCTACATTTTGATTCGCAAACCGCGGATAGATGTCAGTCAGGTGGACTGTGTGCTCGCTTGTCACCCTTATTAAATTTTAGCTTTCTACACTCTTTCTTCATATAAACTTTAACTATGCCAAATCTCACATTGTGTAATAAGTTTTCCCTTCACGTATTTATATATAGGCATAGAGATACAAAGTTTGCGTTGATATTTTAATGTCATTCTGTTTATGTATATACATATAAATAAAATTGAAGTATCTGTCTGTAATATTGAAATACATAACTAGCTTCTAATAAACTAAGGAGCTTATTTGCATGCTATTAAAACATAAACAAATATATTTTTTAATTTCTGTCTGTCTGTATGTCTGTTTGAGTTAAAGCAGATTGGCTGAACGGATAGTGTTCATCACTATCCGTTCAGCCTTTACTTTACAAACGAACAGAGACTATTTCATCCGAGATAAGCTAAAGATTTCTTTTGAAAAATCGTAATATTTGTATAATAATGTTTATTGATTGTAAGATGGGCTAATATAAAAAAAAATAAGAAAGACGGATTAAAAAATTATTATATTTGTCTTAATAACATGCAAATAATCCCCCGAGCATCATTGAAGCCAGTTTTTTTTCTTTTTTTACTTTAATTTTATTAAAATTTATAACTAGATTTAACAGACTAAAAATACTAATTATAACTATGGTTATAATATTATAATATTTTAAATATTGTTTCTGTCTTTCCTATATTTTTTTCTTAAAATGAAAGTTGCACTAGAAGTCTCTCCAAAAGTCCTACAAACACTTATTCAGTCTGGGATTCAATCGCGCGATCTTGAGGCATCACTGAGCTGTCAAAGTTTGTTGTTAATTTGAATGTTTTCTTTACAGTGATGGTGTCGCGAATCCCGCTGCTATCAAGATGGCGGCGGGCCGGCAGATTCGGCTGCTACTGTGGAAGGATTACCTCGTGCGAAAAAGAAATCCGGTGAGAAACTGACATGTTAAAACCGAAATTAGTATTGCAGTGGTTACCATCACACATCGGTTTACAAGACATTGAGGAGGCTGATAAACTGGCAAAATTGGCAATTACAATATTGATCCAAATTACACAGAAATTTTAATTAAATATAAAGAGAATTTGGAACATTTTGTAAAGAATATTTTGATAAAAGGTCGCAAGTAAAGGGGATATGGTGCAAAACTATTCTTCTAAAAAGTGCCTTGGTTTAGTCAATGTCTATTGAATAGAAAATGTGTGTATTAGCAATGCGACTTCGCTCGGGACACATTCCGTGCAACAGTTTTGCTTTCATGATGAAAAAAAAAAACAATCTCCAAATAGCGAAACATGCAACGTGGTAGAGCCATGCTGCAGCTATATTAGTAGTATAGTTGTAACACCAATGGGTAGGCTCGACTGGGGAAGGACCACGCTCTCACAGAATACCAGCGTAAAATAGCAGCGCAACACTGCTGTGTTTCGTGTAGTGAGTGTAGAGAGCCGGAGACCCTTTTTACTGGAAAGGAGGCATTCCATCTTAGTCCTCACGAGTGACAACGCATCTGCATTTTGATTCGCAAACGAGGATAGATGTAGAATGTAGATGTCTATGGGCTACATCATCCGCTTACCATCAGATGGATTGTGTGCTCATTTGTCACCCTTATTCTATATTAAAAAGTTTAATATCTAATACAGTTGTTTTTTTTTCTAGATAACACTGGCTGGAATTGTGTGGGCGACGGCAATCGTATCCAGCTTATATATCGTTCGAATTAATGTGGACAACCAAGATTTTCCCACCTGTGAGTAAAACTTTAAAACAATTTAATTGGCTAATCAATAGAATCAAGCATTACTTTGCGGAAATCCATTACGTTAAAGATATATTAACAAAATAAAATGACGTGACTTACCTAGCTTGAAGAGCATCTCCCGCCATCCCTTAATGAGGGCTAATAAATTTTCTGCTCACCAGATGTCGCTGGTTGACACTGAGGTAAAGTTTTTTGTAATTTATTTAATTTGAAGCGTCAGTAGCCTAATGGCAGGGCGCGAACCGCGAACTCGAAAGGTCGTGGATTCGAATCCGCCATTCGACTACTGTCGTGAACCACTTCTAACACAAGCATTTTAAGCTAACCAGAAGTGGTTAAAGGGAATATTAGTAATGTTTAACAGCATTACTAGTATTTAAAAATAATAATTGAGAAGTTGTTTTTTATTAAAAGTTTATCAGTTTTCATAGACGCAGGTGGCTAAGGACTGTGCCTTGTGGCGTTCCTTGGGGGGGCCATGTTCAGCAGTGGACTTGTGAAGGGCTGTAATGAAAATGAATATATTGATACTGTTTAAAAATATCGATACAATATATGACGACATATTTTATTCACTTGCCCATCGGTTCACATAGCGCAGGTTCACATCCACGACTATTTTTGCCACCAGGGCAGCGCCACTTAGAAACGCGGTGAAATATTTGACAAATTACATGGCGGGGAAGTTAATTTGTTAGAAAATGTAAGGGGTAAGGGTTAATGTTTATTTTTGTAACATAAGTTATATTTAATATTAATTACATTAGAAATTAATAAAACACAGTACAGATAATCCCAAAACTAGAAGAATTAATAAAAGAGTTTAAAATGTGAAATACAAGCAATAAACCACTGAGGCATTGTTTTGTGTATTTGCCGAATACTCTAGAAAGCGATAAAATTTTATTAAAAACACAACTTTTAAAAAGACATTTTGTAACAAAAAACTTAATTTCAGTCACTAGTCCCTACTATCGACATCTTGTGATCAAAAGGTTAATTATTAGGCCTCATAAGCGCAGATATTGCTGTAAAAACATACAGTAGAATGAGGGCTTAATCTTCCGCTCACCAGATGTCGCTAGTAGACACTTAGGAAGTTTTTGTTACACAGAATGTCATTAAATCAAGAAGTTAGTTTTAAATAAAAGTTTATTACTTTCTTGAGTATTATAATATTAATACACAAAACAATGCCTCAGTGGTTTGCCTTTTCATTTTTTTGTACACTTTTAAGTAATATTTAAATTTTTCTAGCTTTACTAAGAAATGCGGTTTGGTTTATTTATTTTTAATTCAATGAATATAAAATATAACTAATAGTGCCCAAATAAGTATTAAACTTTACATATTCCGAACAAATTAACTTCCCAGCTATGAAATTTGTCAAATGTTACACCAACTTTTAAGTGGCGCCGCCCTGGTGGCAGAAAAACCCTCCGACTCTACATTTACAAGCATAATATAAAGTTTTTAAAAAGGAAAAGGTGCTTGTTACTTTCTTTCTTCACATGACTCTCCGGTTCATAATTTATGAAGCATTTAAATCCGATTTAAAAGCTTACTTTGAACAAAAATATTTGAGTTTGAATGCAATAAAATAGTATTAATAATTTTCACTCAATATAGAAATTACAAAAACACTTATTGAAAGTCATTTAAGTTTTATCACTGGTTCGAAAAAAACATCTGTCCTGAGAAGATCTAGCAAGAAACCCAGCGGGATTTTTTCCAAACATTAATTAAGTTATAACATTTTATACAATTAAGTATGGAAATATTTAGAAACACTGTGGTAGCGATCACCTCATTCCCAGGGGTTATTGGAATGAAATTCCTTATCGGAGGGTACGAATTTGGAGGATGGGGACTAGATTTTTCCCTCACGACCCCTTCTGAGCTTCTGACGTAGTGTAGGCCTTGGTGGCTATAAGGAAGCGAGATGGAATAACATCCATCTACCTCATACTTTTTCATATCTTGCCATGAAAGAAATATTATTTTATTTTAAATGACGCTTCATTGTAATTTGTATTTGTTAATCAATTATATAATACGTTTATCAATGCTAATATACTACAAAAGGAACTTCGTTCCAACCGAGTGTTTCACGACACCCACGCATGTTTTTTTTTTATCAACCATGAACTCTTTAGTAGTGTAATAATCATGTAATAATCAATATAATAATCAAATGTTTGCTAAAAATATAATAATCAATATAATAATCAAATGTTTGCTAAAAATATAATAATCAATATAATAATCAAATTTTTGCTTAGTAAAATTTTTAAACTTTTGATTATGGTACCATGGAGCTGATCTGATGATGATTCTAGCAACACTTATAAAATCAATATATTTAAAGTCCACTAGAACAACCATAATATTGCCAATCCTGTTTCTTTTTTCTTTTCTAACTTATGACTCCGTCTGGGAGATCACGTCAGGATATCCATCATAACTTTCACAGCATGAAATTCGTCCACAGGCCAGTTTCCAGCACGAGCTTTGCCGAGCGCTGGTATCCTGACATTTCTTCAGTCCTTCATATGCAGTGTCAACAATGAATGCTCTCCAATGGATCAGTTCGAGGAGATACCCTCATATTCTAATTCCAAGTAAGTACCTCATAAAATAAACAGATTAATAATGAGGTAGTAAAGATCTAATTCTTTTTTAGCACACAGTTCACCTGATGGTAGGTGGATACTTTGGCCCATAGACATCTCTACATTTATCCTCGTTTGTGAATCAACATGCAGATGCGTTGTCAGCCGTGAGGACGAAGATCTACACTCACCATACGAAATACAGCAGCAATATTAAGCTCCTATTTTAAGCTGCTATTTTACGCTGGTATTCTGTGAAAGTATAGTCCTTCCCCGGTCGAGCCGAACCATTCGTGCTACAACTATAGCAGTAATATAGCTGCAGCATGGCTCGACCACGTGTAAAGAGACATCTATATCCACGTTTAAGAATCAAAATGTATATGCGTTAACACTTGTGAGGGCTAAGAAGGAATGCCTCGTTTCCAGTAAAAAGGGTCTCCGGTTCTCTCCACTAACCATACGAAACACAGTAGCGTTAAGCTGTTTTACGCTAGTATTCTGTGCGAGCATGGATTTCCTCCGGTCAAGCGGACCCATCCGTGCATCAACCATAATATTAGCTGCAGCATGCATCTACCACGTATATACAATATGTAATAAAAACCCTGTAGTTCCCGTTAAGTACGTTATCAGGATCATTATTGAAACGTATAGAAATAACTTTTTTTTTAAAAAACTCGAACAATATTTTTTTTTATTTAAAAAAATAATTGTATTTAAATTGTATGTAGTTTTATTACCTCTGCATTGTCTGGGGAATAAGAGGATTGTCGAAGACCCCGCTTTACTTAGCTTTAGTATCAGCGAGTGTCAGTAACAGGTAATAACTCACTGTAAGTTTCACAGTACGCGAGCAACCCGGGTTCGATTCCCGCCGGCACCAATGAAATTGTTAATCGCAACTTGAAGTGCTGATTTACGTGCTCGGCGGTAAAGGATAATATCGTGAGGAAACCTGCATGTATGAGAAATAAGAAAAAGAAATTCGAAGGCATGTGAAGTTCGCCAACACGCATTGGGGCAGACCGGCGGACTTTTCCTTGACCTGAAACCCTCTCAGAAATGAGAGGAGGCCTGTGCCCAGCAGTGGGACGTAAATAGGTTGCAACTTTAACTTTTAGCTTTAACTACATTTTTGATAAAAAATTATAATACATTATAACTTTGTCATTTAATGTTTCTGAACAACACCCGCGATGGGAATAGCTGAAAACGAGCAATGAGTCAGACTACGGTATAGTTATATGTTTAATTTTTTGTCAATCATACTTCTATGTAAAAGGATAAAAAAAGAACACTCATTTCACCTGAGGGTGAATGAAAGCTGTGTGTGGCCCATAGACACCTTCATTTTTCTCAAATAAGAATCGAAGTGAAGATCCCTGAGTACTAAGATAGTGTGAATCTTACCAGTAAAAAGAGTATCCGGTTATCATCACTCCCATACTTAACACAGCAGAATCATTCAGCTGTTTCACACTGGTATTCTATAAGAGCGGGGTTCTTTCTTGACTCGAACAATTCATATTATTTTATCTTTAAGGGTTACCTTTGCACAAGCAAAGGCAGTCAAAGGTAGCCCCCAAAAGACACAGGTTAAATAAAGATTTTAAACTTAATAACTCTGAGGACATAGACTAGATATCGATGAGGCGGACATAAAACAGTCAGTTTGCGATGTGTTTTATGACACGGGTGTATAAGGGTTGGATTATGTCTGCCTCATCACCTTTGGCTTACTCAGAGACTCAAAACGAACTGAACGTTCTGGATAGAAAAGTTCACACTGTTGTGACGTTCCAAAGGACGCATCATCCGAGATCGTCAGTAATAAGGCAGTACTTGTCGCGGAAACGTGGTGGACGTGGCTTTTTAAGCGCTCTCACCGTGCACAATCTCCGGAATCGAAGTGTGCAATCTCCGTAATTACTTCCTGACGAAATCGGATGATCCATTCTATAGGGGCGTTATTTCTTGTGATAACGGGCTTACCACTCTATCCTTGACCAACGACCAATGGCAAGATCCGGCAGTACAGAGTTTTTCCGACCGGGAGACCGTATGGAAGGAGAAGGAGCTCTACGAGAGGTTCTACAAGGCTGTACATGAGCCTCTTGTAGATACAGTCTCCTGCCTCCACTGGCTACGTTTCGAAGACATCTTTGGGGAAACCGAGGGTTTTGTCTGTGCGATACAAAATCAGGTTATTAAGACCAGGAACTATTGGAGATACATCCTAAAGGATGGCGCCGTCGACATCTATCGAGCTTGTAGCCATCCCAGTGGGTCACTTAGGCATGTCATCTCCGTTTGTTCGCCACTTTCTAACTCTGAGTATTTGCAGACACAATCTAGTAGCCACGACTCTACACTAGGGGCTCTCTCTGAAATCCGCCATCATCACAGACAGGACTATTCTTGTGAATAACCCTGATATTGTGCTGATGGACCGGGCACATTCAAGGATTTATAATCGATATTACCATTCCGTATGACGAGAACCTCGTGAAAGCCAATACAGATAATCGAACAAAATACTTGATTAACGAGGTGAACGACATGTGGTGTGGTTTGCCGACCGAAATTATACCTGTAGTAGTTTCTGCGAACGGGCTAATCACGGTCAGCTTCGTGGGTCATCTGAGGCGACTGGGACTCCGTGACGGAGCGCTCCGGGCTCAAATGCAGAAGGCGGTGCTCCTCAATACCGCCCACATTGCCCGAAGGTTTCTGTCCATTTCTTCCTAACCCTCGGCTGTTTGGTCTCCCCTGCCGAGGGCTGCCATCCCATTGGGTTTTTATTTATTTATGTATTTTTTAATTATATATTTTATTTTAATAATATTCACGTATATTTATTATTTTCAGTTATACGAGTATATTTATACAGCCCAAACAGATGAGAAAACTATATAAATACACCATAAAAATATACCTGAACAAATTTTAGTGACGTTACAGAAGGCTGTAATCCTAAATACATGCCGAATTGTCAAAAAGTTTTCGCAGTGTGAACAGATGACAATAATAATAATATTTTATTTCGACCGTCATGGATTATATGTGTATCAGTAACTTATGTACCTTAAACCAATTTGTTAGTAAAAAAAACTATGTAAAATAAATAAAATAAACTAAAGCATACTTAACCTAAGAAAGGAACGATTTGAGAGCACATCTATCTATATAAATAAAATAATAGAGGATTGCAGTTGTGCGCGTATCACGGGAAAACTATTGAATAGACAATTAATAGAATCAGGCGTTACTTTGCGGAAGTCCATTATATTAAAGTTGGTAAAAAATTACTTCGCGCTACTAAGTCAGCCACCGCAGTCTAGATTACCTGAAGATGCCTCGTGTAGAGGCGAAACACGTGTCGTATTGTCGTCAGTGGTGTGTCTTTCCTAGTGTAGTGGTGTTGGTAGTAGTGGTGACGGGGATAGTGCACGCAATTGAGGGAGGGCGGGAGGTGCTCTTCAAACTAGGTAAGACACATCATTTTATTTTATCGAGCGGATGTACGCGAAGTAATTTTTTACCAACTTTAATACTGAATAGATTTCAATTAGGTTTTCTGTTTTATTTCTTAGACACTTGACCCTTACCTAAAAAAATATTGTGATATTAAATGAAACTAATTTTTACGGATTTTATCGCGTTTTATTTAATTCCAATTTTTATTTCCCGACGTTTTGATATCTTCATTTCATATAAAGTTATTAAAATTTTAAGAAACATAAATTTTTATACGGTGTTTTGTGATCGTGTGATTAACTTTACGCCGCTTGCTCTCGCGTTACTATCCCAGATAATTTACATATTTTAGTTACAAAGGGAGCAACGAATAACATGGTTTACAAAGAAATTTGATATCTTTGATGTTTTTCCCCCACACATACGAACACTTTATTAATATATCAAGAAACGCGGACGAAATCGCGAGTATCAGCTAGTGAACCATACAACAGTGGTAGGTGCAATCGAACCTGTCAGCGAATGCCTTCAGGATGGATACTGGAGCTGACTCGGACCCTGAACTAAACTGTACCCTAGACTGAAACACTATCACTTGTCTTTTTGGGCACTTGCTGGTACTTACGATACAATAACCAAACCCTGCAATCACTAAAGAACGCTGTCATAAAAAAATTATATGTGAGACAGTTGTGAAAATTTCGATTAAAAGAGACAAGTATATGGATCTATCTTTTTCAGATTAACGCAGCTGAAGCGCCAGTTCTCCTCGCTATTTTCTAATACTTCACTACTGGACACAGCTGTAACAGTACCTGATGCTCTCAAGCTATTGGCGACTCTCTCCAACGTCGCCGATGTTCCAGAATTCGTTGACGTGGCGAGTAAGTAAAAGTATTTTCTTCTGCAACAAACTGTCAGTGGCGGGGTATGAGTCGCTGCCCCCCCCCCTCCCTCCATTTCGTTAAATTATTTTTGAAAGAGGCGCATTCTTTTTCTTTTGAATTCTTAGGTAATGTGTTATATAATAATAAGCTCATGTTATATACATTTCTCTTATACATATCTTTATGTCAGGGAGGTTGATATATTAATTGTGCATATTTACTTCTTAAACGCCGATCCTGTTACTCGAGAATCTTTCTTCGCCATCGTACGTCAGCTCTTCGAGGTATGCTCGGAGTTTCTTTGCGTGATATACTTTGAAATCAGAATATTCGTAATAGAACCTGAGTAACTGACAAAGCCCAACTGATCAGTAAATTCTTTCATAGTCTTATACGCCACCTCTTACGACAGCCATGGATCATAGAGACGGCACGGCACCGTGGCGCAGTGGATTAGCAATGAGTATTTGCGCTGGGGACCGCGGATTCGAATCCCGCACGGAACAAGTATTTGTGTGGCCTACAAATAATTGTTCCGGGTTTGGATGTTTGTCCTCGTGCAATCTATGTTTGTAAACTGCCTCCACAATACAGGAGAAAATCCTAGTGTGGGGGTAACGTTTTAAAAAAGAAAAAATGCAGATGCGTTGTCACCCATGAGGTCTGAAATGGAATGCCTCGTTTCCAATAAAAAGGGTCTCCGGTTCTATACACTACACACGAAAAACAGCAGTGTTAAGCTGGTATTTTACGCTGGTATTCTGTGAGAGCGTGGTCCTTTCCAGGTCGAGCCGACACATTCGTGGTACAACTATACTACTGAAAACGGCTGCAGCATAGCTCCACGATACAGGAGAAAACCCTAGTGTCCCCCACACTAGGGTTTTCTCCTGTAACTTTTTAAAAAAAGAGAAAAAGACATATGAGCTAGTTGATTCGCTAACGCCACTACTGTACGACGATGGCTATAATCATTTTATAATGTAATATACATTTTAAAATTATTCTGGTTGTAAAAAAGATGTTTAATAACTTCTAATGTATCCTTTTCTACATTTTTTATTTCAGAAAATGGCCTCCACGTAAGAGAACTGTTTAGAAATCCTGACAGGGTGAAACGATACTTAACAACTCAAATGAGCCTCGATGATCTAGTCGCTAATAGCTTGTTTGCATCGGACCTTAGCTTCGAAGGCGTAAGTGTATTACTTGGATATGAAAACCTTTTCATGTTAATATCACAAGAAATATTTTAGTATCTGCTCGTGTTTACAAATTTACAATACTTCTTATTAGCTTAAAAATGTGTAATTTTTTGTGTAATTTTATTAAAGAAATGCTTTGATTACGCGCAGGTACATTCTTCTTCATTTTTAATTAATAATCTTATCATCGGCGTTATACAAGTGGTAAAATTAAAAATTGTGTACAACCGACTCAATATAAATTATTAAGGATAACTTAAAAACTACTGGTCAGACCTTGATCAAATCTATATGGAGCCACATGAGGTGTACCAGCTTTCAAATAAAAAATGATCATCAAAATAGGTTAACCTAGAAAAAAGTTTTAAGGTAACATAAAAAACACAGTCAAATTGAGTACCTCTTCTTTTTTTGAAGTCGGTTAAAACTAATAAAAACGTAGTCTATAACGTAGAAGCCATGGTAGCTCAGGGGCTACGCGCTCGATGTAATATCACGTGAGCCAGCCGGCACCAATGAAATTGTTAATTACAATTTTACCACGTGCTTTACGGTGAAAGAAAGCACCGTGAGGAAACCTGCATGACTTAGAATATATATGGCGAAGACATGTAAGGTCCACCAATGCGCATTGGGGCAGCGCGGCGGAATTATTGTAGCCCTAAAACCTTCTCAGAAATAAGAGAAGGCCTGTGTCCAGGAATGGGACTTAGTGGGCTGTAAACTTTAACTTTTAACTTTAACTATAACGTAGTGATTATATATCTTTGGATTATATACTCTTTGACGTAGTGATTATATTGTAATCTTTTTCTAGTTTGACAAATCATAATATCCCATTTTTTAAACATATTGACGATATACTCAACATAGGCCTCCCCCAAGGAATGCTACGAAGCACGGATCTGAGCCACCTGCATCCATCAACATCCTGCATATCTTAATAGATCGTCACTCCATCTAGTTGTAAGCTGCCTTACACTTCGCCTACCGATACGAGGCTGCCACTCGGGAACCTTTTTTTTATAGGATAAGGGTGACAAACGAGCACACAGTCCACCAGATGGTAAGTGGTTGCTGCGGCCCATAGACATCTACATCCATCCTCTATTACAAATCAAAATGCAGATGCGTTGTCACCCGTGAGGACTAAGATGGAATGCCTCTTTTCCAGTTAAAAGGGTCTCCGGTTCTCTACACTCACCATACGAAACACAGCAGTGTTAAGCTGCTATTTTACGCTGGTATTCTGTGAGAACGCGGTCCTTCCCCGGTCGAGCCGACCCATTCGTGCTACAACTATACTACTAATGCAGCTACAGCATGGCTCTACCACGTAAAAAAAAACCTTTCTCCAAGGTTGACCATCCTGAGCTATATGGCCGGTCTAAATAGTTACATTAAAAATTCCTCCACTGTTTTCTCAGCCTTAGGGAGTTTTTGTCCAAATTATGGGACCACCCTTTTACTTTTTAATAAATAAATATTATTAGCGTGAAATGACCCACTGCAGGGCAAAGGCCTCCCTACTCTCTTTCCACTTGTCTCTCTCCAGACCCGCCATAGACCAGTCCTTCATGAAGGAGTCCAGTTCATCCCGTCATCTCCGCCTGGGTCTGCCTCGCTAACGTTTGCTTTTTATAGGGACCCTTTGGCTGTCACTGGCCTATTAGTCATTTGGCATTCGGCAGATGTCACCAGCCCAGTCCCATTTTAAAATAAAAACGGCTCCGTGGCACAGTGACTTAGCAGTATAGTGAAACATGTATTTGTTGTTTTTTATAGAAGATGGAGCAAACGAGCAGGCGGCTACCCTGATGGTAAATGTCTAAGTGGTCTACAAACAATTGTTCCGGGGCTGGATGTTTACATACACATATGTAAACTGCCTTCACAATACAGAAGAAAATCCTAGTGCACCTTCACTACGATTTTGAAGTTTTCTTTTTTTTTAAACAGGCATACAAATAAAGGACACACGGTCGAATTGAGAACCTCCTCCTTGTTTAATTCTGCTAAAAGAGAAGATAAGACTAACATTTGATTATTTTTACAGATTCTGCAAGGAAACTTCAACACATGCAGTCCAGAATCGATCATTAAGACTATTAAAATGAATAATGTCGAACATTTAAACGAATTCGTGCAAAAAATGTGTTCCCTTTCCACCGAGGACGTTCAAAAACTATTCATGGACTTGCTGGTTGAACTTGATTTGGGTAAATATATTCAAATGGTGAGTGGATTAAAAAAAATTGATCTATGCATATAAATTAAGTTGAAGTGTCTATCTCATCATCATCATCATTACAGCCCTTCACAAGTCCACTGCTGAACATAGGCCTCCCCCAAGGAATGCCACAAAGCACGGTCCTGAACCACCTGCATCCATCGACTTACTGCATGTCTTACCAGGTCATTACTCCATCTAGTAGGGGGACGCCCTACACTTTGTCCGCCGGTACGAGGGCGCAACTCGAAAACCTTTTTTCCCATCGGTTGTCGGTTCTTCGAGCTATATGGCCGGCCCATTGCCACTTCAGCTTACTAATCTGTTGGGCTATGTCGGTCACTCAGGTTCTACTGCGGATATCCTCATTTCTAAGTTTATCACGCAGAGAAACTCCGAGCAAAGTCCTCTCCATAGCTCGCTGAGTGACCTTGAGCTTCCTCATACGGCCAGTAGTGAATGCCCACGTCTCAATTCCATAAGTCATCACTGGTAAGTCATGCCGTGTAGTGGCGGTTAAGAATATCCACTACCCCATATCTTGGGGTGGGTGTCGTAAAAGGGGACAAAGGGAAACAGGCAGGAGATGGGTAGCAGCATCTTCCTGATAACAGCAACATCACAATAAAAAACTGCGTTTGTCCACCTGCTCGCCAAGCGTGGCGACTATGGCAATATACCCCCCAAATGGAGTGTCTATCTGTAATATAGAAATAACTGCCTTTTATTGAGTTCAGGGTTTTATTTGTATGTCATTAACACGTGTAAAATCATTTTGAAATTTTTGTCTGTCTGTCTGTTCGAGCTAATCTCCGGAATGGCAGAGCAGATTGTGATGAAACATTATGAACAGATAGAGATTAATGCCAGGAGTGATTTAGACTTTTGAGTTAGGCTGGAGTTCCTTTTTTTGTGAAATTATAAGACAAATGGTAGTACTGCACCGGTGAAGCCGATCTATTCGTTCTGCAGCTAATGCGGGATGGTTCTACGTATCTTACTGCAATTTAATTGCATTAAATTTGATATTTTAGTATCATAATTATCAATATCATTACATCCCTTCACAAGTCCACTGCTGAACATAGGCCTCCCCCAAGGAATGCCACAAAGCACGGTTCTGAGCCACCTAAATTCATTTGCATATCTTACCGGTCGTCACTCTATCTAGTGAAGAGCCGCGCTATTCTTTGCTTAGAATTATATGGCCGGCCCATTGCCACTTCCGTTTACTAATCCCTTAGCCCTTCCCATACCTCACTGAGCGACCTTGAGCTTCCTCATACGGCAGCGGTGAAGGATCTTAGATCGATAAGGCATCACTGGCAACACGCACTGGTCGTACAATCTTGTTTTCAAGTTTTGAGAGAGATTTCAGTATATATCATGTAACTTATATCAAACTTCAACAATTTTCAACAGATAGGTAACATGTACTTCAAATTGTCGAACGACGGAAGAATAACGGAGCTGGGAAAGATGGCAGCATCTGTATTGCGTATGATGTCGCTGCAAAGCTTTCTACCTCCAGAAATAACCGAGATGTTTCAAGGCGAAACTCCTGACTTCAGTTACATTCATTTAGATGTGTGAGTAATGTTTAAAAAATTAAGTATGTTAAGTATGTTGCCTCTGTATGGGTGTCAAAATATATAAAAAGATTCTTAGAGATATTAAAATGCTCAATATCAATATGTTTAAACACAGGTTGTACAAATGGCTAAGTCAGAATAACTTTTATAGCATAGATTAATTTCTCTGTACCAAAAACTTAACATAGATTAATATAGTTATAAATTCTTATTTTATTCAATTTTTATTCGTTGACATATTTGGTGATAATTATTATATTAATAGTATGAATTGACATGTAATCTCATTATAAAACTCAATGTGTTATTTACATGTTATTTTCATTATGGCGAAATAGATGCACTCTGTTCAAACTTGTACCAACTTATAATACTGTGTTTCTAAGCAAATAAAGAAATTATTATTATTATTATTATTATTATTAAAAATTTGCTATTTAAGATCCGTTAATAAAATATAATGACATGTCTTACTTACTTTGAAGAGACTTAGCAGTTACCGCAGAGTCCACTTTACCTAAGGATCGTTGTTTTCGTTCGATCTTTCGCCTCGTTTTGAGGCGAAACACGTGTCGTATTATCAACGGTGTTGTTCGTGTTATCGACGGTGGTGTGTCTTTCCTAATGTAGTGGTGTTTAGAGTAGCGGTGCTGGGATTATTGGTGACGGGGATAGTGCACGCAGTTGAAAGAGTACGGTAGGTGCTCTTCAAACTAGGTAAAACACATCATTTTTATTTTACTACGCAGATCTTAGTAAAGGAGACGACTTATTTATTTTTTTATGGAGAATGGACCCACCACAAATTGTGGCGTAAGTTAGTGAAATATAATATGTCCATTTATCTCTTATAACCTATAGATTACAAAAATAATATTAGTTTTACCGTATCTAACGGGAATATTCAGAAATTAACAATTAAAATATGAATATCACAATAACTTAACAAAAAACTAAAAGCAATTGTCTAATTGTTTTTAATGGTAAGGTATTATAAGTTAAAATAGTGCACTGGTCAATAATTAATAGTATTAAACAAAGTTGTAAAAGTACGTTTAGAATTTAGATTGATGAAAAATCGTTTTAGTAGTTCTTTCTTCGTTACACGCATTTTTTTTTCATATTATATTATTCAGAACACGAATATCAAAAGAAGTATTTTTTTCAGATTTCATGATTCATAATCTTGTGATAAACAAGCACACAGTCCACCTGATGGCTGATGAACTTTGAGGCTTGACAAATGAGTTGTCTATTCGTTTTTACTCGCCTTCGCTCGGCAAGCTATTTCCTACGCGTAAAGACGGCTTTACGTGATAAGTAAAATACCCAGAAAGAAGAGTTTACTTCATGGCGACAGGGACCAGCGTTAAAAGTCTGGTACTGCTATCGCCTGCTCAGCGTGGCGACGTTTTTTTTATAGGATAAGGGTGACAAACGAGCACACAGTCCACCTGATGGTAAGTGGTTGCTGTGGCCCATAGACATCTACATCTATCCTCTTTTGCAAATAAAAATGCAGATGCGTTGTCACTCGTGAGGACTAAGATGGAATGCCTCTTATCCAGTAAATAAAGGTCTCCGGTTCTCTACACTCACCATACGAAACACAGCGGTGTTCAGCTGCTATTTTACGCTGGTATTCTATTTATAAAATCTGTATGCTCTTTACTATGATAACTTGGTATCTTTTTCTATGTGTTATGAAATTAAAAATTACTAGTGGGCCCAAAAACGATTGTCTCCTTTTTAATATTTCTAATGGATTTCGGCAAAGTAACGATTGATTCTGTTCATTGTCTTAAAAAGTAAAAAGTAAAAGACGACATCAATGAAGGAAAGGAATAAAATAAAAGTGGGCTTTTAGTAGTATATGTGGTAGGCTTGTCACAAACTCAATGTAACCGAATGTCGTTTAAATAGTTACAATAAAAACTTAATTTTCCACACCCCTATTTCCCACCCTTGGGTGTGAAATTTTTAATACAAATTTATACGGGACCACCTCTGAAAAATCAAGTGATAATTGTCGAAGATATTGCGTAACATACAAAAGGACATACAGTTTAGTTGAAACCTTTTTTGAAATTTTTTGACGTCAGCTAAAAAGAGAAAATAAACAAAATTTTTCTTTGGTAGGCGAAAAATTACTGGGTGTATTAATTAAGTGATTTTTTATCGTAATTAAAGTAAGAAACAGTTGAGTACAACGTTACTTTAACGAACTTAGTACTAAATTGATCATGTTTGGAGGTGTAAGGCGGCAACAGAGAAAGATGGAAACGTGTTCCTAATAGGAAATAAAATTAAAAAAAAACTGCGGTTGTCTACCTGCCTATTAAGCGTGGCAACTATGGCAAATATTCTTCCTAAACGGCAATCTACTTTGCTAATCTCACAGTTCAGTGCACAATACAAGATTCAAACTTAAGGCGTTTCCCTGACCAAATAACCTTGAGCATGCAGTGCACCGCCGCCCGCACTCTACGTACGCCCATTTATTATAGAATTCACACAATTTTTGGAATTAATTTTAATTAAAAAAGAAAAGCGAACTTTAAAAATTAAGTAAAACGTGAATAATATAGATTTTTAAATTATCTGTCCATAAGTGTAATCCTCAAATGATTAGAGCGTTGCCTTTAACAACAGATGCATGTAATAAATCATTTTAGTCATTTTTTAAAAATACATTTTTAATGTATTTATAACATATAAAAACAAATGAAAACGTGGAATGTGATGATATGATATCGAACATTAATAATGTGCTTTTAGATGTAGTTTATTTCTCATAACTAATGAGATAATAATCTCTGAATAATGAAGAAAAACGCACTATCGCTAGGTTTTGGTCGGGGAATCGCCTTAAGTACAAAGGGGTTATATTCACATGACCGCGCGCCATATGTCTTCAATTGCGACGTTTCATTTTTTTCTCCTTATAAATAAAATAATATAAGTAAATTGTCTCCTTTGCGTCCATTTTCAATTAATGTTGAAGCCAGGAATACCGCGTGTCTTCTGACATGTGAACTCTTCAACCGTGCGTCATGATATACTCAAGCAAAAGCTCTTGGTGCATATACAATTTTAGTTACTAATTATTAATTGTTAATTAAAGAATCTAATAATGTTATTACTTGTTTATTTTATTTTAAGAGTGTTTAATTATGTAATTTCGTTTCTAGAATATCTAATATACTCGACTACTTTGAACCGGACTTTGGTGACACACAATCATACAAATCAGTAAGAAATTTCGCCGACTCTGCTGTAGTTGTCATCCGATATTTACATAGATTCTCAGAAAAGCAAAGGAAGTCAGTAAGTGGCGTAGCTAATGTAGATTCTACTGAGTTTGGAAAGGATTTTAATATGAACTCGACAACGGAGGGCATTTCAAATATTTTCTCTAACGCCATTGAAGTTTTCGATGATTTTGCTGATAATGCAACGACAATAGATGCGTTCAATTTGTAAGTAATAATTAAAACTATTAATTCAACTAATTATCGTTTCAATGAAATATACACAGGCTTTATATTAGTTTGAACTGTATCTACTATATTAATGGAATTTTGTGGTTTAATTTTCCCCCACTTCCAGATATCTGAGTAATCAAATATTTTGGAGACGTATTAAGAATTGATGAAAATACAATCATTCATGAATAATGATCAAATACTCAAACGCTATTAAAATTTAAGACGTCGTTAAATTTCGTGGCGTTTGTTTGCACTTTGGCTTAGTGATAGAGACTTAAAGGTATCTTAAAATTGAGCTGCGTTTGATTATTTAGGGATAAAACCTAGTATTCTCACTGGAATCATCACAGCTCATCAATGCGTAGTGTTTAAATTATATTAATCCTTGATATTTTTATTATTGTTTGATATTTTAACTTGAAACCGAAGATATTTATAGAATTATACATTTTTTCTTAATGAACTGCTCAGAATTTATAAATTGTAAATTTTCATTATTCAATTGCATAAAACTTGTTTTCGAAATTTGTAGATTGATTTGTCGGATACCTAAGTCTCCCCATGATTATGGGTGCTGTGGTGCACAAAACATCTTGAACTTAAAAAAAATTAAACGCAATAAAATTGATTAAAATTATATTACAAATATTGAATAAAATATTAGATATTAGAATATTAGATATAATATCATGCTCAACGTTTAATGTATTTTCTTTACAGAATGCCACAAATTACAAATTTCATTTACAAATGGCTTCCGGACAAAACAAAACATGACGTTCTGTTTTATTCAACACTTATAACGAAATTAATAGAAGGGGCGGAAAAAGTTATCTTTATTAACGTGAATATAGAAGAATTGATCTACAACGTATCTTTGAGGCACCCACAAGGCGTTAAAGTGTTAACGTCATTGCCTACAGAATTTTTCGCACAAGGTTTGGAGGCTTTAGCTGACATTGAAAGAGTTCAGGTAATCCAATTCACAATAATTTTCTAACTTTTAGCATATCAATATTAAGACCAGTGAAAATAAGTTTAAAATAAAGTAGAAGGAAATGTGACCGTGACTTACAGAGCACTAACCCCGCTGCGCTAGGTACCATAGGTCTTTTTTTACTAATTACTATCAAAAACTTTAAAATTCCAGATCCTAACATCGAAACTAGACTCTCCTGGCGAGATGTTTTGTGACAGTAAAAAATTGCAAAAGTTTTTCAACGTGAAAAAGGATATAGCGATGCAGTTGCAAACTAATCTTTGTACCGCCGCCTGGAAGGACTATATTGCTGACTTGATCCGCACTTTTGGGATCTACGAAGTTAGAAACAATGTAAGTTGATTGATGACAACTACGACAACAAACAAGAGCGCAGTTAAATTACAGCATCGACAGAACCACAGCGACTGTAGTAACACTGCTTCAATATTATGCTGAGTCGAATGGCTCTTTGATGCTACAACCCAATGTATTACTACAACCGCTTTTTTAGAGTTCTGTACCCAAAGGCTAACCAACGGGACCCTATTACTAAGCCTCCGCTGTACGTCCGTCCATCCGTCTGTCTGTCAACGCGCTGTATCTCATGATCCGTAATAGGTAGACAGTTGAAATTTTCACAGAATGTTTATTTCTGTTGTGACTATAACAACAAATAATAAAAATAAAAATTAAAGGGATATCCCTACTAGAAATGTGTTTGACGATGGTACGGAACACTTCCGAGTCCGACTCGCACTTGGCCGGTTATTTATTTGTTATTTTCCAATTTCTAGTGAATTTTACTGCACCTCCTTAGTAGTGTTCTCTGCTTACTCACAGGTTGGTTCTCTACCAGTAGTCCGTTATTGTACATTTTGTCCGACGAAGTTTAAATAAATACGAGTAAATAAATGTTCTGTCATAGTGACAAAAAAATTAATTCCTTTATATTATGGCCAAATCCAAACATGTTATTTTAAAATATATTATTTTAATTTGGTTACTTCAACTCTTACTGTATAATGAGATTTTTATCATTTGTTACAAACATTCAGTGATTTAAAAAGAAGAACGACCTCAGTCGGTGCCTAGGAAATATTTGCCTCATCATTAGTGTTCCTGTTTGGATGGGAAATATTTTGCTCCTATTACATGCAGGTTTCCTCACGATATCTCACGATGATCTTCACGACCGTTTAGTTCACATACTATGAAAATTAAGGCGAGTGCATAGCCCCTGAACTATTATAGCTCTTCAAAATGAATGAATGATATTTTTATAGGATCGGGTGACAAAGGAGGATACAGTCCACCTGATGATAAGTGGTTGCTGTCACCCATAGACATCCACATCTTTCCTTAATAAAGAATCAAAATGCAGATGCGTTGTCACCCGTGAGGACTAAGATGGAATGCCTCTTTTCCAATTAAAGGGTCGCCGATTTTCTACACTCACCATACGAAACAACAGCGTTAAGCTGCTATTTTACGCTGGTATTCTGTGAGAGCGTGGTCCTTCCCCGGTCGAGCCGACCCATTCGTGCTACAACTATACTATTAACATAGCTGCAGCATGGCTCTACCGCGTACAAAAATGTGAATGAATGAATGAATGAATGAATTAATAACATAATAAATAATATCTTTGGGAAGAAGGAGTGCCTAAAAATCACCGCTTTATGGAATCTCAGTCCCGTATAAGCAAAATCTCAGACACCTCCAATTGCCTATATTTTATTAAGATCAAGTACTTGGTTTATATGTAAATTTGTTTTTACAATGAGTCAATAAAGTGATATTTATTGAAACGAAGTTCATTATCGGACGGTACGAATTTAACGGATAGGGGCTAGGCGAGAAAAAGTGTAAGTTTTTCCGTCACGCCCCCTTTCTATAGTGCGAGCGACATGGCATTATATCCATCTCCCTCTCACTTTTTCTTATCTTGCCATTAAATAATTATTATTTTAAATGACGCTTCATTTTAATAGACGCTAGTAATTAATTAATTTGTATTTTTTTAATCAATAATATAATACGTTTATCAATAATAATATACTACGAAATGAACTTCGTTCCAACCGAGTGTTCCACGACACTCACGCATGTTTTTATTTATTTTAATTTCTAAAATTAGTTTTATTCAATCGAACAAAATAAATGTTCACAAAATCATTGTTTCATGATTTCAGATCAATACAATGGCGTCATTATTCATCCAAGAGGCACTGGGCAAGGACACGTCTTCGCAACTTTATACCCTTGACCGTGACTACCAAGTTCTCAAGAACTTCGTCCACGCAGTCTACAAGGTAGACGAAGAACTCCCGCGTGCTGTCAATTGGAGCAATATAATCGACCCAAACCAAGATTCAAAGTTTATGAAGATAGTTCGCGATAAAAGAAATTTGGGCAAGCAGATGTTGTAAGAAATTTGTTAATAATTTCACTAATAACTACTTTAGTCTATTATCATCATCATCATCATCATCACAACGTATCAAAATTCCATTGCTGGACATAGACCTCCCCATTGTTATGAAAAAATAAACACGTTGGTAGAAACAAATATATGTGGTATTTTTGCCGTGGTAGCCCCGGAGAGTTGCCAATGATCCGTTTAAATAAATAAAGTTTTATTTTAATATTAAACATTAAGAAACAATCTGGAATCGTTATGTAGTGCGTTTGATTGTTAAAAATTGCACTATGTTAATATTTTTTTTTTTCATTTATCTTTTTAAAAACGTTACCTCCACACTAGAATTTTCTCCTGTAACGTGGGCAGTTTACATACATAAATGTTACAAGGACAAACATCCAGACCCGGAATAATTATTTGTAGGCCATACAAATAATTATTCCGTGCGGGATTCGAACCCGCGGCCCTTAGCGCTGCAACTTATTGCTAAGTCACAGCGCCATGGAGCCGTCAAATGTCATCTTTATGTATTATAAGCATTTGTTTTGTATATCTATTATTTGATTTGCAGCGAGAGAAGCGAAGAGTTGCAGCGTCTTTAGTGATTGCATTAAGGTCGTTATATTCACGCAATATATTTGTTTTGTTGAAACGATTGTTCATAGATATGCTGGGATGCTAATAAGTGGCTGTTATCAAATTATTAGAAAATTCTATATTTATGAACTAAAGTGACTCATATCTATAGAAATAAATAAATTTGAATTATCTGTTTGTAATGTCAAAATAACAGCTTTTTACTTAATGCATATGAAAATAAATACGGTACTTATAACAAAAATAGTTTTAAAAATTCCTTCTGTCTATCGGTATGTCTGTCTGTCTGTTTGTTCCGGCTAATCTCCGAAACGGCTGGACCGATTTTGACGGGACTTTCACTGACAGGTAGCTGATGTTATTAGGAGTAACTTAGACTACTTTTATTCTAGAAAAAGAATTAGAGTTCCGCGTAAAAAAAAAATTAATACCCATGAAATCCAATCGTAATAAATTCAACGCGAGCGAAGTCGCGGGGAACAGCTAGTTCAAAATATAATTATGTTGTTTTGATTCTAAAAAAAGAAAATCACAAAATCACTGACAGGTGACGCTGTGGTCGAACTGTAAATAATAAAAATTAATTTTTACATTTATCACTACTCTAAAAAGTCCAGAGTGAATGCGAAATTAAACGCATCACACCACCTACCGGAAAGTACAGAACAACGTCTATGAGCAGCTAGATTTATTTTATTTTATAATGGTTCTGCATTAACTTTTTTTTTAATTTACAGAGTAACAGTTCATGGAGCGTTAGCGAAGGCGGTGGTTAAACAAAACCCGATTTTAGAATTAAAAATAGCACCTCTCCTAACGGATGCGACAACCATAGTTTCAGCTCTCAGCAAGGAAATAGATGAAACGCCTCAAGACGTTGCGCAGAAAGTGCAAACCCTTTACCCTACAATACTGCGAACCATTTTGACTACTGCTCTTGATGAGAAAAAGGTGAGAAAACTCTAATGACATTTAAAAGCTATAAATATTTCGCTATATTATGTGGTGTGGAGACTGTTTTCACTGGTTACGAGACATTCCATCTTTGTCCTCAGGGGTGACAACGCATCTGCATTTTGATTTGTAATAGAGGATAGATGTAGATGTCTATGGGCCGCAGCAACCACTTACCGTCAGGTGGACTATGTGCTCGTTTGTCATCCTTATCCTATAAAAAAAATTATACTTCACAATATTACATGTATTCTTAAGAGGCGCCTACGCAATAGGCCCAAAAGATCTTATAGCTTCCGATAGATTGTGAAATAACCATCTTTACGCCAGACGTTGAGAAATAGCGTCAAAAGTGCGAAACGTCTGGTACTGCGAACGACAATCACCCTATCACCGTCACGATTGAAACAAGCCCTTCGTACAACGGAGGGGCCCAGGACCAGCAACGGTCCTTTAAGGGCTAGTAAAGGGAAAGACCTTACCATGCAGTGGCGGTGTAAGAATATCCACTACCCCATATCATACCGTGGGTGTCGTAAGAGATGACAGAGGAAACAATGGATGGACAGCAGTATCTTATAATATAATATCCCCCCTAATATGCAATCTATGTTTAGCAGTGGACTTTAACTGTAGGTAACGGTAACGGAAGGGAAAGAAGAAGATGCATATACAACATGTAACAAAAACCCTGTGATTCCCGTTAAGTACGTTATCAGGATCAGTATTCAAATCGATAGAAATAACTTTTTTTTTAAACTCGACAATATTATTTTTTTATATTATTAATTTTTTTTAATTTTATGTGGTTTTACTACCTCTTACTGACACTAGCCGATGCTAAAGCTAAGGAAAGCGGGGTCTTTGATAATCCCCTTACTCCTCAGACAATGCAGAGGTAATAAAACCACATACAATTTGCATACAATTAGTTTTATTAAAAAAAAATTGTTCGAGTTTAAAAAAAAAGATCCTAATAACGTACTTAACGAGAACCACAGGGTTTTTGTTACATATTGTACATCGTAATCTATCTTTAACTGCCATTTCTATCTAAGGTTGATGGCATCGTTGATGTAGTAGTCGTAAACGCAGTTGCTAATCATGAGGTCCTGAGTTCGAGTCTTGGGTCGGGCCAAAATCAAAAAAGTATTAGGCTGCTATTTTATGCTGATATTCTGTGAGACCGTGGTCCTTCCCCGGTCGAGCCGACCCATTCGTGCTACAACTATACCAGAAATATAGCTGCAGCATGGCTCTACCACGTTTAAAAAATTATTCTATGGCTACTCCGGAGGACAGTATTATTGATGTAATCCTTAAATATTTTCTGTTACAGACTTACAAATTACTGTCTACCTTCAGTCAAGACGCGGTATGTAGGGGTGTCGAAAATGCTTCGATGTATTTGAAATTTCCACCCGACGTCGACAGAGATAGCGTTGTTACAGCCTTGTGTAATATAAACGTTATATTTGAAAACATACTAAATAAGGATTCACATTTAGGAAATGCTGTAAGTATGACATAGTTGACAGAAAGCCTTTGATTTCTGATTCAAGAAACCCTTTTGACTAACGCAGTCAGGGCACCATTGACTTTGTTCCCGGCAGCGACACGCCTGTCCACATCTAAATCACATCTTCCATCCCGGCTGAAAGCACTCCCCAAGTATACAATTTCATTTACTTGTTCTAAACATTCCTGATTTACCCATATTTCACACTTCGTTCTCTCTTCGTCCCTTTCAAATACCAGAACCTTAGTTTTATTAGCGTTCAAACGGACACCTTTAATTTCACATTCCTCTTTCATACACGTAACTAATGCCTGCAGTTCTGCCTCTGATGGTGCAATAAGCACTGCATCATCAGCATACAGCAGACAATTTACTTTTATGTCACCCAATTTCACACCCATACAGCTATCTTTCAGCTTTTGTAAACAGCTGTCGAGATACAGTATGAACAGCCAGTAAGACATGACACAACCCTGTTTTACGCCCGTTTGGACGCTAAACATGGGTGACAGGTCATGCCCTACCCGCACACAGGCTTTACAGTCACAGTAAAGAGACTGCACAGCCCTTAGCAATCGACCATCCACACCATACCCCGGCAACAGTTCCCACATTTTCTTCCTTACAACCTTATCAAATGCTTTCTCAGATCCACAAAAGCACAGAAAATCTTCTGGTTAGCAGCCAGAAGCTTTTCCGTGATCATGCGGAGAGAAAGCATTTGATCCGTACATCCTCTTCCAGGTCTAAATCCGCATTGTGCCTCCCATAGAAATCTTTCCGATTTCTCTTGCATCCTACGTGTCAAAACCTTCGAGTAAACTTTACTTGCTAAACTGATCAAGCTGATCGCCCGATAGCACCCGCAGTCAAAATGTGTACCTTTACCTTTATATAAAGGCACAATGACTGCGGATCGCCAATCATCCGGGACATCCCCCGTCCGCCAGCACAAATTGCACAGCAGATGAAAGCTGTCCCAGACGCGAGGCCCACCATACTTGACCATTTCAGCAGTAACTCTGTCTAGTCCCGCAGCCTTACCACATTTCAAACTTCGAATCGCACGTTCAATCTCTTTCATACTGATGACCTCAGTGTCATCGAGGTCCAGGTCTGGCGTACCGGTTACGGCGTCATCCCCGGATCCCCCACTAAGATCATCACACGCATACATTTCTCTATAAAATTCGCTCCATCGCTGCATGACGTCCGATTTTTCTGAGAGGACGTCATTAGTTCTCGAACGCACTTTGTTCATTCTTAAGGCCGTCGCACCACTTCGGGTCCTTCCAACCTCTTTCCAGAAGAGTTTGGAGTTCTCCTTAAAGTTGTGCGACAACCTTTCGTCCGCTTCCATTTTACACCTTTCACGCACTTCCTCAATCAATGCTTTCGTGTGAACTTTCTGCAGCCTATATCTTTCTTTCATCTTCTCTCTCATATCCTTATCATTGAAAGATGACCTTATCACAAAAATTGATAAGGGCGTGCTTCGGTGGTTTGGGCACGTTGAGCGAATGAGTGAAGACCGAATGGTGAAGAAAATATATAGCGCGAAAGGTAATATTAAAAGGTGTCGAGGTAGACCGAGACTAACTTTCGAAGACCATGTGAGCAAATTGCTCGAAGAGGGTAGGATCAAGAGTACTCGGATACCTAGACGTGCATGTATGAAGAAGATAATGAATCTGAAAGAAGCGAAAGAGGTATGTAAGGATCGTGACACTTGGCAATCTGTTCTCTCTGGCTACCCCGTCAGGGATTGTGCGTGAAGATAAGTATAAGAAACCCGTTTTCTGTAGAAACTACAAGAAAATCTACAATGTCTCTCTATTACATATATTTCTATACAAAGTAACATTATAATATATCTCAATGATTAGTCAACTTCTTCCTGCCCTCAATATAATATGTATTTCTCTTCCATTCTCCTCTGTTAGCGTCGTCTCTTTACTTGCTTCTTTCTTACGTTTCACATCTCTCATACATTTCATCCATCTTTTCTTAGATTTCTCTTCATCATACCCATCTACTTTCATAGCTAAAACTTTCATAGCTACTTGTTTGAATGATAACATGGTTGATAATTACCCCTGGAAATGAGATGAAAACTTCCAAGCTATTTCTTCTATGAGTTTTGTAAAAAATGTACAAACTATAGAATAATGAATAGTTAAATTTTGAATAATAATACTGTGGAAAAAAACCCTCGCTTTCTTTCTGATTCTATCCAGGACACAGGCTTTTTTCCAAACCAGTGGTAAAATAAAAACATACTTTAAAAAATAATTATTTATAATCTTTATTGAATAAAAAATATTCTATTCTATTTTTAAACATAACTATTAGGTTATTTTTCATTTAAAATGTTAAGTCTTGAGTATACTTAAAATAAAGAAAACTTTTTTCTACCCATAATTTAGGTCTCGGCCATTATGTCCAAAAAGGACCAGAAATTTATGGGAATCGAGTGGACGAGACTCATAACCGATCTGAAGAACCTATACGTGAAAATGGCCCAATATTATCCATATTTGTTCGAATACAAAACCTTTGGAATGGATGACGATATGCAGATGGAAATTGCGGCTATGCTTAAGGAAGTGAAAACATACTGGTTTGGTACAAGGAAAATGAACAGAAGTATACGCTTGAGGTAATATAAAATCGTAACAGTAATACCGTTGCCGTGTAGTGGCGGTGAAAGAATATCCACTAACTCATATCGTCCAGTCCCGTCATCGTGGGTGTCCTAAATGACGAAAGAGGGAAACAAACCAGGACATGGGGAGCAGCATCTTCATAATAACAACTCAAAATTATAAAAAAAAAACATGCGTCAGTGTCGTGGAACACTCAGCTTGAACGAAGTTCCTTTCGTAGTATATTATTATTGATAAACGTATTATATTATTGATTAACAAATACAAATAGAGTCTATTAAAATAAAGCGTCATTTAAAATAATATTTCTTTCATGGCAAGATAAGAAAAAGTGCGAGGGAGATGAATATTATTCCATCTCGCTCGCGCTTTAGAAAGGGGGTCGTGACGGAAAAATCTTAAAGTTTTTCTCGCCTAGCCCCCATCCGCCAAATTCGTACCGTGCGATAAGGAACTTTGTTCCAAAAACTGCGGTTGCCAACCCGCCTGCCAAGCGTGGCTACTATATATCCCCGCCTAAAAGGTAATCCTCGGCGGAAGCCTATGTTCAGCAGTAGACTTTTTATGGGCTGTATTAGATGGATGGATACTGGAATATAAAAATTAACGTCATTTTGTCTTTCTTTGGCCGAGTTTTTTATAAGTAACATCCAACCTAGGAACTTCTACTGTAACGTGGAGGCTTTTAACATATTATATTACTAGCTCACGGACAAACATACCAGACCCGGAATCAAATTTTGATGTGGTGCTTCAAAAATTTTATATTGACACGCCATTCGATTATCTCTCGAAATATATTTTTCTAATCTAAATTTCATCCTTTAAAATTCAACCTTTAAGTTGTAAAATTCGTACTATAAACCTCACGTCCGTATTTAGGTATCTGCATAGTAAAACTGTGCAAAATTTCAATCATCTACGTGAAACATTTTCTGAAAAATTTTAACGTTTTGACACTGTGTTACAAGTCGCGGCATGTAAGTCTAGCGCTGAACGAAACGCAGAGGGGACGCGCACGAATTTAATTGCACAAATGTGACTGGAAAGCCAATCAGCGCGTGCGAAAAACACGCACGAGCCAATCAGCGCGACTTATGCGCAACAACGGTCACCGATGGACTTTCGTGCCACTGCTTACACCTAAGTTGTCTTTAACTGCCTTTTAAATTCCACTTGCTAAAATCACCTTACAGTGTTTTCATACTAAAAATAATGATTTGGTCTATTGTTTCAGTATAAAACTGGGATTAGGTGTCTTAGATTTTGTAGATCGAGACATTTTCAACCTGAAGGGTGACACTTGGCTACGGTTGAAATACGGTTTCGGTCTGCTGTCTGGTCCCTTATCGGTTATGGACGATATCGTGAAGTTAATTCAAGGTAATTTAATTATATTTATAATTAGCGACCCACCCTGCCTTCGCCTCTGTAGCGTTTTTTTTTATAGAATAAGAGTGACAAACGAGCACACAGTTCACCTGATGCTGAGTGGTTCCTGTGACCCATAGACATCTACATTTATCCTCAATAAAGAATCAAAATGCAGATGTATCGTCACCCGTGAGGACTAAGGTGGAATACCTCTTTTCCAGTAAAATGGGTCTCCGGTTCTCTACACTCACCATACGAAACACAGCAGTGTCAAGCTGCCATTTTACGCTGGTATTAGCGTCTATGAATATTGAAATTTAGATTAATTTATGACAAACAAAAGCCATTTATTTTATGTTTTGCGGATAAAACACAGCCTAGATCACACCTGGAATTGCCGTCTATCCACAGTTATTTTTTCACCAATTTTTTAAACTTAAGTTCAAATAAATAAAACATGATTTACCGTTATGGTAGGTTTTGAAAATACGAGTAAATAAAACTTCTACTTGTATTTGAAATTATCCCAAATTGAATGTGATTTATGTTCAAACTACGTTTTTACCTATCTATCGACCCTTATACAATATGTGCGAGCGCAGTAAAATCAGTTAAAATAATGCATTACCACGCATTTTGAATTTAAAAGATAAAAAGGACAGAATATTTGAGAATTTTTTAATAATGTTACTTCACCATTGGCCTATATTACTTATTCTGAACCTTCTCTGCGAATTTGGCCGTATATTGCAAAATAACCCTGTATATATAGATAAAAAGTGTAGTGCCTCTCCCCACTAGATGGAGTAACGACCTGGTAAGACATGCAGGAAGTCGATTAACGCAGGTGGCTCAGGACCGTGCTTTGTGGCATTCCTTGGGGAAGGCTTACGTTCAGCAGTGGACTTGTGAAGGGTTGTAATGACTAATGATGATGATGTGTAGATATGGATATATACGCTACATTTGTCATGAAGTATCAGCGCAATAACTATTACTTTGTCCCGGTGGAGTCGTAAGAGGCAACTATGGAAAATGCCACAAATATCCAATATAGATCTATATAGCTATAGATGCCGTTCTAACCATCTTGGTTACGCCAGGTGTAAATAGGCTCAGACCGACGACGGGCAGCAGGGTCAATGGTGCGAAATGTCTGCTACTGCTACAATATACCTATATAATATTTATATTATATACTTATATAAAGTTAAAAAGTAAAGTTACGTACGTCCCACCGCTGGACACAGGCCTCCTCTCATTTTTGAGAAGGTTTTAGGGCGAGGAGTGTCCGCCGCGCTGCCCCAATGCGTGTTGGCGAACCTCACATGTCTTCGAAATATTTTTATTCTTCTTATTTGTCAGACATGCTGGTTTCCTCACGATGTTTTCCTTTACTGCCGAGCACGTGGTAAATAAGCACTTAAAATTTCAATTAACAATTTCATTGGTGCCGACGGGCCTCGAACTCGAGTTGCTCACGTGCTGTCAAATTTACAGCGAGCCCTAACCATCAGTGCTACCACGGCTCACTTACTTATATTTATTCACACTTATATTATATAGTTATTTAATATTTATGTTAGTACACGTGCGGTGAAGTTCCTAAAGGAACTCCATCTGCGGCTGGTCGTTGCTGCTGGTGATAAGAGGGCTGGTTCTTTTCTCGCTCAAAGGCTAAGTATAGCCATTAAGCGGGGAAACGCAGCCAGCGTTCTTGGCACGGTACCGCGGGGAGTAGGACTGTATGATTATTAAGCTTCTAGTTTTAGTTTTTTTATTATTATTTTTATTTAAAGTGTTTACGTTTTCTCAGTTTGTTTTTAACAAAACTGGATTAATGGTTACTACCACGGGACTAAGCCAAGTGGGTACCATGAACGTGTTTGGTTATGGGTAGTATTATTATAGTTTTTAATATTGTATATAATATAAAGTTCTATATTATATTTTAAATAAAAGTTTAAAAAAGTATTATATAATTAATAATATTTATATTATATAGGTAATAATATTGCATGCCTTAAGCGCATAGCGTGTAAAATCGCATTTTGTCGTTTTGTCGCATAAAATCGTATCTAACAATCATATTGAACATATAAATGACATAAAAATACTTTCTCAGAAAGATAAATTATTGTTGAACTTATTTTTTTTTAAATCGATTAATTGCTTTTTTTACATAAAAAGTAGTTTTAGTGGCTTATGATGTAGATTTATCAAGTCCGCAACCGGACTTGATAAAATTTCTATACACTTGATGATCTCTCTACACCATAACTTTTGATAATATCAATTGTATAGCGCTATTATCTCTATAATTTATTTTTTTATCTCTTCACCTATCATGTGGGAAGCCATGAAATGTAAATGGCAGTTTAGTTTTGTTTTGTTTAGTTATCATTAAATTTTTCGCCTGAGAAATCTTAAAATTTTCGGTGTTTTGAGCAGCCTTGTAATAATTTATTTTACGAAATACATTTTGCTTTGTCTCACACGTCACTTCGCGCTCCGCGCTCGGCCGCCGTCGTGAGTGGATTACGTTTGCTTCTAGCAGTGGTAAATATCGATCGTTGTAGAAATACAAAATATTGTATAGTTATATAGTAGCAGTACAAGGCAGAGTCGGGAAGTGACGCCCTAGGCGAAAGTTAGTCGGCCAAATTGGCGATATATAGAAAATGGGCCAGATTAAGAGTACCCTTAGGCGATGAGCATGTATGCGTAGGCGAATGATGTAAAGGAGGCGAGAGAGGTGTGTCTCTTGCTTGTCAAATGGAAGTCCGTAGTCTCTGCCTACCCCTCTGGGTGATATGCGTGAGTTTATGTATTATGTATAGATATAACTACATTACTGAAACTATAGGTACAACTAGAATACTAATAGTGTTACGGATATTTCACTGTAAAATTATGAAAAGATGATATTTAAATTACTTATTATGATTGCAGTGATATCGAAGAATGAAACTCTACACTTCAATTCCGCCTTACCCCCGTCTACAGTCATGAGCTTGAGTAAAATCATACCCTATTCAGCTCAATTGTTACAAGATGGGGTTGATTTAATCGTGAAAGACGACACTGAAGTAAGTTCATAATTTTTTTTTTGTGAAATATGGGTGAAAAGCGATTCTAACACATCCGCGTTCTACCACATTTATCCTCAATTAAAAATCAAAAAGCAGATGTTTTGTCACCTCTGACGACTAAGATGGAATCCAGTAAAAAGGGTCTCCGGTTCTCTACCCTCACCAACTCACCATACGAAACACGCGCTGATATTCTGTGAGAGTGTGGTCCTTCCCTGGTCAAAACGACCCATTCGTGTTACAACCATAAAATAGCTGCAGTATGGCTCTACCGCGTACAACTCTTTATCGTTATATTTCTCCTATAAATATTTTTTGTGTTATAATACGCGAGCATGGGTTGGATTCCCGCCAGTACTAATGAAATTGTTAAATGTAATTTTAAGTATGGATTTAACACGTTACCGTGTAGCGGCGATGTAATAATATCCACTTCCCTATATTATCATCCCGTAGGTATCGTAAGAGGCGACAGAGGGAAACAAATCAGGAAATGGGCAGCAGCGTCTTCCTAATAACGACTTATAAAAACTGCGGTTGCCCACCCGCTTGCCAAGCGTGGCAACTATGGCCAATATTCCCTCTATGAGCCACTTAAACCTTTAGTAGGCTGTAACGGTAAGGATGATAAACGAGCACATGTCTACCTGATGAAATTCAAATTACAAATGCGCTGTCACACCTGAGAACTACGAGATGTAGGAAATGCCCGAAAACATTATCATTATACTGCTATTTCACGCTGGTTATCCGTGAGAGCGTGCTTCTTCACCGGTTAAGCGACCAACCTAAACATCAAACCGAGTTAAGGATATGCTAATGATTTCTTATGCACACAAATAGTACGAGTACACATTGGAATAGAACTATTTTTTATGGATTTTATCGCGTGTAATAACTTATTTTATAGTTCCGACGTGTCGAGTACTTTACAGCACCCATGGTCACGGGGGGACTGAGGTGTTCGACGTCCCAATGTCATAGTTAACCACGGCTACCTTCAGATTAAAATTATTAATTTTTGTTCCGATCTACGCAGTATGAACTTATAGTGTCTTGAAGTCATTCAACAGTAAGCTTGAGTGGGGATTTAATTTTATCAGTTATAGAAACATCGGGAATATAAAATAAGTTAGTATACGCGATAAATCCGTAAGAACTAGTTTTATTTTAATTAAAGATATGGATTTGCCCCAATATTAACAACTTCACAAAAAAGACACAATATGTATACAGTGAAATGGTTAACTCGATTCTGAAGTAGCAATCGCAGTACCATGCACAGGCATCTCCTCACTTATGAGAGGGTTATGGAGCATAAGTCTGCCACGTTGCCCTAGTAAATGTTGGCGGACTTCACAAATCAATTTTTTTATTCCTCAGACGGCAGGTTTCCTCGCGATATTTTCCTTCACCACTTAGCACGTGGCAAATAAGCACGTAAAATCGCAATTAAAAATTGCATTGGTACCGACGAGAATCGAACACGGGTCCCTAGTGTACTATAAAACTTAATTCAAGTCTTCTGTATATGTTCAAGTTCGCACCAGCCATTACATCAAATTTTATAGACCACAAACCTTCGCAAAAGAACACCGAGTCCTACCAATAACGATTCGCGTGGCTATTGAAATTAATAATTATCCTAATTTCAATAGAGGAGATGGATGGGTGCTACCATCTGCTTGAGATCCAATAGTTAATAAAATAAAATCCACACCCAAGCATACCACTGCAAGACTTCAAGATACTATAAGCTCATGCTGCGTAAATCGGACAAAAAATTATATTCAAAAGATAAAGGTAGCCGAGCCGGCCTAGCTATTACATCGCGACGTCAAACACCTCAGCTCCCCCCCCCCCTCGTGACTATGACCACTGTAAAACACCCAAAACGTCGGGAATCAAAAAGTCTTATACGTGATAGAGCCATGTTGCAGCTATATTTGCTCTCACAGAATACTAGCTTAAAATAGCAGCTTAACGCTACTGTGTTTCGTATGGCGAGTGTAGAGAAATGGAGAACATTTTTACTATAAAAGAGGTATTCCATCTTAGTCCTCACGGGTGGAAACGCATCTGCATTTTGATTCTTTATTGAGGATAGATGTAGATGTCTATGGGTCACAGCAACCATTTACTATCAGGTAGACTGTGTGCTCCTTTGTCACCCTATGCTGTAAAAAAAGTTACAAATTAAACGCGATAAAATCCGTGAAATTAGTTTTATTTAATGTGTAATACTCGCGTAAATATAAGGAATCGTTATAACTCTTGATTTTCAGATAGAACCAATAATAGAGATAATGAATGCGCACCCAGCTTGGCCATGTTCAACGACTGGTCTGGCAGACTTATTGACGATAAGTGACCCGTCCAAAGAAGCACTGAAGAGTTTAGAATATTTTTTGTGTCTGAACAAAAGTCTGCAAGAAGACTGGATGTCGTATTTAGAAACCAAAAACATTTATAAACTTGTAAGTTTATTAACCATCATATTTTTAGGTTATGTTTAACCAACTTCTAAAAAGTTCGCTTAAAATTCGACTACATGTTTTTTTAGGTGTATGTTACGCAATATCGTCGTTTAGTGTGAACCCATTTTGATGATTCTTTTTTTTATTAAATAGGTTATACTTTAGGGATGTTCCAATATAAATGTAGAGAAAAAATTCTACCACTAAGAGTGGCAAAATAGGGGACGAAATTTGAATATAGTAACTACTTACACAAAAAATTGAGATTGTAATATTCCTTAATCCACTAAAAATATAAAAAAATGAACTTTTAACAAGAATTGAAATAAGATTCATAGAACTAAAGAGAATAAAATAACTTCACATTCTAAAGTCTGTGCTTAGATAAATTGTAAAGGAAAATGAGAGCCCCAACTCTCTTTTTTATCATTATTTTTATCATATTTGTTCTTAATGAGCATTTAAATTAGCATTATTTAAATTATTTGAACTTTCGAACCTTTAAACTAGCGTTCTAACATTTTATCATTTGTTCTTTGGAGCATTTATATTAATAATCTAACAATGTTCTGGTCTATTCTATCATTAGTTGGTCCTTCGAGCCTTTGAAATATTGTTTAAGCATTTAATTTTTTTTTTTGGTTAGAATTAACTTTTATAACTCTAATGATTTTACTATGTATTTACGTGTAGTGGTGACATGTAATAATCCATCGATTCATTTCATAAGATAGTTGTCTTAAGAGATGACTTGGACGCTATAAAGATCTATATGTAACCTATTTTCATTTATAACTATGCAAATTGATAGTCAATAATGTAGAATAAAAAATTCTTCTTAAAAAGACTTCAATATATATTATTAAGAATTACTCAAAAACTATTGTTCAGCCCGTGATCAAATTTATATGGGATCACATGAGAAGCACCAGCTTTTAAATAAAAGAAGAATCATCGAAATCGGTTTACTTAGAAGAAAGTTATGAGGTAACACACACATAAAAAAGTACCTTCTCCTTTTTGAAGTCGGTAGAAAAGAAGTTCTACTTCAGGTTTTGTATAGGATGGACAAAATATAATTTAAAATTTTAAAATATTATGCTCGAAAATTTTAAAAATTATTAACTAATTTATAAACATTGTATAATAAAAGAGTTAACCAAAAAGTAAAATCTGGTGTTTCTCCTTAGTCAATCAGGTTTCATCACGATGTCTTTCTTCACCGCCCAACACGTGGTAAATCACCACTTAAATTGTAATGAGTTCTTGTAGTAATAATAATAATAAATCTTTATTTCGGATAACAAATTAGATCCATATCAGAGATATTAGAAAAATCACATAATAATAATAATAATACAAAAAGTAAAATAAAAAATAAATAGGAAATAAATTGAAAATAAAAAATAAATGGAAGTAAAATGACACGCACGCACGCACGCATTCACGCATGCACATACGCACGCAAGTAATGTGTAAATATGAAAACGTTACCTCGCTCCCAGCAATTGTAGAGTCAATTAGTACAAAAGTGGGTATAATTTTGGAAAAATCAACGTACGTCCAACCTTAAAGATGTATCAGCGGGCACTTGAACTGTTTCCTTTGGTATGTTGATTTCGGTTTCTTTCTCATAAGACAAAAATTTAAACGTATTTGTAAAATTTATTCTCAATATGACTTAAAAAATAATAAACCTTTTCTTTGATATAAGTTTTACATGGTTTCTTTAAGAAATATCTGCAAGGTTAAAATAAGGTAAGGTTTAAATAGGCATTTAGTGTATGCATGATTTTTTTGTCTTAATCAATTAATTGTCAATTATTACGTATAACACAAACTTTGTTCGTCTGTTTATTTTGGGCCTGCGACCAGTAGTGTGACGTATAAACGAGTACCCTTACTTTTTATAAATAAACGTTATCCCTGCACTAGTATTTTCTCCTGCAACGTGAAGTTAATTTACATATATAAATTGCACAAGGACAAACTTCCAGACCTGGAACAATTATTTGTAGGCTATACAAATACTTGTTCCGTGCGGGGTTCGAACATATTCTAAGCCACTGCGTCTCTGAACTGAAACCTTACTTTAGTTTATTTGTCGTTTTAGAACCCAGATGACATAAATGCTACAGTTTTTGAACCACACGTATTCCTACGGTTCTCTGCGGCCTTCGATTCCCTGATCGAAGACACTTATATACTCAAAGATTTTTTTCTGGACGCTGTTGATGATCCAACTGATGGCCGCCCAAATTTTATGACCGCATGGAAACATGCCGCTAATGCTTTCAACATCACAGATAGAGATGACATATTCAGGTAAGCCTCGTAGAACAAAACAGATTTTAAGTCAACTTGAACACAATATTATGTACATCCATATGAAAGATTGAATTTTTATAAAAATAAGAGTGACATATAGGCGCATAATTTACCCATTTTTTATAGAATAAGTCTGGCACACAGTTCACTTGATGGTAAGTGGATGCTGTGGTCCATAGACATTTATTCTCAATTACAAATCAAAATGCGTATTATTAAGTAATCAGATGCGTAACACCCTCGAGGACTAAAATGGAATGCTCGTTTACTGTAAAAGGGGTCTCCGGTTCTTTACACTCATCATACGAAACACAACAGCATTATCTTCATTTACGTTGATATTTTGTGACAGCGTGGACCTACTCCAATAGAGCCGACCTGTACGTGTTGTAACTGTAGAAGAACCAGCTGCAGCTGTTGTGCTGTCGGTTTTCTGTTTTACCAAATGTTACGCACTTCTGACGAAATTTAAGATTTAGCAATTATGATTGACAAAAAAATATTTAAAATAGCATGTCTCATTACCAGGAAAAAGGGACTTCGGTTCTCGTCACTTAAAGACACACATATCACTTTGTATCATCATTACACATCATCAGCATAATGCTGCTGTTTAATATGATGAGCGACAAGAGAGAAACAAATACCCTTTTTACTCACAATTAGGTATTCCATCTTAGTCGTCAGGGACAATATGTTTACATTTTGATTCTTAATTGAGAATAGATGTAGATGTCTATGGGCCACAGCATCCACTTACTATCAGGTGGACTGTGCGATTGATTATCACTCTTAATTATATAAAAAAAATATGTTGAAAAAATTTCTTTGTAGAATTAAAAAAGTTTTTAATTCGATACAGGAGAGTATTCTCAAAAATGGACACAATACTAAACTCAATCAGAGTACCGTCGGTTAAACTCGACGTGCCACTCATCGCTTTGTGGAGGAACTTCCGGAGCTGCAGCAACAGCGGGCTCATTGAAGACAGCTGTAAAGAAGTCGGACGGGCCACGTGGTTGCATATCTTCAAGTTTATTTCAGTAACCTTAAGCAACGTTGCGGAGGACTTATTGACTTACTTTAAAGAAATCCACGGTAAATAAACTACTATGGCGTGATCGCGGAGCAGGAAGAATTTCAAATTATTGCTCAATTCATACAAATGTGAACTTTAATAACTTGAGAATAAACTCGGTTTTCGAATCACAAACACTGTTCAAAAGGTCCTAAAACTATTTTAGTTGCAATAGAAATAACACTTTTTATGATGGGAATTAAGTTTAAAAATGCAAAGCAATAAAAAATCCTGTTCCGCGACAGTGCTTTACATTATATAAATATTATGATATAATATGTAATGATATAAATAATAAACTTTATCTGTAATAAGTTTAACTAAAATTCCAGGTTCACTCGAAAGAATGTTCACTCGAGTGCATGATTTATTTTTCTTCCATGCTATGTTCACACAGCTTGACATAGAAAAGAACATTCACCTGCTCTTTTCTTTCAATATGTCGTCGAATGACGTCGTGCGTCTTGGAATTAGTTTAATTTATGATCATTTAATTATACATACACTGCTTAATAATTCTGCATGTTTGAACCGGTATAGAGTCGGTACATAGACATCGTCAGGAGAGCAACCCTTTTTTTGTAAATTGCTTTATTTTAGTTAATTCAGTTGTGTAGCGAGTCTTTATTTTATGTTTAATATCTGCTTCAGTTACCCACCTCTAAGTTTAAATCACTAATTAAAGATTTCATAGTATTTGCCCGTATTGTTTTGTCTTTGTACTCATGAAGTTTGTGATTCCAAAGACATTGTTAATTTTTAAAAGTGCGAATATTTTGCTGCGATGGTTGTCCTGACGTTTATCTGCTACAGGGCTCAACTTAAAAAGGCCGAACCCGAGTGAATGATCTCCCCGTGTTCTAACTGCTCATTTTTCGTTCATTCGGAGTGGGAGTGAATGATGCCGAACGCCAATATCCAACATTGTTGGATCGCTTCTTATGAACTTTTTTCTAGCATTCCGTGTTTTAACTTTCGTGTTTAAACTTTTTTATGCGTGGCAGAGCCATGCTGCAGCTATATTAGTAGTATAGTTGTAGCACGAATAGATCGGCTCGACCGGGGAAGGACCACGCTCTCACAGAATACCAGCGTAAAATAGCAGCTTAATACTGCTGTGTTTCGTATGGTGAGTGTAGAGAACCGGAGACCCTTTTTACTGGAAAAGAGGCATTCCATCTTAGTCCTCACGGGTGGCAACGCATCTGCATTTTGATTCGCAAACGAGGATAGATATAGATGTCTATGGGCCACAGCAACCATTTACCAGATGGTGGACTGTGTGCTCGTTTGTCACCCTATACTATAAAAAAAACAACTATGCCGAATGAAAGACATGAATGAACGAAAAACAAACCGTCTGATGTCGCCTTAAAGACACATCAATATTGTACTTTCATAACTGGCTATTAATTTTTATATACTTAAACATTTAAAAAACAAAAAAGTTTAGTTATTGTTCACACAACACCTTTCAATAATTTATTTTGCAATTGTGCCAAATAATCGAAAAAAAAATGTTAAACTTAAAGCCTGTACATATTTTCCGATTATTTTTAGTTTTTTTTATTAGTTTTATTTAAAAAGAATTACCCCCGCACTAGGATTTTCTCCTGTAACGTGGAAGCAGTTTACAAACGTAAATTGCACGAGGACAAACAACCAGACACGGAACAATTACTTGCAAGTCGTACAAATACTTGTTCCGTGCGGGATTCGAACCCGTGACCCTCAACGCGTAGCTCATTGCTAAGCCACTGCGCCACGAAGCCGTCATTACGCTTTTTATTTGCCCGTAGTAGTATACTGTTGGACACGGGACACCCCCGTTGTAGAGAGTATTTAAAAGAAAGAAAGAGAGAAACATATTTATTTGAGGCTACAAAATACATTATGACTCCAATACGCGCTAACGTATTTATACACGTTTATTTTACATCATCATTATTGCAGCGACAAATGCTGCATAATGCTGAGTCGGATATTTGTTGTCATTGATGGAGGATGCGTATATGTTGGCCTTAAGAGACAAATGTGGGAAAGGCCAGACATACCTTTTGACGTCCGCTGAATGGCGGTATAACCATGCTGTTTACGCCGGCGTAAAATATCCAGTCCAGAGACAGGGAGCAACGTCATAGGTGTTAGTTGTGGGGTCAACCCGCCAGCCAAGCGTCTCCCTCGTGAATCTTCCCTACAGCGGGAGAGGCCCGAGTCCAGCTCTGGACTTTTACATGCTAGTATAGAAGAGAGGAAGAAATTTATTACTAACGGTGTTAAACACCCCGATGGGTTTATTTGATTCTTCCAAATTTACTTTATTTCCGTACACGTGCATATAAAAATATTGATTTTCCATTCCACTCCATTCCATTCCATTCGATCCTATTTTTTCCACCCAATAGGCTTATTTTTTTAAAGATTAAAGGTGACAAAGGAGCACTCAGTCCTCCTGAGGGTAAGTGAATACTGTAGCCCAGAAACACCTCCATTTATCCTCGATTAAAAATTTAAATGTTGACCATTTGTCAACCTGTCCGGCTGCCTTGGATTAAGATGGAATTAAGTTATATGGCTCTTTGTTTTTTTTTTTCAGAACCAGACAGTAATTTGCTACAACTAGTAGGCTTCACAAAGAAGACTAGCTTGTATTTACTGTACGAAAAGCTGCCAGACTTCATTGGAGTATTAGCTAATTCTTACGGTGATTACGGCTTCATGACTCAGGTGATTACTCTTTACATTTGGATCTATATATTTATTTTAAACACAAGATATATCAATTCGTAGTATTCGTATTATCTAATATGTAAAAAATAATATTTGTTTGTATTTTATGCGCTGCCATACCGTTCATCAGGTAGCGACAATCATTCCTAATTAAACAACATAACTCTTTCAAATTTATAACGATATTTCCCCAATTATTTCTTCTGCGGTGGTAAGGCGCCGGGTACCAGCTAGTAAATCTATAAATTATAATAAATTCTTAATTTCATAGAAACATTTTTCTATAAGCCATCTGCACAGTTTGATTTTGAACAGTCTGATGAGGCAACTGTCTTATTCGTTACGGAATCTTCTCATACACTTTTATGACCAGCTTGGCATCCGTAGCTTTGGTAGGTCTGTATATTTTGCTTTAATTTACCTTAATATGTGGATCAGATTCGTCGTGCAAGTCTGAGTAACTTCTGGGATTGTGAAGCAGTCGTCAACAGTCTTAAGCCGGCGCCGGGTAGTCCGATTGATGAGACCATCATTACAAGAGTCCAGCCCTTTGTTTGTCCATCGTTTCTTTACTGGATATCATTTCCTAGAGGAGACAACGCGCTATTGAACCTTGTGGCTAAGCCCGTAAGTATTTTAGATTTTTTTTCTTTTCGGATAGCTTTCTTTTCGTAGGTTTTTGAGCACTGAACTTTATAACTCCTCTTCTTTTAACATCATAAACATTCGCATTTCTCTTTCTACCTATGAAATCGATTCTTATTTCCTTAATCCCATGATACTGCTTGAAGATCGCATCTTGATCTAATATTGACTGTCCATTTTATAGAATTAAGTCATATTTTATTTTTTGTACATGCTTCTACTTTGAATTTCACTTCCTCAGGCTTTACTTGAAATCAAAACTGTGATTTTACCTAATTAGGAGTGCCATTTCTTCATCACTTTACTTTGATATTTTATTAGATTTATAGGCTTATAATAGCATATATATTTACATATAATACATATTTACATTTACACGTACGTTTGTAGATGTTGTTTATATTTGTATGTTTTTGTGGTTTAAGAATCTCACAAAGTGCACAAATTATTATTTTTGATAGAATTCCTCTGAACATGATTTTATCATGCAATAAGCCTTAGTACAAATTTTCTGAAGCTACTTGACTTTACTAGATTTAATTTAATGTGTGTGTACATAATCAATAAACTAAATAAATATGAAAACAATTAAATAAATGCTCAAAATAAAAAATGATAAATTATGGCTGCTATTCATAGTATATTTAATTTATGTATGATTTCACTTTGACTTTGCAATATCGTAAAAACTAAATATTGTTCAATGATTATTTCAGCAATACTATCTCTTCACATCGTTAGCCGATGATTTAAACAGTACCTACGAAGACGCTTTCGCAAAAACAGTCGAAGTAATGAATTTCCTAAAAGAACTATCGAATAACAAAACAACCGTCAAACGAAACATAAATACAGAGACAGTTGAAGAAAAACTAAAGAAAGCTGTTGATATAATGTTAAATTACAAAATAAACGAATCAAATCCTTCATATCGTCGGTTTAATGAAGCTAATAATAACCTTGTCTCTTCTACTGTATATTTAACAAGAATTATCACAATTATTAACAAAATATTAACTAATATTGAAAATATGAAGATAAATGACGTAGTGTCTAATATACCAGAAGAAGAAATCAAACCTTTAGAAGCAGATCTATCAGCTATAAACAGAATATTTAAAAGGAGACCAGCAGAAGGAATAGCAGTATTTTTTGATGCAATCACAAACAATTTATGGGAAAAAGATGCAGAAAATACTGTACTAAATGCATTTCAAGCGACATGTGACCGCTTGAACAATAACGATTCAACGAAAGAAATATTAACTGACAGTGATAGAGTAAAAAGGCAGATTTGTGCGATGAAATATAATATAATTATACCTGCATATGGCAGTAATCTTGAAAACGAGTTAGAAAACGCCAAAATAAGTTTAGTTTCTCTTGTAGACATACTTCAAAATAAAACTAAAGAAAATATTACGGATATTTCTCAGTTTCTAAAAACCAGGTAAGGACTTATTTTAACAGTCGTAGAGTGTGATTTAAAAAAGTTATATATTAAGAATGTTTAAGATACCACGATAATTATCCATATTTTTATATTGTCATCCGATTTTGAGCTATGTTCAAAATAACAAGTCCCTAGCTCATAAGAAGTTAGTTTAAAATCAATTACTAAATTAGACCCGACCGAACATGGAGAATATACTAAAAGTATAAGGAATATTTTTATTTTACAGGCAAGAAGTGATAAAATCTCTAGTAGAATCTACTAAGTATGCTTACGATCTGAGTGTTCCAGTCTATTTGAAATACCTTCATAACAATTTACAACATCACAGCGTCGTCATTACTTTCTTATCGGGCGGTAACTGGTGGCAAAAAATGAGAGATCTATACAATGGTCCCTACGCAAATGATTTCTTCGATAACATAGAAAAAGGTTTTGATATTGCTAAAGATATACTGACCAATCTTGATAAAATACATGTAAGTATGTAATCTCACTATAATGTACTGATAAAAAAGATATTCCATATTGTGATAATTACCTTTGCGAAAAATTTTAATATCTTAAATTGTCCAGACTATTTCAATTACTAATGCGCACGCCTAGTGACCCGTGTAGTAGCAGTGTAAAAATATCCACCTATAACATCCCGTGGGAGTTGTAAGAGGCGACAGAGGGAAACAAATCAGGAAATGGATAAAATAAAATAAACTGCGATTGCCAACCAAGCCAAGCATAGCAACTATGACAAACATCCCCCTTATGTGGCAACCTATGGGAGAGGCCTATGTTCAGCAGTGGTCGTGGCTGTAACGGTAACGGTACACCTAGATTGACTATTACTATAAATCTTTTAATTAAATACAATTTAAGACACCTGAGTCTAGAAGAGGAATGTATAAACTAAATAATCCTTCTTAATTTTCTACCGACTCCAAACAGGAGGAGGTACTCAATTCGACTGTATGTTTTTTGTATGTGTGTTACCTCATAACTTTTATGTGGGTAAACTGATTTTGATGATTGTTTTTTTATTTGAAAGCTAGTGCTTCACTTGTAGTCTCATATCAATTTGATCAAAGTTTGATCAATAGTTTTCGAGTTATTTTTAATAATTTATTTTTAAGTGGTTGTACAAAATTTTTAATTTTTAATTATCTAAACTACTATAGTCAATTCTACAAAAAATTGCAAAATATGTAAACTTAAAGTTAATCGCATTGCACCTACATATCTGATTATAAACATTTAATCAACTTTTGATTAAAGTGGGTTCGCCTCATTCGTGACATCAACGCTAACAGCAAAGAAGGCTTCTGTAAGGCCAACACAGCTATGTCTGAATATCTGCCTGACGAAACCGGAGCATTGACAAGTTTTAAGCAACAGTTTTGTCTCGAAGATAAGGTCGAGCTATTTAAGGAATTGCCGCCGTTACAATTCGCTTCCCAAGTAAGTTAAAACTTAAGTAAGATAGTCAAATAGTTTGCTAGATAGATAATAATTAAATTAAAACTGGTTATTGGTCATATTTTTATCATAATAACAACATTAGCAATGCTATTACAAATACTTACATTAGTAATTTAAGTTTTTATGTTAGTGGTGGTTCATGACTGTAATCGATTTAGCAAATTCGAAGTTATGAGTTTTAAGTTCACGCCAGGGTAATAAAAAAGCCGAGAGTAGCCCTAGTATCTAACCCATAAGTTACAAGTAGAATACCAGTTCCAGGATATTCACAATCACGCATGTCCAGCGTGATGAGAGCACAATTCTTGCACTTGCATTGCATTGAATTTGCAGAGATTATTAGTTGACTCATTTTTGATATAGCCTACATCCAAGGGAGACTCTGCCTGACCTGACCAAGAAAATAAAATTCGATGATTATTGATAACGTGTCAGTGTAGTATATATATATACACACACAGTAGAACGCTGATTATCCGAACGCCGATTAACCGAATCGCCAATTATCCGAATCGGTTCTTAGCGTAATATAAAAAATTAAAACCAAGTACTGTAAGTAATGTAATTTTTGTTTTGTTCAAGTGAGTACACGGGGTTTCGTATATTATCTGCCGCATCGCTGATGCTCTCTCTCTCTCTCTCTCTTTCTCTTTCTCTTTCTCTCTCTCTAGTGCACTACCCACTTACGTATAGTAGAACTGTGTTTGTTAAACTTAATAAAGTTTATTCTATGTCCGATTATCCGAATTTTCGATTATCCGAATCGACCCCGGTCCTAATTAATTCGGATAATTGGCGTTCTACTGTACATAAATGTGCTCTGTTAGGTGAGTGGTGTAGTATACTGCACTCCGTGAGGTGAGTGGTGCAGTGTACTGTACTTTCTGGAGTGATTTAAAAAAAACATTTGATACTATTTTTAAATTTTTACTCATGTGGAATGAGTTGCCTTTTAGTCACAGAAACTCCCTTTATCTTTTTCAGCGACTTTGTTTGTCAGCAAAGAAAGTATCATCACTATCGACTTCCAAAAATGCTAAGTCACTACATTTATTTTTCTTTACAGATGTATGACAATAATTTGAAAATAAACAAAGACGTAAACTATACAGCTTTGAATTCTGATGTATCTAGAATTGAATCTGAAATACAGAATGTATTGAATGGACCAAAATCTCCACAAATACCACCATGGGTGACTCAAGAGAAGTTAACACATTTCCGATCGATTGCAATTGGACTGCTGTCTAAGGAATCACTGACTAAAGCATCATTTGGATTGCTTGAAAATCTTGTTGATGCGGGCACATTATTGTTAAATGACAGGTAAAGTATTAAACACAAAAATGCGTAATATGACACCCACATAGATAGACCCCTGTGAGGATCCTTAAGTAAAATAACGTGACTGTAATTATAAACTAGTTAAATAAGCCGCTTTAAATAATATTTATTAATATACAAATTCAAGATATTATTCGAGCTAGTCGGTGGGAGTTCAAAAGCGATAGTTGATTGTTCGAGATGCGTGCTAAACACTGGCCGCAGCTTATAAGACAAGTACCAAGTACCATGCAGAAAATATTGCAAAAATAAAAGTTTATGGCACTGGCCAGTAAAAATTTAATTAACAAAAAAATAATTTACAATTAAAAATACAAATGTTTCAATTTAAAAATTTTCAACACATTATTTTTCAGTTAATTTTAAATATCGTTTTCATTGAAAAACCATACTCGATGCACCCTGATGAATGACAGAATGATGACGGAGATTCCAACCGAAAAGGCTGAACCAAACTTTTTGCAGACTGTGTTTTTGCAGACTTGTGTTGGAGCGTACTGCCCCTTTCACTATTAGCTGTAACCACACCAACCCGTATTGAGTATTAAGCACATGTTTCACTAAGCACTGTAGATGTGATGAAGTGATATCACACCCATATTATATTCATATTTTATAAAATTGAAATAACATACGAACTAACAGTCTACGTGATGTTAAGTACAAATACAGGCCAGGGGCACAACCAAATTTAAAGAAAGAAAGTTACAGTTGCATTTTCACATCTGAGGACTAAGATGGAATGCCTCATAACTTTGCTTGCCACACTATATTCTTTAGACCGAAATTCAACAGATCAGAGACTGATGCTTGCACTTTACAAATTAATAATATATTGTAATAAATAATAAAGTGCCTTTCGGTTCAGTAAATATTAATAAAGGCACTGATGACAATTATTTTTATCAACCTCCCAATCACATTTTATACATTAAATACAAAATCAATTACGAATAAATTGGAAGCTATTGTGAAAGGTCTGGTTTTAGAAAATAAGTACTTCATCATATTTCTACGTTTTGTGATCCCTGAACCCTTTTGTTACTGGTTCGGAAAAGCCGCCTTACGCTTATCGACAAACGTGATCTCATTTCTGGGACATGTCTGCTCTAATTATCGTTATACGAGTACGTATATAGTTTTTTATCTCACATTGTGCATGTGTTAGTGCACATTGTATTATCGTGCGTTTGCTTGAGAGTCAAAAATATTTTTTTTTAAATTACGATGGTATGCTTAACGCTACCTGCAGTCACACACACAAGCACACATGTTATTACTACAATTAAGGCTCGCCTGCCTTCGTGAAATAAATATCTATACCAAGTATTGTTTGTTTAATCTAAAGTTTATTTTAATCTTTTTGCAGCCAATGTATCCTCTGCTCTCAATTAACGACATGGTTCAAACAAATCAATCTCCAGCTGTATAAGAAGCAGGAATACGATAATCTAATCTGTCACTTGCATGAAATGAACTTGCATGAAGTGTATATAAGTTTGAAGAATGATTTTCACTGGGATATGGCCATTAACGAAGTAAGATTATTTTATTGATATCAATTTTGTATAATAATGTTAATGTAACATAAATTGAACATATCGGATATTCAGCTCATGGAATGTAATTTTTTGACTTTTGGATTTTATGTTATACATGCAAGTTAATAATAATTACGTCGAATTATGTACAATTTATACTATTTAAATTATATTCATCGTCAATATATCCCTACACAATTTCACTGCTGAATATAGATATCCCCCAAAGAATGGCACAAAGCACGGTCCTAAGCCACCTGCATCCATCGACTTCCTGCATGTCTTACTAGGTCGTCACTCTCTCTAGTGGGGGGCCGATCCACACTTCGCCTGCCGGTACGAAGCTGCCACTTGAGAAACTTGCTTCACCATTGGTTGTCGATTCTTCGATCTATATGGCTGGCCCATTGCTACTTCAGCTTACTAATGAGATGGGCTATATTGGTTACTCTGGTTCTACTGCGGAAAACCTCATTTCTAAATTTAGCTCAGCGACTTTGAACTTCGTCATACGACCTGCAGTGAAGGACTTCGTCTCAGATCTATAAGTTGCCACTGGCAACACGCACTGGTTGTAAAATCTCGTTTTCAAGTTTTAAAGTATACCTAACGAAAATATGTGTCGTAATCTCCCGAACGCTGCCCAGTCGAGTGGAATCAGTCGATTGACTCTCGGTCGATGTTGGACTTCCTAGTCGGATTATTTACCCAGGCAAATATACTCATCAACAATTTCGAGCTTAGTGCTCCCAACAACTACCAGCATAGGTATGACATGGACGTTACATATGATGTTTGTTTTGTCCATGTTTGTCTTAAGACCTATCCGTTGAGAGGCACTATTGAGGTTATTGAGCATAGTGCTTAGGTCATCCAGTGATTCTGCCATAAGGACTTTATCGTCGACAAATCGAAGATGAGTGATTTACTCGCCATTGATGTTAATAGCGTATCCTTTGCAGTCCAGTAGCTTGAAAACGTCTTCCAATGCAGCGGTGATGAGTTTCGGGGATATAACGTCACCCTGTCTTACACATTGTAATCTCGCTCAGACTGACGTCCGGGAGATCATCGGAATAGTGTCGTATAAGACTTACTCTTGGATCGCTACTTACATTTGCGTGGCAAAAAAACGATGACGTGTATGCCTGTACATAGAACCATAGAACTTCTCAATTTCACTCAAAATCTCAGGTGTCCCAGAAACGATGCTGCCACATTTGGTCTTCAGCTTCGACAGTTGGCTCTTTCTGGCAGATATCTCTGGCAAAGACTTTGGAGTCCTGGTTCCGCTCGATCGCTTCTTCAATATGAGCTGCGTTGAAGTTGCGTAAGTGCATGCGTAGCATGCATTTGGAGATCTGTCTATTCAGATGTCTGTATGCGTCATATCTGCTGAAGACTGCAGCTTCATTTCCCGTCTAACAGCTGTGACATTACGAGTGTTGTCGGAGAGTTTTTGTGCTCTTTATATTGGAATTATATTACATTAAAATAAATTACATATAAATTGTAGTCCCAGAAAATGTGAAAATATAAATGTAATAATACTAATAAAGTTTCTTTTAAACTACGAGTTTTAAAGAAGAGTTTTGAAATAATTTAGAGATTTCCTGTTCTTGAAATGATATACTTACCGTTAATTCAAATATATTTATTAAAAGTATTGCATATATTTCAATGTTAATAAAAAATTCAAATAAGGTTATTAATTAATAAAAGATTGGTGAAATTCCAATATTCTCAATATGAACAGCTATTTTGAGAATGATTTCATTTCTCCAACAATGCAAATGTGAATTCACGATCTGACGATCATTATGTTAAATCTTAACTTTATTCTGTGCCTGCAGTTATTATCAACCCGCAACTACACGAAGTACGAATTAAACAAATCCCTAAACGAGTTTCTGGAGCAGGTGAAACAGAACTTGCTTGAAGATATGACAGCGCCGACTAAAGTATCGCAGTGCTTGGCAAAGAATGTGACAGGGAATGCTTTCGGAAACGCTACGTTGTAAGTTTTTTTTTTAATAATATTAGTGTGACAAACAAGCCCAAAGACATGAGACCATGAGTACCTGTTAATGACTTCAAATTAAAAAAAACATGGCTGTTTTTAATCCCTGAAGATTATGATGAAGAGCCAAAGAACGGCGGCTTTGACGGCTCCGTGGTGTAGTGGCTTAGCAATGAGTTGCAACGCTTGGGGCCGCGGGTTCGAATCCCGCACGGAACAAGTATTTGTATGGCCTGCGAATAATTGTTCCGGGTCTGGATGTTTGTCCTTGTGCCATATATGTTTGTAAACTGCCTCCACGATACAGGAGAAAATCCTAGTGTGGGGGTAACTTTTTTTTTAAATCTAGGATATTTTTTTCTTTTTTTTTAAATTGAAGGGACAAACGAACATACAGACCACCTTATGGTAAGTGGCTTCTGCCAAAAAGTGTAATATAATCAATATGTTTTAGCTACTGCAGCTCAGAGACACCATTTTTAAATATAGAAGGTTATAGATACGTTACCTCTGAGGACTAAGATGGAATGTCTCACAGACCTTTGCCTTTGGACCGGAATATAGCAATGCACTGCTCCTTTGCGGCAGATTTTTTTTAATTTAGAATCCTTATTCCACAAACGAGCATGTAGTCCACCTGTTAGTTAGCGGTTACTGTGGCCTATAGACATCTACGTCTAACAGGAACAGAAACAGAAACAGAAGGTTTTTACCACTTTACCACTGGTTCGGAAAAGAAACTTCTGTCCTTGGAAGAACCAGCAAGAAACCCAGCGGGACTTTTAAAAAAAATAACGGCTTACAATCATATACTTTGTGACAAAATTAACAACACAAAACAAATTACAAATAGCTTGGTTGCGATCACTTCATTGCCGGGGGTTATTATATCTATCATCTGTGAACAAAGATGGTATACCTCGATATTAGAAAAAGATTCTGGTTCTCTACACTCACCATACTAAACACAGCCCAATTATTCTGCTGTTTCACCCTAGTATTCTTTAAGTGTGTGGTCCTACCCCGTTCGAGCCGATCCATTCGTGTTGCAGTTATCTACAACTGTTACACTATTCCCAAAGAGATGTCTGGTGCGTGTATACACGTTCTTATGTTTTTATAATTTTTCGTCTCACATTTCTCAACATTTTTTCCCAAATTAGACATATGTTGGAGGAGGTAAAATGTATACCTATTCTACTGAATCCAAATATTTAAAAATAACAATCCAAATATTTAATAGGTTCTTTGATTGATATTAAAATATACAGTTTATCTTATATATCAGTATTTTAATTAAATTAATATAAAGTAATATAAAACTATAAGTTTTTACCTGTAAAAAAATAATAACCAAAAAGTGTCGGATCGTTTTGTGAGATCGAAACAACAAAAAAATTTTTTGTGGATAGAACCTTATCTGTCCTAGGCTATAAAAAGTAAATTAAAACGTATTCTTTAATGCGTACGATTAAAAATAGTTTGCAATCAAATGGAAATAATATTGCATCTGAGCCTAATTCAGCCATGGACTTGGATTAGGTACGGATTAGCAACGAAAAATATACCTATAAATACAAATACGCCTCACCTCTACTCCAAACTACTGACATTTGATCCGCAATTACATTTTTAAAATCCAACTTTCAGTTAAGTGAGGTCAGGTCAATACGCGATCCACGGTTGTATTTTTAAAAATCGGTTTTGCAGTTAAGTCTAGTTAATCCGCAATTGCTTCAACCCTATATTAATGACACTTACCAATACTACAATATCAGGGAAAGGGAAAAAAATTAAGGTTGACCCTACAGGCCATCACTGCAACTTTCCGCTAATTTCAAATACTCGAGCTCGAACTTGAGATACGAGCTCAAAGGGAATTTTCAAGATAAATGAACGTATGAACCGATTTTAATGCGGTTTGCCGCAATTGATGCTGTTTTTTGAAGTTAAGAGCTGATTAGATTTTGGAATCGATCAATACATTAGTTTAAAAGCTGTTTCAAAAACATTTTTTTAAATTTATTTTTTGAGTTTTCTCATATCTGCAGAGCCGCATTGATTCAAATTCACATGAAATCTAATGGCACTAGAATTCTTTCGAATGCAATGAACCGCGTTTCGATCGGTCAAGCCATTCAAAAGTTATAAGGAATTTACATATACACACACATACACACAAACACATACATACCAAGGGACATCCTCGTAGGAATAGTCAGTATAGCTTCCTAGGACTTGATTTTCGAAAACCGGGGTGAAACCAATAACTCCCCCATTTTTTGAAAATCATTGATTTTCGTCGAGAGAAGTTAAAAAATTGTTACCTTAAATTCTAGATTTGCTAAAGTGTTGGCGCTTACCCTCAAGCTAATAAGAGCAGAGCTTCCGCACTTACAAGAAATAGACGGAATAAAGGATTTGAAGTACTTAAAAGATTTGCAAGCGGCTGTTGCATACAAACTCGATGTGGATGTTCCTTTGAAAACTTATTTTAGAAAAGGATACGACTTTCCAAAACGACTAAGGGATACCGTTACAAAAGACTACTTAGTCGACGCTGTTACAAATGCACGAGTCAATTTACGAACTGTAAGTATGACTTTCTAATCAAGGTTTTAATATTTTTTTTAAATAAATACTAGTAACGCTATTAAACATTACTAATATTCCCTTTAACCACTTCTGGTAAGCTTAAATTGCTTGTGTTAGAAGCGGTTCACGACAGTAGTCGAAATGCGGATTCGAATCCACGACCTTTCGAGTTTGCGGTCCGCGCCCTGCCATTAGGCTACTGACGCTTAATAATAGATGTTAGAAGTATGATATATAAGAACGATATTAGAATATTGCAGTGACAGAACAGTACCATCCTTACAGTAACAGTACCAAGAACTTCTACCACTCATATCATCCCATAGGACGTCGTTAGAGACGACAGAAGGAACCTGAAACAGATGGGCAGCAGCTATTACAATTGAAAATTGATTTCAATTGAAAATAATAAAACCTGCCAACCCGCCTGCCAAGCGTGTCAACTATGACGAAATCCCTCCTCTGAAGCAGTTTATGGGGGAATGATAACGATAACTAATATGATAGATGCAACACCTCGTAAGAATTATACGACTTGACTTAATATGAAAAACATATTTCAAAAAAATGTCTTTTAATGATCACCATCATCATCATCATCATTAAAGCTCGCCAAGGATGGCCAAAAGGTACGATCCTGAGCCACCTGCATCAATCGACTTCCTGGATTTTTTAAGTCTTCACTTCATTTAGTGGGGAAAGCCTCGTATTTCACTTACCGGTACAGACTGCCACGCGAACGCGTCAGTTCTGAGCTATATAGCAGGTAAAGCTGTTGGTCCTGCACCTGATCTCTCTCTGGTCGTGAGGAACTGACATCGGACTATAAGAGTGAGGGAATTGAGAGTGCACCGGTGCTTGCGCATACACTTGAATACTATAATCCTGTCCTGCGCCGATGAAATTTAGATAACCAAAATTCGGTCTGGAGGACGTTATATATTGAACAGGATATCCTATCCTTTTCCCAAAAATAATGCCTCCGTGTACAACGTGCCGAAAGAACAAATGCTTAATATTTTTATATATTAGAGTATATACAATATATGTCAATTCTAGGTACATGACCTGCAGCCAGAAGGTTTACTTTTCGACGGTAGTGAATACACCTGGAAAGATCTGTGCGAGTGTTGTGACTGTAAACAAATAGTTGCTGATATCGTCGGAAACCTAAATACAACATTGATTGATAGAGATGTAAGTGGAATTTCTAAAGGTGTTATTTTAGAACGTAAAGGTGTATTTTTTTTATAGAATTTGGATGACAAACGAGCTCACAGTCCACCTGATGGTAAGTGGTTGCTGTGGCCCATAGAGATCTACATATATCCTCGATTATGAATCAAAATGCATTGTCACCCGTGAGGACTAAGATGGAATGCCTCGCTTCCAGTAAAAAGGGTCTCCGGTTCTCTACTAAACTACTACTACTACTCTACTAATAAAGCTGCAGCATGCACGGCTCTACCACGAAGAAAATTATATTAAAAAAAAATTACATAACTTTTCATTTCAGCTCCAACAACTCCAAGAAGAAGCATTTTGGCGTTTCGGATTCATTTCGAACATTTTAGAACGCATTGAAGATCTAGTCGGCCACGTCGCCCGACTACTGGGCGTAGTTAGTAAAGTGGACTTAGAAGGCTTGGTGCAAGGTCGCCTGGTCTCCGTGATAGATACAGCTATGCAGTTACTTATGGATGATACCCTGAACAGTATTGTTTTTAGGTAAGAAACCTAAAGAAGAATTAGGACAGCTGAATTTCATTAATTCTCTAAACGCAATTCAGCTAGTTTCATACTTTTCTGATCTAATTATACTTCTTTCATACCAATTATCACGTTTACGTGTATGTTCCACGTTTCTGTGTTTGTCTATTCGCATAGAATTTAGTAAAGTGATTTTAAACTAACTTCCCGATGAGAAAGAGACTTGAAATTTTAAACACAGCTCATATCGGATGATGATGTAAGAATATGAAAACGTGGTATATTTATTTTACCTCAATGATAATTATTTTTTATTATATTTACTTCTAACATTCTAATCAAGGATTTTTAAAAAAAAATAAAGTTAAAATTTCAACTTAATTACGACCCGATACTTGGTACAGTTCTATTTATTTCTGAATGACTTTTGAAGGAATCAGTTCACCGCAAAAGTGAAAATCCGGGAGAAATTTATGGCGAGCAGTTACCGCCTGAGTATCTATAACTAACTAAGATATTTGATTAAAAAAAAATAATCCAAAAATTAAATGTTTATTAAAAATAAAATCTGTCTTTAAAGAACGAAAAAAAAATAAAAGTAATTTCACATTCCGCAGTTGGTGCTAAGACACACTCGTATGTATAGAAGTATTAAATCCCCGAATTTAGATGTTATTAAATTATACTTTTTTCTTTGTATTTCATTGATATTATTTTGTATTGCCATTACTTTTTATTGAGAGTTTTTTTTTTAACTTTTAAGTGGACTAAAGAATACCACAATCTCAATGTCGTCTGAACAGTTATAAAACTAACTTAATCCTCTATTTTGCTGAGATACTCAAACGCATCAATTTTAAGATTCCGTTAAGTCCCGTGCTGTTAGTCAATGTGGGCGACTTATGTGCCACCACGAGTTTTAACGGCTTATTACAGTTCATCGTAAAATTGAGTAACGTTTGAATATTTAGCCGTTAGAGGTAGAATTTTGTCTCCTAATTGATATGGCAGTATTGCTGTAATATTGGTTATAATATCATCAAAATTGATTCACAATTGATGAATATATCACGTAACATAAGTACATACTAAAGAAAAGATCATAGAGTCAGATTGTAAACTTCTTTCTTTTTTTGAAGTCGGCTCACCTGATGGTAAGTGACTACCGCCGGCCATTAACAACTGCAACACCCTGGTGTTGGATTTAAAAAAGTCCAGAATATTTTCTTGAAGGTCCCTAAGTCGTATTGGTCGGGAAAAATCGCTGGTGGTAGTCGATTCCACAAGGAAGATGTGCGAGGAAGAAAAGTTCTAGTAAATCGCACACTGGTGGACCGCCAATCATGCAGATGGTATGGATGGTACCGCGAATTTAGTGTAATAATATAATTAACTTAAAGCAATTTATTTCAGCATTCATGGTCTTATGAAGGATCTTACTCCGTTAATAAAGAGCGATAGCCTGCAGATCAGCTTACATGATCTCAGCCAGGGGTTGCTAGCGCTGCAGGAATTTAAGAATTCATTACTAGAAGATGATTTAAAAGGTTTGATATTAAGTTTACATTGCTAGTACCTAGTTTCTTTATTTAAAATCGTTTTCTCAACGAGCACACAATCAACCTGATCATAAGTGGATGCTGTGATCCATAGACACCTAAATCTATCTTCAAATGGTAATTAAAATGCAGATGCGTTGTCACCCTTGAAGACTAAGATGGAATGCTTCATTTACAGTAAAAAGTATCCGGTTCTTTACACTCGCCATACGAAACACAGCAGCTTTATTCTACTGTTTGACACTAGTGTTCTGTGAGAGCGTGGTCCTATCCCGGTCGAGTCGACCCATTCGTGCTACAACTATATTATAAATATAGCTGCAGCATGGCTCTATCACGTATAAATATATATCCTTCACATACGTGATATCCTACAAAACAGAAAACAGCAGTAACATCACTACCTACACCTACCCAGATAGACTTCTAGGCACAAAAGGGATCCTTACCACCTCGAAATTATCTAAAATTATATACTAGCGATCCGCCCGACTTCGCACGGGCGATTTCTGGATCTCGACAACCGTAGAGGCCCTTTTAAATACACATGAAAATTTTATCAAAATCGGTCGAGCCGTTTTTGAGCTTTAGCGAGACTAACGGACAGCAATGAGGGCAACCACGGCATCTTTTTCTGCCACCAGAAAAGAAACCAGTATATAAGGGGTTCCATCTTAGTGAATAAGTGATAATGCATCTGTAGCCATCTTTTTATGAAGTGGTTGTTGATATTAAGTATGTCTCTTATTTTAATACCATAAAAAACGGATCGTAATGGAGAACGAAAAGTTTCTTGAATACATACGGCGTCATTAATATTTGACGGGTGACGGCGAGCTCCGCGGGCTCGAATCCCGCACGGAACAAGTATTTGTATGGGCCTACAAATAATTGCTCCTTTTTGATTTTTGTCCTTGTGAAATTTATGTATCTAAAACTGCCTCCACGATACAGGAAAAAATTCAAAAAAAAAAGATATAACTTGAATAATCGAATGCAATATAGTATTGAGCTAATGAGTATTGAGAATTGATTTGTGTTGCTGTGGAAGAGAGACATGAGAGCAGAAGTACAACATGAGAGTACAGCAGATAGGTTGGTAATGTAGGTCATAATTGAAGATTTTTTTTTCAGTGCAAGTTTCTGAGCTGTTTCCGGACCCTGAGAAACTGGAAACGGACCTCAGTGGTCTAGGAATCAACAACACCAACTTCTGGTCCATCGCTGCACCTCGAATACAAGTTGGATCTTTCCACTTGAAACCGGTAACTTTCAATATAATATTCAAGTGCATTATATTTTTTTAATTATAGAATAAGGTTGGCAAATAAGCACATAGTCAACCTGATGGTTAGTGGATTCTGTGGCCCATAGACATCTACATTTATCCTCGATTAAGAATCAAAATCCCTCGGTTCGAGTAAAAAGGGCCTCCGGTTCACTACGCTCGCCATACGAAACACAGCTGTGTTAAGCTGCTATTTTGCGCTGGTATTCTGTGAGAGCGTGGCCCTCGGTCGAGCTGACCCATTCGTCCTACAACCATAATATAGCTACAACGTGGTCTACGTATAATGATAAATGGTGTGTTTAAATGAAATCGTTAATAATAAATAACTACTTAGTATAATTTGAATTTGCTGCTTTTAGCAGTGTCTTAAGACCATATCGGCTTCTAGTTTTGCGAGGTGAAACTTTTGTATTGTTAGAAAAAAGAAGAAGAAAAAATATCTGTTTTTTTTTAATAAAAAAGTTAAATCCTATTTCGAAGAACTAATAACCATAAAATATTTTCAAATAATGAACTTGGTGCTAAGTTATAGCACAGAGTAACTACTACTAACAGTCGGTGATTGAAGGAGTCTAGACGGGGCAATCGTGCGGTGCGGTGCGGCCCGAGACGCGAAAGCTGTCGTAATTTTATTGGCACAGTATTAGAAAATACTACACAAGTCATAACTTACGCACTCCATTCCTTAGAACGCTCCCGTCCCCACAAAAAAAAAGTCAAGAGGCGTCAAATAAGCTGATCTGGGAGGTCACTGGACAGGGCCGTCGCGACCGACCCAATGCTCTCCAAACTCTGTTTTTGTAAAGACTTTAAGGTGCTTGAAATAAGGTTAATTTTTCTTTATTTTGTGTATTGTATTAATACAAATAAAACTGCACTTTTAAAAGTCTTATTGCCTTGAGTTACGGTCCATTTCAGTTTGTTTTAACTATACAGGTTTAGTGTGACTGTAATTTAAGTAGTTTTAATTATTTTTGGGATGAAAAATTACCTATATTAAAAATGATAGAAATCGATTCATTAAACGAATCTGAACAAACTAGTTTCAGGGTGTGCGTTAATTATGTTACGAGTACATGTTGTATATTAGTGTACGTACTTTTGTATTACTTATCTCGTTATGTCATATTATGTCCGGCAGATCTTCGCCGCGAAACAAGACGTATACCGAATAAGCAACTTTGTGTGCGAGGGGGAGGACATGTCCAAGGTCATAGTGCCGGGGAATGTGGACGTGGTCACCCTGGACGATATCTATGGCGCGGTGATAGAGCAGTTTTGTGACCTGGACGATATCAGAGCGAAGCAGGTGGTGCCTGTGCTGATGCAGAACTTGAATTTTACGTTCATCATTAACAAGGTAACTGAATCATCAAAATATACAATATTAAAAAATCTAATCTCCGAAACCGCCTAACCGATATTAAAGCAATATTGTACCTAAATGTGTGAATCCAACTTGAGATATAAGATAGCTTTTTTAAAATATACATTCAGTAAATACTAGGAACAGACAAAAACTAGTTAGGTACCAGTTGGTGGACTCCTCAGAATCAATATTTCATTCATGGGGTAATGTTTACTCTTTTACAGTAAGGTCTCAAACTATGTATGTTTGGCGATACCTTGTTCAAAAAATGTAAATGGATACATTTTTTTGTTATAGGATAAGGGTGACAAACAAGCACACAGTTCACCTGATGATAAGCCGTTACTGCGGCCCATAGACATCTACATTTATCCTCGATTACAAATCAAAATCGACTGCCTGCTCCGTGGCGCAGTGGCTTAGCAATGAGTTGTTGCGCTGGGGGCCGCGGGTTCGAATCCCGCACGGAACAAATATTTGTATGGCCTACAAATAATTGTTCCGGGTCTGGATGTTTGTCCTCGTGCAGTCTATGTTTGTAAACTGCCTCCACGATACAGGAGAAAATCCTAGTGTGGGGTTAACGTTTCTAAAAAAAAAAATGCAGTTGCGTTGTCAGCCGTGAGGGGTCGAGCCGTGGGGTCCACATAATAAATGCAAACACACAGATTGTATAAAAAGGGTTATTATAATTTTTTTGTAGAATAAGAGTGACAAACCAGAACACAGTCCACCTGATGGTAAGTGAATGCCCATAGCGTTGCTCTTTTTACTGTAAAGGAAACATTCCATCTTAGTCCTCAGGGGTGACAACGCATCTGCATTTTGATTCTTAATGGAGGATAGATGTAGATGTCTATAGATAATAGCACCCACTTATCATCAGGTGCGGTGCGTAAAATATAATAATAATAGTACTTCGCTTCAAGGAAATCGATTTCCCCTTCGATTCCTTTGATAATATAATGTTATTAATTTATATTAAAAATTATCCTTCAAGATATTTTTACATATATTCGATTTTGTGATTCCAGATCAAAGATTGGTTATTAGCAGAACTATACGTAGCATCAGACCTCACAACATCAGAGGGCGAGCGAGTGATAGAGAACTTACCACAGATGGCTTCCCTCACGCCGGTGGTGCAAAACAATATTGGCAGCATAAGTGACTTAATGGCTAATGAGCCCATGCTCGATTACTTTAAAACTGATTTCTCGTTTGATAGTCTATTCGCAGGTGAGTAAAAGTAACGACTAAGTAATTTAGTCGCTTATACAATGTATATCAAACAACATGGTGATCCTCTTAGGAAAGTATAAATCTAAATATTTCATTTAAGACTGATTATTTTTTTTTTGTAAAGGGATGTATATGTTCACATTATGTAACTTACTAAATTCGATCGTGTAAACAGAAAAAATGTTGTTCACATCTGAACTAACTAACACACGCATTGGTAAAGCGGAGTCTTTGTCAATTCTCCTACTCCCCTACCAATGCAGAGGTAATAAACCCACATACAATATACAAATAAAAAAATATTTAAATTTAATTAGATTTTTATGGTCGAGTTTTCTGTAGTAAAATTCTTAACCACGGATTTTTTTTTACATTTTATATAAGTCGTAAATGCGGCAGCTGTATTATGATTGTAATTGTAGTACGAATGGGTCGGCTCGACCGAGGAAGGTCACCTGCGTGAAATAGTGTCAAATAAGTTAAATAGTGGGTGATAAGAACCGGAGACCCTTTTTACGGAAACGAGGCATTTCATATTAGTTTCCAGGGGTAATAAGGCATTCTGGATTTTGATTCTTAATCAAAGATAGACGTAGATGTCTATGAACCACAGCATCCACTTACCATCTTGTGGACTGTGTGCTCGTTTGTCTCCCTTCTTCTGTATAAAAAAAAGTTATGCACTTAAGTTTACCCCATACAAACTTATGTTCTGTGTTGGCAGTTATACTATTTTTTACTTAAAAAAACTTTACACTAGGATTTTGTCCTCTATTGTGGATGTAGTTTACAAACATGAATTTCACAAAGACAAATATCTAGACCCGGAAAGGCCATACAAATACTTGTTCCGTGCGAGATTTGAACTTGCAACTTGCTAAGATACTGTGCCACAGAGCAGTCAAAATTAAATCCATTATTACAAAGGAAAACTTTGTAAAGTTTTTATAAATAGCGATAACCTACTTATTTAATTTGAAACCCAGAGATAGCACATGACTCCCGACAAATGGCGATATGTCTATTTCGGTCATGCCGAACGTATATAATGGCCAAAATATCTGGACTAACAACAGTCTGCAGCGTGGCTTTTTAGATGTCTGGTACAGCGGTCATCAATCCGCCTGCCAAGGGTGGTGCTTAAGACAAATCATCAACTGCAGCAGTAGACTATTGCAGGCTGATGAAGAATGATAGTCACAAAGGACAGTTTTTGAGATTTTGCTCGCACTTCAAGACCAGCAACGCAACTGCAATTCCTGTGATGTTGCAGTTGTACATGGGCGGCGTTCGAATGTTCATGCCAACTCTTCCATAAAAAAAACTCGACTACCAGAATCAAAACATGCCTTGTGTGACAGTGGTTTTAGAATCCTGCCTACCCACCAGTATAGGAAATTCGCTATCCTCATTTTTAATGGGTTTTCACATATTAATCGAGTTCGTAAGCCTCTTCGGCATACCGCATAAAAAATTAAGCAGGAGGGTTTATAGTATATTAACGAAAAAAATCGAGATTAAGTTGCACCTCGTATACTATGAAAAACCACACCTCGTGGGCTGATAAATTTCTTTTCCGTATCTCGATGCGGGAGGGTTTTCTTGCTTGCATTACATAGTCGCAGAGAATTTGCATTACATAGTCGCAGAGAATTTGCATTACATAGTCGCAGAGTTATTGCCAAGGCAAAATCAGAGCACATAGGCAGAATTGGCGAGAAACTAGTTCGCCTTCCTTCGGGAACCCGTGCATTCTGGTCTCTTGCCAAGGCTGTCCAAGGGAATTTCTGTAAGCCATCACTACCATCTCTGCACAGGGAGGACGACTCCCTGGCCCAAGACGCAAAAGACAAAGCTGACCTTTTAGGCTCCCTTTTTGCGTCCAACTCGACCCTTGATGACGGGGGGAAAACACCGCCGACCATCCCGCGATGTGAGTGCTCCATGCCGGATGTGCTGTTCTCACAGCGCTCGGTTCGCAAAGCACTTCTCTCCCTGGACATCCAGAAGTCGAGTGGGCCTGACGGAATCTCCCCAATTGTGCTGAGGACGTGTGCTCCGGAGTTGGCACCGGTCCTAATGCGTCTTTTCCGGTACTCCTACTCCCAAGGCGTAGTCCCGAATTCATGGAAGACAGCTTTTGTTCACCCGATCCCTAAAAAAGGCGATCGCTCAGACCTGTCCAACTATAGGCCTATCGCGATCACCTCCTTGTTCTCCAAAATAATGGAATCCATTATTAACTGCCAGCTCATCCGGTACCTTGAGGATCACCAGCTGATTAGTGACCGCCAATACGGTTTTCGTCGGGGTCGATCAGCTGGTGATCTTCTGGTCTACTTAACTCGTAGATGGGCGGAGGCAGTAGAGTCCAAAGGGGAGGCGTTGGCCGTTAGTCTGGACATTGCGAAGGGCTTCGATCGGGTTTGGCACTAAGCGCTTCTTTCGAAGCTCCCTTCCTAAGGGCTTCCCGAGAAATTATGCAATTGGATCACCAGCTTCCTTGCAGATCATCAAGGTCGTTGTAGACGGTGCATGTTCTGACTACAAGCCTATTGACGCTGGTGTTCCACAAGGCTGTGTGCTATCACCAACGCTGTTTCTTCTGCATATCAATGATATGTTGCTAACTGGTAACATTCATTGCTATGCGGATGACAGCACTGGTGATGCTCTATACACCGGCCGTGCCAATATTTCTCGGGAAAACGTCGCCGAGTACCGGAACAAACTTGTGTCTGAAGTCGAGTCTTTGCTGAACAAAGTCTCGGATTGGGGGCGACTAAATCTAGTCCAGTTTAATCCTCAGAAGACACAAGTTTGCGCGTTTACCGCTAAAAAGAACCCCTTTGTCGTATCTCCTCAGTTTCAAGGCACTCCCCTTCTTGCCTCAGCCAGTATTGGTATCCTCGGAGTCGACATATCGAGTGACGTGCAGTTTCGTGGTCACTTGGAAGAGAAGGCCAAATTGGCCTCTAAAAAGCTTGGTGTGCTCAGCAGAGCGGGACAGTATTTCATGCCGGCACACCGCCTGCAACTTTACAAGGCGCAGGTTTGGCCCCACATGGAATACTATTCCCATCTCTGGGCAGGGGCTCCCCAGTACCAGCTCCTTCCACTTGACCGCATCCAGCGCAGAGCGACTCGAATCGTCGACGACCGAGCCCTTTCCGATCGGCTCGATTCATTGGCACTGTGAAGAGAAGTTGCATCCCTTTGCATTTTCTTTCGCATCTACCATGGGGAGTGCTCTGAGGAATTGTTCGGATTAATCCCAGCCGCCAAATTTCACGAACGCACATCACGGCAGAACTCCCGATACCATCCACACCATCTGGATGATTGGCGGTCCACCACTGTGCGATTTAGAAGATGTTCTCTTCCTCGCACGACTTCCTTGTGGAATCGATTACCATCAGCGATTTTTCCGGACCGATACGACTTAGGGACTTTCAAGAAAAGAGCGTACTCCTTTTTAAAAGGCCGGCAACTCATCTGCAATTCCCTCCTTGGTGTTGCAGTTGTTCATGGGCGGCGGTAGTCACTTATCATCAGGTGAGCCGCATGCTCGTTTGCCCCCTCTCCTATAAAAAAAAAATTATAATTAGCGTTTTATTTGTGAGTTCAAAGTGATATTATAAATTAATTTAACTGCCTCCTTGGAAAGTATGAGGTCTCAGACTCTGGAATAGACCTGTGCTTGCGCATACACTTGGGAACTATAATCCTATCCTGCGCCGAAGGCTTGTCTCCGTTGAGGCTGGCCACCATGACCGTAATTCGGTCTGGAGGACATTATAAATTAAGCAGATTTATTAGAGAACATCAGCATAATGATTTGTTATATTTACGCGAACACTACATTTTTAAATGAAACTAGTATTTACGGATTTTATAGCGTATATTAATTTATTTTATTTTCCCGACATTTCGAGTACTTTATAGCACCCATGGTCACGGGGAAACTGAGGTGTTCGACGTCCCAATGTTATAGTTAACCACGGCTACCTCCAGATTAAACCCGATGACAGGAGCATACCATTGAAATCGCGAGGTTTTACGAACTGATTCGCTGTCGATGATCCTCGTTAGAATGAGCGTTGTGTTGCTACTCTTTCGCTTTGAGGCAAAGGTGGATATAAAAGAAATTAATAATATGTTGAATATTTAGGTCGTAGAACTCATTTCTGCTTAAGAGTTTCTCTGGGTAGGTACCACCCTTTTACCTATTACAGTAGTACTTTCACTGCTCTGTTCCGGTCTAAAGCATAGAGAGAGAAAGAGAGAGAGAGAGAGAGAGAGAGAGAGAGAGAGAGAGAGTCAGAAAGTTGACGGCCTTTCATCCCGGTGCCTCATAAAGCACGTAAATCCGTTGGTCCTGTGGCGGATCACTCTCTTATCGTGTCGGATTGCCCACCTATCGGTCTATGAGAGTGAGGAAATAGAGAGATCTGCGCTTGAACAAACACTCGTGCAATATAATCTTGTCCCGCACAAATGACCAGTATCCGTTGAGACTAATGGCCGGCCGAAATTCGGTCTAGAGGACATTATTATTATGGTTCAAAAAGTGTTCACATATTTTCCATAACCGCATTTATAATAAAGTATTTGTTTCAGCGGGCGACTTCATGGCAGACGCAGGTAGAATGTTTTGCGGTAAACCATTCAATACTCATGTGAACAGAATCTTTAAATCAATCATCGAAACTAAAGACCTCACGAGCGAAGCTGATCCCGAGCAACTGAAAGTTCTACCGAGTAAGACAATTTTATTTATATATTTATTTAATCTTTATTGAACCTTACAAACTGTATAGGATCAAAAGGCGTACTTAATACTAAAAGCGTTCTCTGCCAGTGAACCTTAGGCACTAAGGAGACGGTTACAAAGAACATAAAAATATATAAAAAGAAAACAAATATACACAAAAATATAAAAAGCTTTGTTATATAAATATAAACTTTTTTATTAAACATAGATTATAAATAATACTTAATGAAAGTCTCCCTTGCGTTTAATTTACCACTCGTTTGGAAAATACCTCTGTCCTGAGAAGAACCGGAAAGAAACCCAGCGGGACATTTTTAGGGAAAAAAAATATATTCTAAAAATAAAATATATATAATTTTTCGATTGAATATGTAAAGTTACGCCTGTAATTTCCAAGGGAGTATGCATTGTCCAACGTGCAGCAAGCTACTCTGATTATGTTTCACCCAAAAAGTTTGGGCAGAGACGGAATATTTGAAACAAGTAATAAGTGTCTAGCCATAAGCCCATCGCCTACACAATCACAAATGCAATATCCCATTAGTCGCCTTTTTGACATGCTAGGCAAGTAACACAGTTGGCACATTGTTTTTTGTTATAATTCGTACATAAACATGAGACGTGTATGTACCAAACGAACATGGGAGAAATCTTTATTAAAATATAATCGTTTTACACGCACTACAGCTGAAATTGGTTGACTCGACCGGGCGAGAATCTAGCTCCCTTAAAATACTAGCATAATATTCTGTTTCGTTTGGTGAATGACAAGAATCCAAGGCCCTTTTAACTGGACAAGGGACGTTCCATTTTGGACGTTGCATTTTAGTTTTAAGAAATGACAGCACTTGATATTTGATTGCAATTCGAAGATATAAGTTTCTCTGGAGTGGACCATAATATAAACTTAGTATCAGGTAGACAGTGTACTTGTTTTTCATTATTAATTGTATGAAAAAAATAATGTATGAAATCTAACCGAGTATCATTATTTTTTATACATTAATTACAACCAATGAAAAGTCCACAGCTGAACCTTACCTCTTAACATAGTTTGCTTCATGCAAGCGCGTTGGCAGTTTCAGATTTTTTTTTAAATATTACTACGTTCTGTTTCTGTTTCCCTCTGTCGCCTCTTACGACACCCACGGGATGATATCGGATAGTGGATTTACTCTTACTCCACCGCTCCATGGCACATATTCATAATCGTGAATATTTAATTCAGGATATTGACTTATAATTTTTGATCTGCTTAGGACACAATAACTAATTTTATCTTCTTTGCAGCTATTAATTCCGTTGCTGTTAGAATGATCCGTGATATCTTAATTTTTGAAAGGGTCTTAAAGCAGGAAAGAGTCCGCCATTGGGGCTTTGCGACCTCCTTCTCTTTCTTTCACGTTATCATCATAATCATCATTAGCCCATTACAAATCCATTGCTGAACATAGAACTCACCTAAAGGATGACACAAAGCACGGTCCAGAACTATCTGTATCCATTAACTTTCATCTGTTATCAATCTACCTCAGAGTCTTTATTATAACTTTTTCTTTATCACTATATACATTTCGATTATCTCAGCGGACTTCTGCCGTTCGTTGTACAAGCAGATCGTCAGCGTTGACGGTGGAAAGATCGTATGGAGCTTTGTGAAGCCACTGATTATGGGCAAAATACTCTACACCCCAAACACGCCAGCGGTCGAGAGAATTATAAAAACGGTAAGGTATAAACAACACACAAACATATAATGTAATATTTATTATCTAGGCACGCAACAAAGTACCTAACTTTATAACATCTCCCCTTAACAAAATATGTAATAAATATTGAATATTTTTTCAAAGACAAAGTCAAAATATTTGCATTTAAAATCGGGCTTTGCAAAGCACTTTTAAAAGTCAATAAATTTACTAGTAGAAAATATATTACAATGGTCACAATATTAAACCTTGGGGCACGCCCAAAATGCTTTAGAAAACTCAATTCCATTAATAACTTTTTAGTTGGATTTTATAAGGTTCGCCGATTTTTTTGACACAAAAATAACTAAATTTGCTTAACAATGCATCATGATTTACACAATCGAATGCCGTAAATAGGTCACACCTATAATAAAAATTATTTGAATACCATTTATACTAATACTAATTAAATGAATACAATTAGTACCAACTCTTCATTATTGTCCTGTGCTTTGTAGTACATTGATATCACTGAGCATAATGCTGCGGTCTGGATTGCAGCACTGATTTTCAGAAGGCCTCAATTTCAATTGTTTCTAACGTTGTTACAGGCCAATGAAACTTTCCAACCAATGATGAAGACGGTCAATTTGGTGCACTCCTTCGCAAGAGCATTTTCTTCAGTGAAGACATTATCTGAACATCGGGTGGGGCTAACCGCTCTCCAGAATCTGCTTACTGCACCTAATACTCAAGAACTAAGAAAGAATTTGCTTGGTAACATAGATATACCTGACATTGACGTCGAGAGTATGTTTGAGAAGATAGGAGATGTACAGGTGAGTTTAATTATCATAATCAGATCATCAGAATCCATCACAGGTCATCACACCACGCACTTGAAATATTTCTCGTCATCAATTTCTAAAGTCAGTCATAAAGATAAGTATTCATCCCTGGCTTTATTTTATAGGATAAGGGTAACAAACGGGCACACAGTCCACCTTATGGTAAGTGGTTGCTGCGGCCCATAGATATGTACATCTAACCTCGATTACAAATTAAAATGCAGATGCGTTGTCACCCTGAGGGCTGTGAGGGCACTGTGAGGGCTAAGATGGATTGCCTCATATCCAGTAAAAAGGGTCTCCGGTTCTCTACACTCACCTTACGAAATATGCTATTTTACGCTGGTATTCTGTGGAGCGTGGTCCTTCCCCGGTCAAGCCGACCCATTCGTGCTACAACTATACTATACTAATATAGCTGCAGCATGGCTCTACCACGTAAAAGGTTCAGGCGATTGAGCAATAAAGAAAAACATATCAATCAGTCTGAACCCAAATTCTAACTGTCTGAAGAAATATAAAATAAATTTAACAAATAACTATTATCATCAGGATCTAGGCAGCATTCTACAAAAGGGATCTGATTTATTGGAATGTATAAACTTAAACCGGTTCCAACCGGTGTTGGATGAGCATCAGCTTAGCAATGAAGCTGTCAAATTGATGAGGGTCAATGAGTTTTCAGCTGGTGAGCATTTTTGTTTTATTATTTAAAGTTTATAGAAAAGTGATTCAATAAAAATTCCTTTTTTTTCTCTTTGATATTTACGTAACTACTATAAAATATATATATATATATATAATATAAATTTCTGCAAATAGTTTGATCAAATATGTAATGTTCGGGGTATTATTATATGTAAATAGAAGTATAATTTATTATTTCCTTACAGGCTTAGTGTTTATGAACAACGATACAGGCGTAGAAGTGCCATTAAATGTGGAATACAAAATTCGAATGGACATAGAAAACACACCGACTACAAACAGATTAAAAAATTTGTACGTATATAATTTACGATAGATAATTACAAACCTTTGAATAATAACATACATTATACAATCATAAACACAGTATAACGGCCAGTTTGAAATTCACTAGGCGAAGGAGTTGAGGACAATCAAGTACAGCGTTTTTTTATAGGAGAGGGGGGCAGATGACCATACAGCTCACCTGATGGTAAGTGACTACCGCCGACCATGAAAAACTGCAACACCAAGGGAATTACAGGTGCGTTGCCAGCCTTTTAAAAAGGAGTAAGCTCTTTTCTTGAAGGTCCACACCTATGCCGGTAGTTGTTAGGAGCACTAAGCTCGAAGATGTTGACGAGTATGTTTACCTGGGACAAATAACCCGACTAGGTAAGTCCAATTTTGATCGTGAGGTGAATCGGCGGATTCAACTCGGTTGGGCAGCGTTCGGGAGATTTCGACAACACATCTTCTTTTCAAGTATACTTCAAAGCTTTAAAACGAGATTCTACAACCAGTGCGTGTTGGCAGTGATCACTTATGGATCTGAGACGTCATCCTTTACTGCTGGCCGTATGAGGAAGCTCAAGGTCACTCAGCGAGCTATAGGGAGTGCTCGGGTTTTCTCTGCGTGATAAACTTAGAAATGAGGATATCCGCAGTAGAATCAGAGTCACCGACATAGCCCCACGGATTAGAAAGCTGAAGTGACTATGGGCCGGACCTATAGCTCGAAGAACCGACAACCGATGGGGAAGCAAGGTTTTTGAGTTGGAGCTTCGTACCGGTAGGTGATGTGTGGAACGGCCCCCCACTAGATGGAGTGACGACTTGGTAAGACATGCAAGAAGTCGATGGATGCAGATGGCTCAGGACTGTGCATGGGGGATTTTTTGGGGTAAAACTATGTTCAGCAGTGGACTTGTGAAGGGTTATAATGATGACGAATATGATAATGACGATAGATCCCAGGTCTGTTTCTAGTTCTTTCTTTATTAAAACTTGATTATTAAGGGAGTAAAAAGCGAGGTTACATTTTTTTCTCCTCGTAAAACGAATGTAGTGACATTTGTCAACGTTTAGAAAATATTATTTTGAGAGCACCATTTCTCAAAGCGCAGCAAGTCTTTCTGCAAAAGCGCGGGATCTGTCTTATCCGCTAATAAGTTTAACTATTTTTAGATCATGAATGATCGGCTGATGAATGTTCATATCTATTTTATATTTCTTTTTTTATTTATTATTTATTGTTCTCTATTGTTCTCTTGTATTCCTTGCTTCGGCTTCTCTTCTTTGTTATACAGGTTCCATCTATCTCATTTGTTGTTCTGAGTATGAAACGTTATATAATTTCGTTCTCTTCTACCCACAGCTTTTGGGTACCCGGCCCTGAAGCGAGCTTCATCCAAGACATGCGCTACTTCCGCGGTTTCATTCAGATTCAAGATATTATCGACAAAGCCATCATCGACATCTCTGCGAACCGCACCAACATGCTGCACAAAAGGGAAACTCTACACGATTACGACCTAGATCGAGCCATGTACACTCAACAAATGCCTTACCCTTGTTATAGAAAGGACTTGTAAGTAATCGTAAAAAAAAAAAATTATCTCAGGAATTAGAATGAAATAGATTTTTGTAGTAAATACTTCTTTAGAATCGTTGTGATTTGAAGCTCGGTGAAACGGAAACGCGACGCTAAAAGTGACAAACATATACGTCTATAGGATTTTGCCTGTGAGAGAAAGAGATGGACATACAGTACTCAGTGCTTCCTCTTATCTCGGTCTCAAGATATTAATAATAAAAAATGTTTTCTTTGGCCCATAGACTCCGTCGTCAGCTGTGAGGACTAAGATGGAATGCTTCTTTTACAGTAAAAAGGTCTTCAGTTCTCTATACTCACCAAAAGAAACACAGGAGCATTAAGCTGCTATTTTACGCTGGTATTCTTTGAGAGCGTGTTCCTTCCCCGGTTGTGCCGACCCATTCGTGCAACAACTATACTATTAATATAGCTGCAGCATGGCTCTACCACGTAAAAAAATTTTGATAAGCTATATTAAATTAATGAATACATTCTATATACGTCCCACTGCTGAGCACAGGCCTCTCATTTTTGAGAGGGTTTTAGGGCAAGAAAATGTCCCCCGCGCTGCCCCAATGCGTATTGGCGAGCTTCACATGTCTTCGAAATATTTGACACGATGTTTTCTTACGTCGCTGAGCACGCGGTAAATCAGCACTTAAAATTGCAATTAACAATTTCATTGGTGCCGGTGCGGTGGGGTTCGCACCCGGGTTGCTGGCGTACTGTGAAACTTACAGCGAGCAAACCCCTAAGCTACCACAACGCTGGGCCTAAGCGCCTAACTCTCATGAATCAATGAATTAATTTAAATATTAATAACGTGTATTGTAATGTTTTCAGTTTCCAAGCCTCTCTGTATGAATCGCAGTCCCTAATAGTGGCGTTCTTCTTTTCTTTGTTGTTCACGACTTCCTCAATCGTGCGGTTCATCGTGTCTGACAAGGAAACTGGGAACACCATGGTAAGATTTAATTTTAGTTTCGTATTCACGTGCAAAGCCAAATACATTAAATTTCGTTTATGACATAAATTAGTTTATTGTATTTATCCTCGATTAAGAATCAAAATGCTAATGCGTTGTCACCCCTGAGGACGTGAAAATGTTCCACTGGAAGTTAACCAACAAAAATAGTGGGATATTCCGTTGGTACAGGGCGTGCAGGAAGATTTGTTTCATAATTTCCATAGTGACCAAGATAAGGCACGCCTTCTAGCTGTTTCGAATAAGGAATTTAGTCACTAGTTACGTGCTTTAACCATCAAGTAATCTCGGCACATTACTTGATGGGGAAAGCATTGCCGTAGGAATTCGGCTAGGAGCGGCGATTTGTCAACCCCATCAGTGCCCCTGTGGTAGCAGCTTCGACAAGTTTGGGCTGCACGGCCTTTCATGTAAGAGAAGTGCCGGTAGGTTTTCACGACACAGTTCTTTGAACGATGTCATCCGAAGGGCTCTTGTCTCTATAAATGTTCCCTCGGTTTTAGAGCCTTGTGAGCCTTTAGAGACGATGGCAAGAGACCCGACGGTATGACATTGGTCCCTTGTGGGAGAGGTAAAGCCCTAGTGTGGGATGCTACTTGCGTAGACACTCTGGCAGTCTCTCTTCTCAGTGTACCTCGTTTAGAGCCGGGGCGGTAGCAGAGGCAGCAGAACTGAGTAAGTGGCGCAAATATGAGTCTTTGAGAGATGACTACATATTTGTGCCATTTGCTGTAGAGACTATCGGTCCGTGGGGTCCACGTGCGGTGAAGTTCCTAAAGGAACTCCATCCACGGCTGGTCTTTGCCGCTGTTGATAAGAGGACTGGTTATTTTCTCGCTCAAAGGCTAAGTATAGCCATTCAGCGGGGAAACGCAGCCAGCGTTCTTGGCACGATACCGCGGGGAGTAGGACTATATGATAATTAAGTTTCTAGTTTTAGTTTTTAGTTTTTAATATTGTATATAATAAAATATTGTATATAATGTTATGTAAATAAATGATACAAAATAAAAAAAATCAAATTATTCTAATTATTACACATCATTATTAATACAGTATTTTATAATAATTTAAAATTAAAAATGTTGTACAACCGACTTCAATATAAATTATTAAGAATAACTCAAAAACTATTGGCCAGACCTTGATCAAATTTATATGTGACCATATAAGAAGCACCAGCTTTCAAATAAAAACCTAAAAAAAAGTTGAGGTAACACACATATAAAAACATACTGTCGAATTGAGTACCTTCTCCAAAAGGAGATGATTTTTCTACAGTCTTTAAAAATAAAGACTGTAGAAAAAAGTTTCAGATTAGTAAACTAAAGTAGCAATGGACCGGCCATATTGTTAGAAGAGCCGACAACCGATGTGGACGAAAGGTTTTCGAGTGGCAGTCTCGTACCGGTAGACAAAGTGTAGGGCGGCTCCCCGCTAGGCGAAGTGACTACCTGGTAAGACATGCTGGAAGTCGATAGGTATAAGTGGCTCAGGACCATGCTTTGTGGTATACCTTTGGGGCGGCCTATATTCAGAAGTGGACTTGTGAAGGGCTGTAATGATGATGAATAAAATTTTACAAAAAATTAAAGACTTACTCTTTTCCAGCTGATGTCGGTGATGGGAGTGAACTTGACGTACCACACATTGTCGTGGTTCCTGACCTCGTTCGTGGAGCTGGTCATCACCTGCGGGAGCATTGCAACAGTGCTGTGTGTCGGCGGCGTGCTGCCTCGTACTTCGACTTCCTTGATTTTCTCATTGCTGTTCATCTACGGATTCTCCGTACTCTGTTTCTGGTGAGATACTAGTCAACTGAACTAACATTTGCATGGCTTAGCTGTGAGCTACAGCGCTAACAAGTGCCTATTTGTATGGCCTAAAAATGATTGTTCCGGGTCTGGTTGTTTTTCCTTGAGAAATTTATATATGTAAACTGCCTCCACGATACAGAAGAAAATCTTATTGTGGAGGTAACGTTCTAAAAAAACATGGGTGAGTATCGTAGAACACTCGGTTGGAACGAAGTTCCTTTCGTAGTATATTATTATTGATAAAAAAAAATTATATTATTGATTAATAAATACAAGTAAATGAATTACTAGTGTCTATTAAAATGAAGCGTCATTTAAAATATAATTTCTTTCATGGCAAGATAAGAAAAACTGCGAGGGAGATGAATATTATTCCATCTCGCTCGCACTATAGAAAGGGGGTCGTGCCGAAAAATCATACACTTTTTGTCGCCTAGCCCCCATTCGACAAATTCGTAACGTGCGATAAAAAACTTCGTTCCAAAAAAGGAAACAAATATATTTATACCGTGTAGTGGCGATTTAAGAATATCCACTAGCATTATTATAGTTTTCTATCAACATTAACTTTTTCCGAATGTTAACATAGCTGACCCTGTAGAGGCTGATTGGTCGCTTTAAATGATATCGTGCGTAATCTCTTATGAACGTTAGAAAAGCAACAATTTACTCAATTATTAATTAAATAGAAAAAAAACCCTAAACAGTGTAGTGGCGGTGTAAGAATATCCACTGCCCCATATCGTCCCGTGGGTGTCGTGAGAGACAATCAAAACAAACCAGGAGAGCAGCCACTTTTTATTATAGAATAAGGGTAATAAACGAGCACACATTACAACTATACTATACTACTAATATAGCTGCAGCATGGCTCTACCACGTAAAAATGCATGTATTGATATTTCGTGCAAAGAGTATGGACCTACCCACTCTTGTTGCAGTCATGATACAGCTTGGCTCTACCGCCTATAGTTGACACTCATGTGAATTGGATAACTTTTACAAAAGATTGTGCGGTCGGGGGACCCCCGTCATGAACGAAGTTCTTTACGTTATTTTTCAACTTAAATGTGATTTAATAAGTATAAAGTATATAATAGAAAGAAACAGAGAGAAAGAGAAAGAGATGGAAAAGTCGTCTGGACATATATCATAACGCTTTTTCCTTACGTGACGATATCTGCCAATTCATTCTACTGTAAGCCGTGAAAAAGAACTTCGTACCCAACAAAGTTTATTTTTAATAGTCGTCTCTAGCGACACTCTAAGGATGAGACGGTATTAAACGGCATGTTACAAACACGGTTAAATAATTACACCACTTTAAAATTATGTAAAAAAAAACTCATCTAAAATAAATTTCACAGCTACATGATTTCGAAGCTATTCAAGTCGGCCAGCTTCGCAGCAGTGTGTACTGGCATAGCGTACCTCATCTCGTTCATGCCGTTGGTGATTATAATATCTATGGAGACTGTACTCACCAGCTCGTTGAAATTGCTTGTCGTAAGTTTTTTTTAATCATATATACCGTTTTTCTATATATACTGTGTAGTAATATCTACTACCCCACATCACCCCGTGGATGTTGCAAGAGGCGACAGAGAGAAACAAATCAGGAGATTGGTAGCAGAGGCTTCATAATAACGACTAAAAATAAAAAACTGTGGTTGCCGATCCCCTTACTAAGCATGGCAACTTTGGCAACGTCCCCCCTATGCTAGACAGTGGACAGGCTGTAACGGTAAGTATTTTTATTATTAGTAATAAACAAACTAACGTTTTAGATAAAGACAAGTGACTATAGAACCAATGAACACCTGTAACCACTTTCAAACAATAATTGTTATTCAAAATGGCGATAATTTCTAAGCGTGTTTTCAGTTCTGTATGTGTTTAAGGTTAATAACATATTTAAAAAAAAACTATTAATTATTTAAATACTCGTCCATCCATTGGCATAGTAGTGGGGGAGGGTACGAGGCTACGAGAAAAGACAGGTTAAAAGGCACAACACACACACACAAACACTCACGCCTGTCACCCAGAGGGGTGGGCAGAGACTACGGACTTCCATTTGGCGCGATCCTGACACACCTCTCTCGCCTTCTTTACATCCATATATCTACGCATACACGCTCGTCGGTTAAGGGTACTCTACTCCTAATTTGTCAAAAGTCTATTTCAAAATAACTTAAAACAATACCCTTACTGAATACTTTCAATTATAAAAATACAATATAACAAAGACATGTACACTACTAAACGGGTTCTGCGGCCTTTATAATATATTGCACACTAAGTTACTGTCAATTGTAACTCTAGTTGATTGAAAGAGAGCGAGACTAATTCTTTGTTTTGTAAACTGCGAACGTTGTTTTCGACCACCTAACACTGATTTTTTATACGGTATGGTTAAAAACGAGCACACAGTGTCCACCTGATGGTAAATGGTTGCTGCGGCTTATAGACATCTACATCTATCCTCGATTACAAATCAAAATGCAGATGCGTTGTCACCCGTATTAAACCCGACTTAGATGGAATGCCTCTTTTCCAGTAAAAAGGGTATCCGGTTCTCTACACTCACCATACGAAACACAGCAGTTTTAAGCTGCTCTTTTACGCTGGTATTCTGTGAAGGTGTGGTTCTTCTCCGGTCGAGCCGACCCATTCGTGCTACAACTATACTACTAATATAGATGCAGCATAGCTCTACCATGTACGTAAAATATTTTGTTCAATGTGACTAATTTAGTTCTCTTTGATTATTTTGTCAACGTGATTTGAAGTTAAGTTTAGATATATACGGTATTTACTACAAATAGTAATTATATTGTATTTTCACTTACGATATTTACGTAGTAAATATCGTAAGTGAAAATACAATTGCGTGACATATTTGCTGTGTCAGCTACCCGCCCACGCGTCCCACAGCAGTGACACAGCTTTTGTTCTGAATTGCCTGTTTAATAGTATAGATGGAAGTCATCAAGACAAATGATACCAAAGCATTCAATTTTGTACGTGGTAGAGCCATCCTATAGCTATATTAATAGTATAGTTCTAGCACGAATGGGTCGGCTCGACCGGAGAAGGACCACGCTCTCACAGAATACCAGCGTAAAATAGCAGTGTGGTGAGTGTAGATAACCGGGGACCCTTTTTACTGGAAAAGAGGCAGGATGTCTATGGGTCGCAGCAACCACTTACCATCGGGTGGACTGTGTGCCCGTTTGTCACCCTATCCTATAAAAAAAATGTTTTTTACAACAACTACCCTACAGTAGGAGCGGCCTTAACAAAGGCGCGTAACAGACTAAGTGATACAGACTCTCGCACGCGGACGCAAGGTGCATTTTGATTTAATGCGCGCGCCACAACAATCGGTAAGCTATTTTAACGTAGGTCGTATCTGAGGCGTGCAAAGTATTATGAATATTAGCGACGTTGTAATTAGGTTTCATCTCGCAAGTTTGCTATCAGAGAGTGATCCTTCTGTTCTTATTCTATTATATATTTTGTGTTAAAAGCAAAGATTTAGTTCAAAATCTAACAAAGGACTCTTTTAAAGTACTGCTGCATGGTAATAGGAGATCCTGGGTTCTAATCACGGGTCGGGCCAACATTAGATTTTGTCCAGAAAGTTTCAGTAGCTGCCCGGATTTGGGAAGTTGGCGGTGTTTCACCCCCGTGGCTCGGAAAGCACGTAAAGCTGCAGATCTTGTGCCTGATCTCTCTCCGGTCGTGTTGGATTACCGTCTCATTGAACCATGAGAGTGAGGGAATAGAGAGTGCACCTGTTAATGCGCATACACCTAGGCACTTTAATTCTGTCCTGTCTAGTCTCCGTCCACACTGGCCGCCTTGACTGAAATTCGGTCTGGTGGATATTATCATGTATCATGTACAGTATGTTTTAAACAGTTATTTTTCTTCCACAGTGCCTGTTTATGTCGTCATCATTTTGCTACGCGTGTCTGTTCATCACACAATACGAAGCAATGGGGCTTGGTGCACAGTGGGCCAACTTGTGGGTAACTCCCGATGGCGTGACTGATTTAAACATTGGCCTGACTGCTGTCTTCGTGATCGTGGATGGCTTTATTTATATTCTTATTGGACTTCTACTGGACAGATTTTTGGGTACATAATATCTTTTTTCATCCCCTCTAGTTGTAGGAAATATTGTATATAACAATATTTACCCATTCAACTATCTATTACAGCCTTTAAAAGGACACTGCTGAATATAGTCCTCCCCTTTAGATTGCCTCATAGGGGGGTTTTGCCATAGTTGTCACGCTTAGCAGGTATTTTGAGTTATCAGGAAGATGCTGCTGCCCATCTTCTGTTTCAGTTTCCTTTGTCACCTCTTACAACACCCAGGGGATTATATGGGCTAGTAAATATCCTTATGCCGCCACTACACCGCAAACAGTTCTTCTATAACAGAGAATTATCGCTTTAAAGCGTTTTAACTTGTTTCACATATATCTTTTTTTATATCTCGTTCCTTCTTCCAGGTGTCAAAGCCATTCGAAACAACGTAATGAACTGCGAGGCTTCAGGTGAAAAGGCAGGCGTTAGCATCATTAATATCACCAAAGTCTACGGTTCCGGCTCCCGCGCCAAGCTGGCCCTCAGCAACGTATCCATAGAGCTGAAATCTGGACAGATCACCTCACTGCTGGGGCACAACGGCGCGGGGAAGACCACGCTTATGTAAGCTTACAATGTGACCTTGACTGCTTCCGCGGCACACTTACAAACATAATTGTACACTACAACAATCATCATCATCATCACAGCCTTTTTAAATCCACTGCTGAATAAAAAACTCCCCCAAGGAATGCCACAAAGCACGGTTCTGAGCCACCTGCGTCGATCGACTTCTCCATCCATCGAAGTTCTCAGTAGCAGCCCGGAGTCAGGAAGTTAGCATCTCCGTGCCTCTGAAAGCACGTAAAGCCGTTGGTCCTGCTGATCTCTCGCCGGTCATGTCGGATTACCGTCCCATCGAACTATGAGAATGAAGGAATAGAGAGGGCATCTGTGTTTGCGCATACAGTCCTGGTTCCTTTCTGGTGAGATAAATATAAATTGCAACGAGAGAAAAAAATCTAATTTAAGTATGCATCTTACAAATAACGCGGATTGCACTTCGAAAAAGAAAATGACAGAAAAAGAGTTAGAATGTGAATTATGAAATCACATACAGAAGAGATTATGAAGAGAGATACGTTGTGAAATTACCTATAAAAGACTCGAGTATGGACTACGGAAACACGAATAATATAGCAAAATAAAGACTAGATCAGTTAGAAAGAAGATTAGACAAAGATAGAGTTAAAAGAAGAATACAATAAGGTTTTAATGGAATATAAAAAATTAGGACACATGCAGGAAATCGATAGCCGTGAAACAATCAGATACACAAATGTTTTTTTTTTTATTTACCGCATCATAAGGTGATACAAAACATAATAAGGAGAGACAAAACTACGTCAAAAGTTAGAATAGTCTTTAACGCCTCCTCTAAAAGACCAACAAAGTGGGGCCAACAATACAACGTGAATTACGACATATAGTCATGACTTGGCGAACATACGAAGTAGCATTTGTCGCGGATTGCATTAAAATGTATCGATAGATTAAGGTTACTGACAAACTTGGAAATCTACAAAGACTTCTTTGGAGGGAACATGGAGAACTAAAAGAATATAAACTTACCAGAGTTACATTTCGCACAGCAAGTGTGTCATATTTAGCGACAAAAACGGTTCAAATGTTGTCATATAATGGAAAAGAAAAATGTCCAATTGCAGCAAAAATAGCAATGAAAGATTTTTACATGGATGATCTCCTTACCGAAGCTGATAATGTAGAAGAACCAAAAGAAATATACACACAAATCACGAAAATGATTAAAACTGGCTGATTCGAAATGCAGAAGTGGGCCTGTAACAAAAAAATAATTTCAAATTATATAGTGAAGGCAGAAAATGCGGCTGATGATAATACATATGTTGTGAAAAACGTAGGGAACTAGGTATCAGATAGGACAGTAACATAGATCAGTTTCAGCACGTAATTAATATGGATCACAACCAGACAGAAATAATTACAAAAAGAACAGTTTTGTCAACAATTTCTAAATTGTTTGATCGCATTGGATGGTTAGAACCCGTTATAGTAACAGCAAAGATTTTCATTTAAAATTGTAGCTAGTTGGCATAGATTGGAACCAAGAGATACCAAATACACTAAAGGAATAATCGAACGAATACAGACGAGAACTGTACAATTGTCATGATATAACAATAAACAGATGGTTACATACAAATAAATAAGATTTATGCCACGAACTGCATGGATATTCTATGCTTCTACTATGGCCTATGCTGCCGTTGTATACATTAGAGTTGTAAAAAAAGATGGTTCAATACACACACACTTAATTTCAGTAAAAACTAAAGTTGCGCCTACCAAAACTATATCTGTCCCAATATCAGAATTGCGTGGTGGTCCATCTACTTAACGAAGTTGCAGAGCAATTAAATATTAAAAAATATAATATACTTGCATATTGTTATTCTAAAGTTGTTCTTGCGTAGTTATAGAGCCACCCCAGTCGATGGAAGATGAGGCCTTCTCAACATTGGCATCATGTGACGTCTGTATGTAACCCAGCTGGTGTTGCGTCACGTGGCATTTTTCCATCACAACTCTTAAATCATACTTCATCACACTATCCTCAATAAAGAATCAAAATAAAGACTAAGATGGAATGCCTCTTTTCTAGTAAAAAGGGTCTCCGGTTCACTACACTCACCATACGAAACACAGCAGTGTTAAATTACCGCGAAACCGGTTGGTTTCTTATAATTACTTTAATAATCATTTAAAATAAATATTGTGAAACCAGTACAAGTGTTTATTTAAATTACAAATATGAAACTAGAGTTTCACCAAGTGACAACAATCGCAAGTATACATTATATATTTGTTTGTTTGTTTCTATCTGTACACAGTAAGATCCTGACGGGTACGCTGCGGCCGACGCGGGGGCAGGTGGTAATGCGCTGGGCGGGCGGGGCGGGTGCGGCGGGCGGGGCGGGCGGGCAGCGCAGCACGCAGCTGGGCGCGTGCCCGCAGCGCGACGTGTTGCTGCGCGCGCTCACCGCACGCGAGCACGTCGTGCTCTACGCTCAGCTCAAGAGCGGCCGCGCGCTGCACGAACTGGAACACCAGGTCGAAAGGTACCTATGTAACTTATGTGGTTCCGACTCAATATCAGCGCTGCGGTAACTCTGTTACCGTAGCATTCTGCTGAGTCGGTGGTCTTTTGGGGCTGCAATCCATTTTTGTATTCTTAATATTTTGTACTTTTTTTTCGTTTGATGTTTTGTAAAAGCAAGTTGCAGAAATCAATAAAAATATGTTCTTTAATTCTAACTGAATGGACTAAACTCTGGGGTTTTATAGACGCAATTTTACTGGAAAAGAGGCATTCCATCTTATTCCTCACGGGTAACAACGCATCTGCATTTTGATTCGCAAACGAGGATAGATGTAGATGTCTATGGGCCACAGCAACCACTTACCATCAGGTGGACTGTATGCTCGTTTGTCACCCTATCCTATAATAATAAAAAAAAATATTACTCTGCTGCGAATCGTGGTTGATTTCACCGTGATTTAGCGTTTCACAAGTACACTGCTGGACATAGTTCCTCCCCAAAGTATGCCACAAAGTTCGGTCCTGACACACCTGTATTCATCAACTTCCTGCATCTTTCCAGATCGTCACTCCATGTTCTCCAAGTTCTCCCCTCTACTAGTAGGGGGCCACTCTAGGGAGAGGAGAACTTTTCTCTTGGACAACCTTTCTTCTCCATCGGTTATCAGTTCTTCGAGCTATATTCTTTTTAAAGTAGAGGAGTCCAACGAGCATGCGGCTCACCTGATGGTGAGTGTCGTACGCCATCAGGTGGAGTATTGAACCAATGCAACACCGGTGGAATTGCAGATGCGTTGCCGGTCTTTTTAAAATAAGTAAACTCGTTTCTTAAAGGTCCCTAAGTCGTATCGGTCCGAAAAAATATTGTCACTTCATATTACTAATCCGATGAGCTATGACTATGTTACTCTTGTTAGACTGCAGATATCCTCATTTATAATTTTATCACGTATAGAAATTCTGAGCCCTATTCACTGATATGATATAGCTCACTGAACTACCTTGAGCTTCCTCATACGAGCAACAGTGAAATACCATGTCTGAGATACGTTTAACGATTAGTTTCGTTTAATTATTTGAATATTTCAGTATATATTATATATGTACTATTTGTGTTATTTTATATTATGTTACAAATTATTACCACAGTGAAAAAACAATTAAGGAGGAATTTTGGTTATTAGTTATATATTGTTGTTCTTTCCAGCATAATGCGTATTCTGTCACTGGGTGGCGTCGCCGATGAGCCAGTGGCGCGACTGTCCGGAGGGACGAGGCGCAGGTTGTGCGTGGCGCTGGCCTTCGTGGCGGAACCGAGCCTGGTCGTGCTGGACGAACCCACGGCTGGAGTAGACCCCGCTGCTAGAAGGTATGCTTACTTCCATACATAATTCAAAGCATTTACGTGGTAGAGCCATGCCGAAGCTATATTATGGTTGTAGCACGAATGGGTCGGCTCGACCGGGGTAGAACCGCGCTCTCACAGAATACCAGCGTAAAATAGCAGTTTAATACTGCTGTGTTTCGTTTGGTGAGTGTAAAGAACCGGAGATTTTTATTGGAAACGGGGTATTCCATCTAAGTCCTCAAGGGTGACAACGCATCTGCATCATGATTCTTAATCGAGGATAAATGTAGATGTCTATGGGCCCATAGCATCCACTTATCACGAGGTGGACTGTGTGGTTGTTTGTCACCCTTATTCTATAAAACAAAAAACAATAAATATAATTTCCTTGACTCTTGTGGCCATTCTTTTGCTGGGCAGGGACGTACGCAGAAAAACGAATACAGAGTCTACCTGATAATTAGCTACTCAAAAATCATAGTCTAGACTTGGGCAAAAAATATCGATATATCGAAATATCGATATTTTTAATAAAAATATATATATCGTCGATATTTTAAATTGCGATATATCGATATTTATTTAAGAGTATCGAATTTGTATCAATTTCGATATATTTGAAAATGTTGTATTAATGACATGTAACAACAAAAGGAGGTACAAAAGTATTTATGTGTGGTTGGTTGTCGTTTTTTTTTTCGTCGTCCAACGGTCAGTAATATAAAATTTTGGAGCTTATCTTTATTTGAAAGTAGACTTTTATAAAGCACCTTTAAATTGTAAAAAAGTAAAGTAAGGCTACACAATCGCTTCAATAAGTTCCTACTGCGGAAGAATTTGTGTTGAAAAGCGGTAATAATCTTACAAATAAACTATTTTTATCATATCAGTACAATTTTACCTTAAAAAATACCTGGCGCCATTACAGTTATATTGCTTTATTAGAAATACATTCATTAAATGGAATGATAATATGACTTTCTAATAAATTTATCGGTACCATGCAAGATGTACTGTAAGATTTTTTTTTATAGGATCGGGTGACAAACGAGCACACAGTCCACCTGATGGTAAGTGGCTACTATGACCCATAGACATCTACATCTATCCTCAATAAAGACTCAAAATGCAGATGCGTTGTCACCCGTGAGGACTAAGATGGAATGCCTCTTTGCCAGTAAAAAGGGTCTCCGGTTCTCTACACTCACCATACGAAACACAACAGCGTTAAGCTGCTATTTTACGCTGGTTTTCTGTGAGAGCGTGGTCCTTCCCGGGTCGAGCCGACTCATTCGTGCTACAACCATAATATAGCTGCAGCATGGCTCTACCACGTAGATGATAGACAGATAGCTACTGTACTATGCCTATAAGCTTCGTACAAGTGTAAGCAATAAGTTGACAAAGTTTTAACGCAATCTGATGAACGGTATAGCAACGCATAAAATAGGAACAAACAAAAATTATTTTTTATATATTTGATATTACATATATATAAGTAGTAAAGATTGAAAGAGAAGTTGAAAGGAGGTTGTATCCATTACAAAGAGTAGTGTATATCTCAAGATTAAATTACAATCCATCTCAAGGAAGAAATCCCGCGAAAACATGCGAACTTAAATGTAAAGTATGTTTGACATCAAAATGTCTGACTTCGAAGACTGTGTAGCTGCGACTAAGAGACTTCTTTCATTAGAAAGTTTGACGATTCTTATTAAACCATAGTTAAAACCCGTTACCATTACAGCCTATGAAAGTCCACTGCTGAACATGACCTCTCCCTTATATTGCCTCAAAGGGAGAATATTTGCCATAATTGCCACGCTTGGCAAGCGGGTTGGCAACCGTAGTTTTTTATTTTAATTCGTTATTAGGAAGACGCTGCTGCCCATCTCCTGATTTGTTTCCCTCTGTCGCCTGTTACGACAACCACGGTATGGTATGGAGTAGTTGACATTCTTACACCGCCACTACATGGTCTTATATGGTCATATACATTTTGTAAGATAGAATGTGTCAACGCATTCTTTTCTTTAATCATCTGATTTAAAATATCCCTTCCTCATAAATATACGTGTAAAGAACACGCGCCTTGAATTTATACCAAGGCAAGTCTGTAATGCTGATGTCTCTTAAATAACTACTTTTTTTTTTATTTGGTTCACAAATGGAATGTAACGTTTACATGGTTCAGGTAACATAAAAAAGTAACAAACAAACGTTCATTCTAATAACAGTGAACACAGCATGCAACAAGTCGACATGATATATATATAGCTTATTAAAAACCAAAATGCAGCGTAGCTCTGCCACGTGAAATGTTTGCTGTGAAATGTACCTCGAGGACAATAAGTAATGATGATGATTTTCAAAGTGATATTATTAAGCTTGATTAAGCCTGCAAATAATTTTTTCGGGTCTGGACGTGTGTATATAATTTATATACGTAAACCGTCTCCATGATACATTTTTACTCCTTATAGGGACATCTGGTCGATGATATTGAAACTGCGAGAGAACAGAACCATTCTCCTCACCACGCATCATCTCGACGAAGCCGAGCTGTTAAGTGACCAGATTGTCATCATGCATAAGGTAATTGCCATTTTGTTAATAGTGAATTTTTAATAGTGTAAGTACAAACTATACGAATAAAATGATAGAGATTTGCAGTTGGGCGTCCATCATGGAAAAACTACTGGACAGATTTCAATTATGTTTTCTAAGATTTGTTTGTTAAACACTTGGCCATTATCTAAAAACAACAATATTGCGATATCTTTATTTAATATAAAGTTATTAAAGTTTTAATAAAAAAGATTTTTATAATCACTACGTATTCAGTAAACATTATAGTTATGCAACGAATAACATTGTTTACAAAGAAATTTTGTAAGCAAAATATATTTTTGCTTGCAACCTTTTTGATGTTTTTTCCTTCACACATACGAAAATTTTGTTATATATCAAGCAACGCGGACGAAGACGCAGGTATCAGCTAGTAATAAATATAGTCAAAGTAAAACATTTTTATTCGAAATTGGTTTTTATAAACCACTTTTTGAAAGTTAAAATCTACACGATCGCTTCAACAAGTTCCTACCGCGAGGGACCTTATGAGAAGTCAGAAACTCCTAAAGATACTGTTCATCTTAAAAATATATTATACATAATTTTAAAAAAAGTCTTAGGAAGCTCATTATCTCCACGCATTTTTATATTTTAAATAATCATCTCATTTATAATAATATATTCTTTCTATATATATAAAAACCAATTGTTGCCCGTTAGTCTCGCCAAAACTCAAAAATGATTCGACTGATTTTGTTGAACTTTGTTGTGTAGATCTCTGGATGGTCGAGATCCAGAAATCACCCGTGTGAAGCCAGGGCGGAGCGATAGTTATTTTTTTTCATAAGAGTGTTTTTACATACGCTTTCAATTTATGCAAAGGCAAATCAGTTCGTATTACAGGGAATCTTGTTACAAAAAACTTACATACATGTACCCAAAAATGAGTCGCTAGTAATTTTCGTACGTGATAGAGCCGTACTGCAGCTATATAATGGTTTTAGCAAGCATGAATTGGCTCGACCGGGGAAGGACCACGCTCTCAAAGTATACAGTGTTTCGTATGGTGAGTGTTGAGACTTGAGACCTCTTTTACTGGAAACGAGGTATTCCATCTTAATCCTCCTGAGGTTGCCACCACTGGATGACAACCCATTTGCATTTTGATTCTTAATCGAGGATATATGTAGATGTCCATGGGCCACAGAAACCATTTTCCATAGAGTGGATTGTGTGCTCGTTTGTCACCCTTATCTTATAAAAAAATTCATTATTTATTTTTAATTTATATAACCTGTAGGGTCAAGTCCACACAGCTGGTTCACCAATAGACATCAAACGCAGCCTCGGAACCGGATATAAGTTGACCGTGATGTATTCAGAAAGACAGAGAAAAATGGAAGATGTGCAAGAGATAATAGAAGATGCAGAAATATGCATTGAGGAGAAGACCAAAATTCTTCTCGAGGCCGTGAGGAACGTCATCAAAAACGCCATCTTAGTGGACGTGAACGGACTTGAGGTGGAGATAAATTTACCATTTTATGGTCCCGATGGAGTTAGTAACGAGTAAGTGAATTCTTTCATCGCGTTAGAGAAATTAATGAAATTGCAGCTAGTAGAAATAAAAATAAAAGCCGGCAACTCACCTGCAATTTCCCTGGTGTTGCAGTTGTCCATGGGCGGCGGTAGTCACTTACAATATATATAAGCAATAACTGCAGCAAATACACAACTACAGTCAGTATAAAGATTCGTAGTCACTCAGTAATAGAGTCAAAGGTATATAGGTTCTTTTACGTGATAGAGCCATGCTGTAGCTATATTGCGGTTGCAGCACGGGTGGGTTGGCTGTCGGGGAAGGACCACGCTCTCACAGTGTTTCGTATGGTGAGTGTAGAGAACCGGCTTTTTACTGGAAACAAGGCATTCCATCTCAGTCCTCGGGGGTGGCGGCGCATCTGCTTTTTGATTCTTAATTGATGATAAATGTAGATGTCTATAGGCCACGCATCCACTTACCATCAAGTGGACTGTGTGCTCGTTTGTCACTCTTATTCTATAAAAAAAGTTAACGAATAAGATGCCACACCTCATAACCTATTATCACACTAGTTATTTTGCCAACTGCCTCTTGATGACTATTGGTATTGTAGTCGTAAGTGCTGATTCTATAGTTCCGGGTTCGAATTCAAACACTATTGCAAATATCGTCCCTATGAGGTAATCTATAAAAGCGAACGGAGAAATAGTCACTCGATCTGCTGCTCAGAGCATTATTAAAATATCTATATCTATACAAATAAATAAAATTGAAGTGTCTGTTTGTAATGTTAAAATAACAACTTTTTACTAAACGCATTTGAATGTATATACGGTACTTATAACAAAAACACAATATTTTTAAATGTTTGTCTGTCTGTCTGTTTGTTCCGGCTAATCTTCGAAACGGCTGGATCGATTTGGACGGGACTTTCACTGGCAGATAGCTGATTTTCTAAGAAGTAACTTAGGCTACTTATATTTGAGAAAAAGAATTAGGGTTCTGATCAATATAAATAAAACCCTAAATTAAACGCGTACGAAGTCGCGGGGAACAGCTAGTTTAAAATAACATTGAAAGTGAAATTCAAAAAAAGTGATACCTGAACACATATATTGTTTACACAGCTTCCTTCAGTTGTGCTCCATGCTGGAGTCCAATCAGACGGCACTGGGCTTTAGCAGCTTTACCATGGACTGCAGTAGTTTGGAGCAGGTGTTCTTCACCATTTGCAATCAAGCCGATGCGCCGCAACAAGCCATTGATCTAGGTAAAGTAAAATAACACTCCACTCAACCCTGTGGTTTCATATTGGGTTTAACGTCATTGCTGTGTTTTCACCCGACTTAAAAAAGGTGGAGGTTTACAACTCGTCGGAATCTTTCTTTTTTTATTTATGTTCACCGATTACTTAAGACGCCTGAACCGATTTAGAAAATTCTTTTTTTATTTCAAAGGTCCTATGTGGTCACATTTCAATTTTATCGAAATCGGTCAAGTGGTTTTTAAAAAATATCTACAATAAATTATATTTATATTGAAATCGGTTTTACAAAATGTTTAATTGTACCACTTGTTAAATTGCTATATCCAATTTAAAAAGGCAAAACTGAGATTGTTTGCTTTTGAAATTGAAGCTTTACCAATAGCATATTTTAGTTTAATTTTGAGTGGTACGTGTCGGCCCGACCAAGAACGAACCACGGTCACACAGAATACCAGCATGAAATAGCATCAAAATGCTGCTGCTTTTAACCGACGTGAAAAAGGACCTCCCCCTTCTCAACTCGAGTGCGTTTAACTTGGGTGTATGCAGCTTCAAATCTGCCACTTACATGAGATCTATTGAAATAAAAATTACACATTCAAAGTTCTCGTCGCCGACGACGGTGTTGCTAAGTTATAAAAATTTGCTAAATTTTAAGCAAATTGTTGTAAAACTATATGTATTATTTTTATTATTAAATTACAATAACATTTTCATATGCAATAATAAAGTGACGTTTTAATTCTTTGGTAATGTCATTGCGCTACCTTTGCCTCTTTCGAATCGGAAAGGGTTTTTAACTTGATAATATACTAAAATTTGGCATCTCAATTAAATGAATAATTTACTAAATTTACGTTAAAATAGATTATGCATTAAAAATAGGATGATACTACAACCAATGAGTGTCAGTGATGACACATGGATGTGAGTCGTTGTCCTTCACTGCTGGCCGTATGAGGAAGCTCAAGGTCACTCAACGTTCTGAGAGGGTTATGCTCGGAGTTTACTTGCGTGACAGACTTCGTAATGAGCATCCATAGTAGAACCAGAGAAACCAACATAGCTCAAAGAATCAGTAAGCTGAAGTGACAATATAGGTCGAAGAACCGACCACCGTCGGGGAAGAAAAATTTTCAAATGGTACCGGAAAACGAAGTGTAATGCGGCCCTCTACTAGATGGAGTGACGAACTGATAAACGACGCAGGAAGTCGATGGGTGCAGATAGCTCAGGACCGAGCTTTGTGGCATTCCTTGGTAGAGGCCTATATTCGGCAGGTGAACTTGTGATGGGATGTATTGAAGATGATGAGGAAAGTGAGACCTGACCGTATCGCACACACATCAATATTTTTTGTATTGACTTATATTTAAAAATATTGTATTATATTAACATCAACTGTAAAACATTTTAGGACCCTTAGAAGCGCCCTCTAAAAGCGACTCGACGTCCAGTCTGCGCGACGACCGAACTCCTCTAGTCCCACGTGAGGGTCCGCTCGTAGGTACCGTTTGGGATCAATTCTTCGCGCTGCTGTATGGCCGCTATTTACACTATATAAGAAATAGGTAAGCCTACGAATTACATTTTACTCTCTCCGACATATATTTTTATTTATAATCTCAAAATATTTACCGACAAATAGGCCAAGATCTTGTAAAGTTGTAACTCGGGAGAGAACCATTGAGAAGAGACACCATTGCTAGATAAAAATACTGAACATATTTGAATAATACACGCCTTTGAAAATACATTAAGTCTACACACAAACATTATATGTTTACTCCTTATACCTCATCTCCATCGTATTCAGAAAAATTTAATAAATTTAATAACATTTTTAATAAAAAAAAGTATTTATTTTTGGCGCAATGTATACGCTTTAACAGTAAAATCCCATCAATATACAAATTTTGTCCACTGCCATGTTTAAATACGATATTAAGCAATGATTGTATAAAAAGGGTTATTATAATATTAAGAAATTTATGAATGATAATAACACCTGAGTAGGAAGTGATCGCAGCTAAGCTATTTATAATTTGTTTTTGTAGTTAATTGTGTAACATAATATATTATGATTACTAACTGTCCTTTTATTTTAAATGTGTCCCTTTGGCTTTCTTGATGGTTCATCGCAAGACAGAAGTATTTTCCGAACCAGTGTTAAATTAAACATAATAATGACTTACAATAAATATATTTATAATCTATATTGGAAAATGTTTCTATTTCTATTTCATTAAATTTTTATTTTTTTGCCGACTTCCAAAAAGGAGACGGTACTCAATTCGACTGTATTTTTTTTTTGTTTTTTTTTTTATGTGTGTTACCTCATGACTTTTTACTGGCTGGACTGATTTCGATAATTCTTTTTTTATTTGAAAGCTGGTAGTTCTCGTGTGGTCCCATATGAATTTGATCAAGGTCAAGCCAATAGTTTTTGAGTTATTCTTAATAACTTATATTGATGTTGGCTGTACGAAATTTTTAATTTTAAATTATTCTATCTTAGGTGGCTGCTCTTCATGTTGATCGTGCTACCATCCCTGTTCGTGATAATCGCCATGGCGTTCTCCACCGTACGACCACCTCCTAACAATGAGTTCGCGTTGAAGCTTCATCGGGGCTTATATGAAAATTCTACCGAGTTCCTAATGTACGTATTGTATCTAGTACACTAAGGCTGTTTGTTTTTTATAGAACAAGAGTGACAAACGAGCACACAGTCCACCTGATGGTAAATGGTTGCTGTGGCCCATAGAATTCATATTTATTCTCAATTAAGAATCAAAATGCAGATACGTTGTCATTCCTGAGGACTAAGATGGAATGCCTCGTTTCCAGTAAAAAGAGTCACCGGTTCTCTACACTCACCATACGAAACACAGCAGCATTGATTTGCTATTTCACGCTGGTATTCTATGAGAGTGTGGTCCTTCCCCGTCTAGTCAACCCATTCGTCAGACAATTAGACAATATGGCTGCAGCATGGCTCTACCACAAAGATATAAAGTACATCACTCACCTTCGATTTGCCGACGATATAGTCCTTATGGCAGAATCGCTGGAGGATCTAAGCACCTTGCTCAATGACCTCAATAGTGTCTCCCAACGGATAGGTCTTAAGATGAACATGGGCAAAACAAAGATCATGTTCAATGTCCATGTCACACCTATGCCGGTAGTTGTTGGGAGCACTAAGCACGAAGTTGTTGACGAGTATGTTTACCTGGGACAAATAATCCGACTAGGTAAGTCCAACTTCGACCGAGAGATCAATCGCCGGATTCAACTCGGCTGGGCAGCGTTCGGGAAACTACGACACATCTTCTCGTCAGACATTCCTCAAAACCTTAAAACGAAATTGTACAACCAGTGCGTGTTGCCAGTGATGACTTACGGATCTGAGACGTGGTCCTTCACTGCTGGCCGTATGAGGAAGCTCAAGGTCGCTCAGCGAGCTATGGAGAGGGCTATGCTCGGAGTTTCTCTGCGTGATAAACTTAGAAATGAGAATATCCGCAGTAGAACCAGAGTGACCGACATAGCCCAACGGATTAGTAAGCTGAAGTGGCAGTGGGCCGGCCATATAGCTCGAAGAACCGACAACCGATGGGGAAGAAAGGTTCTTGAGTGGCAGCCTCGTACCGGTAGGCAAAGTGTAGGGCGACCCCCCACGAGATGGAGTGACGACCTGGTAAGACATGCAGGAAGTCGATGGATGCAGCTAGGAACACTCGATCGAGTTACCTTTCAAACAAAAAAACAACTAAATCTAATTCGGTTCATCCGTTTGGGAGTTACGTTGTCACAGACAGACACACAGATACACACGTTAAACATGTAACACCGCTCTTTTTTGTGGGGTGTTAAAATACATATACAATAACCGTGGTAGAGTCACGCGGCGGCTTTTGCTGTCGTACGGATGTGCCGGCTCGAACCGGGGTGGTACCACGACCTCACAGAATACCAGCGTGAAGTAGAGGTTTACCTCTGCGTTTCGCTTGGTGAGTGCAGGTGGCCGGAGGCCCTTTTTGCTGGAAATGAGGCATTCCATCTTAGTCCTCACGGGTGACAACGCATCTGCATTTTGATTTATAATAAAGGATAGATGTAGATGTCTATGGGCCGCAGCAACCACTTACCATCAGGTGGACTGTGTGCCCGTTTGTCACCCTCATCCTATAAAAAAGAAAACATAAATACAAAAAGCATTTATTTTAAATGAAACTAATTTTACGGATTTTATCTCGTTAAACTTAAACTTTTTTTTTCATTTAAGCAGGTATCTAAAAGTTAAAATTAAAAAAGAATTGTCCGTAACATTAGTTTCCTTTAACGTGTAGTGTTTACTTAATTATAAGACATAATTAAAGTCCTTCAAAAGTTTACTACTGAACATAATAAACCTTTATTTTTGTCGTCTCCTTTAGTTTAAACGTTTTTCATTAAGCGAGTATTAAAAAGATCAAATTAAACGCGATAAAATCCGTAAGATTAGTTTTATTTAATGTGTAGTATTTGCGTAAATATAAGAAATCATTACAGTACTTCACAAGTCCACTATTGAACGTAATAAACCTTTCAACAAAGCTTCATTGTAAGAAGTGAAAGAGGGAAAATAAACCAGCGTATGGACGGCAACAACTTCCTACTAACAATTTAACTCAACTGGGGTTTTTTAAAGGATAAGGGTGACAAACAAGCACATAGTTCACCTGATGGTTAATAGATACTGTGACTCATAGACATCTACATCTACCCTCGATTAAGAATCAAAATGTAGATGCGTTGTTATCTCTGAAGATTAAGATGGAATGCCTGAAACTAAACCAGCGGATGGGTGGCAGCAACTTCCTGCTAACAATTTAACTCAACTGTGTTTTTTTAAAGGATAAGGGTGACAAACAAGCACATAGTCCACCTGATGGTTAATGGATACTGTGTCTCATAGACATTTACATCTACCCTCGATTAAGAATGAAATTGTTAAACTAAGATGGGATGCCTCGTCATCACTAAAAACCGGTTTTCTTTACTCACCACACCAAAACAGCAGTATTCAGCTGAAATCATACGACGAAAATCATATTATGTGAGAACATGATTCCCGGTCTAGCTGACGCATTCGTGCTAAAGTGTGACCCTGCTACGCCTTCGAGTGTTTTAAAATACAAGTAAATACATTCACCCTTTTCCTTCAGCCTTAGTAGTTAAAGTAGACAAATTATTTTCACTGTATTTGTTTCAGTGAGCACCCATCAATTTATGACAATAAAATCAGTTCAGCGTTCGCACAGCATGTCATGGATACACTGCGATATGAAAAATTCGCGAGAAATTGGACAGTTCAGGTAAGCTGGAAGATCTTTTGGCATCTATAATAATAATTTCCTCCAATCGGCCATGGCCAATCTCAACGGAGGCTAGCCATCAGCGCAAGACAGGATTATAGTGCACAAGTGTATGCAGTGTATGAGGTGTACTCTCTATTATCCGCGTTTACGACCATGAAACCATCGAGGCAGTTATACGATCTATACAAATACAATATATAAAAAATTGAGTGAGGGTGCTTGATATGATTCTGTTCATGTAATCCTTTCCAGAGGATAAATAAAAAATTGCCGGGGATGAAATAAAATAAAATATAGTTAAATGGGAAAATTTATATGGCAATACATCTGCCGTCGGGTAATAATACCGCAAGCGGCCACACCTTTTTATATCGTCGTCATATACAATATATAACAAAACTATGAGTGAGGGTGCTTGACATGATTCTGTTCATGTAATTCTTTTCAGATAATAAATAAAAAATTACCGCGGATGAAATAAAATAAAATATAGTTAAATACCGCCACACATTTTTAAACCGTCGTCATCAATAGTGCTGCCAGATTTTAAAAACTTGCTGAATTTTAAGCGGTTTGTACTAAAGTAGACGTGAATAATAATAATATTTTTATATTCATTAATAAAAGAAAAATTTTGGGTATGTCACTGCGGTACCTTATTGCCACTTTCGGATCGGGCAGGTTTACATATTTATATGAGTACAAGTTTCTGTCGACATACGGTACTGTGACGTTAATTCTCTGTAGGCCGTATGAGGAATCTTAATGTCGTCCAGCAAGTTATGGAGAGGGCAATGCTTGGAGTTTCTCTGTGATAGAATTGGAAGTGATGATAACCCCAGTAACCGACTTAGCCCAACGGATCAATAAGCTATAGTGGTGATGATAGGCTGGCTATATAGCACTACGAACTGACAACCGATGGGAAAGAAAGGTTCTCGAGTGGCAGTCTCTTACTGTAAACAAAATTTGTAGCGGCCCCCAACTTGATAGTGACGATCTGATAAGATATGCAGGAAGTCGTTAACATTGTTACTATTATTACTTTTAAATTTATTAAAAAAACGTCGTCTTCATTACAGGATAATCCTATATGTAAATGCGGTGAAACGAAACAAGAATGTGACTTTAGTAGAATCAACACCACCGAACTACCAGAGATGATGGTGCTTAATGATGTCAAAACTCTCAACGAATGGCTGACAACATCGCAAGAAATTTACATTAATAAAAGGTACTTATTAATGGAGGTTATTTTTTATATAGTGATGAATCTATTTCGATTACGATTAATTGTAATCGACTCCTATCGACATTTAACGATTAATCGTATTCGTCGACTATCATTGCGATTAGCTAGTGATTATAATATGGCTTATTTTCAAAGGAAATATTCCAATTGTTAATGTATAGCAAAAAAATATCTTTCAACCAAACCATCGTCCGTAGCGTCGGTGAGGTTATTTTCCATAGTTTTGAAGATACTGCTCAGTTTCCCTCTGTCGCTTCTTACATCACCCACGGGAATGATATGAGTTAGTGAATTCGCTTACACTGCCACTATTCGACAATCTACCACTTCAAGCTGTGGGTGCGCTGTGGCTATATTATGGTTGTAGTACAAATGGGTCAGCTCGACCGGTGAAGGACCACGCTCTCACAGAATACCAGCATAAAACAGCAGCTTAAAGCTGTTGTGTTTCGTATGGTGAGTATACAGAACCAGAGACCCTTTTTACTGGAAACGAGGCAATTCATCTTAGTCCTCAGGGATGACAACGCATCTACATTTTGATTCATAATCGAGGACGGATGTAGATGTCTATGGGCTACCGCATCCACTTACCATCAGGTGGACTGTGTGTTGGTTTGTCACCCTCATTCTATAGAAAAAATTAGTTTAATATGATCCACTGGTTTTTTTTAGGTGTAGAAAGGGCCATTTGAAAGGAAGAAACCAATTCATCATTTAGTAAATAAAACCAAACTCTCCACAGATTCGGCGGCTTTACATCAAATATTAAGAACAACATTTCGAACCTAGTGGTCTGGTACAACAACAAGGGCCACCACGCCATGCCGGCCTACCTAAACGCCCTCAACAACGCTGTGCTGCGGACTGTCAGCGGCCACCACACCGCGAACATCACCACTTACACTCACCCCCTGAAGATCTCCAAAGAGCAGATTAATAAGGATACTGTGTGCGTATAATTTCCTTGCCCTTTTTGAAAATGGTTTTTTTACGTGGTAGAGCCACGCTGCAGCTGTATTGTGGTGAAGCAGCATGAATGGGTCGGCTCGAACGCGGATGAACCGCTCTTATAGAACACCAGCGTAAAATAGCAGCTTAATGTTGCTGTGTTTCGTATGGTGAGTATAGAGAATCGAAGACCTTTTTTACTGGAAACGGGCATCCAAACTTAGTCCTCAGGGGTGACAAGGCATTCTTCATTTACCTTACCTTACTTACCGTCAGGTGGACTGTGTGCTTATTTGTTACACTTATTCTATAAAAATGGACACGCTGAAGATAAAGCTTTTGTACGTAACGGAAGCAACCGCGAATGATAGAATAAGAAATCAACAGATAGGTCAACAAAGAATATAATTTATATGATAAAGTGCACTCGTCACAATTTGTTAACTTAATAATTATTGTAGTCCTCCAGACCGAACTTCGGTCACGACGGCCAGCCTCAAGGGAGGCTAGTCATCTACGCAACACAGGATTATAGTGAACGAGTGTATGCCCAAGCACAGGTTCACTCTCTATTCCCTCACTCTCATAGTCTGATGGGACGGTAATCCAACACGACCGCAGACAGATCGGGCGCAGGACCAACGGCTTTACGTGCTTCCTGAGGCACGGGGTTGAGACACCGCCAACTTCCTGTCTCCGGGCAGCTACTGAGAATTTCTTGATGGAAAAACTCAATAACGGACTTTTGGCCCGACCCAGGATTCCGATCCGGGACCGCACGATCGTCAGACGCACTACTACAACCTCTAAATCAACGAGGCAGTCAAGGCTACAGAGCGTATACCAAAGAAATAGATATACATACATATATACACTGGAAAAACATTAGTCTCCTTCTAGGATAGTCGGATAAAAAGTGAATAGAAAAGTCTAATATTTAGTTTAACAGGTAGTAAGTAGGATTTTTTTTAGGATTAGATCGTTAGACGAACCTCTCCACGTTTCTAAGGGTTTTTTTTAGTATTTTTTGAGTATTTATATTTGGTACAGTTTGCATATTGTGTAGGTAGCCTAGTTTATACGAGTTGTTTTTATTTCCGTTCAATTTTTTTTCTCAAAAAGACTATAGATATCACATGCACACATTATGGTATTTAAAAAAGGCTAAATCTACTATTAGTACAATTGTATATATTTTTAAATTTTTCGCACATCGAGAGCAAGCGTGCAATCAGTCGTCCGAAATGCCTCGGGATATGAGGCGGACTGAAAACCAATGCTAAAGAAAGAAAGAAAGACATTTATTCACTGAAACTGTACACATCACAAAAAAACAGTTAAGTCCTTTTCGCAGTCTCATGCTGCAGCACAAGGCTTTTTTTTAAGTGTATTTTCCTAAATTTATGATGTTGGTAAATTCTTCGTTTTATTTATGTATTTCCCTTTTATTACTTTTTACGCATTTCTTCCTATCTTAGTTATCAGCATGTGGCCGATGCTGGCATCACGGGGATGCTGCTGATAGCGTACAGTCTGGTGAGCGCGGGTGCAGCCATCTACCTGGTGACGGCGCGCTGCAGCCAGGAGAAGCGTCTACAGCTTCTGGCCGGCGTCAGCCCCGCGCTCTACTGGATCACGGCGCTAGTTTGGGATATGATTGTAAGCATTATTATATTCACCAGAATAATAATATCCCCGAGACCGAGTTTCGGTTACGGCGGCCAGTCTCAACGTTGACTGGTTATCTACACAGGATAAAGTGCCCGAGTGTACACGTGATAACCAGCTCACTGGGATGGTACCTCAATCCGACACGACCGGAGAGATATCAGGCGTAGGACCAGCAAAATAGTGCTCCTATGTTTCGTGTGCTAAGTTCTGTTCGGTAGTCTTTAGGTGTGACGACAACACATCTGTATTTTTCTTAATCAATGCTAAATGTAGATGTCTATGGGCATCCGCTTGACATCAGGTAGACTCTGTGCTCGTTTGTCACTATTATTCTATAAAGAAATGCACATAGAGAATGAAATTTTGCATTAAAAACTTATATCGAAATGCGTGTACTTTCAACGTGTTAATACAAACATGATCACGAGAGGATTGGTAGGTTTGAAATGTCAATCATGTGAACTTCAAAGTAATTTTTTTCAGATAATCTCCATCAACATGCTGATCACGATGATGGTGCTGCAAGCGTTCCACTTTCCGGTGTTCATAACTAGAAACAACCTGCCGGCTATCTGCGTTCTCATCTTATTTTATGGGTAAGATTTCCTTTATATAAATAACAACCTAAAATGACCCTCCCTTTTTTTTTAAAAAAAAAACATTCGAAAATTAACTTTTTTAATAGCACTTACTAATTTTTGTGGACAGTACGCACGATAATTACAACCGGAGAATTTTTTTTGCATTCCTCTAAATTTGTCTATGAGTATATAAGACTTCGTTGTTTCTCTGTGTAAGTTGTGTACTACGTGTGGCTATCTATTCGACTATAGTATACTCGACACGTTCACCGCTTGTATATATACACTTTGTATTTCTTTTTAAAATGATTTTTATTTATTGGTTTTTATTAATTATAAAATCTACCATCAACTATTAAGTTCCACATATGCCGGGCGTCCCGTGACAACAGGCAACTTTATTTCCTCACTTACTCGTATTTCTCACCGTTGACATTACTGCTCGTTGTCAGTTTCGGTATTTTGGGACTGGCGTAAACGTTATTTTACTTATTTATTTAATTTAATGTTTTAAATTACTAACCTAATTTAAGTCATACTAACAACTTATGGATCTTTGACATGACACGTGTGGTGGCGGCGTTAAAGATTCCATCGCCCCATCACCATTTTCCATCTATACCCATTTTTTTGCTAAATGTGGTCCGAGTAGCTGGCGAGTTAAGACTTTGCCTACATCCTCGGGATTTCCATGAGTGACGCTATATACGTTGAGCTCAGGACTACCCTCGTTTTTGAGAAAATTCTTTTTTTCTTTTTCTTTTTTTCTTTTATTTAAAAATTCGTGTTGGCGGACTTCACATGTCCTCGCAGTATTTTATTAATCAGACGTGTAGGTTTCCTCACGATTCTTTCAACACCGAGCAAGTAAATCAGCACATACTCAGAATATTAAATTATCTACTTTTATGAAAAAAGTAAAAGTTGTCTTCCTCATAGAACAGTCAGAATAGTCAAATATGATGTTAATATTGTATGTATAAGTATATAAGTAGGTATTATTTAAATATATACTTAGTAATATAACACACCTGTTAGCTAGGTTTAGTCTCAGTGTATGTGTGTATACGTTATATATGTTAGCACTACCTTTTAACTCGTAATTGTTAATAGATAACTATGAACTCGTATATAACTCGTAGTTAGAAGATCACATACCGACTTGTCTGTGAAGTCACAAGGCTCCAACTGAAAACCAGCGGTGTATTTGCAGCATTATGCTGAGTTGGAGACCTATTTGATGTCACATTTTCATATTGATTTTTTTTTTCCTTTTTATAATATATATTTTAATGTGTGTAAAATGTGTATATCAAATAAATAGTTCTTTCTTTCTTTCACTTACAATTGTAATTAACAACTTAATAGGTGTCGGTAAGCACACCGTGTAGGCGTTGTTAGAATATCAGCTACCCCCATATTGGGCGTCGTAAGACTCGAAAGAGAAAACAAACCTTCTTAATAAGAACTAAAAAAAAAACTGTCGTTGCCAACCCGCCTGCCAAGCGTGGCAATTATAGCAAGTATCTTAAGAGACAATATATCGGGGACGCCTACATTCAGTAGTAGACTTGTGAAGGACTATAGTGAATGAATGAATGATGACTCTTGAAAATAATTTGTTACCCTATTAATCGTTTTTTAGATATGGATGTGCGGGCGTAGTGCACGTGGCCGAGAAGCTGTTCTCTCAAGCGAGCCTGGCCAATATGGTCCTGTTCTGCGCTAACACCTTCTTAGGCATCTTTGGCATCGCAATACTCCTCATTTTGGATATCATATCTGAATCAGACGTAAGTAATTCTAATTCCAACCCCTTTACAACATCACTATCCAGAATACACAACAAGAAAGTAACACGTCCCACTGCTGGGCACCGGTCTTGAATAGGAGTATATATTAAGCTGAAAAACGTCTGCTGAATCGGTAATTCCAAGGAAAAGACTAATATTCTCTTTGGAAGCAAGAGCATTGGCACTAAATGTGTTACTTAGTTCATGGAGTAGAGTTACTGGTTAACTTGTTTTTGTTCAAGGTGTTTTATAAATGGTAGAATGTGGCAGCTATATTATTATGGTTATAGCACGAACGGTCCTACCGAGTAGTGGTAGTGTCTATATCTACTACCCCATATCATCCCGTGGGTATCGTTTTTTACATATTTGTTTTACTTTTATAACTCTTCTTAAGTAGTTTTGCTTTTATATTTTTAAACTAATTTTACGGACAGGACTGAGATTCTGTTGTAAAAACAGGTACATTGACGAGACATAGTCATAACGAGCACACAGTCCACCTGATGTTAAGTGGTTGCTTTGGCCCATAGACATCGACATCTATCTTCCTTTGCGAATCAAAATGCAGATGCGTTGTTACCCGTGAGGACTAAGATGGAATGCCTCTTTTCCAGTAAAAAGGGTCTCCGGTTCTCTACACTCACCATACGAAACACAGCAGTGTTAAGCTGCTATTTTACGCTGGTATTCTGTGAGAGCGTGGTCCTTCCCCGTTCGAGCTGACCCATTTATGCTACAACTATACTACTAATATAGCTGCAGCATGACTGTAAAATAGCAGCTTAATGCTACAGTGTTTCGTATGGTGAGTGTAGAGAACCGGAGACCCATTTTACTGGAAACGAGGTATTCCATCTTAGTCCTCACGGGTGACAACGCATCAGCATTTTGTTTCTATGGGCATAAGTAGATGTCTATGGGCCACAGCAACTACTTACCATCAGGTGGACTATGTGCTCGTTTGTAACCCTATTTCTATAAAAAAAAAACATCTCCGCATCAAAATTCTGTTTTATTAAACAAGTTCAAAAAGCTGGAGGTTCTCAATTAGAGTGTATATTTTTTTGTATGTATGTTACGCGACAGCTTCGCAGATTGTTTGCTAAGGGTGGTTTCTAATGTTAAACTTCGCAGGCGACAGACAACGCTCGCTGGATACTGCACAAGGTCTTCATGTTGAGTCCACAGTTCGCTCTTGGCGACGGCTTACTAGAAATTGCCAAGAATACAATTAATTTTCAGGTATAATGAACTTTTTAATTATATTATAAAACGACAATGCTCTAAATTCATTTTACAAAAGCTGGCAGTAAATATATTTGAAAAAAAAAACGAAATATTAATTTCGTTATTGAACTTCTACATTTAAATAAACAAAAACCTTCTAGAAACTACTTTTAAGGATTTTATTGTCTATAATTATACTTTTTTTTCAATCGACTTCAAAAAAAGGAGGAGGTTCTTATTTCGACTGTATATTTTTTATGTCTGTATGTTACCTCAGAATTTTTTCTGATAGAACGAATTTTTATGATTCTTTTTAAGTCGCGGGTATCAGCTAGAATTTAATAAAGATAATTCTGTTCTATTCTAGTGGAGGATAGATGCAATTGGTCCCGTGGGCCGCAGCATCCATTTGTACAAACAGTAAACTTCAATAATATTTTTTCTTTTAGGTGCTAGCTCAATTTGGAATGGACACGTACCGAGATCCACTTTATGGCGACCTGCTAGTTTACCACTACCTGGCGCTTGTTCTCGTCGGCACTGTACTGTTACTTCTTAACTTGGCCATAGAGTACGACTGCTTCGAAGTAATCCTTGTGAAGTAAGTAACCTATAAATCTATTTCAAACTTTATAGAGGTAAAGGAATGAGCTTGTGGCGGCGCTGTAGTCGCGCCACAAGCGAAAACACATTGAAGCCTAAATCGCGCTATCAAAGTTCCGTAAAAGCAGTATATATAGAATAGCTCTGAACTACCCCTCGGAGCGTTGACCGCTCCCCGGGCAGAACACCTTGCCTAGCGTGAGATCTCCCCTTTTCCTTTTGACATTAGCTCTTACTGTGTCCCACAGCAGGACTAAGGCTGTTCTTTCCTTCTTCCGCCTCTCGCGATGTAATTGTTGTGTCTATCCGTTATTCGGGAGGTGGTCAGTAAAGTATCTAATAATAGTATTCCTTCGTCTGCTTCTGGACCTTCGATCTTATGGTATTCAGATGTTAGCGACTATGACCTAACCCTTTGATGGAATCAGAGAGTTTACTGTCGTTATCTTACCTAAAGAGTTAGTCTATGTTAAATTATATAATAGCTAACTTAAGTGAAATAAACGCATTCTTGACAGAGGCGATAACTAACGCTGTTGTATATTTATGACGGTTAGTCCGCCATCTTTTAAGGTTTAGAGCCATGCTGCAGCTATATTATGGCTGCAGCATGATTGGTCGTTTCTACCGAGTTAGGACCACGCTCTCACAGAATACCAACGTTAAAAATAGCAGCTTAATGCTGCTTTGTTTCGGATGGTGAATGTAGAGAACCGGAGACGCTTTCTACTGGATAAATATAAATGTCTATGGGCCACAGTATCCACTTACCATCGGGTAGACTGTGTGCTCGTTTTCCACCCTTATTCTAAATAAATTAATCCCTTACTTCGTTTGCAGAAGCGCAAAGAATGGTGGTCTCTGTTTAAATTTTTTTTTTCTAAAATGTTGTTTTAATGACAACGTCTTGTGCCAATGTTCCAATGTCTGTTTTAATGACAGGAAAAATCTGTATTTATAGATATTACGTTATATTCAATAGTAACAACAGTAAAAGCTTTTAGAAAAATTTACTTCGCAAATATCCGCGTTATAAAATAAAATGATGTGTCTTACCTAGTATGAAGAGCACCTCCCGCCCTCCCTCAATTGCGTGCACTATCCCCGTCACCACTAATCCCAGCACCGCTACTCCCAACACCACTACACTAGGCAAGACACACCACTGACGATAATATTATCGTCAGTGGCGTTATATAATGGATTTCCGCAAAGTAACGCCTGATTTTATTAATTATAGTAACAATAGTATTTAAATATAACAAATATTAGAAGAAGTTGTTATAAGGTACGTAAGTGTATGATCACTTTAAGCTTTGTCGCACTATAAAACCAAAACTAGGAGGAGGACAGAGGCTAAAACACAAACTCTTATACTATAACTAATATATTAAGAAAAAAAAAACAAACAAGCGTTGGCAATATTTAGGAACACAAGCTAACTACACTACACAATACTAAAATCGACTAAAATATTTACGAAAATGTCAACTGTTAAAATAGCGTCGATAAAGCAGTGCCCTTTTGACCCTTTATTATTTTATTGACTGATGAAGAGTTATCGTATCATAGACCCGTCTATGCAAACAAGACTGTAGTTTTTGAGTTATAAGAAAGTGACCATATTAACCTCACGTACTATATACATGAAACAATGCTTGCGCTTAATGATTTCTTATATTTACGCGAACACTACACATTTAAATAAAACTAATTTTACGGATTTTATCGCGTATATTAACTTATTTTACATTCCCGACGTTTCAAGCTCTTTACAGCACCCATGGTCACGGGGGGGACTGAGGTGTATGATGTCCCAATGTCATAGTTAACCACGGCTACCTCCAGATTAAAAAAACTTGCGCTTTTTAAAAATTAGAGTTGCAAACTTGATTCCTTTTATCAATACGATTTTTATTAAAGTTATAAACTTTGGACTTTCTTCATTTGCTCTTCAATCCTGCTCTATCTAATACATAAAAATATTCCATTTTTTTAATTTTCTGTTTGTATGTTCTTTATACAACTGAACTAACAAAGGAAGAACCACTTGAGTGGCTTCTGCAGTCGAGGATGCGTTCTCACCTCTGAGGACTAAGATGGAATGCCTCACATTGCCTGTTATACTGGCTCCCAATACACTTCACACTGGCACCACTGCTAACTAATAAAAAGTGCAAAATAGTACCTCCCCAAACGAATTCCAGGTTAGAATAGAATTGTACCACCTAGAAAAACTTATTAAATATGTAGGGATTTTTAAATTCTATTTTTAAAAACTTTAAATATATTTTTTATAGGATAGGTTGACAAACGAGCACACAGTCCACCTGATGGTAAGTGGTTGCTGTGACCCATAGACATCTACATTTATCCTCAATAAAGAATCAAAATACAGATGCGTCGTCACCCGTGAGGACTAAGATGGAATGCCTCTTTTCCAGTAAAATGGGTCTCCGGTTCCCTACACTCACCATACGAAACACAGCAGTGTCAAGCTGCTATTTTACGCTGGTATTCTGTGAGAGCGTGGTCCTTCCCCGGTCGAGCCGACCCATTCGTGCTACAACTATACTACTAATATAGCTGCAGCATGGCTCTACCACGTATAAAACATAAGTTGCTTCAAATTTCAAATTCAAATTCAAATTCAAATTCAAATTCAAATTCATTTATTTGCATAATACAGGTATAAAAGGTGTTACAGAAAATTATAATATGTATTTTTATTTTCAAAATATGTATTTTCGAATAATTTCACCAGATTCCGTTCAGGAACAATAGAGCCGTTGTCAGAGAGCGAGCTAGACCCAGAAGTACTCGACGAGCGACGCCGGGTTTTGGCTTCGCGAACACCTCTACGTCTACTTACAATTGGCAACATCAATGCAGGTAGAGTTCAGAAATTAAATATTTTCATCATTATAATTTTCAAATAGCTTTATACATGTGTGCAATATTTCCGAAAACGGCACGTCTCACAGTGCGAAGTGGAAGGAAAATACAATAAAGACCGATATCACAACAATCAGTTGTGATCATTTATATGTAATTACTCTTAGTGAACACGATAACCTTTGCCTTTAATAACTTCGTCCTTTGCTATATTTTTGTTTTACAGAAGGGGGCCATTAGAGCTATTTACAATCTAAAACTGAGAGAGTCTCTTAGAGATAAATTTAAAGAAATTAATATATTAACTTTGGCCTCTCAGTATATTTACGAAAATTTAATGTATGTTCACAAAAACAAAGATAGTTTTAGTAAAAGAAGTGATATACATTCTGTAAACACTAGGAACAAACACAAGCTAGTGATACCAGTTTCTCGACTCCACAGAGTCTGTAATTCATTCTTGGGGCAATGTATACGCTATTACAACAAGGTCCCGGAAAGTGTACAGGTTCTCTCTATTAGCAAGTTTAAATGTTTTATTAAACTGAAACTGTATAAAAAGGGTTATTATAGTAAAAATGAATACATGGTTGATAATAACCCCTGGGAATAAGGTGATCGCTTCCAAGCAGTTTCTAAAATAAATTTTGTAAATAGTTCGTAATCATTTATATTGTAAAATTTATTTTTAAATGGTTGATAATAACCCCTGGGAATAAGGTGATCGCTTCCAAGCAGTTTCTAAAATAAATTTTGTAAATAGTTCGTAATCATTTATATTGTAAAATTTATTTTTAAAAAAGTCCCGCTGGGTTTTTTGCTGGTTCTTCCCAGGACAGAGGGATTTTTTCGAACCAGTGGTAAAGTAAAAAATTACTCTCAATAAGAATTACACATGTAATGTATATTGAATAAAAAATATTCTATTCTATTCTATTCTATAGATAAGAATAACCATCTTATCGCAACTTAGTTCAAATAAAGTAGGTACCTACGCGTATATAATAAATCGAATCTACAACACACGTCCGTACGCGGGGTACGCGCACAGCAGACTTGATATAGATGTCTTAACGCAGATGTAGATGTCTGCGTGCTCGCTTGTCACCTTTATTCAATAAAACATCTTTTCTGTTTCCTAAAACAGCTCGATATATTTTCTAGCTAAAATAAAAACCAGCCAAGTGCGAGTCGGACTCGCGCATGGGTTCAGTACCCACACTTTACTAGTAGGGGAGGCCCCTTTAATTTTTAATTTATTTTTATTTCTATTATTTGTTGTTATAGAGGCAACGGAAATACACAATTCGTAAAAATTTCAACTGTCTATTTATTACGGATAATGAGATACAGCCCGCTGACATACAGACGGACGAACGGATAAAGGGACGGACGAACGGATAGACGGACGGACAGCGGAAGCTTTGTAATAGGGTCTCGTTGGTTACCTTTCGGGTACGAAACCCTAATAATGAACATTAGAATCGTTTTTGTCATATTGCTGTTCCAACCAACTTTCCTGTGCTTTCAGGTTTCGTGGATACAGAAGAGAAGGGCTCAATTAAGAGCGAGATAGCGCTAGGGAACGACGTGGCACAGTGCGTACGACTGGGCAAAGCGTACCCAACGATGAGCGGCCGCCCGCCCGCTGTTCGAGATCTCACGCTTGGAATACCACCTGGGCAGGTAAGCAGCGTACACACATGGTCACACATAATACACGGTCGGCAGCTCTCCACCATTTTACTGGTAGCGAAGCATTCTATCTCACACTTTCTTGCATAAAACTTAAGTAATAAACGAACTTACAATCCACTTTACGATATGTGGCTACTGCAGTCTATAGGGGCCTGCAGCCAACTTCACGCAATGAAGATACAGATACGTTATCACCTCTGAGAAGTAGTATGGAATGCCTTATAACCTGTAATCATACTATGCTTTTTTACTAGATTAATTTAAAAAAATTATTAAAGAAAAAGTTGAGGAAAGCTTACAAAAGGCGTGCTCCTTTTGCACGACCATGCGTTTGCACACAAGCCATGTTGCGACGGCTGCCATTCACCGGTGCAGTTTTGAACAACTGCGCCACTCACCCTACAGCTCAGCCCTGGCCCCAAGCGACTATTATATGGTTCCAAAAATGACGAAAGAACTGCGTGGGAAAAAATTTGGCGACGACGATGAAGTGAAGTCGGCAATTTCGGCCTATTTCGACGCCCAAGATAATTTTTTTTAGACGGTATTAATAAGTTATTTGACAGATCTAATAAATGTATTAGGGTTAAGGGAAAATACATTGAAAAGGAAAAATAGTTTAATGTTTCATTTCATTATCGTTCCCTTTCCACGAACTTTTTGATCTACCCTCGTAACTCTCTACGTCTTTCAGATCGGAACACTCTTTTGTTGTCGATATTCCACGCCAACTGCTAAACACAGCTGTTGCCGCCTCTTCTATAGATTACCTTAAAGAGTAACTCCAATTAATAAAGCAAATAGACCATTTAAAAGTTAACTTTATTAAAAATTTCACGCGTGGTAAAGCCACGATGATTCGGCTCCGGATAAGACCACGCTCTCACAGAATACCAGCGTAAAATAGCAGTTTCGTATGGTGAGAGTAGAGAACCGGAGACCTCTTTCACTGGAATTGATGCCTTGAGAACGCATCTGTAATTTGATTCTTAATCGAGGAAAGATTTTTTTTTACGTGGTAGAGCCATACTGCAACTATATTAGTAGTGTAGTTGTAGCACGAATGGGTCGGCTCGAACGGGGAAGGACCACGCTCTCACAGAATACCAGCGTAAAATAGCAGATCAATGCTGCTGTGTTTCGTATGGTGAGTGTAGAGAACCGGTGACCCTTTTTACTGGGAAAAAGGCATTCCATCTTAGTCCTCAAGGGTGACAACTCATCTGCATTTTGATTCTTTATTGAGGATAGATGTAGATGTCTATGGGCCGCAGCAACCACTTACCATCAGGTGGACTGTGTGCTCGTTTGTCACCCGATCATTTTAAAAAAATGTAGATATATTTGGGGCATAGCATCCACGTACCATCAGGTGGGCTGTGTGATCGTTTGTCACCCTTATTCTATAAAAAATAATTAATGAATATTATTTTGTTGACAGTGTACAGCGCTTCTGGGGCAAAACGGTGCTGGAAAGTCAACAACATTTGCAATGCTCACGGGCGAGATCCGACCCACCTCTGGAAGCATCTATCTTAATGACAGGCGCGTGGGCCCTCGAGATCTCTGTCAGGGGCTTATCAGTAAGTATATTTTTAATCCCTGACGAAATCGTTATAAATTTGTAGTGTGTATCTGTCGCATCTTAAATCCTGAACGGATGAAACGATTTTCATTAAGTTTCTTTTCCTTTGAAAAGTGTCTTAATCGAGAGTGTTCCTAGCTATGTTTCAATTTCAATTCAATTCATCAGCTCTTTTTGTTTTGGGGGTTTGTAACTTTTTTTAATTTAAGTTATTAATGTAAATATGCTATCTAATCACTAACAGTTACTAATTTTTTTTAACTGGCTTTACGGCTCTGGGTTCTAGCACTGAGCCTAACAGTTACTAAACATGGGTCTATCCCATAGATTACCAAAAAATATAGAGCCACATGTATCCATCGACTTCGTCTATTTTACACACACTACCTGAGAACAAACAGAAGACTGTAACTTTTATTATACTTAGTTCAGGTCGGTGCATGACTACAGTTTTGGTGGTAGGTACTACAGAAAAAACTAGAAAGTCCAGACAACTATAGAACTATAAATATAGAATATAAAGTTAACTAGAGTTACTGTGCAGTGGCGTTAGTAATAATATCCATTGCTCCATATCATCCCGTGGGTGTCGTAAGCAGCGACAGAGCGAACAAATCAGAAGATAGTGGCATACGTGGCAGAGCCATGCTACAACATGTAGCAGAGCCATGCTGCGAACACGAAGCAGAGCCATGCTTCAACTATATTAGTATAGTAGTATAGTTGTAGCACGAATAGGTTGGCTCGACCGGGCAAGGACCACGCTCTCACAGAATACCAGCGTAAAATAACAGCTTAACACTGCTGTGTTTCGTATGATGATTGTAGAGAACCGGAGACCCTTTTTACTGGAAAAGAGGCATTCCATCTTAATACTCACGGGTAACAACGTATCTGCATTTTGATTCATAATCGAGGATAGATGTAGATGTCTATGGGTCACCGCAACCACTTACCATCAGGTGGACTGTGTGCTCGTTTGTCACCCTATACCATAAAAAAGATAGGCAGCAGCGTCTTACTAATAGCGACTAAAAATAAAAATAAAACTGCGGTTGCCAATCCGTTTGCCAAGCGTGGCAACTATGGCAAATATCTTCCCTATGAGGCAATCTATGGGGGAGGTCTAAGTGCAGCTGTGAACTTTAAAGGCTGTAAATGTACCGGTAACGGTCGAAATAGATAACAGTTTTCATTCATCGTTCGTTCATTTTGTATACTCGTAGAACAGAATAGTTTTTGTTCATTATCGATTACACAAATGCTCATATTGAAAAAAACAATGATTTACAATATAATATGTTGTACCTACAATTGACTATGAAAACATTTAGAAACATCGCTGTAGGGGTTTTAATAAAAGAAGAAATAATAAAAATGCGAATTCTGCTTGTATTCCAGGTTACTGTCCGCAGAGCGATGCAATCGACCCTCTGCTAACTGTACGCGAAACTTTAAAACTCTACTGCATACTGCGCGGCATCACCAAACAAAGAGAGGTCAGTTCATAGCATGAATAGAATAATTTTATTCAATATAAATTACAAGAATTTAAGCTATAGGTAGTCATTTAAGCTTTACCACTGGTTCGGAAAAAAACCTCTGTCCTGAGAAGGACCAACAAGAAGCTGGACTTTTTTTAAACTATAATTTACAACATAATATTTAAGAGCAACGCTGCATCATAATATCATAGCTACAGTAAGAGTGGGATAGAGGATACACTGCGCACCTCAGAACAACAAAGAAAGAAATATGGATACGGAGCGCTGCGTACATTAGAAGTAACAAAAACCAAGCCAATACCATGCTCTTCTTATTGTAAGAACATCATCATCATCAAATCATCAGGTCATTTGCAACCGACAACATGCATTTAGGTTTTTATGTGTGCGTCCAGGAGTAAGTACACTATTACACGGGCTGATAAAGAAAATAATTATAACTTTTAACAAAAAGTAAAAACCGACATTAAATTGCTAAAAAAAAGAAGTTATTTGGTGGAATTTTTTCTCCAAATTTTAAACACCACCCTTGAAGTATAATCTATTTAATAATAAAAAGAATCATCAAAATTGGTTAACAATTTGCGAAAATATTGCGTTACACACAAACAAAAAAAAATATACACTCGAATTAAGAAGTCCTTTTTGAAATCGGTTAGAAAAAGAAACTATTTGCATGAGTGCCTGTCAAGTTGAGTATGGTTTCAGCATCACTTGAAATAAAGGCGGCCGTCCGTCTGTCTTTCATTTTTGGTCTGAGGCTCCCACAAACACCAACGTAAAATAGCAGCATAGTAGTACTGTTTCCTATAATAAGTGTCTATATAATAATACAATATAATATAATAAGTATATATTTTTAACATCTTTATATAAACATAATAATATAATTATCCGACTCGAAGGACCAAAACTGTATAACAAATTTTATTTTAGAAAAACACAAGAACATAATACAAAAGAGTTTGTTGAATATATATTCAATAATCTTAACCTGATGGATTTCCGCAAAGTAACGCCTGATTATATTAATTATTCTAAAATAAATGAAAAATAGTTTCATAAAAAAAACTTTGCGTTGCAGGTAATTCGAAGAACGATCGAAATGTTCGACCTCACGAAGTACAAAGATGTTCGCAGCGGGACGCTCAGTGGTGGAAACAAGAGAAAATTATGTACAGCTATTGCATTTATGGGAAGAACGCCATTGGTTCTTCTCGACGAACCTACAAGGTGTGTCTATTTCTTTTTTTTTATCTGTCTTCCTTTTTTCTTCAAGAGAGTTTCCTCCACACTAAGATTTTTTCCTGTATCGTGGGGACAGTTGACATACATACACAATGACTCATTGAAAATGAAGGATAAAAATGAACCGTGTAATATTGCCTCAACAAACAACCGTCCGATTTGATTTCATTTAGAATGACTCATTGAAAATGAAAGGTAAAAATGAACCATGTAATGTCGCCCTCAAAAAACAACAGTTCAATTTGATTTCATTTAGAATGACTGATTGAAAATGAAAGGTAAAAATAAACCAAGTATTATCACCTCAACAAACAACCGTTCGATTTGATTTCATTTAGAATGGCTCATTGAAAATGAAAGATAAAATTAATGAAACGAAAGAAAAAATATATCGCTTCAAAAAACAATTGTCCATTCTACTTTCAATTGGGATCATTCGTTGAAAATTCAAGCTTCTCTACAGAAAGCATGCACGCATCATAAAATAATTTTGCATGTATTAAGTCCAAGTTTGCGGTACATGGAGTAAGCGAGGTTTTCTTAATAGAGTAGCTCTTGTTGTTAAGCCTAACTTACTTTGCTATTTGCTAATTGCGAATTGCGCTTCGAACACACCGGCAATTCAACGAAGACGCACACATTCACACACATAAATACATAACAGCACAAACCCTGTTTAAAAACAAGACATACATACAGTTCCACATAGACATGCAACTACAGTTAGAATTAGTTAGAATAAAAATATTATTAAAGGCCGGCAACGCATCTGCTATTCCCCTGGTGTTGCGGTTGTTCATGAGCGGCGGTAGTCACTTACCATCAGGTGAGCCGCATGCTCGTTTGCCCTCTCTCCTATAAAAAAAATATTATTATTGATAAGCGTATGAATGAATGAATATACGTTATTGTACACCACAAACAAATAAACATATTACATAACAAAAGACAGATTAAATGTACAATTTCGCGGCCTTATCGCTACATAGCGATCTCTTCCAGGCAACCAAGAGTGTAAAGGAATAAACAATGAATACTAGGTAGGTGATGTAATATAATTATACAAAATATAATATCAATACATGCGATATATAGACAATAAATGCAATAAAATAACATATAACTAACTAATATATGAAATGATATAAATTACTAATACATAATAAAAGATAAAGTAAAGCGTATATATATATAAACACAAGTATTATCAATTACTTATTTATAAACCATGTAACTGTTTTGAGACAAATAAACTTTTTCATTTTCATTTTTCTATGCGGCTACGTTCTACGAGGGCAGAGTATGATATTTTTAAACGAAAAGGCTTTTCTACTTGCTCAATCTTATCTATTTATATTTTATAGTTTGGGTACCACACTTGCGAGGCGTATTCCAAATAGTTGCGAACAAAAGCGCAATAAGTTTTTTTATAGGATAAGGGTGACAAGGGAGCACACAGTCCACCTGATGGTAAATGGTTGCTCTAACGCATAGATATCTACATCTATCCTCGTTTACGAATCAAAATGCAAATGCGTTATTAACCGTGAGGACTAAGACGGAATGCCCCTTTTCCAGTAAAAAAGGTCTTCGGGTCTCTATACTCACCATACGAAACACAGGAGCATTAAGCTGCTATTGTACGCTGGTATTCTGTAAGAGCGTGGTCCTTCCCCGGTTCAGCTGACCCACTCGTGCTACAACTATACAATTAATATAGCTGCAAAATGGCTTTACCACGTTTAAAGTATCTTATCTGTTTTAATATTTTGAAAATCTGATCAAAGTACTCTATTGTTTTTTTTTAGTGATATTGTCAATGTGTGGATCAATGAGGAATTTAAAAACGAAACATACATTAAGATATCTTACTTATTGTAATCTCTGTACCAGTGTATTGTAATTTTTATTAAAAAACCAAGGGGTTGGGTTTGTGGATAAAAGTAAAGATAAAACACTTGAACACATTCAATTCAAATTAGTTGTGTAAACAATATCGTTCGAGTTCATTGTGATTACACTGCATACCAAGGCATTTAGAAGTTTTTGAGATGGGGCATAATTTTTTTATGTCATCAGCATATAAAATTATTGTGAAGAATTACGTCATTTATAAAAAATTGCAAACAGCAATGGACCTAATAGCGATCCCTGTGGTATTCCTGAAGGGATTTGCATAGTTACTGACGTAAAACCATTGAAGGCTACTTTTTGGCAACGATTCCCAATATAAGATTTAAATCACCTAAACAGATCGCCACTGATACCCACGTAGAGTAGTTTTCCGAGAAGTATAACGTGATCTAAACGATCGAACGCTTTACTGTTGTCAGTGAAGATTACGTGGACTTGTAAGCGTTCAGACATGATGTCGGTTAAATAGACAGAACAGATAATAAGGTTTAAAACAGTAGATCTACTTTTTAAGAAGCCGTGTTGATAATCACTGAATGATTGTTTGATGCCACGTTCAACAGACCAGTTTACGATTTTAATGCCGAAGATTTTGATGAGTAAACAAAGATGAGATATTGTTCTATAGTACACTACACGGACTTTAGGACCTTTTTTGTGGACTGAGATAATATAAGTAGATTTCCAAATAAGGAGGTACTATCCCTTCCTTCAGAGAACGTCTATATACTATTTTTATCGGTACAAGCAAGCTTTTAGCGCACCTACTTATAAAAAGAGACGGTATATTGTCTGGGCCTGTTTCTTACGTTCAACAGAACTCAGAAGCTTGAAGACCTCAGTTTCGCTACTTGTACCGAGTTTATACTTTAGCGTACACAGTTTATAATTTTCAACTATCGTAGTTACTGTAATTTTGAAAAAAAATACTAATCATATTTCAATTATTGTTCCCTTGGTCTGATGATATGTCCATATTTCATTATAGATGGAAATATGTTTGACGCCTTTATATTTCACGATGGACAAGACGGTCCTTAGCGACTGATTTATGCTGAGTTCTACCTTTCCTACCTATATAATTGTTGATCATTTGGATTCTTAAATTTATACTTGGTAGAGCCATGCTTCAAATCTATTAGTAGTACAGTTATAGCACGAATGGGTCGGCTCGACCGGGAAAGGACCACGCTCTCACAGAATACCAGCGTAAAATAGCAGCTTAACACTGCTTTGTTTCGTATGGTGAGTGTAGAGGACCGGATACCCTTTTTACTGGAAAAGAGGACAACGCATCTGCATTTTCATTCTTTGTTGAAAATGGATGTAGATTTTTATGAGTCACAGCAACCACTTACCATCAGGTGGACTGTGTGCTCGTTTGTTGCACTATCCAAAAAAATGTTTTTTGACGATTACGTTTTATTAAAAAAGACTCATAATCTGCAGTACACTCCTAGTTTTTTCACTTGACATAAACCGCGTGGTAATGTCCTCGAGCCTGAATCTCTGTCACGGCAGACAGTGGACTTTTACTGAAACTTTCTACAGAGTAAGTGAAACAGAGTAAGTGAAACAGAGTTTGTAATACGTTTGTCTTGCAGCGGCATGGACCCTGGGTCGCGCCGCTGCGTGTCGCGTGGCGTGCGAATTGCGTGCGCAGCGGGGCGCGGCGTGCTGCTCTCCACGCACGCGCTGGATGACGCGCGGCGGCTGGCGGCGCGCGTGGCGCTGCTGCAGGCCGGCGCGCTGCACGCGCTGGCGCCGCTGCAGCGCTGCCTGCGCAGGTACGTCTCGTATAGTGCTGCTCTGCCCGTACGCGCTAAAGCGCTGCCTGCTCAGGTAAGTGTCGTATAGTGCTGCTCTGCCCGCACGCGCTAAAACGCTGCCTGCGCAGGTACGTGTCGTATAGTGCTACTCTCCACGCACGCGCTGCAGCGCTGCCTGTGCAGGTACGTGTCGTATAGTGCTACTCTCCATACACGCGCTGCAGCGCTGCCTGTGCAGGTACGTGTCGTATAGTGCTACTCTCCATACACGCGCTGCAGAGCTGTCTGCGTATGTACGTAACGCACAGTATTTGGTTTACAAGTCTGAACATTACAGCGAGTGCCATTCTGCTTGGTAGCAGAATTTCTTATGTATGAGTGTTAGAAAACTGTATGTTTCAATAAAAGTGGAATATTATTACGTTAGAAGGATCCCTTGTGCATTATAATCTTCATACTTTTTTATATAATTATGGTGACAAACGAACACACATTTCACCTGATGATAAGTGGATACTGTGGTCGACAGACATCAACGTTTATACTCGATTAAGAATCAAAATGTAGAAGCGAGGTCACTCCAGTGAACTAAGATGGAATGCCTCGTTTCCAGTAATAAATTTCTCCAATTCAACACATGAAACGTATGAAACACAGTAACATTGAGCTGCTACTTTACGCCGGTATTCTGTTAAAGCTTCTGAGAAAGTGTTCCTTTCTCGGTCGAGCCGAGCCGTGCATGCTACAAACATAATATAGCTACAGCGTAGCTGTACCGAGGTGCTTCTGTGTGCGCAGGTTTGGCGGGGGGTACGTGGTGGCGTGCCGCGCGCGGGGCGGCGCGGGGGGCGGGGCGCGGGCGGCGTGGGCGCGCGTGCGGGCGCGCGCGCCGCACGCGCAGCTGCACGCGCTGCACGCCGCCACGCTGCGCTTCCTGCTGCCCGCCGCTGCCACAGGTAAACATCTACGTCACATCTACATACACTCTTCATCATTCATTATTGCAGCGCTTCACAAGTCCACTGCTTAACATAGACCTTCCCCAAACAACATCACAAAATACGCTCTTGACATTACTGCATCCATCAACTTCTTGCATCTCTTGCCACGTTTTTTGATTTAGTGGGGAACCACTAGATATTGCTTACTGGTATGAGATGGTACTTTCTACTCGGTTGTTGATTCTTCGAAGTATATGGCCGGCCCATTGCCATCACTATTACCTGATGCCTTCGGCGACCAGCCTCAGCCGCTCCGGCTCGTCCGATGCCTACGATTTGTTACGCTAAGGCGTAGAGGCTGCTCTTCCCGCAGCGCCGGAGACGTAGCAGTCTCAAAATAGATACAGAAATCCTTCTGAATCAGTCCCCCTATTTTTTTATGATGGAAGGCATTTTTTCTCATAAAATGGATTTATATTTACATTATAAATGCAAACATGAAAAAAATATCGATATTTTAGAAATCGATTTTTTGGGAATCGATACGTCAGCTTACAATTCGAATCTAATTAAAAAAAAAACTATCTTTTTCGGAAAGAATCGACATCCCTACTGACAATAATAATAAAAATGGCGTCAGTTTCACGGTAGAAATTGACTAAATATTGCAAAATTATTTGATTTACAATTTTTTTTTTCTCAATAAGTACGTCTTTCCGCATATTGAAACTCGGTGTATGTGCTTATAAAAATGTAATCTTTCTGTAAAAATACGTATCAACACCAAACTCCACTGACGTCAATGGAAAGTCGTACCGATAAGTTTAAGTCTAGAACTAATATTCCAATTGAAATTATGCAAATCGGATTACCCGTTTATAAAATATGAGCAAAAGTGTATATGAGAAGTGTGAAAACCTGTATTATTTAAAATTTAGGTTCTAAAAAGTTTTTAGTAAAATATTGTTGTGTTATATAAGAAAGGCATATACATACATGTAACAAAAAATCCTGTGGTTCCCGTTAAGTACGTTGTCAGGATCAGTATTCAAACCTATAAAAATAACTTTTTTTAAAACTCGACCAAATTTTTTTTGTTTTATTTTTTTTTTTCATTTTATTTGGTTTTATTACTTCTTACTTACACTAGCCGATGCTAAAGCTAAGTAAAGTGGGGTCTTTGACAATCCTCCTACTCCCCAGACAATGCAGAGGTAATAAAACCACATAAAATTTGCATAAAATTATTTTTTTAATAAAATTAAAAAAAAATTAAATTTTTTTATAAAAAGTTATTTCTATACGTTTGAATAATGATCCTGATGACGTACTTAACGGGAACCACAGAGTTTTTGTTACATATTGTATAAGGGAACATAGATTTATTATTCTATGTAAAAGAATACCAGTGATAAAAATTATAAGGTTTAGTTTTAATCGAAATTGAAAATATCAATTGAGCAGCGACAGAAATTAACCTCAAAATTTTAAAAAGCTAAATAAGTACTCAAATATTTATTCAAATAATTATTCATTATTACTCATTTGCTTTTTTTATTAATGATTTGCTTTTTTCAGACACATATTATCAACAGTAAATACATTTATTAACATAGTTTACATAAACATATAAATTAGTGTATACAATAGCACAGCTAACACCGCGCGCGCTCGTTGGTCAAACCAAATAGCACACGCTTCCCTGGCTTTCTGTCTCACACTTCCGTCCATTTTGACGAAATCACTCCCACATATTACGGGAAAACGAGACGAAAATGTTACGCATCAAAAATAAAACATTAAATGAAACATCTTTTCAATTTTGTCATTTTTATTCTTATTTTTGGATATTACAATAAATTTACGTTCATGTGACAAACTAATTATCGACATAGTGAGTTCAAAAAAGAACTTTATTTCAAACGTTATTTAGTTCTATATTATCATTCCTGCGAAGTGAAATGTGGTACGTATGTAATCCGATTGCAGCATGTTCCACAAATAAATGGGAACGAACACTTCAGATTAGCTCGTGATCTTTCCCTATTATGTCCAAGTTGTTCTTATTTCAGAAGTTAATTCTTAGTTCTTATTTAAGACTGAAATGATTAAAATCTACTTCCAGTTGACGGTAAAGAAGTAACAACAAAGCTGAGCGACGTGTTCCGTCTGACAGCGGAATTGCGGGGCTCTTATGATATTGAAGACTTCACTGTCAATCAGAGCTCGCTCGATCAGGTCAGTTTTAGATTTTTTTATAGTATAAGGGTGACAAACGAGGACACATTCCACCTGATGGTAGGTAGATTCTGTAGCCCATAGAAATGTACATCTTTTCCCGATTAAGAACCAAATTGCAGATGCGTTGCCAGCCCTGGGGACTAAGATGGAATGCCTCGTTACCAGTAAAAGGTTCTCTACACTCACCATACGATACATAGCCGCAATATATTCCTTTTTTATGCTAATATTCTGTGCAACCATGGTCCTTCACCGATCAAGACGTCTCCATCGCACTGCAGCCATAGTACAGCTGCAGCATGGCTTCCTATAAAAGGTTGACATTTGCCGCAATCTACATCCCAAATTATTAATTTCGTGTAAAAAACACTAACGGCTTTACTCATAATCGTTCATTATCGCTCACTGAAATTACGAAATAATTATCTCTATACTTGTCTCTTTCTATTTTCATTTAGTAAAAAAAGAGAGATAGAGAGCTATTTTAGCATTTCGTTAATTGGCTTCGATTTTTATGAGTAAGGCATTTTATTAATGTTAATTAATAAAATGCCTTACTCATAGCTTTAAAACAATAAAATTGAGAATTAAATAAAAGATAAATGTACACATAACGCATAATAAACTGCTGGATATATTGTAAACTGCATCAACGTGTGACGGTTATTTCATATAACGTTGATATTTGAAAAAAGAAAGAAAGAACATATTTATTCAATGCTGTAACTTGCTTTCATAACACGTTAATTTTATATAAAACGAAAGTTAATTTTACAAACAAAGAAATTCTTGACATAATATTTATAAAAAAAAATGTCTATGGCATAAACTAAAAGTTCATGGTTCATTTATTTAAAAAAAAAAGGTTTGATTGGGGGAAACAAACTCTTGAAAAATTCAGTGTACGATTCAACCTTGTATAACACGATCAGCACTATCCGCAGGGCAACAGCATTGCAGTGTAACAGCATCGTGCCCCACTTACATTGCTCATAGCAATCATCATAACATACCAATTGAAAGTACAATAAATATAGCTTCTATTATTATATATCCGTTGCATTTATCATTATTCCAGGTATACGAACTGTACATGTTTTTGGTCCTTCAAACCGGATATACAAACGTCATTATGAAAGACGTTCAATATGTTAATGCATTTTATAAATCTGTTGGTTGTATTTATTAAAATATGACATTCCATTCTACATTTATTATATTCCTCAGATGTTCCTAAACTTTGCGGGATCGAGTCGCTCTCGGGGCACTGAACTGGAAGACGTGGAGTCTACGCCCCCTGTTTCACGACACCAAAGCTGTGAGGACCTCAGTATTGTAACGGCTCTATGATTTGAGATGTTTTAACTTTAAATGTTGTCGCAATGTAACGTAGGGTTCCTGTTCATCAATGCCAACTAAAGGGAAGAAAATATAGTTTTTCCGCTCCGGTCTGGTAGACGAAATATCATAAATTTGACTTAACGTGACAATCGCCCATTATACGAGTAAACTGTATTTCTACCCTCGAAAGTCTTGGAGGAAAGAATAATATTTAAAAGTAATTGTAGTATATGTAGTATAAATTAAATGAGCATTTTGTTTGAATGAAATATTTCATATTGATTTCTAGTGTATTGTGTATAAAGTGGTTTCTTTAGATACTTACAATTGAAATAATGCGAAATTTAATCCAATATTGACGTAGAAAACGTAAGTACAGATTGAAAATGCTTAGTCGTTCTCAAAAGCTAGGTATTTTATACAATAATACATGTTATTTTGGCTTAAACGTTAGAATGAAATAAATTGACGGACGAGTAAATGCTCAATATTTTATTATTATTGAATTAATATGTACTACGTACTAAAACAGACAACGCGAACAAAACCTGTGCGGCAGTGCTAATCGCGTGCGAGGACCGAAGAGTCACAGAGTACCATTTTATAGCACAGATTAAGTAAGTTTGAGCCGCGGGCTTTGACACGTATTGCCAACGAAGAAGTCTCAGTGTCTCTTCTAGTACGTAGTACATATTATTTCAATGTTTTTTATAATTTTATTTATGTGACAATCAATTTTGTATCTATGTAGACTTAAGTTAGTTGTGTCGAGTGTAAAACGGTCGACTTATTGTAACTTTTATATAAATCGAGAGTTATTTGTCTATTTAACGCGCTCTGTGATATTATTTAGTGTACGTTTGAAATGGATTATATAATAATAAAAAATAAATATTTTCGTATGGTTAATGGCAAATACAAAATATATTTTTTTATTTGTATACAACCTAAATTTGCCTATTTTTTTTTTATTTACCACGTGCTCTGCGGTGAAGGAAAACACCGTGAGGAAACCTGCACGAGAAAAAAAATATTTCGAGGACATGTGAAGTTCGCCAACACGCATTGGGGCAGCGCGGCGGACATTTCCTTGCCCTAAAACCCTCTTAGAAATGAGAGGAGGCCTGTGCCCAGCAGTTGGACGTATAACAGGCTGTAACTTTAACTTTTTAACTTTAAATTTACCGTGTAATGGCGGCGTAAGATAAACCACTACCCTATTGTATGAGTAACAACTAGAAATAATAAAAAACTGTGATTGCCAAACCAGGTTGGTTGGCAACGTAGAAAGTATGCCAAATATCCCAACAGTGTACTTTTTATAAGCTGTAATGATGATAACGATAATGATTATACATTCCTAAAGATAGGTCCCACAGCTGGAATACAGGGGGTCCTGTTATTTGTTTATAAGGTATGTATTACAAGGTATGAAGCACTGCTCAAACTAAAAAAAATTAAGTATCTTCTCATGCCAAAAAATAAAGATAGACTGTGTACATTTCAAATTACGCATAAACCGTGCTCAACTTGACACGCACTCACGCACACATCTTTCTTCTTTATTTCTTTATCAGCCCGTAAAAGTTCACCGCTAGACGCACACTAACGCACCTAAAACAGTGTTGTTGTTTGCAAATGCTTTTAGATGCACATGTGTGAGTGCATGTAACAATAAGTTACCATGTTACCATCACCCATTAATTCGTGGTAATACAGAAGTTCAAATTGTTAGCATCAATTTCTATAGTGACGGAGGGGGAGGAGGGGAAATAGAGATTGAAGTTTTAATAATAGTTTTTTTTATTTAATTATCCTCGTACCGATAGGCGAAGTGTAGGGTGTTTAGATAGAGTGATAGAGTGACGTCTTAGTGAGACATGCAGGGGGTCGATGGACCGTACTATGTGGTATTCCTTGGGGAGGCCTATGTTCAGCAGTGGACTTGTGAAGGGCTGTAATGACGATGGTGATTATTTAATTATAATTATAATGACTAAAGAACTTAGGATTTCACCTGATGGTGGCCAGTGAAGCTCACAGACATCTGCAGTCTTACTTCAAAACAAAAACCCTTATTGTTGTGGTCGAAGTTCACCGCTGAACAAAGGCCTCCCACGTGTATTGTAAGTTACCTATTATCCGTTACTAAAAAACTAGGTCACAGTATAAATATGAACAGTATGGAAACTAAGCCTAGTTGAGGACATAATTACCTACGCTCCATTGAAGCAATAGGGTTGTAACTTTTAATGTTTTAGATATTGCTTTTTTTATATTTTTGTTCCGTAGTGATCAATCAAATCAATCGAATTTATATAACTAGCTTACAAATAACATTTAAATAGTTGGGGTCGGGTAATCTCAGCAAAAAACGATAGTTCACACACGGAAAACAATTTAATATTAACACACAACTTGTAGAACTATAGATCTTTAACTTTATCTTTACGGCGTAACCTTTTACAAGTTTCGGCGGGAGCGTACCGCGGTTGGAAGAAAACGTACCTTAATTTTTCATTATTACAAATTATTTACATAAAAATATTTTCGTCTGCTACGACAAGTTCGGAATTCTTTATTATTGAATTTAATTGTGTAAAAAATTATCATTCTAATGAACAGGTTTTTTTTTTAAAATAAGCCGTTGGGAAACAAGGACAGGGTACTATGAAACCGATTTTGTTTATTTTTGTAAATTAGATCAGCTACTTTGCAGTTTATGTGTTTTTTTAAAGCAACAAAAAAATCGGTTTCAACACCCTCGAAAACCATGAAACTGACACCCATGACGAAAACATTAATACCTATTGCAGCCGTCATCTTGGATTTACATTTCGACAGCACTATCGGCTTCATCACCCTCGAAACCCATGAAAATGGCACCCATGACGAAAAAATGATATCTAAAGCAGCCGCCATCTTGGATTTACATTTCGACAGCACTATCGGCTTCAACACCCTCGAAAACCATGAAAATGACACCCATGTTTTTTATTAGTGATCGATGCACCCATGACGAAAAAATTGATACCTATTGCAGCCGACATGTTGAATTTACATTTCGACAGCACTATCGGCTTCATCACCCTCGAAACCCATGAAAATGGCACCCATGACGAAAAAAATGATACCTATTGCAGCCGCCATCTTGGATTTACATTTCGATAGCACTATCGGCTTCATCACCCTCGAAACCCATGAAAATGGCACCCATGATGAAAAAAATGATACCTAATGCAGCCGCCATCTTGGATTTACATTTCGACAGCACTATCGGCCTCATCACCCTCGAAACCCATGAAAATGGCACCCATGACGAAAAAAATGATACCTATTGCAGCCGCCATCTTGGATTTACATTTCGACAGCACTATCGGTTTCATCACCCTCGAAACCCATGAAAATGGCACCCATGACGAAAAAAATGATACCTATTGCAGCCGCCATCTTGGATTTACATTTCGACAGCACTATCGGCTTCATCACCCTCGAAACCCATGAAAATGGCACCCATGACGAAAAAAATGATACCTAATGCAGCCGCCATCTTGGATTTACATTTCGACAGCACTATCGGCTTCATCACCCTCGAAACCCATGAAAATGGCACCCATGACGAAAAAAATGATACCTAATGCAGCCGCCATCTTGGATTTATATTTCGACGGCACTATCGGCTTCAACACCCTCAAAAACCATGAAAATGACACCCATGTTTTTTATTAGTGATCGATGCACCCATGACGAAAAAATTGATACCTATTGCAGCCGACATGTTGGATTTACATTTTGCCAGCACTCAACTTCAACGGGGCTTCAACACCCTCGAAAATCATGAAAATGACACCCATGACGAAAAAAATGATACCTATTGCAGCCGCCATCTTGGATTTACATTTCGACAGCACTATCGGCTTCATCACCCTCGAAACCCATGAAAATGGCACCCATGACGAAAAAAATGATACCTAATGCAGCCGCCATCTTGGATTTATATTTCGACAGCACTATCGGCTTCATCACCCTCGAAACCCATGAAAATGGCACCCATGATGAAAAAAATGATACCTAATGCAGCCGCCATCTTGGATTTACATTTCGGCAGCACTATCGGCCTCATCACCCTCGAAACCCATGAAAATGGCACCCATGACGAAAAAAATGATACCTATTGCAGCCGCCATCTTGGATTTACTTTTTGTTACTACTATTGCACTATCAGCTTTAAATAGCCTCAAAACCACCGCATTCTGGATTTACAAATAAGTTCACGAATTCATTATGATCGATCACACGGATTTATAATTCGATAACGATTATAACAATAACAATAAAAATCATTATTACCTTTGAAAATCAGCAGGAAGCTTAAAATACGTTAGCTCCGGTTTTGATGTCCGGATGAAGCCGAGTTCAAACAGCCGTATACTACGCAATACGTTCGCGGCATTTTTAAAGTCTTGAGGCGGCACTCGCTACTGAGAGCACCGCGACGAGCGCTTAGAAGCATCGTGGCGCATGTTTGTGTGAGTGTGCCGTTTCGAGCGTTTGTAGGAAGTTTCCTTACTGTTTCTACTATATATTTACTGTGACTAGGTGGATTAATTCCGATGAAGTACTAGTCGATACTGACACCGGCAACAACTTCGTAATACTTTAACCTTTGTGCACTTGCGTTTTTAAATGCATACCCGCCCCAGGGTAGGGAACGATTGTGTTGGAATTGCACAGACTAAAGCATTGTTGATCTACCTTGGCCCTTACAGGTAGGGCCTAGTAAACGCGCACGCATCATTAGGCCCATTCTTTTTACTTGGGAAAATGCCTACGTATACCCGCGAGTGTGAAGTCAGTAGCTTGATAGCAGCGGCTTGGTCGATTAGCGTATTTTTGTGACCGCTGCATCGGTTTCGCGCGGCCACGTTTTGGTTTTGTGGTCTAGAATTTGAGTATTTGTGCGCGTAACGTATATAACGTGCGTACGTAAATTAAACAATTTACTATTGAATTTGGGTTTACGTGTAGACCGCCTCGAATTAGTTTGTCTATGTTGTACGTTTCGTGACAAGAGGCTTGTATTGAATTTGACTGATTAAAGTAATTTCGTTTGCAATGTACAATAAAGTTGATAAACTGAAATAGTGAAATGAAGGAAGAAGTTGTCAATTGATCACATCGTGGGGCAGCATCTGACCAGGCCGCTGCCTGATCACCTCAGTTAGGTCAGGTCACACATACACACCTTCTAACACACTACTTACATGCACCTATCCACCGCCTGACCGAGACTTGGGGTCAGTCTTAGCTTCGGAACCAGGCAAGTTCTTATTGATTACCTAGCCTTATATCTATTGTGTAGAATAATAAGTCTCCATAGGCCGTTGGGCTCCGTCCTTAGTTGTCCGCCGAATCTACAACTGTATGGGCCCCTGTATGGTCGAACTTTGTCGGGGCAGCTAGGGGCGTGTACAATGTTGGTAGCAGGCAGGTAATTGTTCTCCAATTACCTTCGGCCGTGCTATAAAAATAAAAATATTCCTTTTTCTTCTTTTTTTGTTTTGGTAGGGCTAGGTACTTACGCATAAAGTATTTTTGGGTACGTAGATTAAATTGTCGAAGGTTCAGGCGTCTGAGCGAGGCATCTTTGCTGACCGACTGTAGTGGGTACTTGCCGTGTAGTGTAATTTATATTTAACTTGATTTGATCGTAATTGTATTTGTTATTTGTATTTGAGCCGCGTATTAATTTGTATTTAGTAGTGATGCCATCGCACAAACTACCGATGCATCGCCTGAAGGCGGAGCTGCGCTGGGCCGCTAATGCTCATATTTTGATAGGGCGATCCGATCGGGTCCATAGTTTAGGGAAGCGGCTAGAGCAGGTCGATGCCCGAAGGGCTGTAGTGGAGGAGGCTTGCACAGAGTTTTTGGCCTCGTATGCGGGACAACAGGGAGTCCTAGACTCCTGCCTCGCGGACTACGAGAAATTTTTTCGCTCACGGACGATTTGATCGACGCAGGGGCCAAGTATGCTAATGAAGCACGTGAAACTCGGCTGAGTGGCCTGGCCGAGTCCTCTCGGAAGCAGCCTACTCAGCCGGAGCTGTTGGGACGACTCCCAACTCTGGACTTGCCAGGGTTCTCAGGGGTCCTCTCCGACTGGATGACTTTTTTAGGCCTTTTTGATAGTCTAGTGGACACCTGGAGGTACTTGACACCAAGCCAGAAGATGGCGTACCTCCTAGCCTCACTTGAGGGGGAGGCCCTGGGCGTCGTCGGCCATTTGAAATTGTCGGACGACGCCTACCAGACTGCTCGGGACCTCCTCGCCGGAAGATACATCAATGTCCGGCGAATTGCGGACGAATACGTCAGGCAGCTTCTAAGCCTCCCACTGCTTAGGGACCGGGCCAGACTACGCCCGGACATCGTGAATCCAGTCTTGGTGGCATGTAATGCGTTGAGGCGGCTGGATTTCCCGGTGGATGAATGGTCCTCATTGTTGCTCCACATCGTGCTGTCCCGCCTGCCTCCCGACCTTACGATACATTTTGAGGAGAGGTATGGCAGGGACGGCGCCTCCTATATTCCACCCTTTAGTGATCTGCTGCGGTTCTTGGAGGAGCAGTGCCGGCAGATTGAGAACGCGGCGGGCACCGTTGACGACTTACGAGCCGTGCCCAGTGAGAGGCGGGATCCGCCGGGCAAGTCGTCGTCAACCCCCCTAAAGCCGATCGGAGCTCCAGCGAGAGGGCGTCGCTCCCTACCTTCTTACAGTGGCCTAGTGGCCAGGGAGGCGCCCCCCTGTTCCTATTGCCGAGCATCCGATCACCGAGTGACGTCGTGCCCGAAGTTATATAAGCCGGTTCTGGCTAGGCGAATTATCGCCAAGAAACGCCGCTGGTGCTACTCGTGTTTGGAAAGATCTCCAGCGAGACTGCTCGCACCAGCGGCCCTGTCCGCATTGCCAGGGCAATCACCATGCAGTTTTGTGCCTGGGTGCGAACGGCGTCTCCTCTCGGGGCTCTGCCGGGCCCTCGAACCCCACGGACGGGGGCGCTCAGCCACGCCCTCTGTCGGGCGTCGCTCGGCGCTCGCCTGCCAGCCACCGAGCCCCTAGGTTTGAAAGGGATCCCTCCACCGACAAGTCGGGGGGTCGTCGCCCCCCCTCAGCGTGTGGAGAGGAACTTCACGGCCACTCAGCAGTTAGCTAGACCCTTCTCACCCCCGTTAGCTGAGTAGCCGCGGCTGGGGTATCGCCGTTCCCCCTTTGATGGAGGCAGCCCTAGCTAGCTGCCACCCTAGCTCCCACCACGGCCGCCTCCACTGAGCCTTTGAGCCGTCAACAGTTCATTTGTCAAACTGTTCTATTGCCGACGATCTCAGTGAAGGCGTACAACCCAAGTGGCGACTGTTAGCGGTTCGCGCTCTATTGGATTCGGGTTCACAACGCTGTGTGGCATCCACTTGGTTGATGGGAAGACTAGGGCTCCCCTGGAGCGTTGAATCACGCTGTCAAAGAGTATTAGATTTGGTTTGGTCGAGCACTTAATTAATAATGCTTTAAGTTAAAAATAAAAATGCTTTGGGTTTTCCGCGAAACGTTTCATAGTTGTAGCGGTTGTGAGTAAAGGGCGAATTTAATGTGCTCTTTGAATACTTCGAAGATATTTATTTGGAAAGAAAAATAGGGCTGTCTCTTATGTTTATCGTTTTACTAAATTCCTCTGTTTTGATCTATGCGCATCGGTAAATTAATTTGTTTGAATTAATTCAGTGGTTTGAGTATTGATGCTTTTGAAACTTGGTTGAAATCTAAGCATAGGACTACATGTCTAAAAGGCTAGCTAGTTGGGAGATTATCAGATTGAAATCAGCTGTCGTACGATTGAGTAAATGATTATATGGTAGATGGCTTGGTTATGCCTAATTGCGTGAAAAATCATACTAAGGCCTATCTGTGCGTTTTCGTGTGCCTCGCCACTGATGCCGTTCACTTGGAACTTGTGAGTGCCCTTAGCTCTGAAGCCTGTGGCCATGCTGGCCGCTTCGTATCGCGTCGCGGTTTGCGGACCTCATCCGGTCTGACTGCGGCACGAATTATAAGTTGCAAGATCTGATGGGATGCCTAAGATGGCCTAGGTTTTGGTTGTAGATTCGGTCTTGCAACGTGCCGTCGCAACCCTGTCCCGCTTGCCGGTTTGCTCGCGGACATAAGTCTTTATGTCCGGGACGGGGGTTTGTTTAGGCCAAACATTAACATTTGAAATTTGCATTCAATACTCGTGTCCTCCCGCTGACTTTGTAAAGGTCACCGTCGCCCCACTCCCATGTGGGTCGCTCGGCAAATGGCGCAAGCGCAGGATGCGAGTGCAAAGTCAGTAGCTTGACAGCAGCGGCTCGGTCGATTAGCGTATTTTTGTGACCGCTGCATCGGTTTCGCGCGGCCAGGTTTTGGTTTTGTGGTCTACAATTTGAGTATTTGTGCGCGTTTAATTTAACTATTGAATTTGGGTTTCGTGTAGACCGCCTCGAATTAGTTTACCTTTCGTGACAAGAGGCTTGTATTGAATTTGACTGATTAAAGTAATTTCGTTTGCAATGTACAATAAAGATGATAAACTGAAATAGTGAAATGAAGGAAGAAGTTGTCAATTGGTGACGTCCGCTGGAGTGATACCACATCGTGGGGCAGCATCGGACCAGGCCGCTAGCCCGATCACCTCAGTTAGGTCAGATCACACATACACACCTTCTAACACATTACTTACATGCACCTACCTACCGCCTGACCGAGCCTTGGGGTCAGTCTTAGCTTCGGAACCAGGTAAGTTCTTATTGATTACCTAGCCTTATATCTATTGTGTAGAATAATAAGTCTCCATAGGCCGTTTGGCCTCGTCCTTAGTTGTCCGTCGAATCTACAACTGTATGGGCCCCTGTATGGTCGACCTATGTCGGGGCAGCTAGGGGCGTGTACAATTTTGGTAGCAGGGCGTGTACAGAGGGTATTTTGAAAATAAATACACGATCGTCAGACATAAATTTTAAATATATTTCATAATATTACAACTAGTAACAGAATTATAAAGATCTAAAAGAGAGAGTATTAATACAAGTGTTTGGCAATCTATATTTCAAATATAATATTAGTTTTTACTACCAGAGTACTCCACACCAGTTTTATATATTCTGCCTGTGTAAAATATTTGGCTTCCCCCATCCCACCAGGCCCTTCCCCCAAGGAATGCCACTAAGCACGGTCAACTTACTGGTTCGTTGAACTATATCGATTACTCTAGTTATACTGCGGACATCCTTATTTCTAAGTCTATCACGCAGAGAAACTCCAAGCATAGCCCTCTCCATAGCTCGCTGAGCGACCTTGAGCTTCTTCATACGGACAACAGTGAAGCAACACGTCTCAGATCCATTAATTTTAAAACAATAGAAATTGTCAAATTTTAATAAAACATAATGTTTAATTAAAGCTTTTTATCTTTGGAATGCAGTAACTTCAAATCTTACATCTTCTTATTCTTCTTATCTTTAGAGTGTAGGAGCTTGCTACAAGCAAGTTCAAATTACAATAAATGTGAAATTGGTTAGCTGCTCAGTTTGCGTCAAAGGATGGGTTCCTCAAACCAGCAGCTTTCTTATACTGAGCTACGAGAAGGTCCAGTGTCCTGTACACCACGTCCTTGTTCACCTCCTTGTGGCTGAAGCTGGTGACTGCCAATTTGACAGCCTCCATGATAGTAACTTCGCTAAAGAGATAAACCTCTGTAAAAGATACAAAATTTCTGGTAATATTAATCTAAGTAAAGAAGAATAAAACTTTCAAAAAAATGTAAAAGCCGACTTCAAGGAATTAAAACGAATAAAATAATCTCTATATAATAGCTTCTTATGAATCTTTTTTAACCTTTTGGAGGAACTAAGAAATATCACAACTGGAATATCATCTAAATATGTAGTTACGTTAAAAACTTCATCCCCTTGTTATACATCCTCATGCTTAGGTCTTTTTTTTTTTCAAATTATGTAAAGGGATCATTCTTGAAGTATAACATTTAACATAATTTAATTACAATTAAAAAAAGAGTAATTAAAATCGTCGATTGATCGACGGATTCAACTCGGTTGGGCAGCGTTTGGGAAATTACGGCACATCTTCTCGTCAGGTATACCTCAAAACTTGAAAACAAGACTGTACAACCAGTGCGTGTTGCCAGTGATGACAAATGGAACTGAGACGTGGTCCTTCACTGCTGGCCGGATGAAGAAGCTCAAGGTCGCTCAGCGAGCTATGGAGAGGGCTATGCTCGGAGTTTCTCTGCGTGATAAACTCAGAAATGAGGATATCCGCAGTAGAACCAGAGTGACCGACATAGCCCAACGGATTAGTAAGCTGAAGTGGCAATGGGGCGGCCATATAGCTCGAAGAACCGACAACCGATGGGGAAGAAAGGTTCTCGAGTGGCAGCCTCGTACCGGCAGGCGAAGTGTTGGGCGTCCCCCCACTAGATGGAGTGACGACCTGGTGCAGGAAGTCAATGGATGCAGGTGACTCAGGACCGTGCTTTGTGGCATTCCTTGGGGGAGGCCTATGTTCAGCAGTGGACTTGTGAAGGGCTGTAATGATGATGAATTAAAATCGGTTTAAAAATTTCCTAAGAAAAGCCATAGCATACATACAAAAAAACATACAGTTAAATTGAGAACTATTTGAGTTTGTTTTTTACTGAGTGGCGGTGAAAGTATATCCACTACCCTATATCATCCCGTGGATGTCCTAAGAGGCGACAGTTGGGGAAACAAACCAGTAGATGGGCAGCATTGTCTTCCTTAACTGATAACAAAAACTGCAGTTGCCAACCCGCTTGCCAAGCGTGGCAACTATGGCAAATATTCCCTCTATGAGGCAATCTTAAGCGGAGGTCGTCAGAAGTGGACTTTTGAAAGGCTGTAACGGCGAGAGTAATAAACAATCTAACAGTTCACCAGCTAAATGACTAATGCCGCCAGCAAACTATATAATTGCTAACGTCGCCAAGTACCACATGTTTGGGGACAACAAGTTTTTTTTTTTATAGGGTGAGGGTAACAAACGAGCACACAGTCCACCTAGTGTTAAGTGGTCGCTGTAGCCTATAGACATCTACATCTATCATCGAATACAAATCAAAATGCTGATGCGTTGTCAACCGTGAGGACTAAGATGGAATGCCTCCTGTCCAGTAAGAAGGGTCTCCGGTTTTCTACACTCACCATACGAAACACAGCAACGTCACTGCTATTTTACGCTGGCATTCTGTGAGACCGTGGTCCTTCCCCGGTCGAACCGACCCATTCGTGCTACAACTATACTACTAATATAGCTGCAGCATGGCTCTACCCAATTTACTGGAAATGAGGCATTCCATCTTAGTCCTTTTTGACGATAGATGTAAGATGTCTTTGGGCAACAGCATCCACTTACCATCAGGTTGACTGTGTGCTCGTTCGCAACCTTATTCTAAAAAAACCCTCACCTGGTATTATAGAAATAACAGCGGCACATGTCTCCTCTATGTCCAGTTCCCACATCTTCTCCTTCTTCAGGCTCAAGGTCGAGCTCTCATTGGACATTTGCTCGAACAGTGCGAAGGTCTGCTTCCGAAGCCAAGCACTAAGCTCGTCTAACCATGCTGTTAGAAGTGACTCGGCTAAATCTAAAATGTATTATATCATTTGTTATTCGTCTCTTTAAATTTTTAACGGTATTTTCTAAGTGGGACAAGAAGAAATACGATATCATAAGATTCAACAGGAAAAAAAATGTTGGTCTGCGCATATGAAAAAAAAATTGACCAGTATATTATTGTTTGTAGTAAGGCCTTCTTTCATTACATCACTATCTAACCCACAATATCTTCCGAAAATGAACTGTGACGCGTGAAATTTTAACATACCCGCAAACAGCAACGTGGCGACACGGAAGGCTACGTGAGAGGTGCAGAGTCCAAGAGCCCCGGCCAATGCGCACGATCCACACCACGCCGCCCCGTAACCACTGCACCACTCCTCTGTACACACCACAAAATAATAATTTCAGAATAATGTAATATAAGCGTGACGGGCAGTGTAAGATCATCCACTGCCCCATATCATCCCGTAGGTGTCGTAAGAGGCGACAGAGGGAAACAAACCAGGAGATAGGCATGAGCGTCTTCTTAATAACGAACAAAAAAAACTGCGGTTGCCAACCTCTTGGCCAGCGCGGCAAATATGGCAAATATTTTGGCAATTTTTTTTTGCATGAGGCAATCTATGTGGAAAGGCCTATGTTCAGCTATAACGGTAATAATGTAAAGAATCAGGAAGTTGGCGGTGTTTCACCAGGCTTAGGAAAGCATGTTGGATGCAAACCGTTGGTCTGATCTCTCTCCAGTCGCGTCGGTTAGATCATCGGACTATGAGATTGAGGAAGATAAAGCTTAATATCTTATCGTGGACTAATCGACTGTGACGGCACACAGCACGCAGCGCCAGTACGTACCGAAGTCAGCGGGCGGCAGGGGGTGGTTGTGCGGCGGGGGGTGGTTGTGCGGCGGGGGGTGGTTGTGCGGCGGGGGGTGCGCCTGCAGCGGGTCGAGCGCTGAGTCCGCGTGCACAACTCGACACAGAACGACACGGCACACAGCACGCAGCGCCAGTACGTACCGAAGTCAGCGGGCGGCAGGGGGTGGTTGTGCGGCGGGGGGTGCGCCTGCAGCGGGTCGAGCGCTGAGTCCGCGTGCACAACTCGACACAGAACGACACGGCACACAGCACGCAGCGCCAGTACGTACCGAAGTCAGCGGGCGGCAGGGGGTGGTTGTGCGGCGGGGGGTGCGCCTGCAGCGGGTCGAGCGCTGAGTCCACGTGCACAACTCGACACAGAACGACACGGCACACAGCACGCAGCGCCAGTACGTACCGAAGCCAGCGGGCGGCAGGGGGTGGCTGTGCGGCGGGGGGTGCGCCTGCAGCGGGTCGAGCGCTGAGTCCGCGTGCACAACTCGACACAGAACGACACGGCACTCAGCACGCAGCGCCAGTACGTACCGAAGTCAGCGGGCGGCAGGGGGTGGCTGTGCGGCGGGGGGTGCGCCTGCAGCGGGTCGAGCGCTGAGTCCGCGTGCACAACTCGACACAGAACGACACGGCACACAGCACGCAGCGCCAGTACGTACCGAAGTCAGCGGGCGGCAGGGGGTGGCTGTGCGGCGGGGGGTGCGCCAGCAGCGGGTCGAGCGCTGAGTCCACGTGCACAACTCGACACAGAACGACACAGCACACAGCACGCAGCGCCAGTACGTACCGAAGTCAGCGGGCGGCAGGGGGTGGCTGTGCGGCGGGGGTTGCACCTGCAGTGGGTCGAGCACTGAGTCCACGTGCACAACTCGACACAGAACGACACGGCACTCAGCACGCAGCGCCAGTACGTACCGAAGTCAGCGGGCGGCAGGGGGTGGCTGTGCGGCGGGGGGTGCGCCTGCAGCGGGTCGAGCGCTGAGTCCACGTGTGCTAGCGCACGCCGCGCGCTCACTAGCCGCGCCACCGCGTTGCACACCTGGCCGACACAAACCTTCATCATCCACATCATCACCCTCGTTATAATCGTCATCACAGTATTTGAAAGATATTTGATTTACCGTATAGTAACGGTGTAAGAATATTCACTATGCTATATCATCCCGTAGGTGTCATAAAAGTCGGAAAGGTTAACAAATCAGGAGATGGGCAGCGGCGTCTTCCCCATGAAGCAAATACAAAGAGATGGCATAAGCAACCGTGCACTGTGATTCTAAGTAGGTCCTGACGGCATCATAGTGGACGTGGCTTTAGTTAGTATACTGTCAGCATTCGTCCTGTGCACTTACGTGTTTAAAAATCGCAAATCGGTGTATTTTCGTAGTTTTAAGAAGAAAAGGATGAAGTGTTGTTTTATCGTATAAAAACTGCTCAGATAGACGCTCTGATGCTATGAATGGCATCACATTGCATTTGTAAGTAATTTTACAGCTAATTTATTAAAATAGTTCTAGAAAAATTTCTTTGCGTCGGCTTCCAAATATAATTAAGTATATTCGACACTAGATGGCGACACTTTGTGTTATGTGAACTAAAATATAAAGGTACGTAGAGCTCAGTATTGGTAAAATAATCATACGAAGGTGCTGAAATTCGTTTTGCATTCAGACATTTTAATCGCCAAAATATTATTTTTATAGTTTATAATCATTTTGTGAACAGGCCGCCACTATTGTCAAGGTAGCTAAACTACATTGCAACATCCATGTGGAACAATTCGAGTAGTTTTACTTTTTATCGGTAGATGTAGATAGTGTAAAGTGGGCGGGGTTAACATCCCCTCACCCCGTAAATTGTCACTCGTTGTTACATAGTGAAATCTAATTACAACACCTCCTCTTTGTATTTGCTTCATGGTCTTCCCAATCCATTACAGCCTATACAAGTCCATTGCTGAACATAGACCTCCTTCATAGATTGCCACATGGGGGAATTTTGCTATAGTTGCCACGCTTGGCAGGCGTTGAGTTATTATCAGGAAGATTTTGCTGCCAATCTCCTGTTTCATTTTCCCTCTGTCGCCTCTTAAGACACCCTCGGGACGATATGGAGTAGTGGATATACTTACACCGCCACTACACGGTCTTCCTCCTACCAGTTACCAAGCATATCTGCTATATATAGCTATACAAATACTAACTCTCCAATGAAGCAATCTAACGAGGTGGCCTATGTTCCGCAGTGAACTTTTGATATGCTGTAACGATAATTCAGCACCAATAAAATCCCATTATGGTGTTGTTCCCCAAACAACACGTAATAAATGTTGCAAGCGTGAAGGTCATACTCGAACTGGTACGACCATCCGTTCAGTGGCCGTGCATAACATCTAGACTAGTCGTCAGATTTTGACATAATTTTCCATTAATTATATTAATGCAGTAAATACGGACGATGTAAGGTCAGCATAAAATAAATATTATACCTAACATGAACTTTTACTATAGTGACCGCGTTATCAAATTAGTCGTCAGGCAATAAATCATTGTAATCAGTGTATCTCACTCGCACACATTGGGCTTATGGAGCGTCATAATGATGTGCGTAACAAGAGGTAGTCTATATCGATAAGATTTAATGAATAGGTTTTTTAAGATTTGAAATTATGAAATTATAAAATAACACAATAAAATAAATAAAATATATGTATTTCACTAGTTATAATTCTTAAACTACTGGTTCAAATTGAATGAAATTTGAAATATACCGTATTTATACAATGCCTGCCTGGTTACTGAAAATGCAGGCTTCTAGTTTTATCCACAACGAAGTTATAGGGGGTCTAAAATGGCCTGAACTACTTCGAGAAAAGGATGGTACGGCCGTGCCACTTTTTTGACGTATCGTTTTGTAAGATCTCAGTTGAAATCATGGTGTCCACGGTACCAGGTGTGTTGGGTGAATTTATAGATTATCTTACTTTCTCTTTAGATGAAGAGCTTTTTTATTGTTTGATTATGTAAGATGGTAGAAACCGATGACGATATTTCTGCCCAAGCTTTATCCATTTCATCTTTCCTTGAATATTCACTTAATGAATGTTTATATAGAAAAGGGAACGCTTCACCCAGTTTCACGAATTTAATCGCTTTTTCAGTCCTATTCATACCTATTGAAATTAAAAGTCTGAAGAAGTTAAAAAAATTTAAATTCAGTAAAATTTTTAAAGACATTAATGAACAGTAAATTTTTTACGCTTGCTTTTTTACGCCAGTGCACTACGACTATCGTAATGACAGTAGACACCTCCTACGATTCGCTGCAGCACCGCTTCGTGTGCCGACTTGTTTGAACATGTACGCGCTCGTATTGCTCTCGTCCTACGCGCGTATTACGATACGCTTACGATACGACGCCGTGTGCGAAGGGCCTAAGTGAGTCTGCAAACTCACGCCGCCATGGCGCGGCCTGTCAGCGGCTGGCCGCGGATCATCTCTCTCAACGCGTGTGTGTTAAAGAGTACGCGGTCAGTTGCAAATTTTTACAACAGGCCGTGTGTACCGAGTGAAAAATGATACTAAGTTCAGAAATTTTAATAGAAACAGCGCAAAATTATCCGGTATTTTATGATAATTCGCATCTTGATCACAAAAGCATTAAGATTAAAAACAAAATATGATGATAATTATATGATAATATTGCTGAATATAATAAGACTTCGTTGCGGTTTTTCATGTTTACTGACGTCCGATCATAGCACAGACCACCACAGCGAATGGCGCTTCAGGCCGTCACTCCGGCCGCGGTGGTGTGTTGTTGCAGCGGCTAGAGCCGCGGCTCGCGGTTAGCCGCCACCGCAAGCCCTTGTGTGTGGGAGACGCTTAATTTTGTCATAACATTTAATAAGGAGATTTGGCGGGAACTTGCAGGGCCGCGGATTGCTGCCCCCGTTTTATTGTATAATTAATGGTTTGAAGTGGATTTTGATAAGTAAAAGTGGTGCGAGATACGGTGTTTGTCTGCTCAGGCGCCATGAGATACTATCGCCAACTGTCTGCTGGCTCAAGTAGTCGTCGAAATCTCCCAGAAACTACGCAATGTGCCGCATATTGTGGAGCAGTGCAGTGGGTGCCCCACTAAAGCTTTGCGTCAAGAGAGATGCCAAGAAAAACAGTGGATTCAACAGATCTCAGTTCTTCCCCATTAAAAAACACATTGGTATTCAGATTTTTAACATTCGGTTTTATAAATTTAATATATTTATTTTAAGAGAAGAAGAAGAGATGCAAGAGAGCACCGCCTCTTGAGTGAATTTCTTTTTTAACATAATATTAATAAAATATAAACAGGTAGGCTACTTGTATAAAAAGTACAACGGTTATTATGTACTCAGTCTCCCATTGTAGGAAATACTTGCCTATATCGTCTCCCTTGCCACTAGTGTTGACGATCGCAGTAACATCGCCAGCCAGTCTAAATATTTAGCATCTGGCGTATCGTTATGCTTAGAAAGAGATGTCCGATACTGCCATGTATCGGACGTCTCTATCTTCCGCGTCACGAAATGGGTACATAACAGCATGCGAAGTTTGGGTTTTAATTCTTCTACATACTATGTCTTAGCACCAACTACAGAAGCTATTACATGTTTTTACTTTTGTATTTTTAACAATTTCTGGAAGAATGATTTGAAAAACATAGTAGTATAAATATAATCAAACTTAAAATTCGATCAAATTACGCAACAGATCACTTAAGAAATCATAATTTTAATTATTCAAGGTTTTCTTAATTTTCGTCTTTTTATTAATCCACTAATAGAAATAAAGTTTTTTTTTTCTAGAAATTGCCAAGTGGTATGCATAGTTTAAAATTTTTTCATACTCACCACACTAGAAAGAGGAATACTTCGCACTCGTAATGCTTCGCTTCATCACAGTGTGAGGAATTAGGGCACAACATTTTAAAATATATCAATCAAGGATAAATGTAGATGTCTATAGTACACATCATACACTTACCATCAGGTGGACTGTATGCTCATCTGTCACTCTTAGTCTATAAAAAATGTCATATTGCAACAACAGAAACTCACGCTTAGCTCTGCAGACGAGCAGACATAGTTCCAGTCGTGCATCGGTCTAGGCACAACTTCTTCGTCTTCGGCTCCAACCGCCGTCTTTATCGAATTGAACACGCCAGTCACGGTTCTTTGAAACAACCTGTACGATAGTAAGTATATGACATTTAAAATATTACAATCGTTCCCGTCACAGCCTATTAAAGTCCACTTCAGAACATAGGCCTCCCCCATAGAATGCCTCATTGCCTTTATACATGGTAGAGCCATGCTGCAGCTATATTAACAGTATAGTTGTCGCAAGAATGAGTCGGTTCGACCGGGGAAGGGCCACGCTCTCACAGATACCAGCGTAAAATAGCAGCTTAATTTTTTTTATAGGATAAGGGTGACAAACGAGCACACAGTCCACCTGATGGTAAGTGGTTGCTGTGGCCCATAGACATCTACATCTATCTTCGATTAAGAATCAAAATGCAGATGCGTTGTCACCCATGAGGACTAAGATGGAATGCCTCGTTTCCAGTAAAAAGGGTCTCCAGTTCTCCATACTCACCATACGAAACACAGCAGCGTTAAACTACTATTTTACGCTGGTATTCTGTGAGAGCGTGGTCCTTCACCGGTCGAGCCAACCCATTCGTGCTACAACCATAATATAGCTGCAGCATGGCTCTACCACGTACAAAATGTTCTTGAGTTCAAAATGCTGCTGTGTTTCGTCACGGCTCTGTCCTCACTGCTGAAAACGCATCTGCATTTTGATTTGCAAACGAGGATAGATGTAGATGTTTATGGGCCACAGCAACCACTTGCCATTAGGTGGACTGTGTGATCTTTTGTCACCCGTATACTATAAAAAAATATGTGCCATATTTGCCACTGTTGGCAACCGAAATTTTTTTTATTCGTTATTAGCAAGTCACTGGTGCCCACCTCCGGATTTGTTTCTCTCTGTCGCCTTTACGACACCCACGGGACGATATGGGGTAAAAAATATTACAAAAAAAAAACAGGAAAAACTACTTCACTTGGTGGTGATGCACTCCACCTTAGCACTCAAGAGTTCTTTGTTTAAAGTTGGCTGCAGGTGTCCATGGACTGCAGTAGCCACTTACCATCAGGTGGACTGTAACTGGACTGGTCGTCGGTGACCTTCAAGACTGCCGAGGCGTCGAGAATAGATATCCTCTCTGAAGTATACGCAAACTGCAGCCCGAGGCACAAGTCGCCAGTTTGTACTAAGTACCTATGAACTATATTCATGTATCAATGAGTGTTCAGTTGATTTGATCTTCTCCTCAATGTTATTAAAAACATTGACCAACTAAAAAAATACTGGCCACTTTAAAATGTTTTTAATATCAAAATGTTCCGTATTTATTTTGGAATGATTCAAAATTTAAATAAAAGAAAAAATTAAATGTCTTGTCGGTAAAAATTGAGATGAACTAGAGAGTGCGAATTTTGTACTCAGAGTATTTTTTTTTGAAAAGCGCTATGTAAACACCTTTATGATTCAACTTGGGATCACTGTGATAATTTGAGATTTTATTGCAATGCAAAGTCGACATTTAACTGGAGAACAGATATTAAGAGCAGTGGAAATGCTGCAAGCTGGTGCTTTTCAACGTGAGGTCACTGCGGCAATAGGCACCGGGCAAAATGTGATTTCAAGTTTGTGGTCACGCTATCGTGTCACGGGGGAGGTGGCGGGAAGACATCCAAGACGAAACCGCATTGCTACATCCAGACAAGACCGTGTATTGCAAATTGCTGAGAGAAGGCAACTAAATGTTACGGCGATCTAGCTCCAATGACGTCTTAGCTGTCTAATCTTTTTTATAAAATAAGGGTGACAAACGAGCACACAGTCCACCTGATGGTAAGTGACTGCTGTGGCCCATAGATATTTACATCTATCTTCGTTTGCGAATTAAAATGCAGATGTTTGTCAGCCGTGAGGACTAAGATAGAATGTCTCTTTTCCAGTAAAAAGGGTCTCCGGTTCTCTATACTCACCATACGAAACACAGCCGTAAGCTGCTATTTTACGCTGGTATTCTGTGAGAGCGTGGTCCTTCCCCGGTCGAGTCGACACATTCGTGCTACAACTGTACTATTAATATAGCTGTAGCATGACTCTACCACGTATCGTAATTGTTCTCATTGAGGGAAATACTATTTCCCAAAAAACTATAATTTGTGTCAAAATATTTGAGGTAGTTTAAAACAGTTTTTACACATAGTAGGCATACACTTACTTATCCAATCTCTGCATGTTATTTGAAGTTTGCTCGGGTGACGCATTCCTTTCGATGCTCATATCGTATTCATCTGGAAGTATACAATTTATATAAAAAAAAAACTTAATACAAGTAGTAAAATTAAAAATTTTGTACAACCGACTTTAATATAAATAATATGAGAACATCATCAATGTAGTCAGTTTCAATCAGTCAATTATATACGCATTATACGGGATAATTCAAAATCTACTGGTCAGATCTTGATCAAATTGGGACCACATGAGAAGCAGCAGCTTTCAAATTTAAAAAAAATCATCAAAATCGGTTCATCTAAAAAAAAATTCTGAGGTAACATATATAAAAAATACAATCGAGTTGAGAACCTCCTCCTTTTTTTTGAAGTCCGTTAAAATACGTGACCAGTAGCGAAGACATAGTAAGGAAGAAAACCGCCATTTTTAAGAAAATATTTGTCAAGAATACGGTAGTGGCTCGTCCGTCATTCTTCACTAGAACACCGAGACCCTCATGTTTCCTATCAAAAGTCAACAAGAGTGAACAGAGGCCTCACCATAGATTGCTTCATAGGGAAGAATATGACATAGTTGGCACACACAACTTCATTATTAAAGTATTTAAACTGATTAAAGTATGCAGAAAGACAAATAAAATAAACTGACCAGCAAGTGTAGCGGTGTCGACGGGACGGGAGGAGTGGTGGTGCTGAGTCCGACCACGGGTCTCTTCCGCTCCCTCCCACCAGATATCGTCCGACCTACATACAGTTAGTAGTTAACAATACCAATACGAAAGCAGACTGGTACTTTCATTTCTAACAGTGACAGCATAGCAAAGAATGAAGGTAACAAACGAGCACACAGTCCACCTGACGATAAATGGATGTGGCCCATAGACATCTTCATCTATACCTCGATTACGAATCAAAATGCAGATGCGTTGCCACCCCTGAGGACTACTATGGAAGCCTCGTATCTAGTAAAAAGGGTCTCCGGCTCTCTACACTCACCATACGAAACACAGCAGCATTAAGCTGGCTGGCTGGTTAAGCTGATGGTCCACGATGCTATTCTGTGAAAGCGTGGTAAGACCATTTTCTCAATCTCGGTCAAGCCGACTCATTCGTAATGCTACCGTTATAAAGATGCAGCGTAGTTCTACCGTTATCGTTAAGGCCTATTCATCATCATCATTATCACCATTACAGCCTTTCATAAGTCCACTGCTGAACATGCCATGTCGAGAGAATGAATGAAGAACGATTGACGAAAAAAGTGTATAAGGCGAGTGTGAATGAAAGTGTCGGAAGGGGTAGACCTAGGCGAACATTTCTAGACCAAATCAGGGACGTCTTGAAAAAAGGCCAGGTCAAGAGTACCCTAAATCGTAGAGCATGTATGAAGGGAATAATGAAAGTGGACAAAGCAAAACCAGTATGTAAGGATCGTAGCAAGTGGAAAAAGAAGTGGTCTCTGCCTACCCCTACGGGAAAGGGGCGTGATTATATGTATGTATGTATGTACTGCTGAACATAGGCCTCCCCCAAGGAATGCCACAAAGCACGGTCCTGAGCCACCTGCATCCATCGACTTCCTGCATGTCTTACCAGGTCGTCACTCCATCTCGTGGAGAGTCGCCCTACACTTCGCCTACCGGTACGAGGCTACCACTCAAAAACCTTTCTTCCCCATCGGTTGTCGGTTCTTCGAGCTATATGGCCGGCCCACTGCCACTTCAGCTTACTAATCCGTTGGGCTTTGTCGGTTACTCTAGTTCTACTGCGGATATACTCATTTCTAAGTTTATCGCGCAGAGAAACCCCGAGCATAGCCCTCTCCATAGCTCGCTGAGGGACCTTGAGCTTCCTCATACGGCCAGCAGTGAAGGACCACGTCTCAGATCCGTAAGTCATCACTGGCAACACGCACTGGTTGTACAATTTCGTTTTAAGGTTTTGAGGTATGTCTGACGAGAAGATGTGTCGTAGTTTCCCGAACGCTGCCCAGCCGAGTTGAAACCGTCGATTGACCTCTCGGTCGAAGTTGGACTTACCTAGTCGGACTATTTGTTCAGGTAAACATACTCGTCAACAACTTCGAGCTTAGTGCTCCCAACAACTACCGGCATAGGTGTGACATGGACATTAAACAAGATCTTTGTTTTGTTCATGTTCATCCTAAGACCTATTCGTTGGGAGACACTATTAAGGACATTGAGCTTGGTGCTTAGGTCCTCCGGCGATTCTGCCATAAGGACTACATCGTCGGCAAATCGAAGGTGAGTGATGTACTCGCCATTGATGTTAATATCGTATCCTTTCCAGTACAGAAGCTTAAAAACGTCTTCAATGCAGCGGTGAAGAGTTTCGGGGATATAACATCACCCTGTCTTACACCTCTTTGCAATTGGATAGGTTTCGTACTCTGGTTCTGTACTCGGATAGCCATCGTAGCTCTACTGTACAAACACTTCAGCACTTCGATATGCCGACAGTCAACTTAGCACCACTGAAGGGACTGCAAAACCGCCCAAAATTTCAAAATTGAATCAAAGGCTTTCTCATAGTCCATATATGCCAGACAATGACAAATTGTACTCCTCGGACTTCTGTACAAATTGCCGAATGGTATGTATGTGGTCTATGGTGCTAAAGCCGGAAACCGGCTTTTTCGGGAGGCTGGAAGTCGTCAAGTCTACGCACGATACGATTCGTAATGACTCTCGAAAACAGCACGTAGACGCGGCTCAGAAGGGAAATCGGTCTGTAGTTCTTCAAGAGAGAGTTGTCACCTTTCTCGAAGAATAAGACCACCGCACTTCTACTCCACGCCTCCGGTGTAATGCCACCATGAAGGACGGAATTAAAGAGCCTCTCAGCCTTCAAGTTCCTTGCCGTTTTAAGGTGCTGGAGAGCCATTCTAATCTCGCTCAGACTGACGTCCGGGATATCCTCGGAATAGTGTCGGATAAGACTCGCTCTTGGATCGTTACTCACACTTGTGTGTGGCTCCAACGATAACGTGTACAGCTGCCCATAGAACCTCTCAATCTCACTCAAAATCTCAGGTGTCCCGGAAACGATGCTGACACACTCGGTCTTCAGCTTTGACAGTTGGCTCTTTCTGGCAGACAGATCTCTAGCAAAGACTTTGGAGCCTTAGTTCCGCCCGACCGCTTCTTCAATACAAGCTGTAGTGAAGTTGCGTAAGTCCCGCCGCATGCATTTGGAGATCTGTCTGTTTAGTTGCCTGTATGCTGTCAAATCTGTTGAAGAATGTAGCTTCATCTCACGTCTAACTGCCATGAGATTGAGAGTGTGATCGGAGAGTTTTTGTGTTCTTCTGCGGCGGGTCTTGCAGAACTTAGCTCCGACCGCATGGACAGTTTCCACGAGCTTGTCATTCATATCGTCCACTTCATTGCAGTATTCTAGGCACTGAAAACGGTTTTGTAACTCGAGCTGAAAGGTTTCGGGACTTTGGAACAGAGCACGATGCGGACGAAGCGTTGACTTCATTAGACGAGACCTCTCCAACTTAACGTTTAGGTTCAGTGTGCCTCTAACCATTCGGTGATCGCTACCAGTTTTCACCCTCGCGATCACGGAGACATCACTGAACAGTTGTCGTCTGGTGGTCATAATGAAGTCAATCTCATTTTTTGTGGAACCGTCGGGGCTCGACCAGGTCCACTTCCTGTGGGGCCGCTTCTGGAAGAAAGAGTTCATCATAAGGAGTCCCTCTTTCTCCATGAAGTCGGCCAGCTGCTGGCCCCTTGGGTTCCGTTGCCCTATTCCTACTTTCAGCTCACCGTTCTCTCTTGTGCCTAGTTTTGCATTGAAGTCTCCCATTAACACCGTATAGTGGGTTTTTGAGGAATGCATGGCTCTAGAGATATCCTCATACATTTCTTCCACCTCCTCATCGGGGTGTGCCGAGATTGGTGCGTAAACCTGTATGACCTTCAGCGAATACCGTTTGCTGATTCTGAGTATAAGGTACGCAACCCTCGTCGACACACTCTCAATCTTTACAACGTTGTTAACGAGAGACTTGTGGACGATAAATCCGACACCTCCTTGGGACAGATGGTCACCCTCCCGGTGATAGAACAAGTTGTCGGATTCGAGGATTACCGTGTCCTCCCCCTCTCTTCGGACTTCGGATAATCCTATAATATGCCATCGTAACTTGTCTATCTCTTCTTCCAGCTCCACGATTTTCTCGTCAGTCCTCAGGGTGCGTGCGTTGTATGTTGCCAGGTAGAGTCGTCTTAGGTGGCAACCACCGGAGATCCTTAGCACCCCCTGCCCCGCCGTTACCATGGTCTCCACCGTAGCCAGGAATAGCTGGGCCGCCGGGGACTGGGGGCCGTTTCTTTGTTACTCTCATCATAGGGGGGTATTTGCCATAGTTGCCACGGTTGGCGAGCGCGTTGGCAACCGCAGTTTTTTTTTATTGTAATTTCGGCTACTATCAGGAAGATGCTGCTGCCCATCTCCTGCCTGTTTCCCTTTGTCGCCTTTTACAACACCCACGAGAAGATATAGGGTAGTGGATATTCTTAACCGCCACAGTTTATGTCTAAATTTCGTCATGTTGAACGCCATCCAATTGCGTTCGAGCTGTCGCGTCACCCGATAGTATGTAGGTGAAAAAACGCCGCCAGGTGGGGCGGCGGTGTGCGGCTTGGGTGGCTCGACGCGTGGGCGAAGGGAGTTTCGTTGCCTGCTAGCCGCAAGGCGGGGAACCCGTGTAACTCTTTTATCGTGGCCGAAGTTCACGCGACCGTTGTAGAGTCCAGATAGTTAGATTAAGTGCGTGTTACTTCGTTACGTGGATATGTGAATTTTGCAATATTTAACTTGTTCGGGGATGCGGAATTGTGCACGCGCGCGTCGAGTAGATATACGGTCTAGGATTCGAACCGCGCATTCCTTGTTCGAGAGTTTCTCCCGGTTGATTGTCAGGAAATCATTATAATTGTGCCGTCGCGTTAAGTGCCCTTTTTTGTGTGTTGGTTGGCTTGTTAGTTTACGTGTCAACGAGGCGTAATTTGAATTCTTTTCGCGACGTAGTGTTTTGGTATCGAATGAAGGAACTTAGTTGTGTTTAACGTTGAACCGTATGACTCATTAAGATGTAGCTTGAATTCCCTATTTATAATTTTGTGATAAGTGAACCGGGACATTGAATGTCGAATTTTGAACTACTGTCCTTACTGTGTCGGGTATCACGTGTTCGATTCTACGATGAATGTGGAATTAGGCGAGTTTAAGTTAGTTAAATGTACAATGAAGCTAATAGACTGAAATAGTGACAAGGAAGAAAGAAATGGTCCAGCGGTGGAGCCGGCTGGAGCGATGCAGCATTGTGGGCATCCTGGGACTCGGCCGCTGCTGGTCGCCTAAGGTGGTAACAAGGTCTCAGACATTTACACATCACTGAACACTACTTGCCATTCACCTTACACCCACTCACGGCCTGACCGAACCTTGGTGCGAAATTAGCTTCTGATACTGGTACGTAATATGTGTTTCTATCATTCTCCCATATAGCTTAGTGTTATAGGAAATTCTTCCATATAGCCATTCGGGCTCGAACCTGCGGCTACCCGTAGAACCGTCCACTCATGGGCCCTGAATATTGAACTTTTGCAAGGGCAGCTGCGGGCCGTAACAGCCACTACACAAGGCAAGGCCTATTAAAAATCCACTAATGAACATAGTCCCTATAGATTGCTTCATACGGGGTATATTAAACGTGGTAGAGCCATGCTGCAGCTATATTAATTGTATAGTTGTAGCACGAATGGGTCGGCTCGACCGGGGAAGGACCACGCTCTCACAGAATACCAGCGTAAAATAGCAGCCTAACGCTGCTGTATTTCGTATGGTGAGTGTAGAGAACCGGTGACCCTTTTTACTGGAAAAGAGGCATTCCATCTCAGTCCTCACGGCTGACAACGCATCTACATTTTGATTCGCAAACGAGGATAGATGTAGATGTCTATGGGTCACAGCAGCCACTTACCACCTGGTGGACTGTGTGCTCGTTTGTCACCCTTATCCTATAAAAAATGCCATAGTTGCCACGCTTGCTAAACGGATTGGCACCCACCGTTTTTATGTGTAGATGTTATTCGGAAGACTCTGTTGCTTGGTTATTTCCCACTGTCACCTTTTATGACACCCACGCACCGATATGGGTTAGTGGATTACTCTACTACAGGTATCTTTAAGACTACGTTTAAGATGTGATTAATACTTCCTTTTATTTGTCTTTTTCTATTATTACAAATTCATATCCTATTGCTGCATGCTTTAAATAAAATAAACGTTTCTTTTATTCCTTCTATTGTAGCCTTAAAATGGCTAAAAAAAAGAAAATTCCAGCGGATGATCTTTCGTCATTTCTTCTCAGAAGAACGGTAGAAGACTGGAACAACGAAGTTGTTTTTATAGGACAGAGTGACAAACGAGCACACAGTCCACCTGATAGTACGTGGTTGCCGTGACCCACAGACACTCACTATACGAAACACGGCAGCGTTACGCTGCTATTTTACGCTGGTATTCTGTGAGGGGGTGTTCCTTCCTCGGTCGAGCCGACCCATTCGTGCTACAACTATAGTATACTAATATAGCTGCAGCATGGCTCTACCACTTTAAATTCTTCTAATTTCTTATATTGAAGGAGCATTATTTTTTCAGTATCTTATTCCTACAAAATGTATGCCTACCCTCAACACACAAACAAAGACAGCTATACCTGTTATGTGCGGTCTCGGCTCGCTGCTGCAGCAAACACCGCAGCTTGGCGATGCTGGTGGACAGATCGGCCGCCTCCTCGTACTCGGGCTCCGGGGACTCCGCCCTCACCTCGGCGGGCCAGCTATCCACCCTGCCCTTCGCCTGCGACGGCTAACATACACACGTTTCAATTAACATACTCGAGCGTCAAATACTAATCATTAAAAACAATAGAATACAATTATAACATTATTTTTAAATAAACAAACCTAAAATCTCAGATATCTCAGATCTCTCAGAATCTAACTAAAAATTTTATGTCAATAATTAGAGTTAAAAAATATTTAAATAACTTATTAATAGCATCTGGTTGCAATATGGTTGGTATCTTTAAAAGTATAATCTAAACACAAAACAATAAAGCAGTAAAAATATTTTCTAATCCGGTCAAAAGCTCCAAACGAAAGGAAGAATGCGTCAACTAAGCATATATAGTACTTGAAAATTTTGCCCGTCACTCAATCCGGAAAAGGAACATTTGAAATCACACAAAATTCACAAGTCTTTCAGTCAATTTTTCGTTGGCAACATTTTAAAATTCTTTTGTGACAATTCTTACATACTCTTTGGTGATAGTTTCTACTCTATGTAACTGATTGACCAATAATCAGTTTGACATTTGTTTGACATTGGCAGTATGAACGTAAACAGTGCATGTTTTATTTTTAAATTTGTAACACGTATTTAAATAATAAAATTTACTAAATCCTACTCCATACAAACTTAAACTTTTTTTAATAGGAGAGGGGGCAAACGAGCATGCGGCTCACCTGATGGTAAGTGACTACCGCCGCCCATGAACAGCTGCAACACCAGGGAGGGAATCGCAGATGCGTTGCCGGCCTTTTAAAAAGGAGTACACTCTTTTCTTGGAGGTCCCTAAGTCGTATCGGTCCGGAAAAATTGCTGATGGTAATCGAATCCACAAGGAGGTCGTGCGAGGAAGAAAAATTCTTCTAAATCGCACAGTGGTGGACCGCCAATCATCCAGATGGTGTGGATGGTATCGGGAGTTCTGCCGCGTTGTGCGTTCGTGAAATTTGGCGGCTGGGATTAATCCGAACAATTCCTCAGAGCACTCCCCGTGGTAGATGCGAAAGAAAATGCAAAGAGATGCAACATCTCTTCGCAGTGCCAATGAATCGAGCCGATCGGAAAGGACTCGGTCGTCGACGATTCGAGCCGCTCTGCGCTGGATGCGGTCAAGTGGAAGGAGCTGGCACTGGGGAGCCCCAGCCCAGAGATGGGAACAGTATTCCATGTGAGGCGGAATCTGCGCCTTGTAAATTTGCAGGCGTTGTGCCGGCATGAAATACTGTCCCGCTCTGCTGAGCACGCCAAACTTTTTAGAGGCCAATTTGGCCTTCTCTTCCAAGTGACCACGAAACTGCACATCACTCGATATGTCCACTGTATTGAAACTCCTCAGAGACTCCTCCATGCGCGCAATATGCTTAAAAAGGAATACAAAGTCTTTCCTTTACGTATTAATACATAGGTAACGCTTACCACGCTATCCTGTGATGTCACTCGGTGCTGTTTCACCAATGGAGGAATGTGGCCATTGTCTTCTGTAAAAGAAATATGGCAGAATTAAAAACACGAATACAACCAACAAATAGAATACAATACAAGAACACAATTACATTGTAATGAGGCTCAAAAAACAAAATTAGTTTTAGAACACAAAATTAATCTGACTGGAAATTGAATTCCTGGTTTATCGACCAGATCGGCGATACATTGAAAATGGGCCAGATTAGGAGTACCCTTAACCGACGAGCGTGTATGCGTAGATATATGGATGTGAAAGAGGCGAGAGAGGTGTGTCAGGACCGCGCCAAATGGAAGTCCGTAGTCTCTGCCTACCCCTCTGGGTGACAGGCGTGAATGTTTATGTTATGTTATGTTTTTTATGGAAATTGAATCCACTGTTTGTGCTGTGTATACACTGACCAACCTTTTTTTATGTTAGGGCAGATCAATTTCAAGTTTAAAGTCTACATCATGATGTAAAGATTTGAGTCAAGGCCATATTATGTTACACAAATTTTAACATTGTTCAGTTTCGCGAGCTAACAGTCAACCTAAAAAAAAGTAAAAAACTACTGCAGCCCAAGGAGACCTTTTTTTAAATCGTTGGGAAATCCTCATGGACACCTTCCGCGGCGGGGGCAGCAAAATGGTTATGGCGGACTTCTACTGTCTATAACCCCACGGTAACCCTTCTAATTAACCCCTTTAAAAAAAGCTTTCCTTGACTGTTAACACGACCCTGAGGTATCTCATATGACGCCCCCCACCCTCGGGCTACCGCAGTGCTATCACGAAGTCTCGAGACCACTTCGGACATATCGTCCTTCTCAGGTGTTACATAACTAGGACCCCGAGCGCCCGCAACCCAGCCGAAGGAAACCTGCAATCAATTTCGAATAAAGAATGTCACAGATGCATTGTCATCCCAAGAGACGAAGATAAAATTTCTTACAGACTGTAATAATACTGTCTCTCTTACTCTTCAAGCCAAACACAGCAGTTGGTGCAATACTCTTCCAAGGATGGTACCAGATGAAACAGGCTCTTAAGTAGGAGACGAGTCCTTATTACTATTGAGATATTTTTCTGTATATTTTTTTTATAGGATAGGGTGACAAACGAGCACACAGTGCACCTGATGGTAAGTGGTTGCTGCGGCCCATAGACATCTATATTTATCCTCAACAAAGAATCAAAATGCAGATGCGTCGTCACCCGTCAGGTCTAAGATGGAATACCTCTTTTCCAGTAAAATGGGTCTCCGGTTCTCTACACTCACCATACGAAACATAGCAGTGTCAAGCTGCTATTTAACGCTGGTATTCTGTGAGAGCGTGGTCCTTCCCCGGTCGAGCCTACCCATTCGTGATACAACTATAGTACTAATATAGATGCAGCATGGCTCTACCACGTTCTATTATAGCACAAAATAGAATCAAATGGTTACTGCAGTCCGTGGACACCTGCAACCTTTAAACAATGAAGACTACAGATGCATGGAATGAAAAATGGATGCCTCACAGCCATTTTGATTCTTATTCGAGGATAGACGTATATGTCTATGGTCCAGAGCATTCACTTATAATCAGGTGAACTGTGTGCTCGTTTGTCACCATTACGAGGGCTGCACTAAAAGTATCGGGAATAGAATATTTCCACTGTTCCTGTCTTATTAAAATCTTTTTAATTGAAAAGTCCTTGGTTTTAAAAATCGAATACCATTTATTTATTTAAAAAAAGATTCTCGGTCTTGCCACAAAGTTTTATCAAACTTGTTTAGTCGTTGAGAAAATGGAATTGACTCGAGAAAATTCAAGAGCGATGATTTATTATGACTTTCGAAGTGGTTTAACACAAAAACAGTGTGTTGCCCGGATGATTTCTGCATTTGGTGATGAAGCCCCATCCAAAACCACAATTTATCGCTGGTTTGCTGAATTTCAACGTGGACGTGTCAAGCTCAGTGATGATCCCCGTCAAGGTTGTCCAAAAACTGCAGTCACCCAAGAAAACGTTGATGCTGTGCGTAAGCTGATTGAGGAAGATCGACATGTGACATACCGCGAAATTCAGGCAACTATAGACATTAGCATGAGTCAAATACAAATAATCTTGCATGAGCAATTAGGTGTAAAAAAGTTGTTTTCCCGATGGATACCGCATTCGCTCTGTGAAGAACAAAAAGCGGCCCGCGTTACTTGGTGCGTCAGAACTCTCGAAAGGTTCCACGCAGGATCCTCAAATGCTGTATACAACATCGTATCAGGTGACGAATCCTGGATATACGCGTACGAACCCGAAACAAAAAACCAGTCACGAGTTTGGGTGTTCGAAAATGAGTTAAAGCCAACAAAAATTGTTCGTTCACGGAGTGTTGCAAAAAAAATGTCTATTCCTCTTGAGGGACAAAGAACGGTTAATGCAGAATAGTATGCTAGCATTTGTTTGCCACAGGTCGTTTCTGAACTCCGTAAAGAGAACTGCAACCGCCGCATCATCCTCCATCACGACAATGCGAATTCTCACACCGCACACAGAACAAAAGAGTTTTTAGAGCAAGAAAACATAGAATTATTAGACCATCCGCCGTACAGCCCCAACCTAAGCCCTAATGATTTCTATACTTTCCCTAAAATAAAGAATAAATTGCGTGGACAGAGATTTTCATCACATGAAAAAGCTGTGGACGCCTACAAAACGGTCATTTTGGAGACCCCAACTTCTGAATGGAATGGTTGCTTCAATGATTGGTTCCATCGTATGGAAAAATGTGTCAAATTTCGCGGAGAATACTTCGAAAAGCAATAAATACATTTTTAAATAGTAATGTTGTGTCACTTCCTTGATTCCCGAAATTTTCAGTGCCGCCCTCGTATTCTATAACGACGAAGGAGATCCCTTGTCCAACAGCGGAGTTTTGAGAACCGATAAAGAAGGAGACCACTGGGTCTTCTTGTTTATCACTTTTATACAAGGCATACCTCTCTGTATGACGGAAGACGTGATGACTTCATGATGCTCGGGTATGGGCTTGCTTCTTCCCATATCCAACGGTGGCGAGATCTTGTCCGCGGCTTTGTCTTTGGGCTGTTGTGATGGTGATTTTTCCTGGAAGCATATTACACCTAGTTTTTGACTTGCTTAGATAATTTACGAGGTCGTATCATGTATAACATATATATAATATGCGGACATGAAATTATACATAAATCTTATAACTTCTATAATAATAATACAACTAAAATAAAAAAGACTTTTGAACTACATAATTCTCTCTGGTAGAAATTAAGTGAGACTTGTAGTGTAACTAAAAAAATACTGGCCACTTTAAAATGTTTTTAATATCAAAATGTTCGGTATTTATTCTGGAATGATTCAAAATTTAAATAAAAGAAAAAATTAAATGTCTTGTCGGTAAAAATTGAGATGAACTAGAGAGTGCGAATTTTGTACTCAGAGTATTTGTTTTTTTTTTTGTTGAAAAGCGCTATGTAAACACCCTTATGATTCAATTTGGGATCACTGTGATAATTTGACATTTTATTGCAATGCAAAGTCGACATTTGACTGGAGAACAGATATTAAGAGCAGTGGAAATGCTGCAGGCTGGTGCTTTTCAACGTGAGGTCGCTGCGGCAATAGGCACCGGGCAAAATGTGATTTCAAGTTCGTGGTCACGCTGTCTTGTCACGGTGGAGGTGGCGGGAAGACATCCAAGACCAAGCCACATTACTACATCCAGACAAGACCGTGTATTGCAAATTGCTGAGAGAAGGCAACTAAATGTTACGGCGATCTAGCTCCAATGAAGTCTTAGCTGTCTAATCTTTTTTATAAAATAAGGGTGACAAACGAGCACACAGTCCACCTGATGGTAAGGGGTTGCTGGGGCTCATAGACATCTACATCTATCCTCGATTACGAATCAAAATGTAGATGCGTTGTCACCCGTGAGGACTAGGATGGAATGCCTCGTTTCCAATAAAAACGGTCTCCGGTTCTCTACACTCAACACACGAAATACAGCAGCGTTAAGCTGCTATTTTACGCTGGTATCCCAGTCAAGCCGAGCCTTTCGTGCTACAACTTACCAGTAATATAGCTTCAGCATGGCTTTCATCATCATCATCATCATCATCATCATCATTATCATCATCATTACAGCCCTTCACAAGTCCACTGCTGAACATAGGCCTCCCTCAAGAAATGCCACAAAACACGGTCCTGAGCCACCTGCATCCATCGACTTCCTGCATATCTTACCAGGTCGTCACTCCATCTAGTGGGGGGATGCCCTACACTTCGTCCGCCGGTACGAGGCCGCCACTCGAGAACCTTTTTTCCCCATCGGTCGTCGGTTCTTCGAGCTATATGGCCGGCCCATTGCCACTTCAGCTTACTAATCCGTTGGGCTGTCGGTCACTCTGGTTCTACTGCGGATATCCTCATTTCTAAGTTTATCACGCAGAGAAACTCCGAGCATAGCCCGCTAAGCGACCTTGAGCTTCCTCATCCAGCCAGCAGTATAGGACCACGTCTCAGTTCCATAGGTCATCACTGGCAACACGCACTGGTTGTACAGTCTCGTTTTCAAGTTTTGAGGTATATCTGACGAGATGTGCCGTAATTTCCCAAACGGTGCCCAATCGACTTGAATCCGTCGATTGACCTCTCGGTCGAAGTTGGACTTACCTATTCGGACTATTTGTCCCAGGTAAACATACTCGTCAACAACTTCAAGCTTAGTGCTCCCAACAACTACCGGCATAGGTGTGACATGGACATTAAACATGATCTTTGTTTTGTCCATGTTCATCTTAAGACCTATCCGTTGGGAAACACTATTGAGGTCATTGAGCATAGTGCTTAGGTCCTCCAGTGATTCTGCCATAAGGACTATATCGTCAGCAAATCGAAGGTGAGTGATGTACTCGCCATTGATGTTAATACCGTATCCTTTCCAATCCAGAAGCTTGAAAACGTCTTCCAATGCAGCGGTGAAGAGTTTCGGGGATATAACGTCACCCTGTTTTACACCTTTCTGCAATTGGATAAGTTTCGTACTCTAGTTCTGTACTCGGATAGCCATCGTAGCCCTACTGTACAAGCACTTTAGCACTTCGATATACCGACGACCGAGTCAACTTGGCGCCGCTGAAGGGACTGCAGCACCGAATTTCGACGGAATCAAAGGTTTTCTCATAGTCCACATACGCAAGGCAAAGTGGCAGATTATACTCCTCTGTCTTCTGTATAATTTGCCAAAGGGGGTGTATGTGGTCTATGGTACTAAACCCTTTTCGGAAATCGGCTTGTTCAGGAGGCTGGAAGTCGTTAAGTCTGAGTGCGAGACGATTGGTAATGACTCTCGAAAACAGCACGTAGACGCGGCTCTGAAGGGAAATCGGTCTCTAGTTCTTCAAGAGAGCGTTGTCGCCTTTCTTGAAGAACAAGACCACCGCACTTCTGCTCCACGCCTCCGGAGTAGTGCCACCATGGAGGTCGGAAATAAAGAGCTTCTGAAGAACTTCAAGTACCGGCTTTCCACCCGCTTTCAAAAGCTCCGCTGTAATTCCATCCTCGCCCGGGACTTACCGTTTTTAAGGTGCTGGAGAGCCATTCTAATCTCGCTCAGACTGACGTCCGGGATATCTTCGGAATAGTGTCGGATAAGACTCGTTCATGGATCGTTACTCACACTTGCGTGTGGCTCCAACGAGGACGTGTACAGCTGCCCATAGAACATCTTAATCTCACTCAAAATCTCAGGTGTCACATTCGGTCTTCAGACTTGACAGTTGGCTCTTTCTGGCAGACAGATCTCGTGCAAAGACTTTGGAGCCTTGGTTCCGCTCGATCGCTTCTTCAATACAAGCTGTATTGAAGTTGCGTAAGTCCCGCCGCATGCATTTGGAGATCTGTCTGTTCAGTTGTCTGTATGCTGTCAAATCTGTTGAAGAATGCAGCTTCATCTCCCGTCTAACAGCCATGATATTAAGAGTGTGATCGGAGAGTTTTTGTGTTGTTCTGTGGCGGGTCTTGCAGAACTTAGCTCCGACCGCATGGACAGTTGCCACGAGCTTGTCATTCATATCGTCCACTTCATTGCAGTCTTCTAGGCACAGAAAACGATTTTGTAACTCGAGCTGAAAGATTTCGGGACTTTGGAACAGTGCACGAGGGGACGGAGCGTTGACTTCATTAGACGTGACCTCTCCAACGTGTGCAGAGGCACCATTCGGTGATCGCTGCCGGTTTTCACCCTCGTGATCACTGAGACATCAGTGAACAGTTGTCGTCTGGTCATCATAATGAAGTCAATCTCATTTTTTGTCGTAACGTCGACGCTCGACCAGGTCCACTTCCTGTGGGACCGCTTCTGGAAGAAAGAGTTCATCGTAAAGAGTCCCTCTTTCTTAATGAAGTCGGCCAGCTGCTGGCCCCTTGGGTTCCGTTGCCCTATTCCGAAATTCCCTATTTTCAGCTCACCGTTCTCTCTTGTACCTACTTTTGCGTAGAAGTCTCTCATTAACACCGTATAGTGGGTTTTGGAGGAATGCATGGCTCTAGAGATATCCTCATACATTTCCTCCACCTCCTCATCTGGGTGTGCCTACTACTTAAATTAATTATCATTGATTCCTGTTGTAGAGAGAATTACTACAGGAGAGGCCAATTTCTAGCGATGAACGCTGATGAAGAGATACATGTACAAATGTTATATATATAGTACTTAAATTAATAAAATCGGAATACCTGATTCACTTGATTGTGTGTACGTGTGCCTGTGTGTCTGTGCCTGTGTGTCCGTGCCTGTGTGCGTGCGTGCGTGCGTGCGTGCGTGCGTGCGTAATAATAATGGACTAGCCATACGGCGCAAGACAGGATTATAGCGCCTGAGTGTATGCGCAAGCACATATGCACTCTATTCTATTCCCTCACTCTCATAGACCGATGGGACGGTAAACCGACACGACCGGAGAGAGATCAGGCGCAGTACCAACGGCTTTACGTGCTTTCCGAGGCACGCGGGTGAGACACCGCCAAATTCCTGACTCCGGACAGCTACTTGGAATTTCTTGACGGAAAAACTCAATATCTGATTTTTTTTGGCCCGACCCGGGAATCGAACCCGGTACCTCATGATCAGCATTAGCGTTTACAACGTAATGGTAGTACTACTTACTTGTGAATCGTCGCTCAGGCCGGTGAAGCGAAGTCCTTTTTTAATGCCAGCGATTCCGAAGTCCAATAAACCTTCCATCATGCCGGCTGCCTCGTCCTAGGTTAGCAAATTCAATAATAATGGTAAAAACAAATAGTATTACTGTGAATTGAAAATGAAGACAAGTTTAGGCCAGAGTTAACGGAGTCATTTCGATTATAGCACAAGTAAGGATTAATAATCCGCAAGAATATGTGCGCAAGCAACTCTCTATTCCCTCACTCTCATAGTCCAAAGGGACAGCAATCCGACACGACCGGAACGGAGAGAGATCAGGCGCGGGACCAACGGTTCCTCGTGTTTTCAACGTCTTATCCGAGGCACGGACATGAAACACCACCAACTTCTGCTACAGAGAATTTCTTGGCAGAAAAATCCAAAATGACTTATTTTGACCCGACCCAGGATTCTAAGCCGGGAGCTCATGATCTCTAATCGCGTCTACAATTACTAAACCTGACAGTATAATGATGCGTTGTCTCATGCAATGCCTCAGTATGTAATAATACTGGCTCCCTTACACTTCAAACCGGAGCACCGCGGTGGAGGAAGCACTTGCTTGGCAGCAGAAGTAGGTAAATGGTTGACACCTGGCCAAGAAGACTTCTAAGCAGAACAGGACCTATATTGCTTGTCGTGGAGTGTGAAAAAGTTATTTAAAATAAATGTGTTCAGAACGAAGGAACAAAAATTAGAAATAAACACAAATTTATTAAAGCACGTCCCGGAGGCAGTCTTTTCTGTTCTTGGCACTCTCCCAGTGCTATCACGTCTCGGAACCTCTTCCGAAACATCGTTCTCCTCAAAGGCTAAAATCAGTAACCTCCTTTGGCTTTTAACAGTTTGAACTTCGAACAGTATCTTTATTCAACTATTCCAACATTAACAAAGAAGTTAAAAAAAAAACATATTTAAAAAGAAATTATTTTTTAAAACAAGAACCTCAACGCATTTTAGACAAAACTGCATGTTATTCACGAAGTTTCATAACATCCTAAAGAGAAAGGCAACATGCAAAAGTTATGGAATAATGTGCTTGTGTTCCCAGATCCCTGATTAGAGACAGATTTTTTTACTACAGTTTTGTTTTGGGGGTAATTAAAAAAAAGAAATAGCGATTCCACAAAATGCACCAGTAAATGAAATGGACATTTACGTCTTTAACTATAAAATTGCCATAAATTGCTTTACCTGAAAATTGTTACGGTTCCAATTTTTTTGAACGTTGAACTTAATGAAAGACTGCTTCTGCGTGAAATACGATCTTATTAATTCAAAACTTCATTCCCGAGATTTGCTCTTGCAATAAATTAGCAAAATTATATCGACAATAATGGCCGATAATTATATTTAAATTAATACAGTTTTAAAAAAATATTTCGATTTTTTTTCTATACAAAACGGCAATTTTATAGATAAGGATCTAATTTAAAAAAGAAACCCAACCCAAAATTTTATGTGCAGCAATTGACTCTGGGACGAAAAGAATAAAATCCTCAGACTGATGACAGAAAGACATAATCTGAAGGAGACCTGGAGTACTACTTCAGATTCTTCGACCTTAGAAAGTTCCTAAAGTTTTTATTAAATAAATTCGACCTAGGAAAGTTCCTGAAGTCTTTTTATGTAAGTTGTACACATAAAAATAAAATTTCATAAAGGATGCATAAGCTACAGGTAAAACTATAGTTCCCATCCACTAATAACCTTAACAATAAAAGCAAACAGTAAGCAGAAAGATCGTGCAGAAGAGACATACACTGGAATGCTTGCAGGGCACATCTATGTTTGTGAACGGGACCTGTAGGTCTCCTATCTTGCTCTTGGCCTGGTGGACAGTGCTCTGAATGTCCTTGAGGAGTATGTCTGTGGGTTTGGTAAGGTTCTCCTTTATGACAGGGTTGGGCTTTTGAGGGCTTGTGTCGCCGCAATCCAATTCTATCGCATCCTCTTCGCCTTAAAAAAAATATAATGATATCTTTGATTTTCTATTTAAAAACAATCCAATTTAATATATAAATAACTTGGTTGATAAACTTAGTTAAAAAATAGTTTGCAAAAAAAGTTTATGTTAATTTATTATTGTTGTTATATTAAGAGCCTATAAAAACTCAGCTCAAATTCTAATTTCGCCTCCCCTTCCCCGCGCCAACTCGCTCTTTATCTCGCTCGCACACTACTGGTCGCGGTCACGCGGGCACACGAGGTCGAAGCGATTTTGTTATGGCGGCTCTTCACGTTGGACAACATAGTGGCGAATGTGTTGGCCAATACCAAAGGCCATCGTGTAGAGCGGGTGTTTGTGCTTGCGTTGGTATATATTGGAACGATGGCCCACAAGTTAGCGCGATATCCGTGTGGTGTCGGTTTTTTTACAAAAGATCAAAGGGTAGTGGCAGAGTATAGGCCGCCGCATCCACACGTTGGGCGCACTTTAGTTTGCTAAGACCTTCCACAGTGATCGCACGCACCTGATTTAAATTTTATATTCACGCATCGTAACTAGTGTGTACAAAATGGCAGTAATAATGACCAATGAAGAAACTTTTCGCATTATAGAGCTCTACCAAGTCGAAAATTGTAGAACGGAAGAAATAAAATTTCTTTTTTTCCATTTCTTTTTGATCACCCTTTTCTTATACACATTCACGTAGTAGCAGTATGCTATGAATAAATAAACCGCAGCAGCCGTTACCGCCTCAATATCTATTTTAATAATTTCGTCCGCACATTGGCCTGAAGTGAAGCAAACTGAACGACCTTAGACGTCTGGACGCAATCACAAACTATTAGCCAATACCTTTGCCAACACGTTTGCCACTATGTTGGCCAACGTGAAGAACCGCTTTTAGAGTAAAATACTATATTATCGGACGAGTACTACGTAATAAAATTATCATTCATTATTTAATATTACGGGGGCGGCACTGAAAATTTCTGGAATCAAGGAAGTGACACAACATTACTATTTAAAAATGTATTTATTGCTTTTCGAAGTATTCTCCGCGAAATTTGACACATTTTTCCATACGATGAAACCAATCATTGAAGCAACCATTCCATTCGGAAGTTGGGGTCTCCAAAATGGCCGTTTTGTAGGCGTCCACAGCTTCTTCAGGTGATGAAAATCTCTATCCACGCAATTTATTGTTTATTTTAGGGAAAGTATAGAAATCATTAGGGTTTAGGTCGGGGCTGTACGGCGGATGGTCTAATAATTCTATGTTTTCTTGCTCTAAAAACTCTTTTGTTCTGTGTGCGGTGTGAGAACTCGCATTGTCGTGATGGAGGATGATGCGGCGGTTGCAGTTCTCTTTACGGAGTTCAGAAACGACCTGTGGCAAACAAATGCTAGCATACCATTCTGCATTAACCGTTCTTTGTCCCTCAAGAGGAATAGTCCTAACATGGCCGGTTTTGGAGACAAACCTGACCACCATTTTTTTTGCAACACTCCGTGAACGAACAATTTTTGTTGGCTTTAACTCATTTTCGAACACCCAAACTCGTGACTGGTTTTTTGTTTCGGGTTCGTACGCGTATATCCAGGATTCGTCACCTGATACGATGTTGTATACAGCATTTAAGGATCCTGCGTGGAATCTTTCGAGATTTCTGACGCACCAAGTAACGCGAGCCGCTTTTTGCTCTTCACAGAGCGAATGCGGTATCCATCGGGAAAACAACTTTTTTACACCTAATTGTTCATGCAAGATTATTTGTATTTGACTCAAGCCAATGTCTAAAGTTGCCTGAATTTCGCAGTATGTCACATGTCGATCTTCCTCAATCAGCTTACGCACAGCATCAACGTTTTCTTGGGTGACTGCAGTTTTTGGACGACCTTGACGGGGATCATCACTGAGCTTGACACGTCCACGTTGAAATTAGCAAACCAGCGATAAATTGTGGTTTTGGATGGGGCTTCATCACCAAATGCAGAAATCATCCGGTCAACACACTGTTTTTGTGTTAAACCACTGCGAAAGTCATAATAAATCATCGCTCTTGAATTTTCTCGAGTCAATTCCATTTTCTCAATGACTAAACAAGTTTGACAAAACCTTGTGACAAGACCGAGAATCTTTTTTTAAATAAATAAATGGTATTCCATTTTTAAAACCAAGGTGTTTTCTATTAAAAAGATTTTAATATGACAGGAACAGTGGAAATATTCCATTCCCGATACTTTTAGTGCAGCCTATGTAATTTGTCATTATACGAAGTTGCGTAATGTGTGTTCTGAGCGCAAGCGACACAGCTGTCCCGTTCGAAAGCTGAAGCGAGACTGAGCGGGGGTGTCGGGCGGCAGGGAACGACCTTCAAGACGCCCATAGTTTAGGTAATATCTTTTTACGGTGAAAAAAAAAACATTAGACCAGCTTTATAGTTAGTTCTATTAGTATGCGAAGTTTCATGATCTACTTTGGATTTTTTTCTATCGAGAAAATTTTATGGAATCGTGTTTTCGTAAAACATAGTACTTAACATTAATCCTCAACTTTATTTCACAATTAAATATTATTATATGTGTATTATATGTATTACATATTACATTTATTTCACAATTAATGCTGCAGTATTTTCGGCATAACGGAGGATCATGCCAATCCATTTGAGGTAGTATAGGCTCTTATTACTGTTATTGTTAATTTAAAATGTATGTAAAAAGTGATTTAAAAATCTTTACGTGGTAGAGCCATGCTGCAGCTATATTAGTAGTATAGTTGTAGCACGAATGGGTCGGTTCGACCGGAGAAGAACTACGCTCTCACAGAATACCATTGTAAAATATGGTGAGTGTAGAGAACCGGAGACCCTTACTACTGGAAACGAGGCATTCTATCTTAGTCCCCAGGAATGACAACGCATCTGAATTTTAATTCTAAATCGAGGATATAGATGTATAATGCCTTAACAATTTTAAGATGTCGTTAAGTCTCATGATGTCACAGTCACTTTGATGTAGCGTTTGAGTATTTGGGCAATAAGGGTCACAACCATCCACCCACTATATGCATTTTGATTTGTACTAGAGGATAGATGTAGATGTCTATGGGCCGCAGCAACCACTTACCATCAGGTGGACTGTGTGCTCGTTTGTCACCCTTATCCTATAAAAAAAATCTATTTAAATAATCCAAAGACGAATCAACACCAACTCCTTTCTCACCAAGAAGCCTCAAAACAAGACATGGTAGACAATTCTAAGACTAAACATTACCAGAATTTTGAATCAAAGGCCATATAAAATGAAAAAGATGGATCAATTCAACTATTCACAATAGGAATTTTTCTCTCACAGTTTTTTTTTTTATTTTTAAACCTCCTGTCCACAAACAGACCACTGCTTGACATGAGTTATAACATAGCCTCATAGGTAAAGAGTCTACACAGCAGCGACCCCGATACATTGCAGCGGCACGAGGCGCAACTCAGCAGAACGTGAGCATTGACGTCAACGGATGCAACCGGAGCTCTGCAATATACCTTTACCTTATCTTTACTGTAATAATTAAAATTCATTCTAGATCTAGCATCGATCTGATTCACTCTTATTTTAGTTATAGTAATTATATTGTAATTTTTATATTATAATAAAGTATTTTAAATTAGTTTCGGTTTTTTTTGGGTCCTTCGGCTGCAGTTAACGTAATTCATGGCTCCCATATTAGTTATGTATTTATAATATATTTTTCATCCTAATGGTGTAGATTTATGAAATGTAACAATCGAGGATAGGTGTAGATATCTATAGGCCAAACCACCGACACCACTCCCATCAAAAGATAATACACCGTCCTTGAGAAAAATCAAAAAGAAAATCCCATAGACCTAACCCCAAAATAATAAAATTTATCGTCTCCGGCATGACGGGGCAGGTGGAGGGGGGAGCAGGGGTGTCTCCAATCACAACTGAAAGGATTTTTGAGTGCTTAAGTATTTCTGGGTGGTAAAAAAATAACCACGAAGAGAGCCGCATGCTCGGGCAAACGATCTGATGGTAAGTGACTACCGCCGCCCATAAACAACCGCAACACCAGAGAAATTGCAGATGCGTTGCCGGCCTTTTAGAAAGGTGTAACCTCTTTTCTTGAAGGAATGCATAAAAATTAGTACGTCATGCGATTTGACACTTGACAGAGAGTATAGACTTTAAGTCCCCGATGGCGGGGGGCTTAGTAGTCGTGGCTTGGCCACCCGCCGTGAACAATGAGGAACCCACATGGCTAGCCCGAGGTGAAGGGGCCGGTTCAAGTTGGCTCCGCCAAATGTGCTTAGCGAGCCCGCTTCAGATGTATGTTGGTGGGCGTCGGAGAGAATGGTGTTCTCTCCCCCTGCCACTGCAGCCGAAGTAGAGCCGCGTAGGATGAGGATTGTTGGTATTGCGATGCGCCACTCGCCCTATCCTCCGTGACTCTGCCGGTTGGCGGTGAAATGTGTGGTGTGTGAAACTTGTTGGCGACGGAGCTATAGAACAGATCCGCCACTGGGATTAGTAAGGCTAGTGCTTCCGAGTGCTTGTTTTTAATGGTCCAATGGCCTTCGCGCATTGAACACGGGTGCGTTTATACAGGTGAAGTTGGAGGCAGCGGAGGAAGACGCGTCATGTATTCTGGTGCGCCTTACCTGAAAAGGAGATGGGGGAGGAGTAGTCCTCTTGCCGAGGAAGGGTAGCGATGGGGCGGCCGCCGCTGGTGGGGCCGCGGATCTGTGAGAAAGCGTTCCCGTGGCGCTACCAATGTTTGGGGAAGGTGGAACACCATGGGGTTTTAATCCTTGCCCTCCCCCCTGCCCCGAGAGGCGGGCCCTTTAACGCAAGATTGCCTATCTTTTCAATCAAAGTGATGTTCGGGTGTTACCGCTCACTACGAACTGCCCAAACTATTAATCTAACTGCCCATTCCATCTTTTTACTGGCCATATATTTAGGACACTGCTTGAATTATTTTTGAAGCTGAATTGTTATATGAAATAACTGCTATATATTATTTCATCCTACAATTCAAATATTACATATATATATAATATAATATAATATTTGGATAAATAAATTTTCTTTTTATTACTGTTCATGTTTTACTGCTGTAGTAATGTACCAACCACCACAAAATTAAATATCTGCCCATTAATTTTTTCAACTGATTATAATAACATCCTGTTATTGTTGTTTAAATAACAGTTGTGGAAATTACTACCCTATAAAATATATATTTGTTGTTCATACATTTAACTGTCACTAAATTATTGTCTTTACCAACTTTTTTTATAGAATAAGGGTGACAAATGAGCACACAGTCCACCTGATGGTAAGTGGTTGCTATGGCCTATAGACATCTACATCTATCTTCGTTTGCGAATTAAAATGCAGATGCGTTGTCAGCCGTGAGGACTAAGATAGAATGCCTCTTTTTCAGTTAAATGGGCCTCCGGTTCTCTACACTCACCATAAGAAACACAGCAGCATTAAGCTGCTATTTTATGCTGGTTCTGTGAGAGCGTAGTCCTTCCCCGGTCGAACCGACCCATTTGTGCTACAACCATAATATAGCTGCAGCATGGCTCTACCACATCTCATTCATAGTATCAATAAAACTTACCAAACCATAACGGCTGTGGTGACTTAGCTCTTGGAGGATTAGGACTGCTGTCGGACTCAACATCTTGTCCCCACAATCGACTGAGGGTGATCTCGCCATCTAAGTTTGCAAGCAGATCTTGACCAAGGCTTATGCATTGTAAGTCCATGTCTGTTTCCCATGTCTTCATACTACCTGTAAGTAAAAAAAGTAAATAACTTTAAGAGCAGAGCTGTGATAATTCATGTATAGTCTGACCATGTAGTGGCAGTGCAAGATTATCCGCTACCTCACATCATCCCCTGAGTGTCGCATGACATGACAGAGGGAACATGGCATCTATGGCAAATATCCCCTTTTACACAATCTAGTGGGAGGTCTGTGTTCAGAAGAAGACCTTTCGTAGGCTGTAATGTTAACCGATGTAATGACTGTCACACTAATGAAAAGCAAATTTAAAAAAATATAACTATAGTACATGAGGCTAATATGGTCATCCAGTTAATATGGCCACTTTCTTATAACTCAAAAGCTACAGCCTTGTTTGCATAGATGGCGCTGTGATACGATAGCTCTTCATCAGTCAATCAAATAATAAAGGGTCAAAAAGGCGCTGCTATATCGACGCCATTTTGACAGTTGATATTATAGTAAATATTTTTGTCGATTTTTGTATCGTGTAGTGTAGTTAAGTGTCCCTAATTATTGCCAAAGCTTGTTTGCTATTTTTTTTTTCTTACAAAATTGTTTGTACAGTGTACGAAAATGTAATTGTTCCAAGTTTTAGTATGTCCATGTGCAATATATGTATGTAAACCACTGCACAATTCCGAAAAAAAATTATGTGTGCAGTTCACATGAGCTAATAGTGAAACTTTCAAATGAAATAGAATATAAAATAAAACTATTTCACGATAAATAATTTATTTCATAAAATAATGACAATTTTCAACCACAAGTGTGAAATAAAATATAAGATAAAAGTTAACATTTTTAGAAAATAAATGTTACAATCCCTATTTTTAGATGTGTAGTCTGAATTTTAATGTAAAAAAATATTTTGAGTAAAATTGCTTTGTAATAGCATCATCTACTTCATAAAAGTAAAGTCATTTAATCGAACAACAATTGATGGTCTCTCAAGGTTGTACGCAAAATAGACACTAGATGGCCTAAAAACGACTAATTTAATATAATATTATATCTAATTCTCTCGCAGGCTAAATTCTATAGATGTATAAGTATGTATTTTTTTAGTGTTACTTTTTTTGTTTCATCAAGTATCAAACCACAACTATTCTAAAGTTTCACTTCAAAAGATTCTATTGAAGCAGTGTAACGAGTATTATAACATATTATTATATAAAGAAAAAGTAATCTAATTGCATAGAATTATTTGCATGCTAGAAAATTGGAATTAACTATTTCATTAGTTCTAGCTCCCATTCCCGGGTTGCTAGCATTTACAGTGAGAGCTAAGCTAAGAATGTTTTAACCGACTTCAAACAGGAGGTGGTTCCCAATTTGAGTGTATGTTTTTTTTCTAAGTATGTTACGCAATATCTTTGCAGATTCTTAACTAATTTTGATGATTCTTTTTTTATTAAATAGGTTATACTTCTAGGGTGGTCGCATATAAGTTTGGAGAAAAAATTCCACCCCTAAGGGAAGCAAATAAACAAATTTCTTATCAATTTCAAGTTGGTTTTTACTATTGTTAAAAGTTATAATTATATTATTAATTTATGTCATATAAACATTACCTTCAATTACTCTATCATATATTTTGACTTCATTTCTTCCTTGCCTTCCCCTTCTCTGCCTCATAACTGGTGATGATTTTATATCCACTGGCTCTGTACACTGCACAGGCACCTCTTCAACTATATTCTCCAGCTTTTCTGGAATTTCTTCTCTGATCACCTTTTCAATACGCTCAACGATTGGTGTATTATCCGTAGTTAGAACAGAAAAAGAAGTTTCTGCAGTTTTAGGCTTTTGTGTCTCAATAGTAAATTGTTCTGGTGCAACTTTTTCAAAATCTACCTCTTTTTCAAAGTTTTGGTCCACAGAATCTGGCTCCTTATCTTCCTTCTTTCCTTTTATTATTGTAAGAAGTTTATCATTCAACCAAATAGGGTCTGCTAAAGTGCTGTCTATGAAAGTATCTAACTTCTTGGACAACACCCTTATCAGCAATTCAGAATGTGGTGTATCCCACAATTCCCAGGGTGTAAGCTCTTTAAGAATAATTCTCAATAAGTTTATACAATGGTCACCGGATTGATATTTTTTATCTGTGGATATTGCATGAGATTTCTTATATAAAGACTCTACTGTATTTGAAAGTGACCCTTCGTGCCTTTTTATAGCTTTGCTGTATTCCTTCAAATGACTTGTAAGCACTGAGCACACATCAATGTAAACATCTTTTGTGTCTATTTTATCACATATCTGTAACAAAACCTAATGTCAATGAAGTGTATAAGAATACTTTGAAAGATACCCAGGTCTTGAGGCCTTTAGATGGCAGTATAACTATGTCATGTTTATACCAGATGTAAAATACCCAGAAGTATGGCAGGACATCAGGCGTATGTACGTACTACGTACCAAAAGTGCAATATGTTTCATATCTGCTGAGATCGCCGAAATGCCTGCCAAGGATGTAGCGATAGCCACAAATTACATTCTTTTTTCTTCGTTTTTTTTATTTTTAATTCCATCCTATTCATATTAAATCAACACTTACTTGAATGTTAGCTTTATTTTCAACAATGTTTTGTTAAAATTTACATAACACTAAATACAAAATTACATAAAAACCTTATATAAAATATCATATGCATATATGAATACATATAAAATAAATTTTATCATCATTACAGCCTTTCATAAATCCACTGATGAACATATGCCACCCCAAAGGAATGCCACAAAACATGGTCCTAACATAATCCTAAACCATCTGCACCAATCGACTTCCTGGATGTCTTACCACGTCGTCTCTATAGGATGGCTGTCTTAAATTTCGCTTACCACAATAAGGCTGGCACTTAGTGCCACTATAGTGTGCGACCTGACCCAAGCGGCTCTCCGTATAGTGGAGAGATGGTGCAGGGAACACGACTTAACCGTCAATCCAAATAAAACGGTTTTAGTTATGTTCACACAAAAACGAAAGCTGAATAACTATCATCCTCCAAGTCTTTTTAGCACAAAACTCCAGCTATCCTCTGAGGTAAAATATTTAGGTCTTACCTTGGACAGCAAACTTAACTGGAATAAACACATAGAAAACAAAATCAACAAAGCTAGTATAACTTTCTGGCAATGCAGAAACATGATTGGCAAAAGATGAGGATTGACGCCAAAAATCATACTGTGGCTTTACAAAACTGTAATTCGGCCCATGATCACATACGGCGCTCTGGTATGGTGGACCAAGACAAATGAAGCCACCATAATTAAAAAGCTTCAGCGCTACCAGAGACTGGCATGTATGGCTGCCACAGGCTGCATGAGAACTACGCCAACAGCAGCCTTAGAAGCGATGCTGGAGCTAACTCCGCTTCATCTACATATACAACAAAAAGCGACTTTAGCTGCCATCAGACTCAAGACCCTAAATCTTTGGAGTAAGAATAGAGTCCCTCATACAGGCATAATTGATAGAATTCACTCAAAAATTCCTATCCTACAAGCCAAATACGATAGGATTCCTAAACAATTTGTTTTCGATAAGAAATACAAGATACAGTTAAATGAAAACAGCCAGCCGGAAGGATTAAGCCCAAAAGAGCTTAGAATTTTCACCGATGGTTCTAAAACAAATGAAGGTGTAGGTTCTGGAGCTTTCTCTGAAGACCTCAATATTCACATATGCACACCGCTGGGTACCTATAACACGGTCTTTCAGGCGGAATGTATGGGTATCATTCAAGCGGCCATAGCAATAGATGCTAGGAAGGTTAATGACTTCCCCATCAGAATACTGACCGACAGTAGGGCGGTACTCCAAGCCCTGAGATGCAATGTGGTGAACTCGGGACTAATATATGAATGCCATCAACGATTAAATGAGGTATGTAAAAACAACAATGTGACCCTGCAATGGATAAAGGGACACAGTGGACATGTGGAGAAGGGCTTTGGCCACTATAGGGCCGGAACCAATCATACCAATCCCCTTTGGTAACGTTTGTTCACTGGTACGTAGACACTTCACTAATCAACACGCTCAGCTTTGGAAAAATCTAGTAGACTGTAGACAAGCTAGGGATGCCCTGCCTGAAATTAACAGTCGCTTAACAAAAGTTTTAATGAGACTGAACAAGCCGCAGATTAGGATAGTAACAAGTGCTATCACAGGACACGGCACCTTTAACAAACATTTATTTACTATAGGTGTTACAGATAGTCCCCTGTGCAGGGCATGTATGGGGGAGGAAGAAACGGCGGCCCACGTGCTACTGAAATGTCCGGAGGTCGCTACATACAGGGCTAAACATCTCGGCACGCCGGGATCACTCCCCGAAGTTGCATGCAACATCAAGGGCCTGTTGAGCTTCTTCGGAGAGATCTCATGGCTCGAATAATTACATTATTCCTGCCCACACGCAAAATACGCGCATAGACGTGGAGTTGCGGAAAACAGCCCGTCGTAAACTAAACTAAACTAAGGCTGGCACTTGAGAATCTTTTTTCTTCATAGGTTGTAGATTCTTTGACATAATATATGGTCAACTTATTGCCACTTCGGTTATTGATCCCTTAGGCTATATCAGTAATTGTACAATAGCAGCATTTTATTTGTGTCCTGCAGTCATCGGCTTAGGGATTGAGAAAATTGACATAACGAGATTCACTCCATGAAACTGTTGGTAATATCCAGAATTTTCTTAGATTCTTTCAGGAGCTAGTTTGATTGTAGTAGAGCCATGCTACAGCTATATTAATAGTATGGTTGTAGCATGAATGGGTTGGCTCGACCGGGGAAAAACCTCGCTCTCACAGAATACAAGCATAAAATAGCAGTTTAATCCTGCAGTGTTTTGTTTGGTGAGTATAGATAATGGGACACCCTTTTTACTGGAAAAGAGGCACTCCATCCTAGTCCTCACGACTGACAATGCATCTACATTATATTTGCAAACGAGGATAGATGTAGATCTATGGGCCACAGCAACCACTTACCATCAGGTGCACTGTGTGCTCGCTTGTCACCCTAAGCCTATAAAAAAAAATTGTTGGGCTTAAATTTCCTGCAATGCATATAAAGCTAATAGGATCCATGTATTTTGTACAATGAAATAAACAATGAATTTAAAAATAGAAACCAGCAACCATTTTTTTATGTTTTTGTTATAATGTATAACACAGAGGTGTATTTCAATAGCTTCAACAGTTATTTGCTGTTTGAAGTTGATGCAGACACAGAATGCTTTTTCCTTTGCCTTTCTTATCCAGACATTCTTATCATGTAAGCTTAACAGCTACTTTTATCAATAGGTTTTAACAAATAAACAACCAAACCTGGAACGTCTTGCTAATCATTTGATCCAACATTTGTTTACAGGCAAAAGGAAAGCTTATTTCCGGCGAAATATATGTCATGTACCATGATGACACTAATTTTCTCTCCAAGACCGTGGATATAATACTAAGCTCATTCGTATCATATTCTTTTGATTCTATACTAGATTTTCTTCCTGAGCGAGGTAAAATAGCATAAAGAAACGACAAAGATGGATATTTCTTTATAAGACCATCAATATCGTACTTAATCGGTTTGTTTAAATGTAAAAGCCACTGAATAAATTTAAAACTAAATAACACTGATAGTACAAAAAGTGTAATTATATACAAATGAAACCAGATTCCAGTAAGAGGAGATATGTTGGTCACATAGTTGAGAAAAACACAAATCACAGAACCACTACACGATATTAAAGTCAAATATTCAAGTAAATTTCTTTTCAGTAACATTTTTTTTTGTTTGTTAGTGTCAATATATACTTTAAGTAATAAATAATTATAAGTAATTGTTATGTACTACTTCATGTTGTTTTTTTCCTTGTTTGGCAATACTTCATGTTTATCGTATTGATCGTAAAATCTGGTAAAATCATAATAAAATTCTGTCAATTATCAGCTGTCAATTAACAGCTGTCCCAGTCCCGGACAAACAGTGCTGCCAATGCCAACCATAGACAAGAGTGTATAATGCCATCTAAAATTATGTCTTTGGTTTCCAAGGAGGGCTAATAATTTTCCGTTTACTAGACGTCGCTAGTTGGAACTGTATTTCTCAGGATTATTTGTTACACAATGTCATTAATATTAAACAACAATTCCTTAGTGGTTTCTATTTTAATTCTTTGCAATTTTTTAACTCACTTTTTTAATTTTTCTATTTCTAAGAATATCCGTAGTCTGATTTATCCACTTTGAATCTAAGTAATGTAAAATTTAACTAATATTTCAGAAAGAAATATTAACTCTCACATTTTTCTAAACAAATTAACTTCCCCACCATTAAATCTGCCCAATATTTCATCTCATTCCTAAGTGGTGCTGCCGTAGAGGCAAAAAGTCGTAGTCGTGGATCTACGGTAATATGTTCATTGCATCTACGGCAATTTTCATTCATTTCTTGAATGGATGGCAAAATTACCAATTTGAAATCTATTTGGTCAAAATGCATACACATATATATATATATGGATGTAGTATGAAACATATTTTTAACCAAGTGTCGTGAAGTTATTATTCTTGTGCCACTTTTATTATATTACGTCTGTATATACCATATGTCAGGATTTGTCCTGACATAATGGTAGGCTCTTTTAAACTTTAATAAAATATAGTAGATATTTTACGTGAGAGAGATGAAATTTGTGACGCGGATTGATCGCGAGAGCATACAAAACCATTTGATTTATTTTTTACACAGTAGTTGATTTTGCTTTTACCACAAAATGTCAGAATTTTTCTATGGAAACCAGATTATTTGCCAGGACTTTTCAATTTTAATAGTAGTAGTGTAGTAGTAGCTCTAGCTGTGTGACATTCTATCATAGTACTAAGAACTGCAACGCATCCGTAGCTTTCTTTATACAAAGTTCACAAAATTGTCTGGAGGTATCTATGGACTGCAGTATCCTCTTACCATTAGCTGGACTGTAAGTTCTTTGTATCACTTCAGTTTTATACAAAAATGTCGGTGTGATAATGACTTAATTTAGAGCTTTATAGGTAATAGAGCTATCCTGCAGCTATATTAGTTGTATAGTTGTAGCACGAATGGGTCAGCTCGACCGGGGAAGGACAATGCTCTTACAGAATACTAGCGCAAAATAGCAGATTAATGCTGCTGTGTTTCGTATGGTGAGTGTAGAGAACAAGAGACCCTTTTTACTGGAAACGAGGTATTCCCTCTCCTCACGGGTGACAACGCATCTGCATCTTGATTCGTAATCGAGGATAGATGTAGATGTCTATGGGCCACAGTAACCACTTACCATCAGATGGACTGTGTGCTCGCCTGTCACCTTTATTCTAAAAAAAAAAGCTCCGCGCTCAGCTCACAGGCATGGATTTTTTGACGGAAGAAACACATCTGCACATCCTAACTGATTGTGGACAGATGTAATGTGATGTGATGAAACCACGAACTTAGACCAGAAGAAGTGAAATTGCTCACAGCTAAGCAACTCCTTCAATTTATTGAAGATAAAGGGCATGGCAGTGAACTATAGCCATAGCAGCGATCACAAATAGTGATCTTATGATAATAACTTATAATATTATAATAAACTAATTTTGTTGACCCGACTGCCAAGCATAGCAACTATGGTAAAATATGAAGCGATCTATGAGATTGGCCTATGTTCTTTTAGAGTTTTGTTAAGTTGCTAAGTTGTAATGAATAAATGAATTAATGATAGGTAATGTCTTGGAAAAGCAGAGAGTGAAAGTAAAAAAAGGATTACCCATATACTTTCATAATCAATTTATTGGTGGTTGCAGTGTAGCGAGGAAAGAGAAAAGGCAGATCGCATTATAGCAGGTTGCAGTATTTTGTAGCGCCTTCTGTATTCGTTCTGCAAAGCAAACCCTGTGTCTAGGATTAGACCTTAAGGGTTACACAAATAAAAAATAATGTCAAAAAGACTCGGGTGCACGGGTCTAGTATATTACCCGTAGATGATGGATACTAAGTCTATGTTTTTATCATAGACAAAGGTCCACAAACTACCTAACAAGCATAATTGCTCTTAGGCTCGCCACACACATACGGAATTCCGTTTCGAGATTCCGTTTCGGAATTCTGAACGGATCGGCCACACACATACGGAATCCCGTTTTGTCCGCAAAATTTCGAACGGAATACTACCGTACGTGTGTGACGGGCCATAGATTTTATATGGACTTGCTGCGTTCGGAATCCCGAATCGGAATATCGAAACGGAATCCCGAAACGGAATTCCGTATGTATGTGACCGGCCTTAGGCCGGTTAAAAATACATATGGATATCCGTTTCGGAAATCCGTTTCAGAATATCGAACGGATCGGCCACAAACATACGGGATTAGGTTTTATTCGCAAAATATTGAACGGAAAATCTACCATACGTGTGTGACGGTTCATAGATTTTATACGGACTTAATGCGTTCGGAATATCGAAACAGAATTCCGTTTCAGAATCCCGAATCGAGATTCCGTGAATACATCACACACACACGTTTTTTCCGTTCGGAATAACAAGGGTCAGTTGAGAGACGTTAGCCATTGAGTCTAGACATTCTGCCAGCGAATAATGACGACGATTTTCTAATTGCGACTCCATTGTTGCTGTATCATTCTTACTAGGTTAAAAAGAACCCCTTTGTCGTATCTCCTCAGTTTCAAGGTACTCCCCTTGTTGCCTCAGCCAGTATCGGAATCCTCGGCGTCGACATATCGAGTAGCGTGCAGTTTCGTGGTCACTTGGAAGAGAAGGCCAAATTGGCCTCTAAAAAGCTTGGCGTGCTCAACAGAGCGAGACAGTATTTCATGCCGGCACATCGCTTGCAACTTTACAAAGCGCAGGTTTGGCCCCACATGGAATACTGTTCCCATCTCTGGGCTGGGGCTCCCCAGTGCCAGCTTCTTCCACTTGACCGAATCCAGCGCAGAGCGGCTCGAATCGTCGACGACCGAGTCCTTTCCGATCGGCTCGACTCATTGGCACTGCGAAGAGATGTTGCATCTCTTAGCATTTTCTTTCGCATTTACCATGGGGAGTGCTCTGAGGAATTGTTCGGATTAATTCCAGCCGCCAAATTTCACGAACGCACATCGCGGCAGAACTCCCGATACCATCCACACCATCTGGATGATTGGCGGTCCACCACTGTGCGATTTCGTTTTCATCGTTGCGACACGAACAGTGTTGTCAGGGCCCGGGTGTACTGCGATGATCCTCGCCAGCGCACAAAGACAGGGAGGGAGGCGATCGTCTTTGACTAGGACGATCGTGCCGACAGCCAGACTGGGTCCTTTGGAGCTTCGCCATTTGCTTCGCTGCTGAAGGAGCCCCACGTAGTCACTTGACCATCTTCTCCAGAATCCCTGGTACATCTGTTGGAGTTGTTGAAAGTGTTTCAATCTCGTCATTGGTATGTCTTTGTATTCGAAGTCTGGCAGAGAAGTAATCGGTCTTCCAATGAGGAAGTGAGCAGGGGTAAGGACTTGGATTATGTCTGTGTCGGAAGTAGGGAGGGGGCAGAGGGGTCGACTGTTTAGTATTCCCTCAATTTCTATTAAAAGAGTTGCGAACTCCTCATACGTTAACAAACTTTGATTTAATGTCCTTTTTAAGTGAAACTTAACACTTTTGACGGCTGCTTCCCAAATACCACCCATATGGGGTGAATAAACAGGAATAAATTTCGTAAAGTAAAAGAAAAAGAATTCGTAAAGTGTGACGTTTATTTTTATTGTCAAAAACATAGACACGAGCGGTGGAGAGAAAAATAGTTTTGTTGTGTACGACATGTGAAGTCACCGTATTCGTAAGTGTCGCTGGTCCGGTAGCAATAAACCGCGCACTGTTTGATGTGCTTGTACTCGGTTGTGCCGATCGCTGCGTTTTGTTCTCGGTATGATTAGTTTGTTGGTTTGTATGCGCCAAATGCGAGTTTAGTAGCGTTGTTGGATGTGATTGAAATGTTTGCTGGTGTTGTGTACCTTGGGTAGGTATGTGGAGAAGTGTATTATGCTTACCTTGACATTGCCTACACGTTGATGAGCGACAGTTTATCACTGCATGGTTAGGGCTCAGGCAGTTGAGGCAGAGCTTTGACCTTTTGACGGCGCGGATGCGCATCATTGGACTCAGGCTTAAAAATCCTGGGCACTGATTAATATAATGCTTACCCTTGCACTGTGGACATTGATGTAAATTTTGCTTATCTGGTCTCAGAGTGACGGAGGAGGACGTGGCCACCAAAGACCTTTTGTCGCGACTGTCAGAACTTACTTCGTCTGAGTGTGACACTTCTAGCAGGTCAGCTCGAGAGCGGAGAAAATCCTTAAATTCCTGCAACGAAGGCAATTCCTTCGAGCTAATCCGCTCTTCCCACTTTCTTTGTATGGAAAGTGGTAATTTGGAACTAATAAAATGTATAATTACTAGGTCCCATTCACTAACAGGTACCGAAAGTGACTTTAGAGATCGTAAATGTTTGGATATATTATCTATGACAGACCTCAAAGAGCTAGCTTGAAATGAAATTGTTTCCATATTGAATAGCCCTTTCAGATGCTTATTTATTAATAAACGTGGGTTGTTGTACCTCTCACAGAGTAGATTCCAAGCCAAGGAGTAATTCTCGCTTGTGAATTCGAATGAGCTGACTACCTCCAGAGCGCCACCTTGTAAGCAGCTTCGTAGATATTTGTATTTTTGAATACTATTCATTTGACTTTGGTTAATTAGTGAATCAAAGGTTTCTCTAAATTCCAACCAATCGTTCATTCCTCCGCTAAATGATGGTAATGAAATTTCAGGATATCTAATTATGTCCTGTGTCTCTGGTTTATTTTGAACATTTACAACTTGTACTTGGTTGGGGGCATGTCCAGATTGCTTGGAATTTATCATTAATTTAGCATGAGCTACATTTTCAAAATAGGCATCATCATATTTTTGACGGTCTGCTAATTGCTCGTCTATATCGGTACACAATACATCGATCCTTTCTTGTATAGTATCTAAAATATTGTATATAGACCCTACAGCTTCGGTTCTTAGTTGTAAATCTAATATTTGAGAGGCAGATAATTTTTCTACGTTAATTTCTCTAAATTTCTTTACAAAATTGCAGTACATAGTAAGTTTTCCTCTATAGGATTTTCGCTTCTTTTTTAACTCCCTTAGTTCTTGACTCTCTAAAGGAGTTGGCTTTTCGTTAGCCTCATCACTAGACATTTTTACTAGTAAATTAATGGGAATACTAAACCAGAAAAAATACGGAAAGGAAGGAATAAGAAAGGATGCTCACTTTTCTCTGTTTCCTCTTGTCCGCTGGCTTCGTATTCGCCTTGGTTGGTTGGTTGGCCGGCACACCACGTGCCGCCACGTGCCACGTGCCACTCGAACGACACGCGCAGTTGAGGGAATTGATACACAGCGACGCCGAATTGCAGTCCTGTGAGGGAGATCGCAGAGTGCTCTTTGCTTGTAAAAGAAGAAAGGAAAGGTCTCACCAGGCAATTGAAGTCTTGTGGTACCCGATTTCTTCTTCAACGATGCACGGCACTCGGTTCCCGTGCTCGTTTTTTTGTGTCCAGGCCAGCCTCGAAGCTTTGTAGCCTCGTGGCCTCGCACCTCGCGGCCACGCGCCTCGCACGATGCTTCACCACCGCGCCACGTGCCACGCGCCACGTTGTCGGAGTTGCTGGTCGGGCGGGCGATTAGCTAGCCGTTCAACGATGTCCGCTTTACGTCGCTCTTCTCCTTGTGGATATCTGCTTGGCCTCTGCGTTTTTTTTTGCCCTTCTTGCAGTAGGGGTCACCAAAAAATATGTTACAGCAAAGACTGCGATCTCTTGGAAAATATGTTTTATTGTTGTGCAATCGATCAAAATGGACGAGCCTTGGCAAGGCTCTTCATATTTATAGTCTCGTACAGCGCCCTCAGCGGTATTACAATGGAACTAATTGCTTAGGTTCTATAACTAACACACTCTGTGATCGATACAATGGTTAGGTTACTTCCTAGTTACAGTACGGGCGATCTAGATGTCGCTAGTTTATTGTACATGGTATGAGATAGATGGCGCTGTCATCTGAACACCCTTATAGCCCTAAGCTTGCAATATAGTTAATACTATGTAAAAAGATCTATCTATCAAGATATATTTTTTAAATATTTATGTATTATATTATATATGAATTATTAAATAAAATAAGATGAAAGGTTACGAAAAGCTATGCATCTACAAGATTAAATGTAAAAACATACATAAACACACCTACACGCTTTGGTCGTGCGACGAACACTGAGCGCGTTCCGTACGGAATTTACGTATGTGTGTTGCGACTCGTACAAAATCTATGGAAGACGTGCGTTCGGAGAGGCTTCTTTTTGTTCGGGATCCCGAATGCCTCATACGGAATCTCAAATCGGAGAAATTCCGTACGGAAAAATAACGTACGTGTGTGGCGGGTCATAGATTTTATATGGACTTGCTGCGTTCGGAATCCCGAATCGGAATATCGAAACGGAATGCCGTATGTATTTGGCCGGCCTTAGCTGTCAAGTGTGAACTGAAGTGTCACTGTCAGTGTCACCGACGTGTGTGTACTGTGTACGTCGTCACATCTTATTGTTCGCTGTCTTCAATTGGTGAAATATTAAATATTATAAAATAATAATATCATGTAAGTTAGAAAAATTATTCATTGAAACCTGTATATATAATATAACGTAATAAATACATATATTTTTAATACAGAACATTTTCTTTTTAGGTCGAAAGTAACGTTCAAGATTACCTTGACTTCAGACCCAAAACTCCCTTTCAAAGTGTAAGTGCTTTTCATGATTTGTTTTTTACATATAACATAATTAACTTGTTGAGGTAACATCAACGTAGCCAGTGAATATAAGAAGTATCAATAAATAGTAAAGCTATCAACACTTGAATAATATTTGTTTTAACAGATGCTGATGCTGATCACGTCACTGAAGCTTGTACGTTGAAGTTATGTCAACTTATTAACCAGTATGGAAACTGTCGTTGTCAGACAATTTTTGGACTTTTTACATGATTTTTTACATTTATGTCAACTTGACAATTGGCCAAGTAATGACACAAGTGAAAATGAGCTGAGAAATGCATTTTTAATGTCACAGCATGTTGTGAAATGCTTAGATAAGTTGCACGAGCTATTTATTATTAATGAGTTTGTATCTACATTGAGTGATAGCAGTATATCCAATGTTCTCTTGAAAAAATGCTTAGAAGACCCTCCAAAATACATTTTGAAAAAAATTATTAACTCTTCGTCAAAAATTGGTCAAATGGATGTGGGTTTTAAAGTATTTGTAGAACTGTTTTCTGAGGAGAAGTTAGAAGATTATTTAGCCGATTTTTTTCTAGAAGCAGCATCTAAAGAGACACTTTTAAAAAACTTACCAAAAGAGTTTCCTAAAGATGCATTGATGAAATTTAAAACAGAATTAATATTATCGGAATTAAGCAGCTGTAATGATTTTAAACCAATTATAAAGGATATGTTAAATGATAGTAATGAAAATACTATAGACTTATTACTTAGTTGTTTACTTAACCAAAATTTGAAATATACTGTTGTTGTGAAATGTATTGTTGATATTTTTATTGAAATAATGCAATCCAAAGAAATAATATATAAACATTTTTGGAAACATTTGTACAGACTAGAGGAAAAGTTTTTAATAGATTTGTGTATTCAACACAATGAGATATTTCAGTTACTTTCAAAAGCCTTGATAGATTGTGGTAGATTATTAAAAGAAAACATGTCAGCTGAATATTTTTACATAGATCTAACATACTCCGAACTTAAATCTGTACTGTTAAAAATTTCTAAAAATGAACAATTGAAAATGGAGTTTCTGGAATTAGTTATGAACAATGAATCTGAATTGGCTTTCTGGAATAATATACTGTTGTAATTATTAATTGTACTGTAATTAAAAAATAATTACATTAAGCTATGAATAGTTGAATTTATTACTCACAAAGAGATTGCCTTAACTTATAATTGTTATGTAATAATATAGGCTGTAAACTTAAATGACAATAATATATTAATCACTGTAATTTGATATTTATTAAACTTTTTATACCAGGTTTTATGTTTCTAATAATTTCAACACTTGCTTCTTCAATCGAAGGTGTTGGTACATAATTTTCAGACTATGAAAAAAAATTAAAGTGTCTATCTGTAATAGGGAAATAACTGCCTTTTATTGAGCTAAGGTTATTTGCATGTCATTAAGACACATGAATGATTACTTAAATTTTTTCGCTTGCAACTAAAGAGCAATGGCAGGAGTGAATTAGGCTTCATTTTGTCCAAAAAAACATGATTCTTTTTTTGAGATATCATATTTTTTTTAAATACTAGGAATCATATTAAACATTACTAATATTCCCTTCAACCACTTCTGGTAAGTTTAAAAATGCTTGTGTTAGAAGTGGTTCACGACAGTAGTTGAATGGTGGATTCAAACCCTCGACCTTTCGAGTTCACAGCCCGCGCCCTACCATTAGGCTACTGTCGCTTGATAAAATATTGCTTATCTTAAATCGAAGAGCGAAGCCACGGTGGGTCGCTAGTATTGTATAGTCTGGTTAGTCAGTTAGTAGTGGTACTGGTTTAGTCCACTTAAAACAAAATTTAAAATCTGACTTCAAAAAACTATAAACAATATAATTTAAAATCAAAAATTTTATACAACCGACTTCAATATATAATTATTAAGAATAACTCAAATTTATATGGGACCACATGTGAAGTATCAGCTTTCAAATAAGAAAAGAATCGTTGAAATCGGTTTACCTAGTAAAAAGTTATAAGGTAACACACATAAAAAACATACAGTCGAATTGAGTACCATTTCCATTTTGAAGTAGGTAGAAAATGATTTTCAAATAAAGCTTCTAAAGTCAGTGCTAAGGCAAAATAAATTATTTTATTATCTTAAATGTACTGATGTAGTTGCCATTTTAAGAAGAAGATCGCATATTCTCCTTATACTCACGATTACGATGCCTCGTATAGCGGCCGCAAGATACGATGAAACAGCAACTACAGTAAACGTTAGAAAAATTGTATAGCCTCTGATAAGATTTTTTATTTATTATAGAATAAGGGTGACAAACGACCACACAGTCCACTTGACTGTAACTGGATGTTAGGCCCTACGTGTACACGGATAATAGACATCTACATCAATCCTCAATTAACCGTATCGTTGCGGCACCAATTTTCGACAACTTTTAGCTGTGGCGGCGAACAAATATTTCATGACCAAGCGCCACTTTCTTTGAAATTGAGAGTGACTTTTTTACGCAGAGATTACAATCATTTTGTACTAGTTTGTTTTATAAAAAAAATCATTTATATAAGTAGGTACAACTAAATCACCCTGGAAAACCTTGGTTTTTATTAAATTAAATTTTCACCTAATAATAATATTTATAAATATCAAACAATTAAGAAGGTTTATGATTCATTAATATTTACAAATGTTAAATATTATTTAATGTTATACAAATGTAAAACTAAACTCGATTTGAAAACGTCCAATTAGTAAGAATAGCAAAACAAGTGTTTTCAAAAGGAAACAAACGTAGGGGCTATACGGGGGCGGATTAACGAAAGACTATTTATTAGCAAACTTGTTTTGTGCATGAACGGTTTCAAACTTTCAAGCAAAAATAAATTTTATACCATATCACAAGAGCACATGGTACTTCGTAGGTCTATTCGGCCATATGATAGTAATAAGACGGCAGTTCAACCATTTTAAGCAAAATTAAACAATAAGACAAACGCATTGTTTTTTTTTAACAGGAGACTTGTTTTCCAGAAATTTATTTACTACTTGAGCTTGTGAGCGGTCGCAATGAGTGCTATTTTTCCACAACACGATTGAAAACCCACAAAGTAAAAAGAGTACCATGTACAAGTTAGAAAAAGGTTGCCAACCCCTAAAAACTTCAAATTTTAAAAATATCCAGAAACGAAACTGCAGGCATGAATTACTTGCAAAATAATGAATATTTTGTTGTGGATAAATTTTCCAAAAACTCAATTTGAGCGAGTTATAACGATTTAAAAAAAGACACGACTCGCGTGTCATACGCACTGAACCGGTTAAGAATTACAATGCAGTTTTGTTGTCACCCCTGAGAACTAAGATGAAATGCCTCAAATCTAGTTGTTTTTTGTTTTACTATTCTCTCGCTAAACTACAATCAGTTTGTCGACGAGTACACGCTCTTAAAACTATGTATTACTCGTATTGTGCACCGTCACCTATACAAATACGATTACATAATTACAAAAACAAAAAGAAAATAAAAGATAGTTATATCAAAGTTACCTACTACAATTACTAAATATATAGAAATAAAAAAAGAAAATAATAATAAACAACAAAAGCAATAAAAAAACAAAAGCGATCAATAAAAGTATGTGTAATGTTTTATAGCTCGTTTAATAATGTCTTTAGAGAGGAATTTAAAAGTCTGCATAATTTATTTTATTTGTGTTTGAAGGCGTTTCTCTTAACCATTTTATTTTGTTATAAATTCTGGATACAATGTATTTATTCAAGCGATGTCGATAATAGTTATTTGCACTAGGCTCTTCAAGTTTTTTTCCCTTATTTTACGCGTGTTGTAAGTGTTAATATTAATAATATGTGTTCTATTGCTAACCTAAAAAAGGATCTCAGGTCTTTTAAATTCACCATACGAAACACAGCAGCATTGCGCTGCTATTATACACTGGTATTCTGTGAGAGCGTGGTCCTTCCCCGTTCGAGCCGACCCATTCGTGCTACAACCATAATATAGTTACAGCGTGGTTCTACCACGTATAAAAACATACTACAGGGTGAAAAGGCATCTGCATTTGGAGTCTCAAACAAAAGGAAAATCCGAAGAGAACTATGTCAGCGATAGACTTTTTCGGGCTGTTGATGAAGGCAAAAGGTTGAAATGTCCATATGTGTTACCCATACAGGTTAAGCGTACCCGAGGCAACACCGTTCACAGCGGTACTGAAGTTCGCCGCGGAGGAGTTCAGAGTCGAGCCGGCCACCAGCGCCATCATTACTGACGACGGCATCGGAATCAATCCTCAGCAGACCGCGGGTAAGACTAAGTGTTTTTTACAAAAAAAAAAATTACTGGCTGGCTTTACGGCTCTGGGTTCTAACCCTTCTGAGCCAAAAGAAGTTTAACGTTTTTGATGTTATCAGAAAGATGCTGCTGCCCATCTCCTATCTCAGTTTCCCCTTTGACGCAACTTACAACAGCCACGGGAAGACGTAAACACCGCCACTACACGGTACTGTCACACACCCGATAAAACCCGTGAATGATTTTTTTAATAGAATATGGGTGACAAACGAGCACACAGTCCACCTGATGGTAATTTGTTGCTGTGACCCATATACATCTAAATCTATTCTCGATTACGAATCAAAATTCAGATGCGTTGTCCACGAGGACTAAGTAAACTAATGCTGTATTTCGTATGGTGAGTGTAGAGAACCGGAGACCCATTTTACTGGAAAAAAGGCATTCTATCTTAGCTCTCACGGGTGACGACGCATCTGCCTTTTAATTCTTTATTGAGGATAAATGTAGATGTCTATGGGTCAAAGCAGCCACTTACCATCAGGTGGACTGTATGCTCGTTTGTCCTATCCTATAAAAAAATCTCATCAATAGGATCCCAAGCAGCTGGTAGCACTCACCCTTCTTTATTGAAATAAGGATGTTATTTGATTTCAATAGAATTTTAATAACATTTTACATAGGACAGACAAAACGATCCATAAAAAACGAAATAAAAGAACATCCAAATGGACTCCTACACAAAAAAGGAGTCCAACCACCTATGGAAGGAAAACACGAATAATAAATTACATATCTTTTACACAAATAACAGAACTAATATACCTAAATATTAAGTCAACAGAAATACATATAAAAAGGAAAAAGTGGTTTTGATAAACAAAAATGATTATGGACAGTATCAGTAGAAGAATAAATATTGTGTTGATAAAGAAGTCATAAATGCCTTAATATTTTGCACGATTTAATACTATTAAATTATTTACTATATTATTAATTCATTTTTTTATAGGATAAGGGTGACAAACGAGCACACAGTCCACCTGATGGTAAGTGGTTGCTGTGGCCCATGGACATCTACATCTATCCTCTATTACAAATCAAAATGTAGATGCGTTGTCACCCGTGAGGACTAAGATGGAATGCCTTATTTCCAGTAAAAAGGGCCACCTGCACTCACCAAGCGAAACGCAGAGGTAAACCTCTACTTCACGCTGGTTTTCTGTGAGGTCGTGGTACCACCCCGGTTCGAGCCGGCCCATCCGTGCGACAGCAAAAGCTGCCGCGTGGCTCTACCACTGATAGGATTATTTACTCCATAATGTTTGTATATCTTATCAACTTATTTTATCTCCCTTTCTCAAATTTGCAATGCCTGAAAAAGGCTACTAAGTTGAGACAAATTTTTATTATTTTAAGACCATTAACGTACACTTGGTTGGCAAACCACCTTGGGGCCACCTTAGAATGTTTTGTTGTTAGCAAATCTGTACGTAAATAATAATTGTATTTTACAATGACGTAGATGCTTTAAAACTAATTTTTGTTTTTCAGGTAATGTTTTCCTGAAACACGGATCAGAGTTGAGGTTAATCCCACGCGACCGAGTGGGCGTTGCCTCCACTTAGACAATACATTCTGAACATTCCCTATATCAGATTAAGTGATACTAAATGTTGTGTTTTATGTTAAGCTGTATATAAATACAATTGTGTATGTTATGATTTAAATATTTTTATATAAATAAAATATAGTTTATAAAAACAATTCAATCTTTATTTTTTTAATAGAGTAACTGACGTAGCACAGGGCATCAGTAAGCTGAATTAATAAAGGATTTAAAGTAGACTTGCAAGAACAGTTAGTAACGGTTTGCTTTGTCTTTTGTAATGCGTACAGCAAAGGAGTGGAATAATTTGTCGGCGTCTATCTTTCCGTCCGAATACAATCTGGGCGTCTTCAAGGCAAGAGTGAATAGGCTTTTGTTACGATAAGAAAGTGCGATTTACCATCTAATGCTGCATCACCACTTACCACCAGGTGGGATTGTGGTCAAGCAAGCTTATAAGAGTCTCATCCGACACTATTCCGAAGATATTCCGAAGATATCCCGGACGTCAGTCTGAGCGAGATTAGAATGGCTCTCCAGCACCTTAAAAACGGTAAGGCCCCAGGCGAGGATGGAATTACAGCGGAGCTTCTGAAAGCGGGTGGAAGACCGGTACTTGAAGTCCTTCAGAAGCTCTTTAATTCCGTCCTCCATGGTGGCATTACACCGGAGGCGTGGAGCAGAAGTGCGGTGGTCTTGTTCTTCAAGAAAGGTGACAACGCTCTCTTGAAGAACTACAGACCGATTTCCCTTCTGAGCCGCGTCTACGTGCTGTTTTCGAGAGTCATTACGAATCGTCTCGCGCGCAGACTTGACGACTTCCAGCCTCCCGAACAAGCCGGTTTCCGAAAGGGCTTTAGCACCATAGACCACATACATACCCTTCGGCAAATTGTACAGAAGTCCGAAGAGTACAATTTGCCACTATGTCTGGCGTATGTGGACTATGAGAAAGCCTTTGATTCCGTCGAAATTTGGGCGGTGCTGCAGTCCCTTCAGCAGTGCCAAGTTGACTGTCGGTATTCGATATACGAAGTGTTGAAGTGCTTGTACAGTAGGGCTACGATGGCTATCCGAGTACAGAACCAGAGTACGAAACCTATCCAATTGCAGAGAGGTGTAAGACAGGGTGACGTCATATCCCCGAAACTCTTCACCGCTGCATTGGAAGACGTTTTCAAGCTTCTGGACTGGAAAGGATACGGTATCAACATCAATGGCGAGTACATCACTCACCTTCGATTTGCCGACGATATAGTCCTTATGGCAGAATCGCTGGAGGACCTAAGCACTATGCTCAATGGCCTCGATAGTGTTTCCCAACGGATAGGTCTTAAGATGAACATGGACAAAACAAAGATCATGTTCAATGTCCATGTCACACCTATGCCGGTAGTTGTTGGGAGCACTAAGCTCGAGTTGTTGACGAGTATGTTTACCTGGGACAAATAGTCCGACTAGGTAAGTCCAACTTCGACCGAGAGGTCAATCGACGGATTCAACTCGGCTGGGCAGCGTTCGGGAAGCTACGACACATCTTCTCGTCAGACACCTCAAAACCTGAAAACGAAATTGTACAACCAGTGCGTGTTGCCAGTGATGACTTATGGAACTGAGACGTGGTCCTTCACTGCTGGCCGTATGAGGAAGCTCAAGGTCGCTCAGCGAGCTATGGAGAGGGCTATGCTCGGAGTTTCTCTGCGTGATAAACTTAGAAATGAGGATATCCGCAGTAGAACCAGAGTAACCGACATAGCCCAACGGATTAGTAAGCTGAAGTGGCAGTGGGCCGGCCATATAGCTCGAAGAACCGACAACCGATGGGGAAGAAAGGTTCTCGAGTGGCAGCCTCGTACCGGTAGGCGAAGTGTAGGGCGTCCCCCTACGAGATGGAGTGACGACCTGGTAAGACATGCAGGAAGTCGATGGATGCAGGTGGCTCAGGACCGTGCTTTGTGGCATTCTTTGGGGGAGACCTATGTTCAGCAGTGGACTTGTGAAGGGCTGTAATGATGAAGCTTATAATAAGTAAAAAAAAATATTCGGTCACACGGCAAATACCGAATATTCTGTGGGCATTCTGGCCGAATAACCGAATTTTAGGTCAAAAGTATTCGACCGGGAAGGAAGTAGTGTTTATTCAGAGCTTCTAGCTTTTCTCTGAAGCTGGGATTGTCTACGAGAAGAAAATTACCTAGTAAACTACTGCCTGAAAATGCAGTCTTTAGTCTTAGTCTTTTTGCATCATAATCATCCACTTCTAAGTTTTTTTTATAGTATAGGGTGACAAACGAGCACACAGTCTACCTGATGGTAAGTGGTTGCTGTGGCCCATAGACATCTACATCTATCCTCAATAAAGAATGAAAATGCAGATGCGTTGTCACCCGTGAGGACTAAGATGGAATGTCTCTTCTCCAGTAAAAAGGGTCTCCGGTTCTCTACACTCACCATCCGAAACACAGCAGTGTTAAGCGACTATTTTACGCTGGTATTCTGTGAGAGCGTGGTCCTTACCCGGTCGAGCAGGCCCATTCGTGCTACAACTATACAATTAATATAGCTGCAGCATGGTTCTACCACGTATAAACCACCGACGAAAACAGAAGGGGTGTTATAAGTTTGTAGTGTGTATCAGTATGTCTGTTTGTGGTATCATATCTCCTGAACGGATGAACTGATTTTGTTTAAGTTTTTTCGTTTGGAAGGTACCTTATTCGAGTGTTCTTAGCAATGTTTTAAGAAACAAGCAATGTTTTAAGAAAATCTGTTCAGCCGTTTGAAGATCATTAAGGCCAAGAACGCACTAGTGGCGGGCCGTGATGCGGTATGCCGCAGTATATCTGTACTTACTAATATAATAAAGCGGAAGAGTTTTTTTGTTTGTTTAAACGCGTTAATCTCTGGAACTACCAGTCCGATTTGAAAAATTCTTTTTGTATATTATAGCCAGATTCATGTGGAATAGTATAGGCTATCTAGCATTAAGCTATATTACTCAGCTAGCCTTAAATATGGATATTTTTAAGCAAGTCAGAAGAAAAAGCACTCCCGAAATGATTTATCCGCGTACGCTGGGGTTATCGTAGGGATACGTAAATACAATGTTCTAGAAAAATATAGACCTTTACTCCGTCTAAAAAAAAGTCCGCGATACCATATGTCTATTTCTTATACATAAGCCATAATTTGGTATTTTGTGACAAAAAAAAATTATTGAAAATTTAAGTGATTTATGAGCGTTATTATTAGGCATGGCCTATTTATCCTTACGAACGAAAGTTACTTCATCATCAAGACAATTTTATGAAGATAAACTTTGTTCTTTATACCATGTTATTTGGACGCATAGTTTAAGAGATAATGTAAAATTAAAATAATTCAATACTTGGCTGGGCGCGCGAACGACGCTTAAACCTTAGCCGTTATAAAATGGATGAACTAGGTCATATCGCGCACCTCGGACACGTGATGACGCGGGTGAAACCGCGGGGCACAGCTAGTACCGTATATAGCTGCAGCACGGCTCTATGTGGTAGAGCCACGTTGCAGCTATATTAGTAGTATAGTTGTAACACGAATGGGTCGGCTCGACCGGGGCAGGACCACGCTCTTACAAAATACCAGCGTTAAATAGTAGCTTAACACTGCTGTGTCTCGTATGGTGAGTGTAGAGAACCGGAGAGCCTTTTTACTGGAAAAGAGGAATTCCATCTTAGTCTTCACGGGTAACAACGCATTTGCATTTTGATTCGCAAACGAGGATAGATGTAGATGTCTATGGGCCACAGCAACCACTTACCATCAGGTGGACTGTGTGCTCGTTTGTCACCCTTTTATATAAAAAATAATTTAAAATTTAAAAATTTTTACAACCGACTTCAATATAAATTATTAAGAATAACTTAAAAACTATTGGCCAGATTTTGATCAAATTTGTATGGGACCACAGGTGAAGTCCAGCTTTTTTATTTGAAGACCAGCTTTCAAATAAAAAAGAATCATCGAAATAGGTTCACCCAGTAAAAAGTTATGAGGTAACACAAAAAAAACATACAGTCGAATTGAGTCGGTCTCCTTTTTGAAATCGGTAGAAACCGCGGCTTCCGAATGCGTGAATGGGTTGCGGCGCGCCGCATCATTCAACCGGTGCGGTTGACGGCAGGCCGTCGCAGGCAAGTCAGTGCTTCGATATCATGCGGTTTCATATAAAAACGTGCGCTGCCGCAACGGCATGCCCCATCACGGCCAGCCGCTATTGCGTTCCTGCGCTTACTCTTTTTGTATCGGGGGTTGTTTTTTAATTTTTGATTTAAATTATAATTGAGATATTTCATCATGCATAGACATTTATTTGATACATTTTTGTTAATTTTTATAATAAGGAGGTCGATTACGTTACCTATGACTAGTTTAATGATTACAAGAAAATATATCAATATTTTAATTTTACTACTTAACTGACTACAAAAAAAATTACTTAAGTATTCGGTATTCGACCGAATAGGATATAACTTAAAATTAAAAATTTTGTACAATCGACTTCAATACATGTATAAATTATATAGGAATAGGATAACTCAAAAACTATTGGTACAGACCTTGATCAAATTTATATGGAACCACATGAGAATTGCCAACTTTCAAATAAAAAAGAATCATTGAAATCGGTTAACCTAGAAAAAGTTATGAGGTAACACACAAAAAAAAACATACAGTTGAATTGAGCACCAACTCCTTTTAAAGTCGGTGAAAAGTAGCCGTATAGGCCGAATACAGAATAATAGTCGAATATTCGTTGTAACCTCGGCACATTCCGATGAGGAGGTGGAGGAAATGTATGAGCATATCTCTAGTCATGCATCCCTCCAAAACCTTTATTAGATACGGTGTTAATGGGAGACTTCAACGCAAAACTCAACAAAAAAAAAAAAACAAGAGAGAACGGTGATCTGAAAGTAGGGAAATTCGGAATAGGGCAACGGAACCCAAGGGGCCAGCAGCTGGCCGACTTCATGGAGAAAGAGGGACTCTTTATGATGAACTCTTTCTTCCAGAAGCGGCCCCACAGAAAGTGGACCTGGTCGAGCCCCGACGATTCGACAAAAAATGAGATTGACTTCATTGTGACGACTAGACGGCAACTGTTCAGTGAAAACTGGTATCGAGCACAGAACGGTCAGAGGCACACTAAGCCCAAACGTTAAATTGAAGAGGTGTTGTCTAAAGAAGTCGACGCTCCGTCCCCCTCGTGTTCTAATCCAAAGTCCCGAAACCTTTCAGCTCGAGTCACAAAACAGTTTTCAGTGCCTAGAACATTGCAATGCAGTGGACGATATGAATGACAAGCCCGAGGAAACTGTCCATGCGGTCGGTGCTAAGTTATGCAAAACCCGCCGCAGAACACAAAAACTCCGATCACACTTTTAATCTCATGGCTGTTAGGCGGGAAATGAAGCTGCAGTCTTCAGTAGATTTGATAGCATACAGGCAACTGAATAGACAGATCTTCAAATGCATGCGGCGGCACTTACGTAACTTTAATACTGCTCATATTGAAGAAGCGATCGAACGGAACCAGGACTCCAAAGTATTTGCCAGAGATCTGTCTGACAGAAAGAACCAACTGTCAAAGCTGAGCACCGAGTGTGGTTGCGTCGTTTCCGGGACACCTGAGATTTTAAGTGAGATTGAGAGATTCTATGGACAGTTCTACGACATCGTTGATCCACACGCAAGTGTGAATAACGATCCAAGAGCAAGTCTTAAATTTTAATTTTTTTTTTGCGCGGAAATCTAATTATTTCCCTAAAATAAAAGATCCTATGTTACTCCTTATAACATCAGTTATCTGCCAGTGAGTCCCGTCAAAATCGGTCCAGCCGTTTCGAAGATTAGCCGGAACAAACAGACTTTCTGATTATTCAAAGTACTCTGTGAAACAGACAGACAATAATTTTAGTACATAGGCTGCACTAAAAGTATCGGGAATGGAATATTTCCGCTGTCCCTGTCATATTAAAATCTTTTTAATTTATTATCCATTTATTTATTTAAAAAAAGATTCTCGGTCTTGTCACACAAGGTTTTGTCAAACTTGTTTAGTCGTTGAGAAAATGGAATTGACTCGAGAAAATTCAAGAGCGATGATTTGTTAGGACTTTCGAAGTGGTTTAACACAAAAACAGTGTGTTGACCGGATGATTTCTGCATTTGGTGATGAAGCCCCATCCAAAACCACAATTTATCGCTGGTTTGCTGAATTTCAACGTGGACGTGTCAAGCTCAGTGATGATCCCCGTCAAGGTCGTCCAAAAACTGCAGTCACCCAAGAAAAGGTTGATGCTGTGCGTAAGCTGATTGAGGAAGATCGACATGTGACATACCGCGAAATTCAGGCAACTTTGCCAACTTTGACTCATGCCAATGTCTACATTGGCATGAGTCAAATACAAATAATCTTGCATGAACCATTAGGTGTAGAAAAGTTGTTTTGCAGATGGATACCGTATTCGCTCTGTGAAGAGCAAAAAGCGGCTAGCGTTACTTGGTGCGTCAGAACTCTCGAAAAATTCCACGCAGGATCCTCAAATGCTGTATACAAAATCGTATCAGGTGACGAATCCTGGATATACGCGTACGAACCCGAAACAAAAAACCAGTCACAAGTTTGGGTGTTCGAAAATGAGTTAAAGCCAACAAAAATTGATCGTTCACGGAGTGTTGCAAAAAAAAAATGGTGGCCACGTTTGTCTCCAAAACCGGCCATGTTACGACTATTCCTCTTGAGGGACAAAGAACGGTTAATGCAGAATGGCATGCTAGCATTTGTTTGGTACAGGTCGTTTCTGAACTCCGTAAAGAGAACTGCAACCGCCGCATCATCCTCCATCACGACAATGCGAGTTCTCACACCGCACACAGAACAAGAGATTTTAGAGCAAGAAAACATAGAATTATTAGACCAACCGCCGTACAGCCCCGACCTAAGCCCTAATGATTTCTATACTTTCCCTAAAATAAAGAATAAATTGCGTGGACAGAGATTTTCATCACCTGAAGAAGCTGTGGACGCCTACAAAACGGCCATTTTGGAGACCCCAACTTCCGAACGGAATGGTTGCTTCAATGACTGGTTCCATTGTATGGGAAAATGTGTCAAATTTCGCGGAGAATACTTCGAAAAGCAATAAATACATTTTTAAATAGTAATGTTGTGTCACTTCCTTGATTCCCGAAATTTTCAGTGCCGCCCTCGTAATTGTCTTAACGGTCAGCCGCCTTAGAGCCTACATCACCTGAGGATGCCTCGTGTAGAGGCGAAACACATGTCATGTTGTCGTCAGTGGTGGGTCTTTCCTAGTGTAGTGGTGTTAGGAGTAGTAGGTGCTGGGATTAGTGGTGACGGGGATAGTGCACGCAACTGAGGAAGGGCGGGAGGTGCTCCTCATACTAGGTAAGACACATTATTTTATTTTATAGAGCGGATGCTTGCGAAGTAACTTTTTAAAAGCTTTTATAATTTTTTTGTTACAAATCCCGTATATAATTTCATATAAACGTTGTGAATTGAACCGCACACAGAACGCGCGTACGCGTAGTTTTGCCCAAACATAAATCACATTAAATTTGGGATACTTTCAAATAAAGGGAGAAGCCTTATTTACTCGTATTTTTTTTTAAACTGCAATAACGATAGATATATAATTATTTATATATTTCAACGTAAATTTAAAATTTGGCTATTCTGAAAACTAAAACGAAAAAAAATGTGTAAAGGAATAAAAAAATTGGGATCCAACATATTATACGTACGTAGTATTCATTGGTAATGAAATGGTCGATTCATCATTCTAAAACTTCACCAGAATGTTCCAATGTCGTTTTGAATTACTTTTAACCTCCCGCCGTTACACTGGTTGAGAACTATATAGTAATTAAGTTTAAGTACACCTAATGTGAAACCTTTAGCGTTTCACAGTACCCGAGCAATCCGGGTTCAATCGCCGCCGGCACAATGAAATTGTTAATTGCAATTTTAAGTGCTGATTTACCAAGTGCTCGGCAGCGAAGGAAAACGTGCATGTCTGAGAAATTAGAAAAAAAATATTTCGAACACATGTGAAGTTCGCCAACCCGCCTAAAACCCTCTCAGAAATTAGGGGAGGCCTGTGCCCAGCAGTGAGACGTTTATAGGCTGTGACTTTACTTTTATAAGCTTGTAATCGTGATCTATATAAATAAAATGATAGAGGATTGCAGTTGTGCGAGCATCACGAAAAAACTACTGGATAGATTTCAATCAGGTTTTCTAAGTTTTATCTCTTAGACACTTACTACTACTAACGGTGGTAGAGCCACGCAGCAGCTTTTGCTGTTGCACGTATGGGCCGGCGGCAAAATTCCGATCAACACAATAACTGCTCGGGGCAAACTGAGCAACAAGACCAAGGCGACCCCTGCCACGCTATCCGTGAATTTCTGCAACATCAGGGGACTTCACTCGAACCTAACGCCGTCTACTACCATCTCGAGACGGCGAAGCCGGCCTTGCTCTTTCTGACCGAGACGCAGGTGTCCTCTCCGGCTGATACTTCGTATCTCTCCTGCCCGAGGTACAAATTGGAGCACTCCTTTGTGCCTCGGGCTGGAGTTTGCGTGTATGTCAGAGAGGACATCTGTTCTCGACGCCTCGGCAGTCTTGAAGGTTCGGACCTGTCCATCCTTTGGCTATGCGTAGACAGCGACGACCATCCGCGCGTCTACGTGTGCCTCTATAGGTCCCATAGCGGTAATGCCGAAACAGACCGACTCATCGACTACATCCAAATGGCTACAGATTCCTTGGTACAACAGGTCCCATCCGCAGAGATCGTGATCCTTGGCGATTTTAACGCCTACCACGCCGAATGGCTCGGTTCACGTTTAACCGATCATGCGGGGAGATCTGTTTATGACTTTGCCTTGGCATGTGGTCTAACACAACTGGTTACATCGCCTACGTGGATTCCAGATGTTGAGGATCATACAACTTCCCTGTTGGACCTTCTGCTGACCTCTTATCCGGACGGATATCAGGTTTCCGTCGATGCCCCTCTTGGCTCTTCAGACCATTGTCTGATCCGGAGTGTGGTGCCACTCACGCTCCCCTCGCGGTTGCGTTCTGCAGGTTGCCGCTGTGTTTGGCATTACAGGTCGGCGGATTGGGACGGAATGCGGTCTTTCTTTGCTTCCTACCCATGGGGGCGGGTTTGCTTCTCGCCGGATGATCCCAGCGCTGTTGCTGACTCTGTCACTGATGTGGTGCTACAGGGAATGGAACTATTTATTCCATCATCTGTGGTACCCATCGCAGGCAGATCTCAGCCTTGGTTTGGTCGCTCCTGTAAGACTGCTTTACGCAGTAAGCAGGAGTGTTATCAAGCCTGGGCTGCGACTTCGGCGACTCGGGATGTACACACCAGCATACTTAAAAAGAAGTATAACTTCGCCTCCAGGTCCTTCAAAAAGAGTTATTGCCAAGGCAAAGTCAGAGCACATAGGCAGAATTGGCGAGAAACTAGTTCGCCTTCCTTCGGGAACCCGTGCATTCTGGTCTCTCGCCAAGGCTGTCCAAGGGAATTTCTGTAACCCATCACTACCATCTCTGCACAGGGAGGACGACTCACTCGCGCACGAAGCAAAAGAGAAAGCCGACGTTTTAGGCTCCCTTTTTGCGTCCAACTCGACTGTTGATGACGGGGGAACACACCGCCGACCATCCCGCGGTGTGAGTGCTCCATGCCGGATGTGCTGTTCTCACAGCGCTCGGTTCGCAGAGCACTCCTCTCCCTGGACATCCACAAGTCGAGTGGGCCTGACGGAATCCCCCCAATTGTGCTGAGGACGTGTGCTCCGGAGTTGGCACCGGTTCTAACGCGTCTTTTTCCGGTACTCCTACTCCCTAGGCGTAGTGCCAAAATCATGGAAGACAGCTTTTACCCACACGATCCCGAAAAAAGGCGACCGCTCAGACACGTCCAACTACAGGCCTATCGCCATCACCCCCTTGTTCTCCAAAATAATGGAATCCGTTATAAACTGCCACCTCATGCGGTACCTTGAGGATCACCAGCTGATTAGTGACCGCCAGTACGGTTTTCGTCGGGGTCGATCAGCTGGTGATCTTCTGGTCTACTTCACTCATAGATGGGCGGAGGCAGTAGAGTCCAAGGGGGAGGCATTGGCCTTTAGTTTGGACATTGCGAAGGCCTTCGATCGGGTTTGCCACAAAGCACTTCTTTCGAAGCTCCCTTCCTATGGGCTTCCCTAGAAATTATGCAATTGGATCACCAGCTTTCTTGCAGATCGGAGCATCAAGGTCGTTGTAGACGGTGCATGCTCCGACTACAAGCCTATTAAGGCTGGTGTTCCACAAGGCTGTGTGCTATCACCAACGCTGTTTCTTCTGCATATCAATGATATGTTGCAAGCCGGTAGCATTCATTGCTATGCGGATGACAGCACTGGTGATGCTCTATACACCGGCCGTGCCAATATTTCTCGGTAAAACGTCACCGAGTACCGGAACAAACTTGTGTCTGAAGTCGAGTTTTTGCTGCACAAAGTCTCGGATTGGGGGCGACTAAATCTACTACGTGTTCACTTCATGAATGCCGTTACCTCCCGCCGCGCTCCCTCATACCGCGCCTCAACCGTCGCCCATATAGTACCGATAGCAACGCTGAAATGTATCTACTGTTTGTGCTCTAGTCTCTAGTGCGATCTCTTGTTTGTTACTGTTTTTGTTGTTGTTTTTGTTACTGTTAATTTTTTGTTTCGGTTGACTTTTTACGTTCGTTAATTTGTGATAAACACAGAATGTAGTGATGGCAGTGATACAGAGACGAACGATTTTGATAAAATAACTGGTATGGAAGTTATGGATTACAAATAATTACCTGCTAGTTTTTTTTCGCGTCTTCGTAAATAATTTATTTAGAATATATAATAAAACTTTAATAAAAATATTTTATTTTATCGGACACGTTTCTATTCAGTGTTATTATTTTATTTTACTAACTAAATAAATTATTCAATAATATGCATTTTATCTACTTGCTTGCCCTCCATTTCTCTGTACAGGACAACAAACTAAATATCGAACTTCATACAATAATTAAAACACTTACAATAATAGTTTTGTCTACGGTACCGTCAGCTGTTACGTCATAACGGTCGGCGACGGCAAACTCGAAATGAACGCGTAGTAGTCCAGTTTAATCCTCAGAAGACAAGTTTGCGCGTTTACCGCTAAAAAGAACCCCTTTGTCGTATCTCCTCAGTTTCAAGGTGCTCCCCTTGTTGCCTCAGCCAGTATCGGAATCCTCGGCGTCGACATATCGAGTGACGTGCAGTTTCGTGGTCACTTGGAAGAGAAGGCCAAATTGGTCTCTAAAAAGCTTGGCGTCCTTAGCAGAGCGGGACAGTATTTCATGCCGGCACACCGCCTGCAACTTTACAAGGCGCAGGTTCGGCCTCACATGGAATACTGTTCCCATCTCTGGGCAGGGGCTCCCCAGTACCAGCTCCTTCCACTTGACCGCATCCAGCGCAGAGCAGCTCGAATCGTCGACGACCGAGTCCTTTCCGATCGGCTCGACTCATTGGCACTGCGAAGAGATGTTGCATCTCTTTGCATTTTCTTTCGCATTTACCATGGTGAGTGCTCTGAGGAATTGTTCGGATTAATCCCAGCCGCCAAATTTCACGAACGCACATCGCGGCGGAACTCCCGATACCATCCACACCATCTGGATGATTGGCGGTCCACCACTGTGCGTTTTAGAAGATGTTTTCTTCCTCGCATAACTTCCTTGTGGAATAGTTTACCACCAGCGATTTTTCCGGACCGATACCGACTTAGGGACCTTCAAGAAGAGCCTACTCCTTTTTAAAAGGCCGACAACGCATCTGCAATTCCCCTGGTGTTGCGGTTGTTCATGGGCGGCGGTAGTCGCTTACGATCAGGTGAGCCGCATTCGCGTTTTCCCCTCTCCTATAAAAAAAAATTGGCCCTTATATAAAACAAATATTAATATAAATATTACCATATCTTCATTTAATATAAAGTGATTAAAGTTTTAAGAAACAACGATTTTTATAAGCACAACATATTGAGTGATGTGTTTTCTTGATATATCAAGCAACGCGGTCAAAATATATGTATGCATATACTACACATAATATATACGTAGTAGAGCCATGCTGCAGCTATATTAGTAGTACAGTTGTAGCACGAATGGGTCAGCTCGACCGGGGAAGGACCACGCTCTCACGGAATACCAGCGTGAAGTAGAAGTTTACCTCTGCGTTTCGCTTAGTGAGTGCAGGTGGCCGGAGGCCCTTTTTACTGGAAATGAGGCATTCCACCTTAGTCCTCACGGGTGACAACGCATCTATATTTTGATTCGTTATTGAAGATAAATGTAGATGTCTATGGGTCACAGCAACCACTTACCATCAGGTGGACTGTGTGCTCGTTTGTCACCCTAACCTATAAAAAAATAGCGGGTATTAGCTAGTCTTACCTAAAACTAACGTTAGTGTCAGATTTTAAAAGGTGAATTAAGTTAAGCAGGTACACAGACTATTTGAAATGAGCCTGGGCGATAGTGCTAGAAATCGAAGTGTCGGTCGATGTAGGAATTGAAGCGGCTACACGGCCTGTCTATGCCAGCGTCACTTCGCCTTCCTCACCACCCCCCTGTCCGATATCGTCTGCTTTGTGTGAAACACCTTGTTTCCAGTAAAAAGAGATCTCCGGTTATCTACATTCGCCATACGCAACACAGCCGCATGGAGCTGCTGTTTTACGCTGGTAATTTGTGAGAGCATGGCCCTTGCCCGGTCGACCGACCCAACTACAACTATAATATAGCTGCAGCATGTCTCTACCTCGTATAAAATTCATGTAAATGTGGAACGAAAACTAACAACACGACGCACATTATCTGGCAACGTCGCACGCTGTTGTACAACGTTGCCGAACATGTTGAGCTACACGTGTCGCGCGCCTATTGTTGCTTATTAACATGGCTTTAGACATTTGGCTCAAAGAACCAACCACTGAAGAGGAAGAATATTCTTGTGATAGAGAACACTAACAAGAAAGCAAGTAGTTTCCTTTGTAAAAAAATCTCCCATAAACTTTGGTAAAATTTATTCGGTTCTCAATGTACTTAAATCTAGTGGAAAATTATAAACAATATAAACAGCAACAAGCGGATGAATTGATAAGCTAATTAAATAACGAAGACAGGTTCCGCTGCCCTCAGGAATGCTTTTTCAAACTCCATCTCCGAAAAACGGTCCACAGAGTCTCTGAAATCAGAAATATATAAATATGAAAAACACACATTGGTCACGAGCTGTGATGATCCTAATGAGAATATTAGGTTATAGTTATGATATTGTAAGCACACACACATACATACACACTCAACACACGCGCGCTCGCGCATACACACACACACGTAGACCATACTTATTGAAATATCTTTGCAGTATGTATATATAGAAGTCGGTGACGTGAACTCATAAGATTTTACCCATCCAAAAAGCGTCCAACGCGCATATCATACGCGCAACACGTCATAATTATTGCTACAGATATAATATTAACACTGGCATGTCGATGACGCGAACTCATAAGATTTTACCCATCCAAAAAGCGTCCAACGCGCATATCATACGCGCAACACGTCATAATTATTGCTACAGATATAATATTAACACTGGCATGTAGGTGACGTGAACTCATAAGATTTTACCCATCCAAAAAGCGTCCAACGCGCATATCATACGCGCAACACGTCATAATTATTGCTACAGATATAATATTAACACTGGCATGTCGGTGACGTGAACTCATAAGATTTTACCCATCCAAAAAGCGTCCAACGCGCATATCATACGCGCAACACGTCATAATTATTGCTACAGATATAATATTAACACTGGCATGTCGGTGACGTGAACTCATAAGATTTTACCCATCCAAAAAGCGTCCAACGCGCATATCATACGCGCAACACGTCATAATTATGGCTACAGATATACTGTTAACATTGGCATGTCGGTGACGTGAACTCATAAGATTTTACCCATCCAAAAAGCGTCCAACATGCCTAAAGAAGTTTCACTCTAAAAAAACATAATAAGTGCGAGGGTAGGATTCTATTACAACCGTTGGCACCTCCGAGGCCAATAATGAAAATATTTTTTTTATATAAGATAACGGTATCAAACGAGCACACAGTCCTCCCGATGTTAAGTGATTGCTGTGGCCCATAGACGTCTACAGCTATCCTCGATTACAAATGAAAATGCAGATGCGTTGTCACCCGTGAGGACTAAGATGCAATGCCTCGTTTCCAGCATAAAGGGTCTCCGGTTCTCTACACTCGCCATACGAAACACAGCAGCGTTAAGCTGCTATTTTACGCTGGTACTCTGTGAGAGCGTGGTCCTTCCCCGGTCGAGCCGACTCATTCGTGCTACAACTATACCAATAATATAGCTGTAGCATGGCTCTACCACGTAACAAACATTAACTCATTTATAATACATTACAAAATTAAAAACTTAAAAATAATAATTTATATACATCTCGTAAAACACTAGCAAAGTTTAAAGACCTTACAGTTGGGAAACGAATGTACTTGTGCAGGTCAACAGTGGGGGCACTGCGGGATAGTGGGCGGGCCGACCTTGTGCTAGCGTACTCCACCGAGTCTAATAGACACAATACTATTTAACTAATTTTAAGTGCCGTTTTCAAAAGAGTCACAAAAAATTACTGTTATAGTTATATGAATTAGTAAGTAAAGTTATATAATATAATTCAAATGATGGCCATGTTTATGTTTCCCTCATTTGTTTTATAAAATTGTTTAGCTGAATGCGAACACACTATATAATTAAATTTAACAATCGAAAACTGAAAACATCTATAAAAAGAAATTGGCACGAAAATATTTGACAGTGCAACACTTGTAAATGTGTTTTTTTTGTAGTAACAAAAATGTCTTTCTTAATCTTGTTCAATAAATGCTTTGAGCTTATAAGTATGTATGTACATAATGTTAATAAATTATGAGTGTTATAATATCCAAGATTATTTTTTTCTATTTTCGTGACAACCCTAGCATGCGTGCTGACCGCGTAAACACCTAGGCTTTTCACAACTGTAAGGGCTTTAAACTGTGCTAGTAGTACTACTAAGTAAGGCAAATATGCCCCTATGAGGCAATCTATGGAGAAGGTCCATGTTCAGCTGTGGACGTTAACTCAAAAGCTTACTGCTGAAGATAGGTCTCCCCAAGGAACGCCACAAGGCACGGTCTCTAGCCATCTGCATCTATTGACGGATACCGTATTACGCCGTTGACGTCTCCGAGGTTAAAGATGAAAAGAAAAATTTTATAATATAAAAACACCATAACTGAGACATGACAAAGCTCCCCAAATTCGAAGGTACCTGGCGGCTTCAACGATCTTCCTCCTCTCGTCCGTGGGCAGCGCCAGCACCTCCAGCACGGCCCGCGCGTATTCCTCGGGCTCGGCCGCCAGGAAGCCGCTCCTCACCGGACTGTTCTGGATTATGTCCAGCAGTGGGCCGCCAGACCGGTGCGCGATGGTGATCAAACCCGCCGCCATACATTCCACCACGCCTGGAGATAGTCATATTTTTTTTATATAAAATAAAGGTGACAAACGAACACGCAGTCCACCTGATAGTAAGTGGATGCAGTGGCCTTTAGACATCTATATTTAAACTTTTATTAAAAATCAAAATGCAATGCGTTGTCACCCCTGAGCACCAAGATAGAAGGCATTCAATCTTAGTTCTCAGGGATGACAACGCATCTGCATATGATTCTTACTTGAAGATAAATGTAGATGTCTATAGGCCACAGCATCCACTTACTATCAGGTTGACTGTGTGTTCGTTTTTCACCCTTATTTTCAGACGTCTTCAAAGAAGGAAACGATTTGGGAAATTATTTTTTTGTTTCAAAAGGTATACCAGATGGTCTAAATTTTTTTTATCGAAATCGGTCGAGGGGTTTTAAAAAAATCAACAATAAATAATATTCATATTGAAGTTGTTTGTAGAAAATTTTAAATTTACCACCTGTATTAAAAAAAAATACTCACTGATACCAAAATGCTCGTTCCACATAGCGTGTATCGCCATGGTGGAGGTCTGGTAGAGCTGCAGCAGTCTAGCGTACGGAGCGTTCACCACGAACTGGACATTGTCCTCCAGGGCCAGGTGCTTAGCCAGGTCTTTCAGATTCTGGACCCGTTCCTCGTCCTCCGGGTTGCGGCAAGAGCCGACTAGTACTAGCTTGATCTGAAAGGTCAATTTTGTTTAAGTGACCAGTTTTATTTTTTACGCGGTAGAACCATGCTGCAGCTATATTAATAGTATAGTTGTAGCACGAATACCACCGTAAAATAGCAGCTTAATGCTGCTGTGTTTCATATGGTGAGTGTATAGAACCGGAGACCCTTTTTACTGGAAAAGAAGCATTTGATCTTAGTCCTCACGGCTGACAACGCATCTGAATTTTAATTCGCAAACGAAGATAGATGTAGATGTTTATGAGCCACAGCAACCACTTACCATCAGGTGTACTGTGTGCTCGTTTGTCACCCTTATTCTATAAAAAAAAACAACATTATTTGAACTTTCATATTATCAGAGGATTATCTAAATTTAATAAGAACTAGTGGCTCCATTTTTGAAACTACCAATTTAAAAATAAAAACTAATTTGATAACAATTTTTTTTTAATTATTACGTATGTGCAGTGTATGAATATCCACTATGGCGTGATTGCAGAGCAGGAAGAATTTCAAATTATTGCAATTCACAAAAATATGAACTTTTATAACTTGAGAAATAACTCGGTTTTCGAATCACAAAAACTGTTTAAAAGGTCCTAAAACTATATTAGTTGCAATAGAAATAAAACTTTGTATGGTAGGAGTTAAGTTTAAAATGCAAAGCAATAAATTATTTCTTGCTTCGCGACAGCGCTTTACCCTATATATCGACTCGTGAGCATCGTAAGAGGTGACAGAGGGAAAAAAACCAGATGGGCAGCGTCTACCTAGTAACTTAAAAAAATAACTGCAGTGGTTAATCCGCTTGCCAAGCATGGCAACTGTGGCAAGTGTCTCTCAAATGAGGCAATCTGTGGGGAGGCCTTTGTTCAGCAGTGGCAGCAAAGTTGATTTCCTACAATTGATAACGCTATGTGAGGTTACACCACAAACGCGTCCTCCCAAACTTTAATCGTCGCATCTAGTTTCTGTGATCTTAGAGCTGTTATGCTTTTAGATTCATCGGACGCAGGAGTCGCGCTTACAAGCTATTGAAGGCCGTGAGCAATTGAAAGGTCGCGAGATATATTGATCCTCAAGAAAAGAGTCTAAGCCTAAAGCAAATTTATATTTCAAAAGTGAACGGAAGAGTCGGGAAGGTCACCCTAGACGAAAATTTATCGACTAAATTGACGATATATTGAAGATGGGCCAGATTAAGAGTACCCTTAACCGACTCTTAACCGTATATGGATGTAAAGGAGGCGAGAGAGGTGTGTCAGGATCGTGCCAAATGGAAGTACGTAGCCTCTGCCTACCCCTCTGGGTGACATGGCGTGAGTGTTTATGTATGTTAATATGTTTTATGTATGTATGACAAGAGCCTAATCTTTATTAAAAGGCCGGCAAGGCACCTGCAATTCCTTTAGTGGTGCAGTTGTTTATGAGCGGCGGTAGTCACTTACCATCAGGTGAGCCGCTTGTTTGCACGCTCGCGTTTTGTATTTTATTGCCGGCGCCTGATTGGTCGTTTCACGCAAAGACAGTTTTAATGAGGACTAAACAACCTTCCGCTCACCAGATGTCGCTAGTTGACACTGAGGTGGGTTTATTTGTTACACAATGTCATTTAATTGAGACGGTAGTTTTAAATAAAAGTTTATCAGTTTCTAGAGTACTACATTAATACATTAATCAATGCCTCAATGGTTTGGTCTTTAATTTTTTTTTTTACTTTTTTTCTACTTATTAATTATTCTACTTTCACGAATACCCGTGGTTTGGTATATTTAGTTTTCATATAATTAATATAAAATATCACTAATAGTACAGATAGAATCCCGGATTAGGTTACTAGCGCTAAGCAAATTTTGTATATAAATGTATTTTATTTTTTTTTATTTATTTATTTATTTATAAGGGTCACCGACAGATGATACACAGATACTAAAAACAAGATCCAAGCATTGAGAGAAACATGAAATGTGCTCACCCAGTTATAGGCAACCACAGCTTACACAGAGTAATGTTGCGAAAAGTTAATTATCATAAAATTTAATATTACAGTAGCAAAATTGCGTATTTATGATAAATTAAAAAGGGTTTACATTCATCATTAAGATTCTAAATAAAGTAACATTTTTCTTCTGAAAGTATTTAAATTGTCATTGAAAATATCTAAATCAGAAGGCCTAGATATATCATTATACAGTCTAAACATTCTGCATAATGCTGAATTAAGACCGAGGTTAGTCCTATGAGGTGGGACCATAAACAGCTTGTAGACATTCAATCGTGGTAATCTGCTTGGAGCATTAATGTTAACCATTTCCAGTAATTGAGAACAGTCGATGCCATTATTGCACAATTTATAGAGGAAGCTCAAATCCAAAAGTTTCCGCCTGTTATATAAGGAAGATAAACGGAAATGTTTTAGCCGTTCATCATATGAGGTTAAGGAGCGATGTCGGTTAAATTTCAATGCTAGCATACTAAGAAACCTCCGCTGTACTCGTTCAATTCCACTCTTATGAACCTCATAATAAGGTGACCAAACTTGAGAACAATATTCAAGGTTGCTTCGAACTAAGCTGTGAAAGAGTAGTAGTAAAGTTTGAGTATGTCTGAACTGTCTGGTGTTTCTACATAAAAATCCGAACATTTTGGACGCCTTCGTTATAATACTGTTTATATGTGGTACGAAAGACAGTTTACTATCCAACAATACGCCCAGGTCTCGTATACACTCTACTTGATTGATTACTGTGTTGCCAATTTTGTATGTAGTTTGGATAGGAGTATGTTTGCGAGTGAACGACATATGATGACACTTTTTAGCATTCAGAAGCATACTGTTTTGAGTACACCACTCGATCAATCTATCAAGATCGGCTTGAATAAGCTGGGAGTCTGCTGACGATCTAACAGGTCTAACGAATTTCAAATCGTCAGCAAACAGGTAAACCTCTGTGTTCAAAAAACATTCTGTCACTGAGTTGATCAAAATTAGAAACAAAAGGGGCCCTAAATGTGACCCTTGAGGAACACCCGAGGTTACCTTAAACGGTTCAGACTGTTTCCCATTAACAACTACATAACACTCGCGAAGAGTTAAGTAAGATCTAAACCAAACCAAAATAGGGCCGCCAATACCACAACTACTTAATTTCGTCAAAAGTATCTCATGATCAACTTTATCAAATGCCTTGCTAAAATCAGTATAGATAGCATCGACCTGAGAACCCTGATCAACATGCTGGATAATATAATTGGTGAAGGTAATTAAATTAGTAGTGGTGGACCTATTTCTAAGGAAACCATGTTGATGATCAGTAATTTGAAATTTTAGTAAATTATAAACATAAGGGTAGATTAAAATTTCAAAAACTTTAGGAAAAATAGATAAAATGGATATTGGTCTGTAATTTCTGATGTTATTCTTAGTACCATCTTTGTAAATGGGAACAATTTTAGCCATTTTCCAGTAGGTAGGAAATATTCCAGTTTTAAGAGATTCGTTGAAGATACAAGTAAGTGGCAATGATAGTTGCTTTGCACATTGATATATAAACAACGGCGGTAATCCATCTGGGCCAGGACCTTTATATAAGTCAAGTCTCTTTAACCTCCTGAGAATTAAATTATCCGACAGCATAATAGAACTAAGCGAGAATGGAAATGAATGGACACCATCGCGTTTTTGGTAACAAACTTGTGGATTTAGACTTTTACTATAAATAGATGAAAAATTTTTCGCAAACAGTTCACTTATGCTTGTTCCATCCACTCCAGTTTCATGGTCTAATTGCATACGGGATGGTATATTGCTACTATTTTTACGCTTATGCTTTATAAATGTCCAAAAATATTTAGGATTTGAGGTTATACTATGTTCAAGGCGTTTGTAATAATTATTATAGCACTGTTTCATTAAATTTTTTGTTCTTTGTTTTAGCAAGTCTAGGGCAATTTTATCCATCGGATTTTTATATTTCTTAACCCTTTGTCTAATTTTCTTTTTTTCTTTATTACTCCTTATAAGACCTTTTGAAAACCAAATTGGATACTTAATGTTTTTAGGTGTGGTTAGTGGAACATGTTTACTTATAGTAGCACGCAATACATCATAAAAACGAGTAACCATTTCATCAACATTCCCACATAATGCAAATATATTGAGCCAATCAACACTATCCAATTCATTTTTAATCAACTCATAGTTAGCTTTGTGGAAATTCGGTCTAGGTTGTAGGGATGGGTGTAAATGATTGATGGAGTGGAAAGTAATTTCAAATAAAAGAGGTGGATGAAAAAGATCAATAGCGGTTAATGCTTCGTCGGCTTCACCAACGCATACGTTACTTTCTGATGAGAATATTAAATCAAGCATTTTCGAGTTTTTGTTTTTAATGTAATTGAACTGCTTAAGATTATTCAGGGCCATAAACTCAGAGATCATATAAAAGTATTGGCATTGAGAGTCATTTAAAATAGTAAATAGGTCATTATCATTTTTCAGCCACTCCAAATTAGGAAGGTTAAAATCACCAATTACTAATGAGTGATCAAAATCGGAAAGATTATTATTAATATTATCTACAAACTGTTCATAGTTCCTTGAATTAACCGGAAGGTGGTATATAGACCGCACATATGCATAGTTTTATAAAGTTTTTACCATTTCTGAGATGAACTACAATCCAAAGATCTTCTATTAGTCCAGTGCCTTCATTTCTATTAATCCTATGTGAGTCAAAATTTCTATTGACGGCAATCATTACACCACCTCCAGTCTTTTTTGAAAATGATTTAGTCAAGTCTCTGTCTCGTCTATATACAGCATAATTATCGTTAAATAACTCTAAATCGTTAACGTTATTTTGTAGCCAGGTTTCCGTTATTACAACAATATCGTAGTCATTCATACACATGTTACTGTAAAATTCATGAATTTTTGTATTTAGGCCTCTATATAAATGTAGGTAATTTTACCAAGTTTTTATTAATATCCTCTGCAAAACTAACCTTGTTCCACAGCATCTCATTCTTGACGAGCAAATTCCTGAGCTCGTACATCGCCTGCAGCATCAGCGGGTGATCTTTCTCCGGGCGGAATTGAGCCACCGATAGTATGCGTACCGGATCGGACTCCTTCACTAGTGAACGCAATTTCTTCAGTTCAGCCACCTGAAATTGGAATTTTAATTCAATACATTCATTTTATTTAGCCACACGTATATTCATCATATTTATTAACTACTAGCTGTTCCCCGTGACTTCGCTCGCGTGTAATTTAGGGTTATAATTTTTTTTGCGCGAAACCCCAATTTTTTTTTTTCAAAATATAAGTAGCCTAAGTTACTCCTTATGACATCAGCCGTCTGCCAGTGAGTCCCGTCAAAATCTATTCAGCCGTTTCGAAGATTAGCCGGAACAAACAAACAGACAGACAGACAAAAATTTTAAAAATTGTGTTTTTGTTATAAGTACCGTATATACTTTCATATGCATTTAGTAAAAAGCTATTATTTTGACATTAATCGAGGATAAATGGAGATGTCTATGTCCCACAGCATCCACTTACCATCAGGTGGACTGTGTACTCGTTTGTCACCCTTATTCTATAAAACGAAGTTACTGATTTTAGGCAAATACGAAATAGAGTTACAGACTTATCTTAAATAACAACGTTTTCTTAGTCACATTAAGAGGCGTATTACAAAAAAACGCGAAATTACAAGGTTTCCTCGTTGAAATTGTATGTTTATCGTTTGTTGCTTGAAATAACAATTACTTCGTAAAAATAGTTCGTTTTCTCTTCTCAAATAAGCTCAGAGCGGATTTTAGATAACTTATTTATTTAATCAGTAATAATCATTCTCCCGATGCATGTTTAGGCAAAAACGCTCGAAGACATGATTAGGGAGCTCTAATTTATAGATTCTATTGAATATCGACCATCAAAAAAAAATATTTTTATCTCTCAAATATCCTACACTTTAATAATAATTGAATACATTTTCTTTATATACCTTTCACGATAGGAAAAAAAATATATATAATTCAAAAAACGACCGAAATAGCTTCGATACTAGCCTCTATATTTCCGAAGTTCTACATCATTTAGACGTAAAATTTATAACAAAATATTCATCAACATTTGCTTAAACTATACTATTATTTTTACTTTTTAAATCGTTACTGTTATATTGTAATTAATTAAATAAAAGTACTATATATTTCACTGCGTCGGCCATCTGCTTTCACTATCGCGCGAACGCTTGACCAGGTTGGACCTGTGTCAGTTGATTTCGCGCGCTGCGTCGTTTCGATACCACTGTAGTGTGCGTCGATTGTCTGCGTGCTAGAGCATCGTCAACTACGACCGAAATTTTTGATCGATCGGTTTAAGACTATTTTATATAGTTTTTATGTAGTAATTTAGATCACGTCTCTTCGGTCGCTACGGTCGCGAATCATATTTTGTTAAATATACAACCTAACCCTGACCTGCAAATTCCAAAAAACGCAAGAAAATTTGAATTTCGCTGGCCACCTTGGAGCTTCCACGTTAACACAAATCCTAAACGAGAATGACCTTGCCCGGCACTGGACTTGTTTGTGGAAGAGGCAAACAAGCTCGGCTCAGTTGATGTTAAGTGATCACCTTTGCCCATGAACATGTGCGACACCAGAGGTTTGTCTTTTAAAAATATTACATTTTTTAACTTGGCACACTTCACTTCATCTACAACTGCTACATTCATACCATACCCTGTATCTAGCCTAGCGACATTCTGGAAGGTTTTTGAACTGTTTATTTACAGCTTACAGCTGGACACTTTTTCATCTTGTCCCACATATAAGATAGTCCTCCTTACTTCTACCCTTGATAATTTGTATTCATTCACACTGCCAATGCAAAACACAAAAATCATATGTGGTCAAACAATCGCACAGAGTAGAGAATGTAACCAAAGAATTTTAAAATGTTGCCAACAAATAAATACTAGGTACTTAATTTTGGTGTGATTTGAAACATTCCTTTTTCAATAGTCAGAGATATCTATGTTTTGTATATTAATGTGCAGTTTAAAGTGAAATACAGCTTGTTTAATAAACAGTCACTCACCTCGCAGGGAGGGTAGACGCGATGCGTGGAGTAGTGCAGGCGCCACACTTCGCTGATGTGCTCCTCCGTCCAGGTACCGTTCACCATCACTACATCAGCGCACCGGCCCGCCACCCCATATAACTGCAAGGAAACATTATATTTATATGTGTAGTGGCTGCCTTAATACCCATTAGCCATATTGTTCCATAGGTTTCGTAAGATGCGACAGAGGGAAACTAAAACAGGAGATAGGCAACTGCATTTTTCTGATACAAACTCAAAATAATAAAAGTACAGTTGCCAACCTGGCTGCCAAGCGTGGCAACTATGGCAAAATGAGGCAATCTATAGTGGAGGCCTATGTTCAGCATTGGAATTTATACAATGGAATGGGAAAATAATGGTTATTGTATTTTACTTAATATATTAGTTGGTTGCAGTACTCTTCTAGGACTCTTATACTACTTGTTAATACATACACAGTAACCACTTACCATCAGGTAGACTGTGTGCTCGTTTGTCACCCTAATTCTATAAAAAAAAATGTAACGTCATCTTATCTATTGCCGCCACCAAGCAGAAGTGTTGTTTTTAAACGCGGCACTAGAGTTAAAATCTGGAGTGGGTTAGAGACTGAAGCTACACTAGCACTATTCTTTCATCAAGATTTTTTTTTATAGGATACGGTGACAAACCAGCACACAGTCCAACTGATGGTAAGTGGTTGCTGTGGCCCATAGACATCTACATCTATCCTTGTTTGTGAATCAAAATGCAGACTAAGATGGAATGCCTCTTTTCCAGTAAAATGGGTATCCAGTTCTCTACAACACTCACCATACGAAACACAGTAGTGTTAAGCTGCTATTTTACGCTGGTATTCTGTGAAAGCGTGGTCCTTCCCTGGTCGAGCTGACCCATTTGTGCTACAACTATACGACTGATATAGCTGCATGGCTGTACCACATATAATTATTTGAGTAAAGAGCAAAATAATAATTTTAAAAATTCAAATTTGAGGGGTGGTGTCATGACTCTGATAGCCCTACCCCTGGATCTATGCTCAGCTGTTTTAAAGTTTAAAGAGTATGTAGGCTGTAAGGCATTTAATTTTAATCTTAAGGGATGCCGACATAGTTGTTGATGTATGTTATTTTTTTATAAAACTGATATGACAGAGGGAGTCGAGTGAGTTGAGGGACTAGGTAAGACACATCATTTTATTTTAATACACGGACCTAAACTAATTAATCGTCAACAACATCTTTAATATAATGGATTCCTGAATTAAATTATTTATCGAGTATCATTAATAAACATTAGGGTAATTGACATTATTTTTAATATTTAATGGTAAAATACTTAAAGGTTTGCCTTTTTAGAGGTTACCTCGTACTTTTTTAGACTCCTAGGCAATAAATGAGCCCTAGTATCTGTTGCACTTACCCAGCCAAATATCTTATAGTAAATAAGCTTTAGCCATGTGAACAGTGGATTCTTAGCCACGAGGCTGGAGTTGTTGTATGATGTGATACGGTGCTTCACGCGTCGCATCATTGCGGAGGTGATGGTTGGGTAGTGCACATAGCAGGCCACTGGACACTGGGCCAGGTAACGGAAGATAGGATATGTGAATGCAAAGCCCGTTGTGTCTATGAAGATATCTGGAAATGCAACAATTTCACTGGATCTGCTGCTATTTTCTTAACAGAGATTACAACAAAGTCCCAGAAAGTATACAAGGTCTCTCTGTTACCAAGTTTGAATATTTTATTAAACAAAACCGTATATAAAAGGCTATTATAATATAAATGAATACTATGTGATAATAACCGCTGGGAATAAGGTGGTTACTTCCAAGCTGTTTCTTAAATAAGTTTTGTAAGTAGTTTTTTTTATTACTTTTTAAAAATGTTACCCCCACACTAGGATTTTCTCCTGTATCGTGGAGGCTGTTTACAAACATAAATTGCACAAGGACAAACATCCAGACCCAGAACAATTACTTGTAGGCTATACAAATACTTGTTACATGCGGGATTCGGACCCGTGGTCCCCATCGCTGTAACTCATTGCTAAGCCTCAGCGCCATGGAGACATCCAACCACAGATTTTGTACAACCTGTGTTTTAGTGTAAAATTTTAATTTAAAAAATATCCCACTAGGTTACATACTGGTTCTTTTCAACAGAGGTTTTTTTCATTTAAAAAGTATAAGGCATAGAATGGTGAAACCAACAGGCTGAAGACAGAGATGGAAAGGTGATATTTTTTAAAATTATCATTACAGCATCACAAGTCTACTGTTGAAGTAGTAACCCTAAGTTGTGTCACAAGGCATGGTCCGGAGACACCTACATACATTTTTTATATGTATGTTTTACCTTCACTATGTCATTCTCATCATTTCAGCCCTTCACAAGTTCATTACTGAACTTAATGAATTTACCCAAGTAATGGCACAAAGCATGGTCTTAAGTCACCTGCATTCATTGACATCCTGCATGTGGGGACAACTACACTTTGCTTACGAGCAACCTTTTTCATCATCAATTGTTTGTTCTTTGAGCTATATAGCCTGCCCATTACCACTTAAGCTTCCTGATTTGTTGTTGTATGTTGGTTTATATATAATATATAATAAAGTATACGAGGGGAAGGAAAAATGTTCACTGAATGGCAGGGTTGGCGAGGGTGAGTATACTCATCCAGGTAGGTTCTAGTTGAGTGACTCATTGTTAGTATATATACCAAGTTTCAGCCTCATCAGGTCATTGCCTTTTGAGTGAGCCGAAGACAAAGTAACAATAAGTTATTTGACAGATCTAATTAATGTATAAGGGTTTAATGTTACATTTCATTATCCTTCCCCTTCATTCTGCATACTTTTTGACCTCCCCTCTTATATAAAAAAACTATATTAAATTAAATATTCACACCTGGATTTAACTTCATAAATGCCTCCATACCCAAAACCAGGGACCCTAGACTTTGCATTAGTAGGGTGAAGTACGGGTATGACTTGGCTTCTATCACCTTCTGCATGCTGAGCCTCACAAAATTAATCTTCTCAGGGTCCACCCTAACATTGAATTGATTCTGTGCTTTGTCAAGTATCGTTTTTGGCTCTGCAGTTTCAACTGTATAAATGTAGATGCTTGAGTTTGGATATCTGTAAAGACATATTTATACAAATGTAAAGTATATTTACTGCCATCTAGCACAGCCTTCAATGACTGATTGTTAATAGTAATTAGACAATGCATCTATCATGAATAATTTTTTTTACTCCAGAAAGGTCAAACAAGCATGTGGCTCTGTTTTTGGTACATCTATATGACTGTTTTGTTATGTCTATATGAAAAAACGACTGAAACTGCAGTACCCAATTCACCAGACAAGTTTGGCAAATATGGCAATATCTCCCTAAGAAGAAATCTATGGGGGAGGCCTATGTCCAACAGTGGACTTTAAATTAAGCAATCATTGCTTTTATATGAATTTACTTTTATCAACAAATGTTTTTCACATGGCAACAAAATGCCTGTGATAATTTAGGGTACGACTTTCCATTGACTCCCATCGAGTTGTCGGTTGATACGTATTTTTACAGAAAAGTTACTCCACTATTATAAGCACACACACAAAGTTACAATATGCTGAAGCGGGTAATTTTTGAGAAAAAAGTTATTGAAAATCAATTATTCTTGCATTGTTTATGTCTAATCCTACAATAAAACCGACGCCATTTTTTTATTGTTATTGCCAGTAGGGATGTCGATTCTTTCCGAAAAAGATCGATTTTTTAAATAGATTTGAATTATAAGCTGATGTATCGATTCCCAAAAAATGGATTTCTAAAATATCAATTTTTTTTCATGTTTGCATTTATAATGTAATATAAATCCATTTTATGAGAAAAAAGTCCCCTTCATCATAAAATATAGGGGAACTGATTCAGAAGGATTTCTGTATCTATTTTGAGACTCACGTCTCAGACGTCTCCGGCGCTTTAAAACCACTCTAGGGGTAGGACAGACTCGTACCAGGTGGAGTCGGGGTCAATCAATTTGGTTCTTTGACATAAGTTGAACCTAACCTATTTTATTTGTTATCTGCCCCAATTGGTACTGTTAAAATAAAACAAAATTCAATAAGAGATCATTTATTATGGTATCTTTCTTGTTTTTCATAAAATGGAATTATATTTACATTATAACTGCAAACATAAAAAATATAGATATTTTAGAAATTGATTTTTTAAGAATCGATACATCAGCTTACAATTTGAATCAATTTAAAAACCGACCTTTTTCGGAAAGAATCGACATTCCTACTGACGAAAATGACATTACAAAATGGCGTCAGTTTTATGGTAGGATTAGATATAAACAATGCAAGAATAATTGATTTTCAATAACTTTTTTCTCAAAAATTACACGTTTCCGCATGTTGTAACTTTATGTGTGTGCTTATAATAGTGTAACTTTTCTGTAAAAATACATATCAACCCCCAACTCGACGGGAGTCAATGGAAAGCTAAGCCTTATTTAGTTTCATACTAATTTTCAATCTCAAATATTAATTTATTACATGTCAAAATTCAGTAATGGATGTCAAAGCATTTATTGTCAAAAAAAATATTAAGATAAGTCAAATTAAATGCTTACCGGGTCAATATAGCTTTAATTGCCACCCACAGTACTCTTTCCCCTCCTCCACCAGCATTGCAGTATGGATGGAAAAAGGCCACATTTGCTCCATCTCTTTGCCGTCTTTGTAGTTTTCTTTCTTTTATTCTCATATACCATGAAGCGAATATGAATGCTGATGGAATAACAACGAAAGCAGAGAAGATGAGAAATACTATAATCATTAATGGGAGGATGACTAGTAACCTGTAAGTTAAAGAAATTAAAGGTCTATAACAAAATTAAGAATTCAGTGGCGCAATGGTGCACTGGATCTGGACGTAAAAATTGAAAAGGCGTAAAACTATAAATTTCTTTCTAGTTATTTTGGGCTTAGGCCAATAAGAAAATTTCTTTGTCATAGCAATATTTGGTAAATTATAGTTTAATATAATTGAAATAATAAAATACAAAGAAAACTAGAAATTACTTACGTAAAACATATCCAAAACATGATGTTAAATTAATGTATTTATCTGAATTTAATAGGAAGGTAAAATCAGGATAAATATAATAATAGGTATTTAAGCATATATCTTTCACATTATTCTTATGAATACTTTAATTTTTTTGTTATTTAAAGTAATCAACATCCCACGTAAACACTAAAGCTAAACACTTTTTTTGATGATTCTGATCAATTCTGATTCTGTCAATCAAAGCAAGGTCTTTTTTATTAATATTAATGACTTGGATACTTGTCTTTTAAGCCATGTCTTCATTATTTATCTCAGTATCAAGTGATAATAATCCTATATAGTGGTTTAATTCACAATATGTTGATGCGTCACATTGCGCAGCCCTTGGGAGATTTTAACGGCAACTTGAAACAGCAGACAGTTAGCGATAGTATCTCAAGGCACCTAAGCATACAGATACTTTATCTTGAGATTCACTTCACCATCGTAGCACTTGTTTCACCGTTTCCACTAAAATGTCACATGCGCATGCCTTTAACACATAAAATCACACCACTTTACATAATATCAAAATCCACTTCAAACCATTATTTAAAAAATTATACAGGTACAGCAATCCGCCTCCAGTCAATTTCTCGCCAAAACTATTCAAGGTTTCAAGTCATAGAGTATAGGAAGCCGTAGTGATTATAAACTCTTTGAGTATAAACAAACGGACATATTATTATCATACATTTGTCACAGACATACAATAATAATAATAGTATATTGAATATCTGTGACACAAAATGTATAATAATTATCAAAGGCTTGGTCCAAACAAGCTGATTTTTTTTTGGAGTTTATGGCCTGGCATCTAGACCTTTAGGCCATCCAAACAAGCTGTAGAACTCAATGGTACTGCCAATTTAAATGTTTTAAATTCCCTAATATAAATTTAGTAATGCGCTGTTCCCAAGGTCGTAGAGAGTAGTAGAGTAAGTCCGAATAAAAATTAAAAAAAATCTGCAAATCAATAACAATATGGTACTACACCCATTTTCAAATAGTGTTTTAAATGAATCCCAGAATGATAATAAACAACTACCATTTTTATATAATTTTTTTAAAACCGAATACTGCCATAAAATTACTTTTAATCTATTGTTTAGTAGCTACACTCGATGTCTCGTGAAACATAGAGAAGTCAGTTCTGAAAACAGCTATTATATTATCAGCATGATATTGTTCTATAAAAAGCTGTTTTACGAATTTATTAATACGCGCAGCAGGATTACAGATTCATCCGACGCGAACGATGACAAGAAATGGGATGCCTCGCATTTTTTTTTGCGCCCATAGCAAGGCTACCCTCCGGAAGCGGGGGAGGGAGGTGGTGAATGCTCATAACATACCACGCAGCCGGCTGCGTGGTTATATGGGACTCACTATGGAGTACCTACGTACTAAACATCACCTGTGGGACTGGCTTTGGCCTGTAAGTATGGCCTTTCTACCGAATCGGAAGCGACCTCCTTTAGAGAAAAGGGGGCGCAGACCGATGCCTCGCACTAAGTCACGGCATTTTTATACCTCCGCCGCGATTGGAATGTTAGTCCACGCGCGGTTCGTTTCCAGGAAATGAACAATACAAAAAATCCCTTTCACTGATATTTTATGACCAATCACATGTTAAATAATGAGATTTTTATTCGATGTTGTAATTTTAAGACTGTAAAGATTTTATTTTAATGTACACATTTTGATTGGTCAAAAGCTTTGTACATTTTATTAATTTTTAGTATTTATGAGGAATCACATTTTTACAATAAATTATTCTACTCTTTCTACTCGATTCTCCAAGTTACAAGTTTTCCGTTTAAGACTCTACAACATGTACAGTGGTAACTCATAACTTGTAGAGCGCTGACCCGTAAGATCAGCAAAGTATTGACCCCGATAGGTTAGCAAAGTGGTGACCTTCGAACGAAGAACTCTGAAGAAGAAGAACAAGTTGAATCTCTGCTCGAAATAACCCAGGAAGAAAATCGTCGGAATGTCCACAAAGGAAGATTCAAAGAACATCAGCGAAGACTACAACCTACAAGACTACTAAAGACACCAGCAAGTCCACGGAGGTGTCAAGCATTGCGCTTTCAATGCGCATTCCACCTTTCTGGCGTGAAAATCTATGGCTCAGGTACATGACTTTCTCACTAGTTACAAGTTTTCTATTGAAGACTCCACAAAAAAATGTGTAAAGTGGTAACTCATAACTTTTATACGAGTATTTTCGCGCGAAAACACTACGCCCCACGCTTTTCAGCTCGTGACGTCACTGCGCTACTAAATAAATAGATTTTGCATGGGTATAAGATATTTTTGGATGTTTAATAACCAGTTATTACCTTAATCATTGGTGTGTTGTGCCTGAATGCAATTCAAGTGCCAACTGATTTAAATATGACTTGGTTAAAACTGGCAAAAAGAGATTCAAAGATATTGTATACAAAAAGTAGACTATACTTCTGTCAAGATCACTTTGATGTAAGTTGACTTATATTAAAACTGTCGTTTATATAACACAAAAACTCACGAGGTGATAGGCATTGTAAGTCAAATTTTGTAATAGATTAGATTATCTTAGATGTAACTAATGATTGTTATTAATATTTTCTGGAACAATGTTTAGTCCATGAGGGCATCCACTTTCTCTGCCACCAGAGCGGCGCCACTTTGGATTGAGGTAAAATATTTGACAGATTTCATAGCGGGCAAGGCAAAAAAATAAAAAGCAAGCCACTGTGACTCTCTCTAATAATACTCTATAAATTCGCTTTTTTTTTGGAACTAACTTCTCATTCTCAAATAAATGACATTGTGTAATAAAAAAAAACTTCACCTCAGTCCCAACTAGTGACATCTTTTGAACGGAAGATTACTAGCCTTCATGGAAGCTTAAATTAATACTTAACGTTTTACAGAGTAGTGACCTGTAAAGAGACAGTATAAATGATTTTCACTTATTCACATTGCTTTTAACATTCGAATTTGTTATAAATAAATAAAACCGTTATTATTCATTAAATATGAGCCGTTAGAACTGGCGGCTGCTAACTTGACTAAATGAGTTTACAAACAATTTATTAACGGTTCAACGATTTTAAATTATTTGTAACTAGCTGTTCCCCGCCACCGCCTCGCCCGCGTTCGCACGCATGTAATTTAGGTTTTTAATTTTTTTTTTCGCGCGGAACACTAATTCTTTTTCTTAAATAAAAGTAGCCTAAGTTACTTCTTATAACATCTGCTGTCTGCCAGTGAAACTCCCATCAAAATTAGACAGACAGACAAAATTTTTAAAAATTGTGTTTTTGTTGTAGGTACCGTATATACTTTCATATGCATTTAGTGAAAAGCTGTTATTTTGATATTACAAACAGACACTCCAATATTATTGGTATAGATAATTTAATTTGTTACAAATGAAACCGTTTTTACACATTGAAAAGCAAATTGTTAAAACTGACTAATGCTAACTTGACTAAATATGATTACGATTAATTTACTAGGCAAGTTTTTACAAAAATTTACTTCGCAAATATTCGCGTTATAAAATAAAATGATGTGTCTTACCTAGTATGAAAAGCACCTCCCGCCCTCCCTCCATTGCGTGCACTATCCCCGTCACGGTTTTATAACGCGGATATTTGCGAAGTAAATTTTTGTAAAAACTTTTATATAATGGATTTCCGCAAAGTAACGCCTGATTCTATTAATTATAATTTACTAGGCTTTTAAATTACGCCTTATTAATAACAAATAAATTTGTTTTAAACAATTAAAATTGGTATTTGCCTCTTAAACAAAGGGATGTGGGCTGACAGATATAGACTTAATGAGTTGGGACATGTTTCAGAACTTTTGAGAATAATTTACAACAATGAGGGCTAATAACCTTCCGCTCACCAGATGTCGCTAGTTGACACTAACGTGAAGTTTTTTGTTACACAATGTCACTTAATTGAGAAGTTAGATTTAAATAAATGTTTATCAGTTTCGAGAGTTATCATATAAACCGTTTCCCGGTCCCATGAATCATATATGAACATTTCAATTGTTTAACTATTGTGTCTATTTCGCGGACAGGAAACCTGTTAATACACAAAACAATGCCTCAGTGGTTTGCTCTTTAATTTTATTGCACATTTTTAACGTCTTTTTTAATTGTTCTACTTTTATGACATATGCCAATCATTATATATATATATATATATATATATATATATATATATATATATATATATATAATGATTGGCATATGTATATATCATTATTTGAAAGCCAAACATATAATTTTTCACACACAGGTAACTTATCTTCTGTATTACCGAGCCATTAAAGTTAGGTAAACGTAGGTAGATAAAAAATAATAGAACATTATTCAATATTTATTATCATTTAATCCTTATATACAGTCATTAAATAAGGTTGAAGTTGACATTTTTTACTTATCTAATATAACTTTAAACGGAAATCTCGGAAACGGCTGCCAACGATTTTTATGAAATTTAGTACGCAGGCGGTTTCGGGGGCGATAAATCGATATAGCTAGGAGTCATTGCTTTCAGACAATGTAAAACTGTTACAATATCATTACAAGTGAATAATAGTTCAGGTGCGAAATCGGGCGGTCCCGAAACCTGAAAACCCCGGTTCGAGTACAGTGTCTCCAGGCTGGTTATTTTTCCCCTTTTTTTTTTCAAGTTCCTTCTTTTGTGAGAAAAACTATTATTGGGAGCCCTTTCTTAACGCATCTAAATTGTATCTAAGTAAAAAACAAAACACTAAAAAATGACCGACCTTTAAAAACAAGAATACGGTAATAATTACATTAGTAAAGGAACCAACATTGTGCAAATATTTTCATCTTATTGGCGATGTTTCGGTACAAAGATAAAAGTCAAATCAATAACTCTTTATAGATAATCACCTTAAACATAAACTGAAAAATATGACTTCCTGACATCTATTGGCGACTAATAATACTATTATTTTTTAATTGAAATATAATTTCCAAAAACACGATTTCCAAAAAAAAAACTGATTACATTAATATTCAAACAAAGTACATTTAGTATTGCTGAATTCATATAAGTGCATATTATTATGATTTAAACAAAATAAGCGTGTATATAGTTCGTGATACATAATTATAAATAGGCGACATTAAAATAGTTATTACTACAGCAACTCATAAGGTAATTTTTTTAATGTAGAAACATTGTAGTAATATTTAGTACGTACGAGAACAGACACTGCGAAAAAAAATTTTTGTGATAGTTCGGAAGGGGCACAGAGTAAACTCATTTTTTTGGCGGTGACTAAGTAAGTTTTAGTCTGTGGGCTCTAATGCATATTTCATCCAACCGGAGTTTTGGCGGGAACTTTACCGGCGGCGGTTTGCTGCTCCTGTATTATAGTTTAAATAATAGTTTGAAGTGGATTTTGATATGTAAAAGTGGTGCGATTTTATGTATTAACTGTCTACGCATGTGAACTATTAGTGGAAACGGTGAAACAAGTGCTCTGATGGTGATGGATTCTCAAGATAAGCTGTTTGTCTGCATAGGCGCCTTTAGATACCATCGCCAACTGTCAGCTGTCTGCTGGCTCAAGTTGCCGTCAAAATCTCCCAAGGGCTGCACAATGTGACGCATCAACATATTGTGAAGCAGTGAACTATGAAGGATAATTATACATTTGGGAAATTATAATAAACCGAATAAAAATACTCAAGACTTGGCCTAAAGGTCTAGATACCAGGCCATAAACTCCAAAAAAAAAAATTTCATCCAACCATATCTTAGGCGTATACGTAGTAGTCCATATTAGTTTAATGTATAGAAACGCACAGTTTCAAAACCCCTGAAACAAAACAGCCGATGACCTTGAAACGGCTGACCACACACAGACACACAGACAGACAGACACACCTAGCAATCAAACTTGTAACATCTTTCTACGCATGTCTAGCACATTATTGCAGGGAGGGGAGGGGGGGGGGGTTGATAATACATAAAGTATGTTTACTTTTTCTTGGAAGTAATATAAACAAAAACTATAACTTAATATAGCATGATCAAATGATTTGTTTCCATGTCTTTAACTTCTATATCGAAGTCATAAGAGTCAAATTAGCTTGGCTATGTGAGTTTCTTTTCAAGCGGCTCCACCTCTTCGGTGACCTCCGCGGCGAGGTCCGCGAACTTGGCCACGTAGTCCATACTCGACTCCGCCATTAGAGATTGTAATTGAGAGTCCACCTGTGACACAAATTCATTTTAGGAAATAGAAACAGTGGTGGAATTTAGTAACAAGTCGCGAGCAGAGGAAGTAAGAAAGTAACATTTATTTGGGCAACACACACAATATGAAACATAGAAATTCGTAGTACAAATTGGTAATATGGCTGTAGTGTGATGTCAAAAAGGATCCCGCCTCACTGATAATCTGTGGGGTACCACAGCACTGGTTTCCAATCGGGACCTTAATTGACGCACGAAGACATTGAAGAGTCCGTTCCCCCTGGGCACAATCTAAATCCTAAATTGAAAATATATTATTTAAAAGCCGAGGATCATAGAACGTTACACTTATGTATTACGGAACTTTTGAGGTTATGATGTAGCCATGACTACAACCTCAGCTAAAACAATTGATATGAAAACTATGCAGTAATATATACTTAACTAAATATGTCAAATCAATGGCTAAAACCACAAAAATAAATCAGTAACCTTTCTAATCTTTTCACTGCTAAGTATCTATTATATACATAATACCACAGACTGCATAGAATAACTCATAATACGTTCCGTTCTAAGTATTAATGCATTCTATATTTACTGTCAACCTATCATTTGTAACTTATTTCGGAATACTTTCCATATCCCCATCTAAAAATAAATAAAAAATCTACAGTAAAATCTAGTATTTAAAAAAAGTAAACGCAACGTAGTTTTATGATGAAACGTGTACCACAGATAAAAACTGGACGGGTTTAGATGCGTTCAAAACGTATAAAAATTAGTGAGGAAATGAGGTTTTTCATTACAAAGCTAAATTATTTTACCGGTTCCAATAAAATAAGTTGGACCCCGTAATTTGATATACACCTAAGTCACTATTTTTTGACGTATCAATCATTGGTGGTCGTTTCATATTTTGGCCAGGTCGTATTTGACCGATGTTCTTTACAATATAACATTTTATCCAATTAGTATGAAAACATTTAGAAACAGTATGGTAGCGATCACCTCATTCCAAGGGGTTATTATTGATCACGCTCTTTAGTAGTACTAGGTTGGTCACTTTTCGGAACAGGACACTTCATCATCATCATTACAGCCCTTCACAAGTCCACTGCTGAACATAGGCCTCCCCCAAAGAATGCCACAAAGCACGGTCCTGAGCCACCTGCATCCATCGACTTCCTGCATGCCTTACCAGGTCGTCACTCCATCTCGTGGGGGGACGCCCTACACTTCGCCTACCGGTACGAGGCTGCCACTCGAGAACCTTTCTTCCCCATCGGTTGTCGGTTCTTCGAGCTATATGGCCGGCCCACTGCCACTTCAGCTTACTAATTCGTTAGGCTATGTCGGTTATTCTGGTTCTACTGCGGATATCCTCATTCCTAAGTTTATCACGCAGAGAAACTCCGAGCATAGCCCTCTCCATAGCTCGCTGAGCGACCTTGAGCTTCCTCATACGGCCAGCAGTGAAGGACCACGTCTCAGTTCCGTAAGTCATCACTGGCAACACGCACTGGTTGTACAATTTCGTTTTAAGGTTTTGAGGTATGTCTGACGAGAAGATGTGTCGTAGCTTCCCGAACGCTGCCCAGCCGAGTTGAATCCGTCGATTGACCTCTCGGTCGAAGTTGGACTTACCTAGTCGGACTATTTGTCCCAGGTAAACATACTCGTCAACAACTTCGAGCTTAGTGCTCCCAACAACTACCGGCATAGGTGTGACATGGACATTAAACATAATCTTTGTTTTGTCCATGTTCATCTTAAGACCTATCCGTTGGGAAACACTATTGAGGTCATTGAGCATAGTGCTTAGGCCCTCCAGCGATTCTGCCATAAGGACTATATCGTCGGCAAATCGAAGGTGAGTGATGTACTCGCCATTGATGTTGATACCGTATCCTTTCCAGTCCAGAAGCTTGAAAACGTCTTCCAATGCAGCGGTGAAGAGTTTCGGGGATATGACGTCACCCTGTCTTACACCTCTCTGCAATTGGATAGGTTTCGTACTCTGGTTCTGTACTCGGATAGCCATCGTAGCCCTACTGTACAAGCACTTCAACACTTCGATATACCGACAGTCAATTTGGCACCGCTGAAGGGACTGCAGCACCGCCCAAATTTCGACGGAATCAAAGGCTTTCTCATAGTCCACATACGCCAGACATAGTGGCAAATTGTACTCTTCGGACTTCTGTACAACTTGCCGAAGGGTATGTATGTGGTCTATGGTGCTAAAGCCCTTTCGGAAACCGGCTTGTTCGGGAGGCTGGAAGTCGTCAAGTCTGCGCGCGAGACGATTCGTAATGACTCTCGAAAACAGCACATAGACGCGGCTCAGAAGGGAAATCGGTCTGTAGTTCTTCAAGAGAGCGTTGTCACCTTTCTTGAAGAACAAGACCACCGCACTTCTGCTCCACGCCTCCGGTGTAATGCCACCACTTATCAATGAGTTATAGAAATGTTTTCAATTTTTTTTCGTAACTTAAATTTGTTGGTAGACACGGCCAGAAAAGGCTATATTAAAATCTATACCCAATTTTTTTCAAACTTCACATTTGGCGGGAACGCGATTCGTATGCAAAGTGGAGAAATTTTCAACTTTGTGCGGTTATAAATATTTCTGCCTGAAATTTTTTTCTAGAAAAGCGTTTTTTTTTAAGTAGAACTACATCGAAGAAATTATTAAGGTGAAATCCGTTCTATTTTTTTCGTATCTTAAATTCGTTGGTAGACAAGGCCAGAAAAAGCTAAATTACTAGCTACACCCAATTTTTTTCAAACTTCACATTTGGCGGGAATTCGATTCGTGTGCAAAATGGAGAAACTTGAACGCGGGAGAAACTTGAACGCGGTTATAAATATTATATCGCGGTTATAAATTTATAAATATTATAGTTCCATTTATAATTAATAAATATTTATTCAGGTACTAGTTATTCAGTAACCAATAAGTATTTATTTATGCCCAAACAAATAAAAATTTTAAGAAGCACCACATTGAAGAAATTATTAAGGTAGATCGGCATGTGATCATCCGTTATTTAGTTGAGATTCTAAAGTTTCCGTTTGGGTCCCAAACTTTGGGAAAATTCAGTTTATTTTAACTCATACTTCAATATTCAAAAAGGTGGCCGCGTGCTGATGTCCAAAGGAAAATAAGAGTTGACGTTAAATCTTAATTTAGCAATAATTGAATGTGGGTACACCATTTTGGTCCGGAGACTAAAAAACAAAGCAGTTTATGGAAAAGACCGCCTCCCTCGCCAACTAAGAGATTCAAGGTATCTGCGTTCGCTGGAAAAGAATGGTCTTCTGGGATGCGTAAGGTATAATAATGATCGGTCATTTAAGTATAGAAGAGACAATAACCAGAGATTATTACGCATCATTAATCAAAAAACTACGCGATGAACTAAAAAATAAATGCCGAGGAAAAATGTGTGCTGGAGTGCTATTTCACCATGATAATGCTCCTGCTTATTTATTTGATATCGCAGGCGCTGTCATCTAAACTGCTGGGTTTCTGTTGATGCAGCACCTACCATATTATCCGGACCTAGTTCCGAGTGATTTTCACCTAAAAAGCACTTACATGGTATAAAACTCGACGGTGACGATGAGGTGATATCTCCTTGTGGAGGCCTTTTCGACTCTCCGAATCAATTCTTTTTTCCCAAGCGAATTAACCAAGTTGCAAAACGCTATTTAAGGTGTATTAGCTTAAAAGTCAATATAATATAAATGTTAATAATGAAAATGGTAGTGTACCGGCAGTTCGGGGTGGTGCGCGTGCGTGTCGTCGGCGTCCAGGTGTCCGAGGAAGCTGCTGAGCGAGAAGTCGTGTCCGGCCGCCAGCCAGCCGTCCGCCTCGCGCAGCAGCCGCGACGGCGACAGCGACAGCGACTCCGCCGCCAGCAGCTCCGCGCCGCCCTCCCCGCCGCCCGCCCCTGCGCACCGCCCCAACCCACTGCACTCTGCGGCTCGGCTCCACCGGCCCACCATAGTGTAACGCTCTCGCACCATCATTATCATCATTGTGGAATGCCACAACGCACGATTCTAAGCCATCTGCACCCTTCGACTACCTGCATGCATGTCTTATCAGGTAGTCACTCTAGTGGGGGAACGCCCTACACTTCGCCTACCGGTACGAGGCTACCACCCGAATACCTTACTTCCCCATCGGTTATCGGTTATTCGAACTACATGGCCAGCCCATTGCCATTTCATCATTTCATACTCATATGTTGGGCTATGTCTCACAGAATACCAGCGTAATAGCAGCTTTATACTGTGTTGTTTCGAATCTTATTTTAAAAGCTTAAGCTCGCGAACTAGTTCAAATCATGAAACACAATCGTGTTACGATCAGGCTTCCTCAGCACCATTAAGCTCAACCTTTTTTATCCGAAGACCATTTAATTAATTGTTTTACTTATTAAATATTTTTTAGAATAAGGATGACAAGCAAGCACACAATCCTCCTCTAAAAGTAGATGTTGTAACCCATAAACATCTATATCTATCCTCGATTAAGAAACAAAATACAGATGTGTTGTCACCCCTGAATACCGAGACAGAATGCCTCGTTTTCAATAAAAAAAGTCTCCGTTTCTTTCTCTACAATCACCATACGAAAGACAATAACATTAAGTTGCTATTTCACGCTGATATTCTATGAGAAAGTGGTCCTTCCCCGTTCGGATCGATCCATTCGTGCACATAGCACATGCAGCCCATTCTACCGAAAAAAACTTCGGTTCAATTTAAACTGACGTAGTTTCGAATCTGATTTTAAAAACTTACTCCCAAATCAATTCAAATCAATAAATACAATTCAATTATGATATATAAGAGCCTTTAGGCACTTCCGGATATATTTTTTTATCCGGAGATCATAATACTAACTCTAGGCCAATTAGTGACGTTATGTATAAAAAGTTGGAAGCGACTTATATTAAGTATGGCATTTGGAACCAAAAAAGCTAACAGAAAATAGGTCACAATTTCAAATGTACATCTCGATGCGTAATAGAATATAATACGCTGTTAGGTTATTTGCGATGAAGTTTCTTTCATTTTGTGATTTTGTTAGAAATATTGTTCCATGTACTCAACATCTCTTGATGTAATAATTGTGTAAATGTTTTATTTGCATTCATTGCAAGGTAACAACTAGAACGTTATTTATAAACATATAATTAACAACAATATAAACATCTAAAAATATTTCATATTTTGATATATCTCCAAAGTTCAATGTTTCTAAAGTCAGATACCACAGTTTTGGAACGAAGTTCCTTATCGGACGGTACGAATTAGGCATATGGGTGCTAGGCGAGAAAAGTGTAAGATTTTTCCGCTACGACCACTTCTGACGTAGTGTAGACGGCCGTGACGGCTAGAAGGAAGCGAGATGGAATAACATCCATCTCCCTCGCACTTTTTCTTATCTTACCATGAAAGAAATATTATTTTATTTTAAACGACGTTTCATTTTAATAGACGCTAGTAATTCATTTATTTGTATTTGTCAATCAATAATATAATACGTTTATCAATAATAATATACTACGAAAGGAACTTTGTTCCAACCGAGTGTTCCACGACACTGACGAGTGTATTTTTTAGAAATATCTCTTTCTGTGTGTGTACATTTATGGCTAATTCTTTTTTCGCATATTTCGAAAAATATATCGAAGTCGGATATAAAAATATTTAAAAATAAAATAGGGTTTTCTACATATGTAGCATTTGTGTACATAAATCATTTATTATGTCACAATAATAGTGTAAAATTAACTCACTGGTAATATCTGAGTTTTCAGTTTTGAGCGTGCTGGGTTTAGACGCGTCACTTGTCACGGAGGTATCTTGGGATTGCGGCATCGGTTTGGCCACCTCTGTGCTGGATATATCCATTTTGTATTCTTTAACATCCTCATCTTCCGTTAGCTCCTCCTCTGTGAAGTAAGTTGCTAAATAGCCAAAACTGACAAACGAACTTTTTGTATATATAAGAGGGGACAAGCCAGCATGCGGCTCACCTGATGGTAAGTTACTACCGCCGCCCATGAAGAACTGCAACACCAGGTATTGTAGGTCCATTGCGGGCCTTTTAAAAAGAGTGGCCTCTAGTTTTGAAGGTCCTTAAGTCGTAGCGATCCGGTAACATCACTGGTGGTAAGGTAAACTTTTTTATAGGATAGGGTGACAAACAAGCACACAGTCCACCTGATGGTAAGTAGTTGCTGTGACCCATAGACATCTACATGTATCCGCAATAAAGAATCAAAATGCATATGCGTTATCACCCGTGAGGACTAAGATGGAAAGCCTCTTTTCCAGTAAAAAGGGTGTCCGGTTCTTTACACTCACCACGCGAAACACAGCAGTGTTGACTGCTATTATACGCTATTATTCTGTGAGATATTGGCAGAATAGATTCGTCGAGCTATGTCCTTATGTTCTATTCATATATGTATATGCTAAATGTACAATACAAAACTTTCCTATAATGGAGAGGTAATTTTCAGGGGTGAACTGTAAGGACCTGGAAAATAATGTTTTTATTTCAAACTAAACTTCATACCTTCCTGATCTTGCTCCTCGGTACCGTTGCCAGGCAGCGGTGTGATGGGGATTCTTCGATCGCCATCGTGGAAGAAGAACTGTCCATTGGACTCGCTCAGCACGTAGAAGAAGGACAGACTGCAAAGAATATTATTTTTATCTTTACCTTTATTTCAAAAAACGTTACTTTCACAGTATCACGATACTGGTACATGATACACTAGTATCATGTACCAGTATTGTGAGGTTAAAAAAGTAATTTTTATTACCATTTATAATCAGGTAGGATTTTAGTCATGCACTGGCTTATAATAAGTATACATATGATAAGGCAGAAACTTCAGGAAGGTACTTACTCGGAAGTGGAAGTTGGAGGAGGCTTCGGTAGTATTTTTGGTGGCGCTGGTGGTGAGTTGGGAACGATCTTCACTGGGATGAGATCTATTTGAAATAAATAAAATTAATAAAAAGAAATCATTGATTACAAAATTCAAAATTGCATCCGCTACACTGCAATAAAGCCAAACCGGCCGATTTAAAAATTAATTAAGTATAATAAAGTCCTTCAGACGGATTTAATATAATAAATTTGCGTTTAATTTTACTTATTTTTAATTCGCGATGTTTCTTTCATTAGGTTTTTATGTCAAGAAATTCTCAATAGCAGCCCGGTGCTGGAAGTTGGCGGTGTTTCGTCCCCGTGACTCGGTCCAGGTTGTCCTGCACCTGATCTCTATCCGGTCGTATTAGATTACATTGAACTATGAGAGTGAGTGAGAGGACATTATACAGTCTCAAAACGTCCCACAGCTGAGCTGGCTGCCTCAGTTAGGTCGCCGCACTGCTCCAATGCATGTAGCACACTTCAAGTCTTATTTACTTACTAGCTGTTCCCCGCGACTTCGTTCGCGTGTTAGGGTTTTTATGTTTCTGCGCGGAACCCTGATTCTTTTTCTAAAATAAAAGTAGCCTAAGTTACTCCTTATGAAATCAGCTATCTGCCAGTGAAAGTCCCGTCAAAATCGGTCCAGCCGTTTCGGAGATTACCCGGAACAAACAGACAGACAGACAGACAGACAAAAATTTTAAAAATTGTATTTTAGTTATAGGTATCGTATTTACTTTCATATGCATTTAGTAAAAAACTGTAATTTTGACATTACAAACAGACACTTCAATTTTATTTATTTGTATAGATTATCGGCAATTGCAGTTATAGTTCTTGCAATTCACGAAGTCGAGCCTTCGTATAATGTTACATTATTTAATCTGTGATCGAACGGCCATTACTCGTAGTTGAACGGGTACATGCACATTGCGATAGTGTGCATTTCTGACGGAGCGATCAGTTGTGGTGTGTTTCTGACGGTGCGATCAGTTGCGATAGTGTGCGTTTTTGAGGGAGCGATCAGTTACAATTGTGTGAGTTTCTGACGGAGCGATCAGTTGCGATAGTGTGCGTTTTTGACGGAGCGATCAGTTACAATTGTGTGCGTTTCTAACGGAGCGATCAGTTGCGATAGTGGAATATAAAATAAGTTAATATACGCGATAAAATCCGTAAAATTAGTTTTATTTAAATGCGATAGTGTGTGTTTCTGACGGAGCTATCAGTTGCGTTTTGACAGAGCAATTAGTTACGGTTGTGTGCGGTTCTGAAGAAGCGATCAGTTGCAATAGTATGCGTTTCTGATGGAGCGATTAGTTGCGAGAGCGTGTCGCTGTCGTCGCTAACCATACCCGCTTTTGGTCTTATGCACACTAACGTAAATAGATACGGGTTTACTAAAAGTAAAGCCTACTCGGCTTCCTGAATAAGGGCTACTAATCTTACGCTCACCAGATATCGCTAGCTGGGACTGGGGTGAACTTATGTGTATCGATCGATGGTAGAATAGATTAGTCGACGTCGATCGAACTATCGTACGCATACACTACATGCGCAAATCCCACTCGCACTTGGTCAGTTATTTCTTTACTTATTATCGGCAATCACAGTTACGAGCACTAGAGTAATACGGGAGTGTGTGGTCTACAAGTAATGGAAAGAGTGTGGACCAAACATTATGTATACTACTGGATCGGCAATTCTGAATAAAAACTGTGTCACAGCTGCAGATGACGCAGGCCCCGGCTGAACGTCTAACTGGCACGGTAAATATTTTTTTATATTATAAGGTTGACAAACGAGAGAGTACACACTTCACCTGATGGTAAGTGGACGCTGTGGCCCATAGACATCTACATTTATCCTCAATTGAGAATAATAATGCTGATGCGTGAATGCGTTGTCACCCCTGAGGACTGAGATGGAATGCCTCGTTTCCAGTAAAAAGGGTTACGCTGTTGTATTGCACGCCTCATTATGCGAAAGTAATTAGGTAGTGCTTTACTCTCGACTCGTCAAGGTTACGCAGTTTTGTGTTCTTAAAATGCCTCTATCATAACTAAATTGTACTTATACGATAATACCAGTAGCCGTATATCAAGAAAATAATCTAATAAATCCATCTTATATTTTCTAAAAAAAAAACATGTTATATTGCTACTTTGAAAAAAAAAACGGTTTGGAAAAAATTTTAAGTGGACGTTCGGATGATGATTTTGTATGTGGTCACGATAAATCCCGAAAAAAATTACGTATCCGGGCCGGGGCTTTTTTATTACTTTCGGAATTACATGAACTGGTTCCCTCATCATCATCATCATTACAGCCTTTCATAAGTCCACTGCTGAACATAGGCCTCCTCCAAGGAATGCCACAAAGCACGGTCCTGAGCCACCTGCATCCATCGACTTCCTGCATGTCTTACCAGGTCGTCATTCCATCTCGTGGGGGGTCGCCCTACACTTCGCCTACCGGTACGAGGCTGCCACTCGAGAACCTTTCTTCCCGATCGGTTGTCGGTTCTTCGAGCTATATGGCCGGCCCACTGCCACTTCAGCTTACTAATCCGTTGGGCTATGTCGGTTACTCTGGTTCTACTGCGGATATCCTCATTTCTAAGTTTATCACGCAGAGAAACCCCGAGCATAGCCCTCTCCATAGCTCGCTGAGCGACCTTGAGCTTCCTCATACGGCCAGCAGTGAAGGACCACGTCTTAACTGTTTCCCTAATTCATATCAATAGCATAGTACGCGTAGTTTGTTAGTTAAATCGTTATTAACTTTCATAAGTTTTATTGCTATTAAACATTTAAAGGCACTTTCGTATTTTTTTTAGCCCTTGATAGACAAAGTACAAACATACAGCCTATATCAATTTGTTACTTTGTGTAATCGATTTATTTTAATAAACATACCTGTTAAAATAATAGAGCGCTAATGTTTTTTTTAGGATAAGGGTGACAAACACTTGCTCGACACAGTCCACCTGATGGTAAGTGGTTGCTGTGGCCCATAGACATCTACATTTATCTTCAATTACGAATGAAAATGCAGATGCGTTGTCATCCGTGAGGACTAAGATGGAATGCCTCGTTTCCAGTAAAAAGGGTCTCCGGTTCTCTACACTCGCCATACGAAACACAGCAGCCTTAAGCTGCTATTTGACGTTGGTATTCTGTGAGAGCGTGGTCCTTCTCGGGTCTAGTCGACCCATTCGTGCTACAACTATACCAGAAATATAGCTGCAGCATGGCTCTATCACGCATAATATATATATATATATATATATATATATATATATATATATATATATAAAATTTAAAACACGTAAATACTTTTAAAAGTCAGCAATACAATTTTTTTCATCAAAATTAAATGAAAAGCTCATGGGGCGCGCACTTTTAGATTTTTCAAACTAATTTCATTTATTCCAGTTACGGTTTTAGATAAATATGAAATCAAGTTACATAGTTTATCTGAAATAAAATTCAAATCACGTTGACAGTGTTTTCTTAGCCACATTAACCAAAATCAGTGTTAGATTCAACGTTCGTGGTTTAGTAACTGAAGTAATTACGTAGAATTTAGCGTAACTTAGTGCGCAATGTATAAGTACCGTAGTGCCCGTATAGTAGAAAACATAGAAGTGTTTGCATGGAAGTGTTCATGCGGACTGACTAGTGACCGTCTAGTAGCATACATAGAAGTGTTTGTGTGGAAGTTTTCGGTGCACATTGACTAGTGGCCGTCTAATAGTATACATAAAAGTGTTTGTGAAGAAGTGTTCGGTGCGGACTGACTAGTGGCCGTCTAGAGTAGTATAGTGTTCGGTGCAGAAATGTATGTGTGGCAGTGTGATATATAGAAGTGTTTCTGTGGAAGTGTGATACATAGAAGTGTTTGTGTGGCAGTGTAATACGTAGAAGTGTTTGTGTGGAAGTGTGATACATAGAAGTGTTTGTGTGAAAGTGTGATACTTAAAAGTATTTCTGTGGTAGTATGATACATAGAAGTATTTGTATGGAAGTGTGATACATAGAAGTGTTTGTGTGGAAGGCTGATACATAGAGGTGTTTGTATGACAGTGTGATACATAGAAGTGTTTGTGTGGAAGTGTGATACTTAAAAGTGTTTCTGTGGAAGTATGATACATAGAAGTGTTTGTGTGGCAGTGTGGTAGATTGAAGTGTTTGTGTGGCAGTGTAATACGTAGAAGTGATTGTGTGGAAGTGTGATACTTAAAAGTGTTTTTGTGGAAGTATGATACATAGAAGTGTTTGTATGGCAGTGTGATACATAGAAGTGTTTGTGTGGAAGTGTGATACTTAAAAGTGTTTCTGTGGAAGTATGATACATAGAAGTGTTTGTGTGGCAGTGTGGTAGATTGAAGTGTTTGTGTGGCAGTGTAATACGTGGATGTGTTTGTGTGGAAGTGTGATAGATAGAAGTGTTTGTGTGGAAGTGTGATACTTAAAACTGTTTCTGTGGAAGTACGATACATAGATGTGTTTGTATGGCAAGGTGATACATAGAAGTGTTTGTGTGGAAGTGTGATACATAGAAGTGTTCGTGTGGAAGTGTGATACATAGAAGTGTTTCTGTGGTAGTATGATACATAGAAGTATTTGTATGGAAGTGTGATACATAGAAGTGTTTGTGTGGAAGGCTGATACAAAGAGGTGTTTGTATGGCAGTGTGATACATATAAGTATTTGTGTGGAAGTGTGGTAGATTGAAGTGTTTGTGTGGCAGTGTAATACGTAGAAGTGATTGTGTGGAAGTGTGATACTTAAGTGTTTTTGTGGAAGTATGATACATAGAAGTGTGGTAGATTGAAGTGTTTGTGTGGCAGTGTAATACGTAGAAGTGATTGTGTGGAAGTGTGATACTTAAAAGTGTTTTTGTGGAAGTATGATACATAGAAGTGTTGTATGGCAGTGTGATACATATAAGTGTTTGTGTGGAAGTGTGGTAGATAGAAGTGTTTGTGTGGCAGTGTAATACGTAGATGTGTTTGTGATAAAGTGTGATACATAGAAGTGTTCGTGTGGAAGTGTGATACATAGAAGTGTTTCTGTGGTAGTATGATACATAGAAGTATTTGTATGGAAGTGTGATACATAGAAGTGTTTGTGTGGAAGACTGATACAAAGAGGTGTTTGTATGGCAGTGTGATACATATAAGTATTTGTGTGGAAGTGTGGTAGATTGAAGTGTTTGTGTGGCAGTGTAATACGTAGAAGTGATTGTGTGGAAGTGTGATACTTAAAAGTGTTTCTGTGGAAGTATGATACATAGAAGTGTTTGCATGGCAGTGTGATACATATAAGTGTTTGTGTGGAAATGTGGTAAATAGAAGTGTTTGTGTGGCAGTGTAATACGTAGATGTGTTTGTGTGAAAGTGTGATACATAGAAGTGTTTGTGTGGAAGTGTGATACTTAAAAGTGTTTCTGTGGAAGTACGATACATAGAAGTGTTTGTATGGCAGTGTGATACATAGAAGTGTTTGTGTGGAAGTCTGATACATAGAAGTGTTCGTGTGGAAGTGTGATACATATAAGTGTCTGTGTGGAAGTGTGATACATAGAAGAGTTTGTGTGGAAGTGTGATACATAGAAGTGTTTGGTGGCGGTGTAATACGTAGAAGTGTTTGTGTGGAAGTTGATACATAGAAGTGTTTGTGTGGAAGTGTGATACTTAAGTGTTTGTGTGGAAGTGTGATACATAGAAGTGTTTGTGTGGAAGTGTGATACTTAAAAGTGTTTTTGTGGAAGTATGATACATAGAAGTGTTTGTATGGCAGTGTGATATTTATAAGTGTTTGTGTGGAAGTGTGGTACATAGAAGTGTTTGTGCGGTAGTGTAATCCGTAGATGTGTTTGTGTGGAAGTGTGATAGATAGAAGTGTTTGTGTGGAAGTGTGATACTTAAAAGTGTTTCTGTGGAAGTACGATACATAGATGTGTTTGTATGGCAAGGTGATACATAGCAGTGTTTGTATGGAAGTGTGATACATAGAAGTGTTCGTGTGGAAGTGTGATACAAAGAAGTGTTTGTGTGGAAGTGTGATACATAGAAGTGTTCGTGTGGAAGTGTGATACATAGAAGTGTTTGTGTGGAAGTGTGAGTGATACATAGAGGTGTTTGTGTGAAGACTGACTGCTGGGCGGCGGCAGCTTGGGCAGCAACGGCAGCAGGCGCTGCACAACGACGCGTCGCGCGGCCAGCCGCGGCCGGCCCCGCCGCCAGCGCGGCAGCCCCTCCAGGCACACACTGCGCCCCGCCTGCACCCCCCACAACAATTTAAGAATACAGAACAACTCAGAGCCCACCTGATGGAAGGTGCCTTCTGCCGACACATGCAACCGGTTACAAACTAAGAAGGCCACAGATGCGTTGTCACCCCAAGACTAATCCATTGAGGCCAGGAGGTACGCCATCTTTTGGCTCGGGGTCAAGTCACTCCGGGCGTCCACTAGGCTGTCGAAAAGACCAACGAAGGTCAGCCATTTGCGGCTCGAGCACAAATTACAAAGATAACAAATAAAAAATACAACAAAAAATTAACAGTTAATAAATGCAGTTCCTATCAAATCGCGATGAATAGAAATTACACAAATACGAATTACTACGTATCAACCAAATACAAGTAGCACAAAAGAAAAGACACAAATCAAATTCATCATCATCATCATCATTACAGCCCTTCACAAGTCCACTGCTGAACATAGGCCTCCCCCAAAGAATGCCACAAAGCACGGTCCTGAGCCACCTGCATCCATCGACCTCCTGCATATCTTACCAGGTCGTCACTCCATCTAGTGGGGGGACGCCCTACACTTCGCCTGCCGGTACGAGGCTGCCACTCGTGAACCTTTCTTCCCCATCGGTTGTCGGTTCTTCGAGCTATATGGCCGGCCCATTGCCACTTCAGCTTACTAATCCGTTGGGCTATGTCGGTCACTCTGGTTCCACTGCGGATATCCTCATTTCTGAGTTTATCACGCAGAGAAACTCCGAGCATAGCCCTCTCCATAGCTCGCTGAGCGACCTTGAGCTTCCTCATCGGGCCAGCAGTGAAGGACCACGTCCAATATTAATTTACTGAATTATTTATCAAATACTAATAGATAAATATTAATTTACTGAACTGTTTTATTAAATAATTATTAATAGACAAATATTAATTTACTGAATTCTTTATCAAATACTAATAGAAAAAATATTAATTTACTGAAATTTTTTATCAAATACTAACAAACAAATACTAATTTACTGAACTGTTTTATCAAACACTAATAGATAAATATTAATTTACTGAACTGTTTTATCAAATAAGTATTAATAGACAAATATTAATTTACTGAATTCTTTATCAAATACTAATAGACAAATATTAATTTACTGAAAATTTTTATCAAATACTAATAGACAAATATTAATTTACTGAAATTTTTTATCAAATACTAACAAACAAATACTAATTTACTGAACTGTTTTATCAAATACTAATAGATAAATATTAATTTACTGAACTGTTTTATTAAATAAGTATTAATAAACAAATATTAATTTACGACGAATTGCTAACGATCTGTTTAGAAAATATATTCTTGTACTTTATGTTGTAACGAGTGAGTGCATCTAGGATGATCCTCTGTAGCCGATTATTTTTCAAATAGTATACTGGGTGGCGCTTAGGTTATCACGTTAAATAGCACAGCAGTTAATACAAGTCGATATATGTCTGTTAAAATAATAAAATAAACAATAATAAAAGAAATTAAAAAATGCATTTTTTAAACAAAATAAATAGCGAAAAAATTGAAAAGAAATAAATCACCTTGATAATATTAGTTTACTGACATTAAATGACCTGTAAAACCGGCAACAGCGCTCAGCGCTAACGTGACATCGACATAAGTAATTATAATACCTACACTTGACCATACATAGGTAATTAGGCACGTGTAGGGCGATACTAATCCGATGTTATCAACGATTCATAAATCTCATGGTATTGTTTTTATCAAAATAATCACTTTAATCTTGAAATCACTCAAGTTCAATAATCAAAACAAATCCAATTTTGAAAAAAAAAAATCATGGCGGTGTATTCTGACGCCGTGAAATTGTGATAGAAAGCATCTTAAAATTAAAAAAAAGTTAAAAAAATAAAAGCGTGCTATTGCGCACGGGCTGTCACACCACTAAGTTATTAAATATGATTATTTAGCGTATTATTAACGTGTCCTATCACAAACAAATTAAGAAACTTATTAAAATGTTCACAAAACCAAAAAAATAACAATTAAAACTTAAAAGACTGTACGCGAAAACTGAAAATTAGGTCAAACGACTCATGAACCATCCCCAAGGACGACGGCGTCGAACTAAGTGACGTACTTTCTTACTAATCGTCGCACACGCCAGAGGTAAATATGAATTTCCACACCCCGTTCCATTTCTTGTCACTTCGCGCATAGAGAATTATGTCTTAAATCCTTTATTTTAAGTAAATTCTTCGCTAGAATTTTTTTTCACATACCCGCAGCGCGCGGTCCTTTTGTTTTTAGTTTTTGCTTGATTTTTTTCTTTATTAGAGTAATTTGAATTGGCCACCTTTGAACTAGGTATCTTCGCCTTCAAATGCCATGGATCTTTGACCTTCTAGTATTCATCAGGTGATAGCTGTATGCATTTACATGATGTTATTTAATATTAAAACGAAAAAATGCTACGGCGACTAGAATATTAATTGTTATATATTTTTTTAGTTGTGTATGTTTAAAGGAAATTTATGTAGGATACGTCTTTTTATTTAATGTGATTACTTTATCGTCACTCGGTATATATATATTGTTACGGCCTACGGCTGCTCCCCTAAAGTTAAAATCCTCAGGGGCCCATTCAGTTGAGTTTCGACGAGCAGACGTAGGTCGGGCCTCCTAAGGCCAAAGTGGAAAATCTCTAGTTACACCAAACAATAAGGGAGAAAGCTAGAAACACATTGTACTTACCATTATCCGAAGCTAACTTCGCACCAAGGCTTGGGCAGGCCGTGAGTGTGTGTAATAGTGGATGGCGAGTAGTGTACAGTGAGGTGTGAATGTGTGGGGCCTTGGCAGGCATAGGCGACCAGCAGCGGCCGAGTTCCAGGCTGCTCCAAATTGAGGTCTTCCACGGCGCCGTCCACAGTCACTTTCTTCGTTCGTCACGATGACAGTCCATTAACTCTATCGTACTATTAACTAACTTACAGAAGCCACTAACTCTCTTTTTATATAAAGCCTAACACACAAAATGAACAGGGAGTGTTCGGATCAAAGGCCACTACCGCTTCGCGTAGCAGCAACAGTTATTTCTAGACTATCAAAGGCCGCTTTAGCTAATATTGTCGAATGCTAAGTATAGATTCTGAGTCCGACACAATGAGTCCCTGGGAAGCTCTCAAGCAAGGAATGCGCGTCACAAATCCTAGACAGAATATTTACTATCCGCGCCTAATTATTCCGAGTTCCCGAAGAAAATTGACAGCGTGCTGGCGTTAGCAAAGCTGGCAGACGACTGACTTGCACTCGCGCGCGCTCGATACATCCAACTGTCAAACCGGTATGGCACCGAGCCGCGCGCCCTCTGACGTCGATTCCGACAACAGCGTTTGGCGCGAACAAACCCCCGTCCCGGACATAAGGATTTAGGTCCGCGAGCAAACCGGTCAGCGGGACAAGGTCGCGACGGTAAGTTGCAAGACTGAATCTACAACCAAACTAGGCCACCTTAGGCACCCCATCAGATCTTGCAACCCTAACCAACGCCTCAAAATTACAGCCCCAACGTGGGCAAGCCGGAGGGTTGAACTGGATGCCCTTCCTGGACATCGCAGCCCATAAATAAGTCCTATTCTGGACAGAAGTCCGACGACCTCTTTCAAACACCTATCTGTGCCCCTACGATTAGTTCCGCAATCCGACCGGATCAGGTCTGCAAACAGCGACGCGACACGAAGCGGCCCAGAGCAGCCTCCTAAGCTTCAGTGCAGAGAGCACCCCCAAATTCCACATGAACGTCGTCTGTGGAGAGCCGAACGAAACGCACAGATAGTCCCTAGTATGAATTTTCAAACAAGTAGGCATAGCTGGGCCATCTACCATATTATCATTTACCAAATTGTGCGACAGCTGATTTCCATCTGATAATCTACAACTAGCCAGCCTGTTAGGCAAGTAGTCCTATGCTCATATTTCAACTAATTTTTCAAAGCATCAAAAACTACAGAAACTACAGAATCAATTCAACCAAATTAATCACCGATGCACATAGGTCAACTTGACAAATTAAACAAAACAATAAACGCAAGAGACAGCCCTATTTCTCATTTACGTAACTTAGACAGTGCCAACAAAATGTAAACCAAAGGAGAATTGACTTTTATTTACTTCAGCACAAATAGGGTTATCTAATTTCAGCCTTCCTTTACACAAAGCAAAATGATTAAACACTATCACAAAACATATACATAATTTTCCAAATAGCGCGACATTCAATTTCAAATGAATTCAAATTTTCTTTTCAGCAACCAGGCGCAACAATCAAATGCAGTGATTAAATATATTTACAAAACATATGCAGCAGCATTTAAAGGAGTAGATTAAATTCAATTCTTTTAATCACAACCGCTACAAGTATGGAAATTTCGCGGAAAACCCAAAAGCATTTTTAATTTTATTTTAAAGAATTTTTGACTAAGTGCTCGACCAAACCAATCTAATACCCCTTGACAGCGTGATTCCACGCTCCAGGGGGGCCCTAATCTTCCCACCACCAAGTGGAGGCCACACGGCGTGAACCCGAGACCAATAGAGCGCAAACCGCTAACAGTCGTCACTCAGGTTGTACGCCTTCACTGAGGCCGTCGGCAACAGAACATTTTGACAAGTGGACTGTTGACAGCTTAAGGCTCAGTGGATGCGGCCGTAGTGGGAGCTAAGGCGGCAGCTAGCCAGGGCCGCCTCCATCAAATGGGGAACAGTGGCACACCAGTCGCGGCCACTCAGCTAACGGGAGTGAGAAGGGTCCAGCGGACACATGAGTGGCCGTTTAGTTCCTCTCCACACGCTGAGAGGGGTTGATGACACCCCCGCCCCTGGGGGAATTACCCCCCGACGGGTCGGGGGAGGGACCCTTGTCGAACCTACGGGCCTGGTGGCTGGCAGGCGGGCGCCAAGTCGCCCGGCAGAGGGCGTGGCTGAGCGCCCCCGCCCGTGGGGGTCGAGGGCCTGGCAGAACCCCGAGAGGAGACGCTGTTCGCACCCAGGCACAAAACTGCAAGGTGATTGCCCTGGCAATGTAGACAGGGCCGCCGATGCGGACAGTCTCGCTGGAGGTGCCCTCCCAAACATGAGCAGCACCAGCGGCGCTCCTTGGCGATAGTTCGCCTCGCCGGAACCGGCTTACCTAATAATTTCGGGCACGACGTTACCCTGTGATCAGATGCTCGACAATGGGAGCAGGGGGGGGGGGGGGGGGTTGACGACGACTTGCCTGGCGGATTCAACCTCTCACTGGGCACGGCTCGTAAGTCGTCCACGGCGCTCGTCGCGTTCTCGATCTGCCGGCACTGCTCCTCAAAATGGATTCGAAGGTCGAGAGGTAGACGGGACAGCACGATGCGGAGCAACAAAACAGCCCATTCGCCCACTGGTAAATCCAGCCGCCTCAACGTATTACAGGCCACCAAGACTGGATCCAACAGGTCCGGACGTAGTCTGGCCCGGTCACTAAGTAGCGGGAGGCTTAGAAGCTGCTTAACATGTTCGTCCGCAATTCGCCGGACGTTGGCGTATCTTCTGGCTAGGAGGTCCCGAGCAGTCTGGTAGGCGTCGTCCGACAATCTCAAGTGGCCGACCACGCCCAGGCCCTCCCCCTCCAGTGGGGCCAGGAGGTACGCCATCTTTTGGCTCGGGGTCAAGTCACTCCGGGCGTCCACTAGGCTGTCGAAAAGACCAACGAAGGTCAGCCATTTGCGGCTCGAGCACAAATTACAAAGATAACAAATAAAAAATACAACAAAAAATTAACAGTTAATAAATGCAGTTCCTATCAAATCGCGATGAATAGAAATTACACAAATACGAATTACTACGTATCAACCAAATACAAGTAGCACAAAAGAAAAGACACAAATCAAATTCATCATCATCATCATCATTACAGCCCTTCACAAGTACACTGCTGAACATAGGCCTCCCCCAAAGAATGCCACGAAGCACGGTCCTGAGCCACCTGCATCCATCGACTTCCTGCATATCTTACCAGGTCGTCACTCCATCTAGTGGGGGGACGCCCTACACTTCGCCTGCCGGTACGAGGCTGCCACTCGAGAACCTTTCTTCCCCATCGGTTGTCGGTTCTTCGAGCTATATGGCCGGCCCATTGCCACTTCAGCTTACTAATCCGTTGGGCTATGTCGGTCACTCTAGTTCTACTGCGGATATCCTCATTTCTGAGTTTATCACGCAGAGAAACTCCGAGCATAGCCCTCTCCATAGCACGAAAAAATGCTACGGCGACTAGAATATTAATTGTTATATATTTTTTTAGTTGTGTATGTTTAAAGGAAATTTATGTAGGATACGTCTTTTTATTTAATGTGATTACTTTATCGTCACTCGGTATATATATATTGTTACGGCCTACGGCTGCTCCCCTAAAGGTCAAATCCTCAGGGGCCTATTCAGTTGAGTTTCGACGAGCAGACGTAGGTCGGGCCTCCTAAGGCCAAAGTGGAAAATCTCTAGTTACACCAAACAATAAGGGAGAAAGCTAAAAACACATCGTACTTACCATTATCCGAAGCTAACTTCGCACCAAGGCTTGGGCAGGCCGTGAGTGTGTGTAATAGTGGATGGCGAGTAGTGTACAGTGAGGTGTGAATGTGTGCGGCCTTGGCAAGCATAGGCGACCAGCAGCGGCCAAGTTCCAGGCTGCTCCAAATTCAGGTCTTCCACGGCGCCGTCCACAGTCACTTTCTTCGTTCGTCACGATGACAGTCCATTAACTCTATCGTACTATTAACTAAGTTACAGAAGCCACTAACTCTCTTTTTATATAAAGCCTAACACACAAAATGAACAGGGAGTGTCCGGATCAAAGGCCACTACCGCTTCGCGTAGTAACAGTTATTTCTAGACTATCAAAGACCGCTTTAGCTAATATTGTCGAATGCACTTATACAGATTCTGAGTCCGACACAATGAGTCCCTGGGAAGCTCTCAAGCAAGGAATGCGGGTCACAAATCCTAGACAGAATATTTACTATCCGCGCCTAATTATTCCGAGTTCCCGAAGAAAATTAACAGCGTGCTGGCGTTAGCACAGCTGGCAGACGACTGACTTGCACTCGCGCGCGCTCGACACATCCAACTGTTAAGCCGGTATGGCACCGAGCCGCGCGCCCTCTGACGTCGATTCCGACAACAGCGTTTGGCGCGAACATAAGTAATAGAAAATATAAAAGGCAAGGGACTCTTTTTAATAGTGATGGTTACAATAAAGTATTACAAAGGTAGGTATATGATATATAACTACCTTTGTAATACTACGAGTACAAAGCTACCTTTGTAATAGGTAAGAAAAGTTACGCTATGTTGTGTGCAGAGAATTGCATTAGTAGCTATATATTAACAAGTAGTTATAACGCAAGCTAGTTCCGCTAGCATGAAAAAAAGTATGTGCAGGACTCACGTCGGTATCGGGGCGCGGCGCGATGGGCGTGGGGCGCGCGGGGCGCGCGGGCGCACGGAACTCCGGCGCGCCGCCCGCCGCCACGCGCGCCGCGCCGCACGCCGACGCCGCCGCCTTCTGCACAAACACGCCGCACATACAACAAACAACCAAACAAACATTTATTGTAAAACGCCAAAATCGTCATTAAGCTCTTAAATTTTAGCATTACGAGACGTAGCAATAAACAAATGTATAACAATATTAAAACACTATAAAAACAAAAACAATTTAACGGATATTTAGAACGTTTAAAAAGTATGTTTATAAGTTACAGTTAATAATACATTCCACATGTTGTGTGTTGTGGCGCGTTAAAGTGTTTAATAACGACACGATTTGACTCTCAATATGTAGAGACGATCGGTAGGATCGTGCTTTCTCTCTTCACCAACAAACTTTTCGTCCAACCGCATACCCCACTTCAATTTAGCTCGTAGCATTGAATCGTGTATACGTGTGAAGCGATGGGTCCGTATCTATCAAAAAGCAGACAATGTCTTGATAGTTAGTTCATCGTTGCGCGAAAAACTTATAGAGAAGAAGATGAAGTATTGGGTAAAAGAATGGATTCTGTTAAGAAACAAAATATCGTACATGAACGTTATGCTTTATTTGAAGCCCGATGGATTTTCAAAACTTCCTAAGAATGGATTCGGATTTTGTTTAGAGGATTACCACTAGGATTACTTTTAATAACTCTTCTCGTATGCCTTTATTTGCGTAGTTTTCGTTTTTTTTGTCCCACAGATGTGGTAACTCTTTATATAAATCAAATATTTATACCCACACTTCCTTTTTAGCAACGCCCTTTTTCAATCTCGTTTCTTCCTAACATATTAATGTCTCGTCTCGAGCGTTATGAGAGCACAACTGGCGTGAAATCTCCCCGACCAATTGTGTTGAACTCTTCACACGTCAATCTGTAGTATTGTGAGTCAATGCGACCCAATCGGCAACAAATCAGCCCGACTACCCAATTCATCTATGCCAATTGGTGGGGACACCACCAATCGGCTCTACAGCTTTGGAGAAAATCGTGTCGTTCGTAGACGCCTTTATGCAAACGGACCTCACTCAGCTTATATGTTATCGCCGAAACAACGACGCTGGTTTTCAGTGGCCCGAACGGACCGTAGACACACCCACACCAAGGAATTTTATTTAAACTACTAGATCTTTATATGTCATGTATATTGACCTGTATTTGACGGCTTCGCGTCGCAGTAGATTAATTATGGAGTTGCAGCGCTGAAGCTGAAGGAAACAAGTATTTGTAATAATAATTGTTACGAATATGGATGTTTGTCCCTACGAAATTCATGTATGTATGCCCTTACGATACAGGAGAAATTCCTAGTGTGAAAGTAATATTTTTTTAAATAAACAAAACAGAAAAATACTAGCAATGTGCAGACATTAATTTTTTAATACAGTTGCTCAAAAAGTGGCGTATTGCAGGGACGTATAGCGTTCGGGATGTAAGCTATTACATACTCGTGATTTTTCTTTACCTTTTCCGAACTCGTACGTTTTCTTTTCCAACTGTCAAAATAATGTCTATTAAAAAGAAAAAAACCAACCACGAAGTTTTTACTAAAAAAAAAATTCATAGAAGTTTTTATGATTCATGCAAATATTTCTAAAAAGAAGCAACTAATTTGTTTCAATATCAGATTTAATGATTTGATTCAATAAGTTAGGTTAGGTTTCATTTCATCTCATTAAATTTACTTTTCATTTTATATCAATAAAAAATCTACTGAAGACTTGGCTGTATGGGCATAGTTCCCTTTGCCTACCCAGAATGGGTGAAGAAAACAAAAAAAAAAACTCTGCTTATATTCTTTTACGGTTGGCGCCATTTTCCAAAAATGTTCTTTATTAAATTGCTTCATTTTTTCGCAACTGTATTAAAAATAGTTGTTGTTGCAACTTGTTCCGACTGTCAACCCTCACCTTCGACTGCGCCTCGGCTCGGAAATTATAATTGCAAAATAGCATTCTAAATAAAAGTATATAGATTTTTAGCGTGTGTAATTGCACAAAACAATGCCCCAGTAGTTTGTTCTTTAATTATTCGCAAATTATTTAAATCTTTTTTAAATTTCTTTACTTTCAGGAAAGTCCGTAGTTTGGTTTGTATATTTTTAATCTAACTAATATTTCAGAAATAAACATTAACCTTTACATTTTTCTAACAAATTAACTTCCTCGCCATGCAATCAATGAAATATTTCATCATGAAACTAAGTGGCGCCGCCCTGGTGGCAGAAGAAGTCGTGGATGCTCTCAATCTGAATAAAAATTATGTCACAACTGTGAAACGCGCGGGCGCGGGCGTTGGCTAGGCTAGACTGGCACGGTAAATATGCCACGCAATTACTATTACTGTTTTATGCAATTTTTTTTTTATAGAATAAGGGTGACAAACGAGCACACAATCCACCTGATGGTAAGTGGTTGCTGTGGCCCATAGACATCCACATCTATCTTCGTTCGCGAATTATAATGCAGATACGTTGTCAGCCGTGAGGACTAAGATAGAATGCCTCTTTTCCAGTAAAATGGGTCTCCGGTTCTCTACACTCACCATACGAAACACAGCAGCATTAAGCTGCTATTTTACGCTGGTATTCTGTGAGAGCGTGTTCCGTTCCCGGTCGAGCCGACCCATTCGTGCTACAACTATACTATTAATATAGCTGCAGCATGGCTCTACTACGTAAAAACCGTCCACTGCATTTCAGTCTTCTAGACACTAAAACAGGTTTTGTAACTCGAGCTGAAAGGTTTCGGGACTTTGGATTAGAGCACGAGGGGTACGGAGCGTTGACTTAATTAGACGACACCTCTCCAACTTAATATTTAGGTTCAGTGTGGCTCTAAACATTCGGTGATCGCTACCAGTTTTCGCGATCGCGATCACTAAGACATCACTGAACAGTTGCCGTCTGGTCGTCATAATGAAGTCAATCTCATGTTTTGTGGAACCGTCGGGGCTCGACCAGGTTCACTTCCTGTGAGGCCGCTACTGGAAGAAAGAGTTCATCATAAAGATTCCTTCTTTCTCCATGAAGTCGGCCAGCTTCTGGCTTCTTGGGTTCCGTTGCCCTATTCCAAATTTCCCTACCTTCAGCTCACCGTTCTCTCTTGTGCCTAGTTTTGCGTTGAAGTCTCAACACCGTATAGTGAGTTTTGGAGGAACTCATGGCTCTAGATATATCCTCATACTTTCCTCCACCTCCTCTTCGGGATGTGCCGAGGTTGGTGCGTAAACCTGTATGATCTTCAGCGAATACGGTTTAGTGATTCTGAGTATAAAGTACGCAGCCCTCGTCGACAAACTCTCAATCTTTACAACGTTGTTAACGAGAGATTCGTGGACGATAATTCCGTTACTTCCTTGGAACAGATGGTCCCGGTGATAGAACAAGTTGCCGGATTCGAGGATTACTATGTCCTCCACCCCTCTCTTCGGACCTCAGATAATCCTATAATATTCCAGCGCAACTTGTATATCTCTTCTTCCAGCTCCAGGATCTTCCGTCAGTCCTCAGGGTGCGTGCGTTATATGTTGACAGGTGGAGTCACCTTAGGTGGCAGCCGAACCTCCACCGGAGATTCTTAGCACCCCTTGTCCGCCAAACAATGGTCGCCACCGTAGCCAGGAATAGCGGGGCCGCCGGGGACTGGGGGCCGTCTCTTCGTAACTCTAATCATGTTATAAATATATATGTAATATACCCCATATTGCCATAGTTGCCACGCTTGGCGAGCAGGTTGACAATCGCAGTTTTTTTTATTTTTGTTTTGCTTTTACCAGAAAAATGCTGCTGCATATTTTCTGCCTCAGTTTCCCTCCGTCGCCTCTTACGACACGCACGGGAAGATATGGGTTAGTTAGTAGGTATTCTTACCCGCCACAACACGGGGAGTCACGATAAACTAATTCAAATAGCTATTGTTTTTGTTCATTAATGAATTTTGTTAGTTCTTTTTGATACTTCTGATTCTTGCTAAATTGTAAAAAGTGGATATCTATTATTGGTTCTATGTAAAGACATATATTATACAAGAATAATGTGTATCAGAAAGTTAACCTGTTTCCGTTGGTGCGCGCACACGTGCCCGCAGGCACAGCGCGGGACGCTCGCATTCGCTAGCGGGTTGCCCGCCAACGCCAGTAGCCGCTTCAATCTGGTTTAATAAAAACAATCAAATTATCAAACACATACATATATTTAACAAGCTTCCAGAATAATGTAATGCTATGAATTATTAATCAAAAGAAATTTAAGTCAATGGCTCCTTGATCGATGTTTTTATTCCGTAAAAGACTTTTCTGACGTATAAAATAGATTAGGTACTTAAAAAACAGTATATGTATATTTATTTATTTATTTGTTTTATTCTTTATAGAAACAGAAACAGGAACTTTTTTATTCAATAGAGATTATAAATAATACTTATTGAAAGTCACTCTTTTGTTTGATTACCCCTGGTTTGGAAAAAACCTCTGTCCTGGGAAGAACCAACAAGAAACCCAGCGGGACTTTTTTTTATGTTTTCATTTCATTCTATTTTATCTCATGGCAAGCTTTGGTTACACTAAAATCATTTTTAGTAGTTAAAAAGAATTTTATGAAAACTGGGATTATTGAAGAACAAATTTTTTTTTCTGTAATCTAAGAAATAATGTAACAAGTGCTATACCATTTTATAATCCTTATTAAATACGTTAACTTTTAAGGTTACTTGCTAAACTGGCATAGCACATTTTTTTCAGTACAGTCAGTTAAAGTTGGGCGAAGTATTAATTTTTCATTCTTGGTTCGGATAAATGTGACATTTTCTTCTAAGATGGAGCAGTTAGCTAAGAATTAAAAACAACAGGTTACACAAGCACTACCCAAGATTACACAAAAACAAAAATCGATAAAAAGTAAAGATTTGTAGTTAAAGGAGCTAAAAAACCACCACATGTAATTTTAAAAATGCATGACTACGATTTTTTTTTAGATTTTTCTGGTAACTATTATGATTTGTCCTATCACCCGATTCCGGTTTGACTTTGACTTTTGGGACAACCTGTATAACATGATCTGCTGAACTAGTGCAAATAATGTTTAGCCGTGAATCTTCGGTGTCCGCGTTATGGTGAGTTGGACCAGATGGTAGTATGCTGAGTTCTGCTGAGTTCAAGATAGCTTAGATTTTGCGACTCTGAGGGAAATCCTTTGGTGAGTTAGTGTTGAAGTCACCCATTATTATAATAAGTTTGTAAATTGTGCTGCCCAAAACTGTCGGAAATGAGAGGAGGCCAGTGCCTAGCAGTGGGAATGTATATAGACTGTAACTTTAACTTTTAACTTTAAATTGTGCTGATGGAGTCAATCACAGATTAAATATGGGAAAAATAATCAGTTGGAAAAGTTTACCCGTAAACAATTACAAGCACGACCCTCAAACCCTTAATATCTATTTCTAGAAATAGGTACTCAGCAGATCCTCTAAACTCCGATGGTGATGGCAGTCTAAAAATATCCACTACCCCCATATCATCCCGTGTGTGTCGTGAGAAATGACAGAGGGAAATAAATCAAGAGATGGGCAGCAGCGTCTTCCTAACAACGACTAAAAACTGTGGTTGCCAACCCGCTTGCCAAGCGTGGCAACTACGGCGAAATAGTCCTCTGTAAGGCAGTCTATGGGGGAGGCTTATGATCACCGGTGGATTTTTTATAGGCTGTAATGGATGGAATAGATGCATGAATGTCTGGTTCGAGTTTAACTCATTGTCCGAATCTTATATAAAAAATTATAATTCATCTTAGTACACATAGGACCGGAAGGGAGAAGCCATACCCTTTTTGTCCTTATACATAACTGTCTGTCAATTTTTGCGGGGGGATAACTGCGCATATTAAAACAATCGTCTGTCACTACGAAATTTACACATAACAATTAAAACAAAATACTAACAATTTCACACACACATAGATACATTATAGCACTGTATATATACGTGGTAAAGCCAAGCTGTAGCTATATTAATAGTATAGTTGTGATGTATAAAAAGAATGACTAGATATAATATATTCCATACTACTAAGTTTGTTACTAGGATATAAGTATAATAATTCGATTTTACTATTTGCATGTCTTAAAATTAATCTTAAGTTTACACATTATAAAATCACACAAAAAACACTTTAACTCTCGAACGCCCAATATACACACTTCCTTACATTTTACTTATTACTACTCGTACATTTAACTATTTTAATACTTACCCTCAGACTATATTTTTTATTACAGCTACCTATAAAACTGGCCATGTACCGATAAAATATTTACTACTAGCTGTTTCCCGCGACTTCGTTCGCGTGTTAGGGTTTTTATGTTTCTGCGCGGAACCCTGATTCTTTTTCTAAAATAAAAGTAGCCAAAGTTACTCCTTATGAAATCAGCTATCTGCCAGTAAAAGTTCTGTCAAAATCGGTCCAGCCGTTTCGGAGATTACCCGGAACAAACAGACAGACAGACAGACAGACAGACAAAAATTTTAAAAATTGTATTTTAGTTATAGGTATCATATTTACTTTCATATGCATTTAGTAAAAAACTGTAATTTTGACATTACAAACAGACACTTCAATTTTATTTATTTGTATAGATGTTACATTATGATAAAATACATTAGGGAAACCATAAACAAATATCACCAGAATCTATACAAATTCTGTGTTATTAGTTCCATTATTTTTGATGATGGATAGTCCTTTGATTATGTTAAAAGAAATAGACGATACCGAAATTGCAAATTCTGTATCTTGCGATATTGAGGATTTGAATAAATTCATATGTTTGAATAAAAAAGACTTGACAGTTATCACGCAGAACATCAGAAGTGTTTATAAAAACTTAGACAACTTGCAATTAACACTATCTAGTCTTACCTTTGAAGTAGATCTGTTAATTCTAACAGAATGCAGGCTTGATAACAATAAGCATCTGCCACAAATTACAAATTACACATCGTTTGTTACTATGCAACATCTTAACCAAAATGACGGAGTAACAGTTTACTATAAAAATAATCTTAAACCTAAGATAAAAGAAATAAAATTAGAGCATGCATCTTGCTTACAAATAGAAATCTTTAATAATATTATATTAGGTATATACAGATCACCCTCTAATACAAATACTGAAAAATTTACTGAATCTTTGCGACAACATCTCAACACCATTAAAAACAATCAAAATATAATTATTACTGGAGATATCAACATAAATCTTATTCCAAAACCTAATGAACTAAATAGTGAACAAAAGAATAGAATTAACTATCTAGATGTCCTTTCTACTTTCGGCTTGTTACCGGGACATACAATTGCTACCAGAGAAAATAGTTGCCTGGATCATGTTATCCTTAAATTAAATAGAAAGAAGACACAAGCAAATATAGCAGTAATAAATACATCCATCACCGATCACTATATGGTGTTCTTTAGTTTAACTAAAATTAAAGAAATAAAAACTTCTCCGCGAACAAAAATATATATCGATTTTAATAAGGCGGTTAATAGCCTAGCTAATAAAAATTTATCTATTTTACTATTATGCGATGATCCTAATAGAATTGTTGAAATGTTAATAAACAAAATTACAGAATCTCTACATGAAAACACTAATACTATCCGTATTCCTAAAAGTAGACGTACCATTAAACCCTGGATAACTACAGGTGTGCTCAGATGCATTCAAAATAGGAATAAAATGCAAAAACAACTTAAAAACAACCCTTTCGATGAAATTTTGAGAATAACCTATAAAAGATATCGCAATTAATGTAACAACTGTATTAAAAAGTTAAAACGTTCATATGAAAGAACACTGTTATTAGAAAAAAACCCTAAAATCTTATGGAATAATATAAAAAATATTACACATACTAAGGAAAATAACTAATAATGCATTATTAGACATAGAATCAAGCCCTACTCAATCAGTTAATACAGTCAATAATTTTTTCGCAAATATTGGGCGTAAGCTTGCCGATGACATTCAAAAGAACACAGCATACGATCACAATATACATATTGCAGCACACTTAATTAATAACCAGCTCTCATCTTTCGCCATCGTAGATACTGATCCTAATGAAGTTCTTAGTATACTCATGAACTTAAAATCCGATAGCACTCCGGGTTATGATAACATACCCACAAAATTTGTGAAATTGGCCAGTTCTTTATTAGTGCCGATAGTTTGTCACTTGGCTAACCTCTGTTTTTCTAAAAGTGTATTTCCAGCCTTCCTTAAACGTTCTATTATTACACCTGTATACAAAAATGGGAGCAGAGATGATATAAATAATTATAGGCCAATTTCCATCTTACCAGCTTTTTCCAAAATCTTAGAAAAATTAATTAATAACAGATTAATACGGTATTTAGATAAATATAATATTCTATCGCAAACACAATATGGATTTAGAAGAGGAAAAAACACACAGAACGCTGTCATAGATCTAACTACATATATTGTTGATCACCTTGACCAAAACAAAAAATGTCTTGCTATATTTTTGGACTTAAAAAAGGCATTTGACACCGTCTCTGTTCCCATGCTTGTTAGGAAGTTGGAAAAGATCGGTATAAGGGAAGCCCAACTAGAATTAATAAGAGATTATTTAAGAAACAGAACGCAAAGCACTAGAATAGGCAATTATGTCAGTAATGACCTTCAAATAACCTTTGGGGTGCCTCAAGGCAGTGTACTAGGCCCTACCTTATTTCTCATTTATATTAATGACCTCTATAGATTAAAACTTGACAATGGTAAGATTTATTCATATGCGGACGATACTGCTATCGTATTCAAGGGTAAATCGTGGGATGAAGTCTACGATACAGCCGAATTTGGACTGTCCAAATTGCGAACTGGCTCGAAATAAACTTGCTTACCCTAAACACGTCTAAGACTAAATATATATGTTTTTCCATTAACAAACGGTCACAACCCATAACACACAATCTCAAAATACACAACTGTGGTTTGCGTAACAATTGCACGTGTCCTACTATAGAAAAAGTAGCTAGCACTAAATATTTGGGTGTTATAATAGACCAAACACTTACATGGCATTCACATATAGAAGCAACTAATAATAGGTTACGAAAACTTATTTGGATCTTTAAGACCCTAAGACATGTCGCAACTCATAAATTATTAAATCAAATATATGCTGCACTAGCCCAATCGATTTTAACATATTGTATACCAGTTTGGGGTGGTACTACGAAAACTAAACTCCTACAACTAGAACGTGGTCAACGATCATTAATAAAGGTCATGTACAATAAATCATACAGATTCCCTAGAGAAGAACTTTACTCAGTTAGTGGTTTACTAAGTGTTAGAAAGTTATACATTTTAAACTTGTTGTTAACAAAACATAAAACAACTTTCTACGACTGCAAAACTAGTAATAGACGAGGAAGAGCTTTTGAATTAACTCTAGTCAAGACAAATTTCACCAATTTAAAAGACAGGCTGGTTATTTATACAATGTAGTCAACAAAAAACTAAACATTTATTCACTGAATTCTAATGAGTTCAAAAAGACAGTTACAGAATGGCTACTGAAACTTAAGTATGATGAAGTCGAGGAATTACTAAAAGTTATTAAATAAATTTTACAAACGCCGACAAACACACACATGTGTACATATACACACGCAAACACACACACACACACACACACACGCACACACGCACACGCACACACGCGCGCTCACACACACACACACACACACACACACACACACACACACACACACACACACACACACACACACAGACACACACACTCACACAGAATCGCGCGAGTGAGCGCACGCACCCGTCAACTCACACTCACATAAAACTCGCACACTTATGTTTATTAATCATCATTATATAAATTTAAGCTTAGTTTCTTGTATTTCTTTAATTAATCTATTTTGTGTTTATTTAATTCTTGCTATAGAAGAGCGGGGCATCCTGCCACAAGTATATATTTACTTAAAAGGATGTTCCACTTACTCCCATACCTATATAATGTATGATCTTTTTAAAGAAATAAACAATTTTTCATTTTCATTTTCATTTTTCAGTTGTAGCACGAATAGGTCGGCTCGACCGGAGAAGGACCACCCTCTCACTGAATACCAGCGTAATGCTGCTGTGTTTCGTATGGTGAGTGTAGAGAACCGGAGACCCATTTTACTGGAAAAGAGGCATTCTATCTTAGTCCTCACAGCTGACAACGCATCTGCATTTTAATTCGCCAACGAAGATAGATGTAGATGTCTATGGGCCACAGCAACTACTTACAATCAGGTGGACTGTGTGCTCGTTTGTCACCCTTATTCTATAAAAAAAAAACATTATCTTTCGGAAACACCGATAAATCGCATAGAGACTCGGATCAGTCGCTCGACCGATTCGCATATTATATGAGGGACTTACGTTTGCGGCAGCTTAGGAAGGGTTGATGTGAAAGGAGACGAAGAGTTTTTCCTATATCACTTTTATTTTCTAACTTACAAGCTAAATTAACTACTATAACAATGTGTGTTCACAGGAATAATGGACAACCTTAACATTTAAACTTTGGTTTTTATACTATGTTGAATATTCTTAAGTCACGTAAGTAAATTGAGTCACATTTTAAAGACGTGCTGCTATTTGCTTAGCAGGTGCTGTATGGTAGGGGTCTTCTGGATGGTATGCAAGGTATATGTAACCATCGTAGCGAGCAGCCTCTGTTGGTAAACAAATCCAAAACAACACGACCGTTATCATTGTAATTTTAAAGTTTTAAAAGAAGTAAATAGCAATAATGTGATTAAAATTATTTATATATGAAAGGAACGCCATCTTTTTGTAAATTTGACGTAACAGATTTAATTGTGCAGCAAACGATTGAATTTTTTTTGTTGGACGTCGATTAAGCCGCGCAACTAGATTCGTTCTAGTGAGAAGTGCGGCTGCGGCAACTAGTTTTATTGCACACATAGGACCGCGTGGACCTATACTTCGACAGAGGGGAACGCCTGCGTATGGTTACTCCCCTCCGATCCAACGGCGGCCCTTGTTGCTCTATGGCAGCAGGTATACATTACACTATTAGAAGCGTTGTTAGAGCTGCACTGACCTGTCACTGACTTGGTTGAACCCACTTTCGGGCGGTGGTGCGGTGGGCCGGTTGATCAGCTTGGACACCAGCTTCAGGGTCCCACAGCCTAGAGCTGCTGGCTTGTGCTCCGGGGACGCCTGCTGCTCATCTGGAAGTATGATTGAAGGCGACACCGGGCAAAGATTAGAATTGTCCCACAACACAATAAGAAGTTAAGGATTCCTAATGTTAATTTAAGTCCTGCTGGGTTTTGGATTGGATGAAACGGGACGATGGGTTATTTTACGAATGCAAATAGTGGCAAAAAGATTTTTTCTATTTATATTTATGTAAAAATCGTACGTTTTTCAATTATACACAGAGCATGTAAAATCGTATTTATTACAATGATTAAATTCGGCAACTTACGACGACAAAAAAAAAACTGTCGTTTTGTTTGAACCTAATTTTGATTTATAACTGGTTTTTTTTCCAGAATCGTTCTGTCCTGTAAATGCGTCGTAAAGGAAATTGTATATTAATTATATATAATTGTTGATGCTAAGCTGGGAGCAGCGCAAAGATTTCCCCATATTAAGCCCTGGGTGTCACCACCAGAAAGGTAAGGAAGACCCTGACCCTAAAACTCAAAATAAAAAGCTGCAGTTGCAAACCCACCTGCCAAGAGTGGCAGCAATAGCAAATATCCCCTATATTAAACAATCTATGGGTAAAGAATATGTTCCGCAGTGGATTTTTGATAGGCCTAATGAATAAAGCTTGACAAAGTTTATAAATGTGAAACGTTCTTTGACTTAACAAATGCATTTGGCACTTTTTCTTTCTCATACCTTAAAAAACTAGATAATCTAGAAATACGAGTAAATATTACCATAATATAATTTATTTAAATCATAGGAGGTAAGGTATTAGAAAAAAATGAACATAAAAAACAATCCCGGTATAAGGAAGTTGATGTTATGTTCACAGTTTCACAAGGTAGCGTTTCAGGTCCAATTTACTATATTAAATGGTCACGTACATTTAAATAATATACAAAATGTAACATAATTAACGCACATCCTGAAAGTAATTTGTTCAGAATCGTTTACTGAATCGATTTCTATCATTTTTAATATTTCATATAAGGTAATTTTTTATCCAAGAAATGATTAATACTACGTAAATTACAGTCACACTAAACCTGTACACTCAAAACAAACTGAAATGGACCGTAACTCAAGGCAATAAGACTTTTGAATGAAGAAAGTGCAGTTTTATTTGTATTAATACAAATTCCCTCATTCAATACCGAATAAAGAAAAATTAACCTTATTTGCCGACTTTTTGATAACTTTTTGATAAGCTTACAGCGACCGCTGGATCGGTTGTGGCGGTCTTGTCCAGTGGCCTCCCAGACAGCTGATTTGATGCCTCTTGACTTTTTTGTGGGGACGTATTAAATCAATAGTTTATTTTAGTGAGACAAAAAGTGCCGAGGACCTAAAAAAATAGTGAAAGCTTTTGGAATAGTGCAAAATGACACTGAAGTGCTTTCTATATTAAAATATTAATTAAGAAAACGGCCATTAAAATGTATTGAACAAGGTGGTGGACATTTTGAAAGTGTATTAAAAATACAACGTTCCATGAGCGTTTAGGCTATCAGTAAGTTAAGTATTTGATTTTATAAATTATTGTAAATATCTTGATTCACATCTTTTAAACACGCCGTCTTTGAATTATGTTGTCGTATCGCCTCTTATTTTTAATAATTCATTATTATTTACAATTACAATTAAAATGTTATGCTAATGTAACATTTTGTAACGAATATTGCTTATTGATTTTGATTGATCAATAAACAAAATTATTCAAAGTCGACAGTCCAAAGCCTGAAAAGTGCGATGGAAAGATGCAATCAAATGTTTATTTACTAGACTTACATAAACAACTCGATACTCGGAGTTCGGACATCGATTAATGCTCATAGGTAGGTATTTTTTAACGTGGTAGAGCCACGCGGCAGCTTTTGCTGTCGCACGGATTGGCCGGTTCGAACCGAGGTGGTACCACGACCTCACAGAATACCAGCGTGAAGTAGAGGTTTACCTCTGCGTTTGGCTTGGTGAGTGCAGGTGGCCGGAGGCACTTTTTACTGGAAATGAGGCATTCCATCTTAGTCCTCACGGGTGACAACGCATCTGCATTTTGATTCGCAAACGAGGATAGATGTAGATGTCTATGGGCCGCAGCAACCACTTACCATCAGGTGGACTGTGTCCTCGTTTGTCACCCTTATTCTATATAAAAAAAATTTACGTAAACAATCGTGTATTGTCGGCTTTTTTCGGCACTAATACCTACAGTTGTGTCAAGCGGCGGCGACGTTAACCCGTCTCGAACGCGAGGAAATACCTATTAGGCTAGCAATAACCTCATACCTATACCTACGTGTGCGACTGTGTGCGTTCGTGGATTTGTACTGTGATCACAACATTCTTCCGAAATTAGTATAACTAATTTAATAAATAATCAATGCTTAAACATGTTTAACTAAAAAGTCGGTGTATGTATTATAATTATAATATACTAATTGGGGTGTCTGAGGGTGTGCGTTAATTACGTTACAAGTTGTATTAAAAAAATCTTATGAAGAAAGGTAAGCCTATATTTGTTCTACTCCAGGTCACAGTTTTACACTTATTTTTGAAAGGGTTTTAAAGTAAAGAAGTGTCCACCGCGCTGCTCCAATGCGTTTTGGCAGACTTCACGTCTTAGATTTTTTTTAATTTCTCAGAAATGCTCCTTTCCTCACGATGTTTTCCTTCACCGCCGAGCACAGTAAAATGTTAAAAATATTTACTCACTTTTTCTCTCGTCGCCCGATATTCCATCATTACTATCTTGACTGAATGTATTCTTGGGAGAAAAAATATCTGTGTCACTTTCTCTCGCTTTTTCTTTCTCATCTTCAGTAGTAACTTCAATCCCTTTATCAAGAATCTTGTCTATTTTCTCTTTTTTCTCCGTATGTTTATCATTGTCTAAAGTGGAAGGTACTTTTTCCGTGTCAGTGTTTTTCTGTGCTTTAAGCAAGGGTTGTGGTAATGGTGGAGTGGGTTCCGCCCACCAATAATCTAACTCAAGTTTTGACCGGGAGCCAAACTAAAAATAGCATATAAATTCATTTTAGTGCTTAATGGAAAATTTGTTTAGTGCACAACAAATTTACTTCAAAGTTTCTAGGAATGTATCGCGAAACCCTTATCTAATTAAAGGCAGGTTCCTTCGTCGAATTAGAGATATAAACACGAAGATGGAAAAAATGAATCCTGAATGAGGATATTAACTGCATCACAATATGGATATTTATAGTAATATGTCAATGAATAGGGGAAGATTTGATGAAACATGGAGGCATTCGATGGATATACGTGGCCCTCGTGTTTTTATAGAATAAGGGTAACCAACGACCACGTAGTCCAAATGGTGGTAAGTTGATGCTGTAGCCAAGTTAATACTTTATTTTTAACGAAAAGATATTACATCTCAAACTGACTGCCTCGTTGGTCTAGTGGTTGTAAAAGCTAATCATGAAGTCCCGGGTTCGAATCCCGGGTTAGGCAAAAAAAATCAGTTATTAAGTTTTTTTTGTCAAGAAATTCTCAGTAGCTGTCTGGACGCACGCACGCACGCACACACATACACACGCACGCACACGCACGTGCGCGTTTATATATAAGCCCCTTTGGCACGAATATTATCAGTTTTATTATTTCAACTTTTATAATTAATTAATTATGTAAGGTCATGCAAACAGTATTTATGAGAGTGAATGAATAGAGGATGCACCTATGCTTGTGCATACATTCGGTGTTCGGGCATTATAACCTGTCCCGCGCAGATGGCTAGTCTCTGTTGAGGCTAGCCGCCGTGACCAAAATTCGGTTTGGTTCTCCAGACCGAATTTTGGTTTTATTATTATTATATTACATCTCGGACAAAATAAAATAAAACCTTATCGTTTTAACCTCTAAGCATAATTATTATTAGTGTAAAAATTATCAAATTATATACAGGGTTATTTTTCAACGAGTAGCCAAATTTTATACTTCAGTTTAAATATATAAATAATGATATACCGTAATTGCAGTTTTTGCAATCTTTAATAAAAAATACTTTTATTTGAAATTATCCCAAATTGAATGTGATTTATGGGCAACAATCACGCGTACGCGCGCTCCTCTGTGTGCGATTCAATTCACAACGTTTATGCCTACCGAACAACCCTAACGAATGAGTGCAAAAAAGTAGTAAAATAGTAGGCGTTAGATCTTTATGAATGACAATCAGTTAAAATAGTGCATTACCACGCATTCTGAATTTAAAAAATAAAAAGTACAAAATGATTCAGATATTTTTTTAATTAATTTTTCTTCATCATTCATTATATCACTTTTACTGATATCTGAACCTTCTATGTAAATATGGCCGTATATTGCAAAATAACCTTGTATATAAAATATATCTCTTTTATCTCTAGGATAAATTTACACAGCTTACTTTTTTCAAATCACTTACCATAAGATATAGGTCGCCAATAGTCAGGTCCCCTGCATCGTAAATGCTCCAGCCTTTTCTGACCTGCTTGATGGCCGTTTCTATATCAATATCAGATTTCTGTTCTTCTTCCATCTTTGCAGGTTCCTGTTCGCATTTGATCTCTTCATTTTCCTTTCCCAATACAAGGGTGTACAAACTGCCACCGCGTTTCTTAGGCCTTATGCGAAATTTTACCTACAGGACGACGTTATTTACTTTAATAATGTTAATGTTCAATAGTAATAATATTTTAGCGTTTTACGTTATTTTTATTATAAGTATCTTAATAAATTTTATAAAATACTCTAAAGCTTTAAATTCACATACAAAATAGACTTTAAATTAAAACAGAATAATGCTTATTTTTGTTCATCTTTAAATATTGAGGAATGGTTCTAAGACGTTATTATCTGTGGGATGCAATCCTGTCAACTCGAGCTTGGGGTTCTTCTTCGAAGTGTGCTAATTACCTGCCCCCACAGCACCTTAACCTCACTAATGAGGTTGTAGCGAGACCAAGTCGTCAGCCGTCACACCAGATGGTGTGGCGCGGCCAAGATTAACCAGCCGTACCACAATCCGCCGGCCAGATAAGGTCGGATTTCGAACAAAGCAGTCACCTACTCTCAGGGACGGTACCTCCTTTCTCTATTTTCCTCTGGTAGTTAGAATTATAATACATTCGTGTACAATAATTATACAACGACTAAGAACGACTCGAACCTACGATTTAACCTTGACAATCTTTGTATTATTATATCCTAATAACATCTATTATATGGCATCATTGTAGTGCGTGGTGCCTGTGGGGCACTGAGACGTAGTGCTTTAGATAGGTAAGTTAAGCATAAGAGTTACTTTTCAACTTCGGGTATATTTACCGCGTAGTCATATTTTGTAGGCAATAGCAGATATTCCCATCAGATGTCTAAATACCTACATAATAATGAGTCATTCGTCATTAGTTTATTTGGTACGGAATGACTGTCCATAGTGGACTCATGTAAAACGTCTGTCAGAAAAATCTAAATGGTGTAATCCGCAATCTATCCAGCGCAGATGGTTAGTTTCCGGTGAGACGGGCCGCCGTCATCGAAATTTGGGCATTATACTTGTAGTCGCTTACTGTATTAAGAACTTGCTTACGATGAAATTTAATAATATTTCATTGTGGATATTAATGTCACTGTGTAGTGGCGGCGTAAAAGTATCTATTACCCCATCCTGTGGGTGTAATAAGAGGCAACAATGGGAAACTGAAACAGAAGATGACCAGCAGCATCTACCTGATAACCACTCAAAATAATTAAAAACTGCTGTTGCCAACCTACCTGCCAAGCGGCACTATGGCTATGGGGGTTTATGTTCAGCAGTCACTTTTATAGGCTCTAATGAATGAATGACGTAATAAATGATTTACCTATTCATAAATCAAAGAAAAAATTACTTACAATAAACGGGAACTTCAGTAATAAAATTCTTAAAAATATTGTACTTAAATCTTTTAAAAAGTATAATAAGAATTACCTTCAAATTTTTAAACTTCCTCCCCTTTCCGTTTTTATCCACTTTACCGTCACTTTCGTTATCCGTGTCGCTTTTGTTAAACTTTTCGTCATCTTCTAGTTCAGAAAAACTATCCTTTTCCTTTTCTGACATAATATCTTTATCTCTTTCCGGTTCCCTATCTATATCTTCTTCGGCAGTCTCCTCGGCCTTTATCTCTTTTTCGTCTTCTGTACTTGGCTTTTCTTCATCTTCTTGTAGATGTTTGTAGCTCGCCATTAGCTCTATTCCATCTATTGCTGTTTCGTCTATGTGTACTACTTTCTGTGATTCAGAGTCTTCAATTTTGATTTTTTTACTTTCTACATCTTTCTCTGAAACGCTATCCTTTCTTTGACGTTTTGGGGTTCTTATTTTCGCTAAAACCAATTATTTAAAATGAAAGTATCATGTCGTTTTGTATCCATATCGGAAAATGTGGAAGAATATGCCATATTTTACTCCAAATATCAACTTCACCTGCAAGCGGTGCATCCTGCCGATAGTCGGACGCCGACTAACTTTATAGCGACCGACTTATGGCAGAAAATCTATCCAAATACGCTAAACTTAAATTTCATAGACTGGTCATAGAATGCATCAGATTTTATTAAAAATCGCATAAGGTTAGAACTACATTAGCTCTACGTATGCCCCATACGGATAGAAAATATATAACATATATAGTGACTTGACACGATGAAGGATTAAATAGTCAAACTGATTAACTGCTTTATTAAAATCCTAAATTGTATACATCTGAAGATATGAAAATCAGTCAATGCTTGCTGAACAGGTGTTAAGATAATAAAATGCAAATGCAGACATTTCTGGTATTGAAATATCTTAGAAAAACTGACAGTGCCAGGAATATAGTATGTACAAAGTTCGCAGCATTTTTTACAAGAGAAATTATTCGAATTGTACCTATTTGTAAACATGGTAGCTATGTAAATTAATCTTACTACAGACCAATTGCAATTTTATTTGATATTAATAAGATAGTTAAGAAAGGCATTGTTACTAAATTAGTATTTTCCTGGAAAATTATCATGTAATCCCAGACACTCACGGATTACGGAAGAATATCTAAATTGACAGATGATGTTAATAAGCACCTAAACAAAAGGAAATATGTTAAAATCTTGTTTGTAGACTTCAACAATCGAGACGTTGGACCACGAGCTCCAACGTACGTTTCTTCCATATTAAAACAATATTTTTAACTTACAAATTTTGATGCATAAACATACTAAAGAATTTTTCTTATTTTGTGAGAAAAATTGTTACACGTTCTTCAAATTTATTGCAACGCAGATATAATCTTAAGATTTAAAATATGAGAATTTTTTAAAAGATAAAAAGAGTCATTAACAAATTATCATTTACAGCATAATATTATTTTTACTTATTATATGCTAGTGTTTGAATACAAACCCACCTGGTGGCAAGTGGTGGTCACCTCAGATAGTAAAATAGAACTTACCATTGCCATCTTTGTCCCGTGGCAACGACCCCATCCTTTCCAAGTAGGACGAGAAACAAATCTTCTGGCTAGAGAGGGGCTCGCTGGGACTTACAACTGGGATGTGAATTTCTGCACCCGGACGCGGGCCTAAGTGAAGCTCAAGCTTCTTCGGACGGAGTTGTTCTAGAGATAACATGGAAGACAATTTTTTATTTATTAAATGCACTTTATAATAAGGGATTTTTGGTTATCAGTGATTCAATGTCAGTGACTACTTAAGTATACTATTTCTTTCTAATTCATGCCAGAAGGACTTAACATATTGTACAACAAATTTTGATTAATAAATCAACTAGAAACAAAATTACTTTTAATCTTATTTATTTGTTAATTGATCGAGCAGTGGTGGTGTTGACAGTGTAATGTCGGTTTAAGAATAACCATTAGCCCATACCGTTCCACAGGTGTTATAAGAGGCGACAAACATACAAGCAGCTGGGCAGTATCGTCTAAAATCTAGAAAATAAATATTTTCGGTTGCCAACTCGTCAGCCAAGGATAGCAAATATGACAAATATCCGCCTTATGAGATGATCCACGAGGAAGCCTGTGTTCAGTACTGGAGTTATGTATTGATGGATAGATCTTATTAATACTGGCTAATTTACGCAAAGCAAGTTTAAGTTTACTACTATTATATGCCGAAAAACTTTTTTTACGTGGTAGAGCCATGCTGCAGCTATATTAGTAGTATAGTTGTAGCACGAATGGGTCAGCTCGACCGGGGAAGGACCACGCTCACACAGAATACCAGCGTAAAATAGCAGCTTAACGCTGCTGTGTTTCGTATGGTGAGTGTAGAGAACCGGAGACCCTTTTTACTGGAAACGAGGCATTCCATCTTAGTCCTCACGGGTGACAGCGTATCTGCATTTTGATTCGTAATTGAGGATAGATGTAGATGTCTATGGGCCGCAGCAACCACTTACCATCAGGTGGAATGTGTGCACGTTTGTCACCCTTATTTTATAAAAAATCTTATCCTACAAAAAATCCTTTCAGCTCAAGTTACAAAATCGTTTTCATAGCCTAGAAGACTGCAATGAAGTGGACGATATGAATGACAAACTCGTGGAAACTGTTTATGCAGTCGGAGCTAAGTTTTGCAAAACCCGTCGCAGAAGAACACAAAAACACTCTGATCACACTCTCAATCTCATGGCTGTTAGACAGGAAATGAAGCTGCAGTCTTCAGTAGATTTAACAGCATACATGCAACTGAACACACAGATCTCCAAATGCATGCAACGAGACTTACGCAACTTCAGTACAGCTCGTATTGAAGAAGCGATCGAGCGGAACCAGGGCCACAAAGTCTTTGCCAGAGATGTGTCTGTCAGAAAGAGCCAACTGTCGAAGCTGAAAACCGAATGTGGCAGCATCGTTTCCGGGAGACCTGAGATTTTGAGTGAGATTGGGAGGTTTTATAGGCAACTGTATACGTCATCGATGGAACCATACGCAAGTGTGAGTAACGATCCAAGAGCAAGTCTTATTCGATACTATTCCGATGATATCCCGGACGTCAGTCTGAGCGAGATTAGAATGGCTCTCCAGCACCTTAAAAATGGCAAGGCCCCAAGCGAGGATGGAATTACGGTGGAGCTTCTGAAAGCGGGTGGAAAACCGGTACTTGAAGTCCTTCAGAAGCTTTTTAATTTCGTCCTTCATGGTGGCACTACACGGGAGGCGTGGAGCAGAAGTGCGGTGGTCTTGTTCTTCAAGAAAGCTCTCTTGAAGAACTACAGAACAATTTCCCTTCTGAGCCGCGTCTACGTGCTGTTTTCGAGAGTCATAACGAATCGTCTCCTGCCTCCCGAACAAGCCGGTTTCGGAAAAGTCTTTAGCACCATAGACCACAACATATCTCTCGGCAAATTGTACGGAAGACCGAAGAGTACAATCTGCCGCCTTGCCATCTTGTCTTGCGTTTGTGGACTATGAGAAAGCCTTAAATTCCGTCGAAATTAGGACGGTGCAGCAGTTCCTTCAGCGGTGCCAGGTTTGTACAGTAGGCCTACGATGGTTATCCGTGTACAGAACGAGAGTACGAAACCTATCCAACTGCAGAGAGGTGTAAGACAGGATGATGTTATATCCCCGAAACTTCACCGCTGCATTGGAAGACGTTTCCAAGCTACTGGACTGGAAAGGATACTGTATTAAAATCAATTGCGAGTACATCACTCACCTTCGATTTGCCGACAATATAGTCCTTATGAAAGAATCGCTGGAGGACCTAAGCACTATGCTCAATGACTTCAATAGTGTCTCTCAACGGATAGGTCTTAAGATGAACATGGACAAAACAAAAGTCATGTGTAACATCCATATCACACCTATGAAAGTAGTTGTTGGGAGGACTTACCTCGAAGATGTTCGAGTGTGTTTACCTGGGACAAATAGTCCGACTAGGTAAATCCAACTTCAAGGAATTCAACTGGACACATCTTCTCGTCAGGCATACCTCAAAAAGTCCAACCTTTCTGCTTCGCGTTCGAGATGTGCAATATGGCCATCTTTATATATATTATAATTCTTCCAACCATGTGTATGTGAATGAACTCATAAATCGATTTTGATAAAATTTTGTGTGTATGTGTTTTAGATGATTCGAGAATGGTTTCGATTCAAAGAATTGCACCCGGGATGTGGCGCTGTTCTCGAGATCGTCTAATTTAGTTTTATACCAACTTCAAAAAAGAGAAGGTACTCAATTCAACTGTATGTTTTTTTAATGTGTGTTACCTCATAACTTTGTTCTACGTTTTTTTTTTTTATAGGAGAGGGGACAAACGAGCATGCGGCTCACCTGATGGTAAGTGACTACCGCCGCCCATGAACAACTGCAACACCAGGGGAATCGCAGATGCGTTGCCGGCCTTTTAAAAAGGAGTACGCTCTTTTCTTGAAGGTCCCTAAGTCGTATCGGTCCGGAAAAATCGCTGATGGTAATCGATTCCACAAGGAGGTCGTGCAAGGAAGAAAACATCTTCTAAATCGCACAGTGGTGGACCGCCAATCATCCAGATGGTGTGGATGGTATCGGGAGTTCTGCCGCGATGTGCGTTCGTGAAATTTGGCGGCTGGGATTAATCCGAACAATTCCTCAGAGCACTCCCCATGGTAGATGCGAAAGAAAATGCAAAGGGATGCAACATCTCTTCGCAGTGCCAATGAATCGAGCCGATCGGAAAGGGCTCGGTCGTCGGCGATTCGAGCAGCTCTGCGTTGGATGCGGTCAAGTGGAAGGAGCTGGTACTGGGGAGCCCCTGCCCAGAGATGGGAACAGTATTCCACGTGAGGCCGAACTTGCGCCTTGTAAAGTTGCAGGCGGTGTGCCGGCATGAAATACTGTCCCGCCCTGCTGAGCACGCCAAGTTTTTTAGAGGCCAATTTGGCCTTCCCTTCCAAGTGACCACGAAACTGCACGTCACTCGATATGTCGACTCCGAGGATACCGATACTGGCTGAGGTAAGAAGGGGAGTGCCTTGAAACTGAGTAGATACGACAAAGGGGTTCTTTTTAGCGGTAAACGCGCAAACTTGTGTCTTCTGAGGATTAAACTGGACTAGATTTAGTCGCCCCCAATCCGAGACTTTGCTCAGCAAAGACTCGAACGTGAACCGATTTCGATGTTTTTTATTTGAAAGCTGGTGCTTCTCACGTAGTCCCATTAAATTTGATCAAGGTCTGACTAATAGTTTTCGAGTTATCCTTAATAATATATAATGAAGTCGGTTGTCCAACATTTATAATTTTAATTATTTTTTAACGTTACACTTGAATTTTCTCCTGTATCGTCGAGGCAGTTCACAAACATAAATTTCACAAGGACAAACATCCAAACTCAGAACAAATATTTGTATGCCATACAAATACTTGTTCTGTACGGAATTCAAACTCGCAACCCTTAGCGCTCATTGCTAAGTCTCTGCGCCACGGAGCCAAATGTTTATATGTACATTGCTTTTGTCGTGTGATTGCGCCTGTAAAAGAAACCGTCAACCAATTCTTTTCCGTGAGCGTCGTAAGAGGCAACCAAAGAGTATATAAACCACTACGTTTAGAGACCACTAAGATCAAGGTTTTCGATAGAACACATGGCGATTTAACTATCTCGTTCAACTGATAGGCGTCGGGGAGACGCGGCAAAGGTGCGACACTGATACTGCTATCGTTAATCCTCCTGGCTAAGCATAACAAGGAGAGATAAGCATATAAGGATTGCTACCGTCTGATTTTATAGCAATAGATTTAAAACGTCAATCACATACAGATAACTTGAGATAATGTTAGTGTGAGATACAATTATTACCTTGAACAATTACTCTGTCAGTCTCCAGATTTAGATGATTCTCTAAGTCATCCTCTTTTTCTTCTCCAATCCGCAATAATTCTTGGTCTTCTTCTTCCTTTGAATCTTCTGGCACCTTCGAAACTAAACCGTTCTCCGTTGCACTGTCTTCATTATAGTCGGTCTGAGTTTTTGAGTTAAGATGCAAGCGAACAACATGCGGGCTTAAATGTGTCTTATTAACTTTCAATAACACACACTTTGAGCACACAGTCCACTTGATGGTATGTAGTTGCTGTGGCCCATAGACAACTAGACGTACCCTCGGTTAAGAATCAAAATGTAGATACGTTGCCACCCCGGAGGAGTAAGATGGAATGCCTTTTTTACGAAAAGGGTCTCCGGTTTTTGACACTCACCATACGAAACATAGCAGCATTAAGCTGTTACTTAACGCTGGTATTCTGTAAGAGCATGATCTTTCCATTTTTAAACATTTATCCTATAAGTATAATATAGCTGCAGCGTGGTTCTACCACTTATGTATGTATGAATTCTCTTATGAGTTTATATAAAACATTGAAATAAGTCAATAGTAGAAAACATTTTTAAAAACAACTTTTATTTAAATGTTCTAAAAAGAAAAAAATAAACTTTAAATTAAATCAAACCTATCAATTTAATAACTAGCTGATACCCACGATATCGTTCGCGTTGTTGATATACTAACAAAGTTTTCCTGTGTGAAGGAAAAAACATGAAGGAGACAAAATTTCTTTGTAAAAAATGTTATTCATTCGTTGCTCCGTTTGTCGCTAAAATATATACAGGCTGTTCCAGTAATGGTGGATAATCTGGTACGTACGTGTTCGGTCGGGGGGTAGGTGGCCTCGGTTCCCTAAAAAAAACAATTCAATCCCGAACGGTTCGCGGTCTTTTCCATGTTTTATAAAATTCCGAAATTTCGTACTTATGCTCACATTTGTGGTCATCACGTCCGCAGTTTAATGCCTAGATCGGATTTTTTTCTTTTAATGTGTTCCCTAATAATGATGTTTCTAAATTACCCTTAAAAGTTTTCAACTACCATGGGTAGTATTTTACAAGACGGTACTAAACATAAGTTTAAATTTTTTACTTTATTTAACTGCTAAGTTTGAGCACCTGTGGTGAAAAAATAAACGTATAGGATCTGTGTGGCCAACCATTTAAAAAGTTTGCCTATATCATAAAGATTCTAAAACATTAGCATACCATGTACTTAATGTTATTACTTACTGAGCTATAGCCGCGAACCGTTCGGGACAGAATTTTCTTTTAGGGAACTCAGGCCACCTCCCCTCCGACCGAACACGTACGTACCAGATTATCCACCATTATTGGGACAGCCTGTATATTATCTGGGTTAGTACCATGTGAAAATCCAGTATAAAAATAGTTGTTTCTTAAAACATTAATAACTTTATATTAAATTAAGATATCGCAATAATTTCTTTTAGATATGGGACAAGTGTCTAAGAAATAAAACTTGGAAAACCTAATTCAAATCTATCTAGTAGTTTTTCCATGATGCTCGCACAACTGTAAAGCTCTATCATTTTATTTACATGCAATTTATATGATATGAAAGATTTTCACGAGGTTTACGTGTACAAGTTGTTGGTTTATTAGTGTGTGTGTGTGTGTGTGTGTGTGTGTGTGTGTGTGTGTGTGTGTGTGTGCGTGCGTGCGTGTGTGTGCGCGTGCGTGCGTGCGTGTGTGTGTATGTGTATGTGTGTGCGCGCGTGCGATGTGTGCGTGCGTGAGTGCGTGCGTGCGTGCGTGAGTGCGTGCGTGCGTGCGTGAGTGCGTGCGTGCGTGCGTGAGTGCGTGCGTGCGTGCGTGAGTGCGTGCGTGCGTGCGTACGTGTGTGCAGGTTTGCGCGAGTGCAAAGGATACTGTGCGCCAGCGGCGACGCAGCGCGGCGAGCAGCGCGCGCAGACGCGTGCGCGGCGGCAGCGCGGCGGCGGCGCGCGGGTTATGCGCGGCGGCCTGCACGCGCGCCCAGCCCGCCGCGCACCGCGCCCGCAGCGCCACAACCAGCCGCGAGCACACGCGCGCGCCGCACGCACGCTCTGCACGCACCATCACAAACGTTACTTACGTTACCACCAACTGCCATCACGTCACGACACCGCGCTTCTATACTATGCGAGACGCGGAGCGCCATGTCTCACGTCGTGAGAACGAGCACATTACTCGTACATATCTTCTTAATAACTGGCTTTACGGCTCTGGGATCTAGCCCTTCTGAGCCTGAAGTTACAATATATTATAATAATTATCCTTCATAGTATACTGCTTCACAATATGTTGATGCGTCACATTGTGCAGCCCTTGGGAGATTTTGACGGCAACTTGAGCCAGCAGATAGCTGACGGTTGGCGATGGTATCTCAAAACGCCTAAGTAGACAGACACCTTATTTTGAGAATTACATCACCATCAGAGCACTCGTTTCACAGTTTCCATTAATAGTTCACATACGCAGACACTTAATACACAAAATTGCACCACTTTTACATATCAAAGTCCACTTCAAACCATTATTTAAACAATAATACAGGAGCAGCCAACCGCCGCCGGTCAAGTTCCCGCCAAAACTTTACTCGTACATAACGTTCATAACGTTCTGCCGTGAATCGAAACGCAGCAGTGACAAATAGCCCGGGCTTATCAAAAATTTGAATTTTGAACGGACGAATAATCGGGAATAACAGCTCTAGACTTCAACATACAACATCATAGTGCCGGGCGCACGTACCTGCGATGTGGTTAAGGCGGCGCAGCGCGCGGCACATGGGCGTGCGCACGCGCAACGTGCGGCCGCGCGCGCGCACCGCCATGCTGCCGCCGCGCACCATCTCGCCGAGCCGTGCGCACGTCTTCTCGTTCACGGACACGAGCTTACGCCGCAGCTCGCCGTAGTTTATCAACGCGTATAGCTCCTGCGCAACTTTCTTCACATCTGAACACAGGAGTGAAAGTTCAAAATTTTGCACCGTTTCTGAAGTGAAACTTCTTTACGGACGTAGTGAAGAAATTTAATACGGATACAAAAAACGTCACGTTTTCTTCTAACGTTTCCCGGGGCTGCATGATGCATCAACCTACTCATGGAAAGGAGTTTCACTGCGTACGTTACATACACAGTTACACGCACATTTTTTTTATGAAAGAGGAGGCAAACGAGCACACAACTCAAGTGCGGGTAGCTGGCCCATGAAGATCTGCAACAGCAGGAGAATTGCAAGGACGTTCCCAGCCTCTAACGGTGGTAGAGCCAAGCAGCAGCTTTTGCTGTTGCACGTATGGGCCGGCTCGAACCGGGTTACTACCACGACCTCATAGAATACCGGCGTGAAGTGGAAGCTCTACTTCTGCGTTTCGTCTGGTGAGTGCAAGTGACCGGTGGTCCGATTCACCCCCCTTCCTCTCCATAAACATGGTAGCGGAATTAAATCATAGACTACCCCAGAAGGGTACCAGCACCCCTGGAGAATCCCTCACTGAGCATCTTGACCATGCTACTCCACTCCTGAGCGTGGTTGCTCAGGCTGCCCCGCGAATTGGGAGGGGGGGGGGCAAATTCCGCTCCACACAAAAACTGATCGGGGCAAACTGAGCAACAAGCCAAGGCGACCACCGCCACGCTATGCGTGTATTTCTGCAACATCAGGGGACTTCTCTCGAACCTAAACGCCGTCCACTACCATCTCGAGACGGCGAAGCTGGCGTTGCACTTTCTGATCGAGACGCAGGTGTCCTCTACGGCTGATACTGCGTATCTCTCCTACCCGGGATACAAATTGGAGCTCTCCTTTGTCCCTCGGGCTGGAGTTTGCGTATACGTCAGAGAGGACATCTGTTCTCGACGCCTCGGCAGTCTTGAAAGTTCGGACCTGTCCATCCTTTGGTTACGCGTAGACAGCGACGACCATCCGCACGACTACGGGTGCCTCTATAGGTCCCATAGCGGTAATGCCGAAACAGACTGACTCATCGACCACGTCCAAATGGCTACAGATTCCTTGCTACAACAGGTCCCATCCGCAAACATCGTGATCCTTGGCGATTTTTACGCCCACCACGGCGAATGGCCCGCTTCACGTTTAACCGATCATGCGGGGAGATCTGTTTATGACTTTGCCTTGGCATATGGTCTGACACAACTGGTTACTTCGCCTACGCGGATTCCAGATGTGGAGAACGAGTTGCCACCGTGTTTGGAATTACAGGTCGGCGGATTGGGACGGAATGCGGTCTCTCTTTGCATCCTACCCAGGGCGGGTTTGCTTCTCGCCGAATGATCCCAGCGCTGTTGCTGACTCTCTCACTGATGTGGTGCTGCAGGGAATGGAACTATTTATTCCATAATCTATGGTACCCATCGGAGGCAGATCTCAGCCTTGGTTTGGTCGCTCCTGTAAGAATGCATTACGCAGTAAGCAGGAGTGCTATCAGGCCTGGGCTGAGGTTTCGGCGGCTCGGGATGTAAACATCAGCATGCTTAAAACGAAGTATAACTTCGCCTCCAGGTCCTTCAAAAGAGTTACTGCCAAGGTAAAGTCAGAGCACATAGGCAGAATTGGCGAGAAAGTAGTTCGCCTTCCTTCGGGAACCCGTGCATTCTGGTCTCTCGCCAAGGCTGTCCAAGGGAATTTCTGTAAGCCATCACTACCATCTCTGCACTGGGAGGACGACTCACTGGCCCACGGCGCAAAAGAGAAATCCGACCTTTTAGGTTCCCTTTTTGCGTACAACTCGACTCTTGATGACGGGGGGAACACACCGCCGACCACCCCGCGGTGTGAGTGCTCCATGTCAGATGTGCGGATCTCACAGTGATCGGTCCGCAAAGCACTCCTCTCCCTGGATATCCACAAGTCGAGTGGGCCTGACGGAATCCCACCAATTGTGCTTAGGACGTGTGCTCCGGAGTAGGTACCGGTTCTAACGCGTCTTTTCCGGTACTCCTACTCCAAGGCGTAGTCCCGAATTCATGGAAGACAGCTTTGGTCCACCAGATCCCTAAAAAAAGCGACCGCTCAGACCCGTCCAACTACAGGGCTATCGCCATCACCTCTTTGTTCTCCAAAATAATGGAATCCATTATAAACTGCCAGCTCATGAGGTACCTTGAGGACCACCAGCTGATTAGTGACCGCCAGTACGGTTTTCGTCGGGGTCGATCAGCTGTTGATCTTCTAGTCTATCTGACTCATAGATGGGCGGAGGCAGTAGAGTCCAAGGGGGCGACATTGGCCGTTAGTTTGGACATAGCGAAAGCCTTCGATCGGATCTGGCACAAAGCGCTTCTTTCGAAGATTCCTTCTTATGGGCTTCCCGAAAAATTGTGCAAATGGATCACCAGTTTCCTTGCTGATCGGAGCATCCAGGTCGTAGCAGACGGTGCATGCTCTGATTTCAAGACTATCAACGCTGGTGTTCCACAAGGCTGCGTGCTATCACCAACGCTGTTTGTCCTGCATATCAATGATATGTTGCAAACTGGTAGCATTCATTGCTATGCGGACGACAGCACTGGTGATGCCTTATATACCGGCCGTGCCAATATTTCTCGGGAAAACGTCGCCGAGTACCGGGACAAACTTGTGTCTGAGGTCGAGTCTTTGCTTAACAAAGTCTCGGATTGGGGGCGACTAAATCTAGTCCAGTTCAATCCCCAGAAGACACAAGTTTGCGCGTTTACCGCTAAGAAGAACCCCTTTGTCGTATCTCCTCAGTTTCAAGGCACTCCCCTTCTTGCCTCAGCCAGTATCGGAATCCTTGGCGTCGACATATCGAGTGACGTGCAGTTTCGTGATCACTTGGAAGAGAAGGCCAAGGCGCTGCGAAAAGATGTTGCATGTCTTTGCATTTTCTTTCGCATTTACCACGGGGAGTGCTCTGAGGAATTGTTCGGATTAATCCCAGCTGCCAAATTTCACGAACGCACATCGCGACAGAACTCCCGATACCATCCACACCATCTGAATGATTGGCGGTCAACCACTGTGCGATTTAGAAGATGTTTTCTTCGTCGCACAACTATCTTGTGGAATAGTTTACCACCAGCGATTTTTCCGGACCGATACGACTTAGGGACCTTCAAGAAAAGAGCCTACTCCTTTTTAAAAGACCGGCAACACATCTGCGATTCCCCTGGTTCGCCTGGTGTTGTGGTTGTTCATGGGCGGCGGTAGTCATTTACCATCAGGTGAGGCGCATGCTTGTTTGCCCCCTTTCCTATAAAAAAAAAAGCCTTTTAGAAAGGGTTAGGCTCTTTCCTGAAAAGTCCCTAAAGCTGAACACACATTTGTCCGCACCGTACGTGCCGTACGCGCCGAGTTTTACTGATGGCCTCGCACATTTGCCCGTACGCATCTTCCGCGCCGTATGCAAATCTTTTGTTTTACCAACAACTTTTGTAGTTTTTTCCAACCACTGCTGTGAAACGGTACAGTGAAATTAATCGCTCGAAATCACTATGGAAAGAAATATTGTAATAGTCTGCTTATCGACAGAGGAAGAAGAAAATAAAATTCGAGGAAAAAGAAGATTCTGGATTCATAATTAATAAAAAATAAGGTTTAATTTAAAAAGGTCATTGTAAGGAGAATATGAAAGGGATATACTTTATTTAAAGACTTATTAGATGATGCTGAACCATTTTTTAGATATTAGCATTTAAGATACAAGAAATTTCAAGAATTGCTACATATACTAAAACCATATCTTTCTATGGAAAACTCAAGATTTAGAAGGCCAATTGAACTAAAAAAAAGACTTGTTGTATGTTTGAGGTAAGTATTTTTATTGATAATCAACTAATCAGGTATAATTGGGTAAAATAAATTTAACTATTTTTATTAGTTCAGTATTTAAATAATTTATCACTAAGTATTCATATTGATAATCGATGCGAAATAAATTCTAATTATGTATCATTAATTACAATTTAATTAAAAGTTATAAAATATACAAAAATTATCACGTAAGTCGAAACCATCAGTTATAGTGGAAAATCCACTAAGTTGGCAACATTGGACAACACGCACGCGCAGAGTGCGCCGCTTTATATGACGTCATCAGCATGCCTCCTTCAATATTCGGATACCTACCGCATTTTATAAAATTCGGCGCGTACGGTGAGGGTGTAATGTGCGAGGTTTCATATGATTTCATATAACAAATTTCAAAATTCGGCGCGTACGGCGCGGACAAATGTGCGTTCAGCTTAAGTCGGAACGTTCGTACTGCAATCTGCACACCTTACATTAGTCATATGTGTAATAAATACTAATAGTGGGTCAACTCCTTTGTTATACCGCAAAATACCTACAAAGCTGTCTCGACGTCAAGTCGCTAAAAATATGCAAGGGTTGTCACAAAACATTTCCTTAGATAATAATATCATAACATTATATTTGATCAGTATTCCTCGTAATAACTGATTTTTTTACACAAAGATACAAACTAATTACTATTTTACAAAATTAGTTGCGTTCCGCAGCTTTACCTGATTCGTCGTGATGGAAACAAAGGCTTGAGTTGGTTGGTGCCTACCTAATTTTACTAAATTTTATCTATATAGTATCTTAGATGGTGGTTCGATGGTTCGATCACGCCTCTTTCCAGTAGGGGTAGGTAGAGAGCACTTTTTTCCACTTGCTACGATTCTTACATAATTGTTTCGCTTCGTTCACTTTCATTATTCTCTTCATACATGCTCTACGGTTTAGGGTGCTCTTGACCTGGCCTTTTTTCAAGACGTTCCTGATTCGTTCTTGAAAAAAGGATTCTTGGATTTTGGTGAGTGATGTACTCGTCATTGATGTTAATACCGTATCCTTTCCAGTGTAGTAGCTTGAAAACGTCTTTCAATGCAGCGGTGAAGAGTTTCGGGGATATAATATCACCCTGTCTTATACTTCTCTGTAGTTGGATAGGTTTCGTACTCTGGTTCTGTACTCCGATAGCCATCGTAGCCCTGCTGTACAAACACTTCAGCACTTCGATATACCGATAGTCAACTTGGCACCGCTCAAGGGATGCAGTCCCAATTTTCCGCCCAAAATTCGCCGGAATTAAAGGCTATCTCATAGACCACATACACCAGACATAGTGGCAAATTGTACTCCTCAGACTTCTGTACAATTTGCCGAAGGGTATGTATGTGGTCTATGCTGCTAAAGCTTTTTCGGAAACCGGCTTGTTCAGGAGGCTGGAAATCGTCGAGTCTGCATGCAAGACGATTCGTAATGACTCTCGAAAACAGCACGTAGACACGGCTCAGAAGGAAAATCGGTCTGTAGTTCTTGGAGAACAAGACTACTGCACTTCTGCTCCACGCGTCCGGTGTAGTGCCACCATGGAGGACGGAATTAAAAAGCTTCTGAAGGACTTTTCCACCCGATTTCAGAGGCTCCGCTGTAATTCCATCCTCGCCTGGGCCCTTGCCGTTTTTAAGGTGCTGGAGAGCCATTTTAATCCCGCTCGATTCGAGCAGTATTAAAGTTGCGTCAGTCCCGCCGCATGCATTTGGAGATCTGTCTATTCAGTTGCCTGTATGTTGTCAAATCTACTGAAGACTGCAGCTTATTTTCCCATCTAACAGCCATGAGATTAAGAGTGTGATCGGACGGTTTTTGTGTTGGTCTGTGGCGGGTCTTGCAAAATTTAGCTCCGACCGCATGGACAGTTTCCACGAGGTTGTCATTCATATCGTCCACTGCATTGTAATCTTCTAGGCACAGAAAACGGTTTTATAACTCGAGCTGAAAGGTTTCGGGACTTTGGATTAAAGCACGAGGGGGACGAACCGTTGACTTCATTAAACGTGACCTCTCCAACTTAACGTTTAGGTTCGGTGATCGCTTCCGGTTTTCACCCTCACGATCACTGAGACATCACTGAACAGTTGTCGTCTGATCGTCATAATGAAGTCAATCTTATTTTTTGTCGAACCGTCGGGGCTCGACCTGGTCTACTTCCTGTGGGGCCGCTTCTGGAAGAAAGCGTTCATCATAAAGTGTCCCTCTTTCTCCATGAAGTCGGCTAGCTGCTGGCCCATTGGGTTCCGTTGCTTAATTCCAAATTTCCCTACCTTCAGCTTACCATTCTCTCTTGTGCCTAGTTTTGCGTTGAAGTCTCCCATTAATACCGTATAGTGGGTTTTGGAGAAATGCATGGCTCTAGATATATCCACATACATTTCCTCCACCTTCTCATCAGGGTGTGCCGAGGTTTACCTGTATGACCTTCAGCGAATACCGTTTGGTGATTCTGAGTATAAGGTAGGCAACTCTGGTCGACACACTCTCAATCTTTACAACGTTGTTAACGAGAGCATTGTGGACGATAAATCCGACACCACCTTGGGACGGAAGGTCGCGCTCCCGGTGACAGTACAAGTTGCTAGTAGCTAGTAGTTGCTAGTAATAATAATGAGCTTTGATAATAAATGTATGTTTTTATATTTTACATAGTTACCTTTTAAAATATAGAGAAAAAAAACATTAAAATGTAATTGTGACATAATAATAAGTAATATTATATTCAACTAGCTGTTCTTCGCGACTTCGCCCGAGTGTTAATTGGGGTTTTAGTTTTTTTGCGCGGAACCCTAATTCTTTTTCTAAAATAAAATTAGCCTAATTTACTCCTAATGTCATCAGATATCTGCCAGTGAAAGTCCCGTCAAAATCGGACCAGCCGTTTCCAAGATTAGCCGGAACAAACAGACAGACAGACAGACCAACAGACAGACAAAAATTTTAAAAATTGAGTTTTTATTATAAGTATCGTATAGACTTTCATGTGCATTTATTAAAAAGCCGTAATTTTGACATTACAAACAGACACTTCAATTTTATTTATTTGTATAGATTAGCACATATGCAAAATAAATGACAATTTAAACAATTGTACTCGATATAAAAAACAATACAATGGAAATAAACAATTATTACATACTGATCACGCACGCAAGCACGCACGCTCGCACGCATTTGTGCGTATACTCACTCGTTACGTGAATGTTATTAGTTTTATTATTTTAATTTTTATCGACAATTATCATGTAAAGGTCATGCAAGTAGTTAATGTAAGTGCTATGGGAGAGCGGAGTCTCCTAACACAAGTTTTTATACTTAAAAGGAGACGCCGTCCCCGGTTATAGTTAATGTATGATCCTATGTATAATCTATGAAGCCTACGTATAATCTATGAAGACAAAAAATGATCGCGCAGACGAATCGCGCTTATATTAAAAAGCGTATGCGCAACTCTACAATCACCTGCGCATGCGCGAAGACATAGAGTAGCGCATATTTTTTTGTTTAGAATAGCTTCTCTAGTACTTAGTACATAATATAACTCAATGAAATTTCACAGTTTTGTCTTGCAAAGCATAAAATTCCGCGCAAATCGCACGGTAGTGGACCTTCAACCAACGATGGAATTTCGAGTTCTATTACAACGTTAAAAGTAACATATGAGTAAATGGTTTTTTAACGTGGTAGAGCCACGATGCCGCTATAAAATAGCAGCACGAATAGGTCGGCTCAACCGGAGCAGGACCATGCTCTTACATGGGGTAGTGTACCGGCGACCTCTTTTTACTGGAAACGAGGCATTGCATTTTAATCCTCAGGAGTGAAAAAACATCTGCATTATGATTCTTAGTCGAGGATAGATGAAGATGTCTATGGGCCACAGCATCCACTTACCATCAAGGACTATGTGCTCATTTGTAACCGTTATTATATAAGAAAAAAACAAATTTTACGAATTTTTTAAGAAGCATTTCGGACACTTTACAGCACCCATGGTCATGGTGGCGGATGGGGGGGGGGGGCAGTAGGGACGTCCTGATTTCATAGTTAACGAAGGCTGCCTACAACTTTGAATTATTAATTTATGGTCCGATCTACGCAGAACGGGCGGTCGATAACGATTAGGAGTGTGTTGTTGTTAATGTTAAAGTAGTTAAAATTATTATTTGACGTGATAAAGCCACGCTGAAACTATAATGTAGCTGACAGATTTCGTATAGTAACTGTAGAGAAACGGAGACCCTTTTTACTGGTTACAGGGCATTCCATCTTAATCCTCAGGTGCGAAAATGCATCATTATTTTGATTCTTAATTAAGGATAGATGTAGATATCTATAGGCCACAGGCTATCACTTATCATCAGGTGGACTGTGTGCTCGCTTGTCACCCTTATTATATTAAACAGTTTTATTGATCGTAAGTAACTAATAACTATCTAGTGAAAAGGGACCTTAATATCAAAACCTGTAAGATTTATTTTTTTAAAAGAGTTTATGTGTTCTTTAAAAAAATGCGTGAGTGTCATGGAACATTCGATTGGAACGAAGTTTCTTGCGTAGTATATTATTATTGATAAACGTAGGTATTATATTAATGATTATCAAATACATATAAATGAATTACTTTTTACTATTAGTCTATTAAAATGAAGCCTCATTTGAAATAAAATAATATTTTTTCATGGCAAGACAAGAAAAAGTGCGAGGGAGATGGATATTCCATGTTTACGCCCGAACGCTGATTTCGGGATTGACGTTAGAGGGCACGCAGCTCGGCGATACCGGTTTGAAGTTCAGCCGAGCGTGGCAAGTGGCGCGCGGGTCGCAAGCGCAGCAGTCGTCTTTAATCGGTGCTGACGTGAGCACGCGGTCCATTCTGTTAGGGAACTCGGAATAATTAGGTGCGGCCCGTAAATATACGGTCTAGGATTCCACGTGGCCACATTGAGGCCCGACCTACGTCTGTTCGGGAAGTCTTCAGCTCATGGGCCCCTGAGGATTGGATCCTTTAAGGGAGCAGCCGTAGGCCGTAACATTCCATCTCACTTCCTTATTTCGCCGCCAAGGCCGTCTACACTATGACAAAGGGGGTAGTGACGAAAAAATCTTAGACTTTTTGTGGCCTAGCACCCATCCGCCAAACCCGTACTGTCCGATAAGGAACTTGGTTCCAAAAAATATTAATATATACGAGTAAGTTTCGTCATTGTTTTATTCCTCTTCTACGAATATATAACATTATCTGTATAAACATCCATCACATTTTTTTTATAGGAGAGGGGCAAACGAGCATGCGGCTCACCTGATGGTAAGTGAACGCCCATGAACAACTGCATTAATGCGGCTGGGCTGGGCTGCGGCTAATCCGAACAATTCCTCAGAACACTCCCCATCGTATTTGCGAAAGAAAATGCAAAGGGATGCAACATCTCTTCGCAGTGCCAATGAATCGAGCCGATCGGAAAGGGCTCGGTCGTCGACGATTCGAGCCGCTCTGCGCTGGATGCGCTCAAGTGGAAAGAGCTGGCACTGGGGAGCCCCTGCCCAGAGATGAGAACAGTATTCCATGTGAGGCCGAACTTGCGCTTTGTAAAGTTGCAGGCGGTGTGCCAACATGAAATACTGTCCCGCTCTGCTGAGCACGCCAAGCTTCTTAGAGGCCAATTTGGCCTTCTCTTCCAAGTGACCACGAAACTGCACGTCACTCGATATATCGACTCCGAGGATTCCGATACTGACTGAGGCAAGAAGGGGAGTGCCTTGAAACAGAGGAGATACGAAAAAGGGGTTCTTTTTAGCGGTTAACGCGCAAACTTGTGTCTTCTGGGGATTGAACTGGACTAGATTTAGTAACCCCCAGTCCGGACTGTTCAGCAAAGACTCGACTTCAGACACAAGTTTGTTCCGGTATTCGGCGACGTTTTCCCGAGAAATATTGGCACGGCTGGTGTATAGAGCATCACCAGTGCTGTCATCCGCATAGCAATGAATGTTACCAGTTAGCAACATATCATTGATATGCAGAAGAAACAGCATAGGTGATATCACACAGCCTTGTGGAACACCAGCGTTAATAGGCTTGTAGTCAGAGCATGCACTGTCTACAACGACCTTGATGCTCCGATCTGCAAGGAAGCTGGTGATCCAATTGCACAATTTCTCGGAAAGCCCATAGGAAGGGAGCTTCGAAAGAAGCGCTTTGTGCCAAACCCGATCGAAGGCCTTCGCAATGTCCAAACTAACGGCCAATGCATCCCCCTTGGACTCTACTGCCACCGGCCTTCTATGAGTTAAGTAGACCAGAAGATCACCAGCTGATCGACCCCGACGAAAACCGTATTGGCGGTCACTAATCAGCAGGTGATCCTCAAAGTACCGGATGAGCTGGCAGTTAATAATGGATTCCATTATTTTGGAGAACAAGGAGGTGATCGCGATAGGCCTATAGTTGGACATGTCTGAGCGCTCACCTTTTTAGGGATCGGGTGGAAAAAAGCTATCTTCCATGAATTCGGGACTACGCCTTGGGAGTAGGAGTACCAGAAAAGACGCGTTAGGACCGGTGCCAACTCCGGAGCACACGTCCTCAGCACAATTGGGTGGATTCCGTCAGGCCCACTCGACTTCTGGATGTCCAGGGAGAGAAGTGCTTTGCGAACCGAGCGCTGTGAGAACAGCACTCACACCGCGGGATGGTCGGCGGTGTTTTCCACCCGTCATCAAGGGTCGAGTTGGACGCAAAAAGGGAGCCTAAAAGGTCGGCTTTATCTTTTGCGGCTTGGGCCAGTTAGTCGTCCTCCCTGTGCAGAGATGGTAGTGATGGCTTACAGAAATTCCCTTGGACAGCCTTGGCGAGAGACCAGAATGCACGGGAAGGCGAACTAGTTTCTCGCCAATTCTGCCTATGTGCTCTGACTTTGCCTTGGCAATAACTCTTTTGAAGGACCTGGAGGCGAAGTTATACTACTTTTTAAGTGTGCTGGTGTTTACATCCCGAGTCCCCGAAGCCGCAGCCAAGGCTTGATAACACTCCTGCTTACTGCGTAATACAGTCTTACAGGAGCGACCAAACCAAGGTTGAGATCTGCCTCCGATGTGTACCACAGATGATGGAATAAATAGTTCCATTCCCTGTAGCACCACATCAGTGACAGAGTCAGCAACAGCGCTGGGATCATCCAGCGAGAAGGAAACCCACCCCCATGGGTAGGATACAAAGAAAGACCGCATTCCGTCCCAATCCGCCGACCTGTAATGCCCAACACGGCGGCAACCTGCAGAATGCAACCGCGAAGGGAGCGTGAGTGGCACCATACTCCGGATCAGACAAAGCCGAGAGGGGCATCGACGGAAACCTGATATCCATCCGGATGAAAGGTCAGCAGAAGGTCCAACAGGGAAGGTGTATTATCCTCCACATCTGCACTCCGCGTAGGCGAAGTAACCAGTTGTGTCAGACCATATGCCAAGGCAAAGTCATAAACAGATCTCCCCGCATGATCGGTTAAACGTGAACCGAGCCATTCGGCATGGTGGCCGTTAAAATCGCCAAGGATCACGATCTCTGCGGATGGGACCTGTTGTAGCAAGGAATCTGTAGCCATTTGGACGTGGTCGATGAGTCGGTCTGTTTCGGCATTACCGCTATGGGACGCGTCGTCGCTGTCTACGCGTAGCCAAAGTATGAACAGGTCCGAACTTTCAAGACTGCCGAGGCGTTGAGAACAAATGTCCTCTCTGACATACACGCAAACTCCAGCCCGAGGCACAAAGGAGTGCTCCAATTTGTACCCCGGGTAGAAGAGATACGAAATATCAGCCGGAGAGGAAACCTGCGTCTCGGTCAGCAAGGCCGGCTTCGCCGTCTCGAGATGGTAGTGGACGGCGTTTAGGCTAGAGTGAAGTCCCCTGATGTTGCAGAAATTTACGGATAGCGTGGCAGGGGTCGCCTTGGTATTGTTGCTCAGTTTGTTCAGCTACCATGTAGATGGGGGGGGGGGGGGGGGGGAATTGGGCCTCCGGCCATCTGCACTCACCAGACGAAACGCAGAAGCAGAGCTACTTCACGCCGGTATTCTGTGAGGTCGTGGTACCAACCCGGCTCGAGCCGGCCCATACGTGCAACAGCTAAAACTGCTGCGTGGCTCTACCATCGTTAAAGGTTCAGAAATAAAACAAGAACTGTCTATAAAGTGAAAATATTGGTAAATTTAGTTGATACACTGAGATTATAACGCGTTTCATTATTTCTAAAGTGGATGCTTGTTTTAATAACCTAATTGTAAATTAAAAATATACTCACTCTCATCAAAGTGCACATGCTTCGACAGCTTATGCCATGTTCTGTAATAGAAATGGCTGACTTGGGTCTTCGTCTTCAGATTCGCATCCGGCATGCCCTTCTTCTTCATCTTAGCGCAGATGTATGCGGTGATCGCGTCGAAGTCCTTGCCATACTCGTTCAGAGCTTCGAAGAACAGACTTTTTTCATCAGCCGACCAAAGCGCTTTGGGCATACGCTGTTTGACCGTCGGGAATGCGGGAGTTTCCTTATCGAGATCTTTGTTTGGTGTTTCACACTCCGGTGTTTCTGGAAGAAATTAGTATTTATTTAAGTACAATTGTTTTACCAATGTTCGGTTAAGAATAAGTAAGAATATCCATTAACCCATATCATCCCTTAGGTGACGTAAAAGCCGACAAGGTAAAACAATCAAAGAAATGGTCAGCAGCGTCTTCCTAATAATATAATTTAAAATTTAAAATTTTGTTCAATCGATTTCAATATAAATTATTAAGAATAACTCAGAAACTATTGTTCAGACATTGTTCAAAGTTATATGGGACCGCATGACCAGCTTACAAATAAAAACGGAATCATTGAAATTTTTCACCTAGATAAAAGTAATGACACACTCACACACACACACACACACACACACACACACACACACACACACACACACACACACACGCACGCACGCACGCACGCACGCACGCACGCACGCACGCACGCACGCACGCACGCACGCACGCACGCACGTACGCACGAATGCACGCACGCACGCACGAACGCACGAATGCACGCACGAACACACGCACGCACGCACGAACGCACGAACGCACGCACGAACGCACGCACGCACGCACGCACGCACGCACACACGCACGCACACCTTTAAAAAAAAGGTTAAGCAAAAGCTCACCTCGCTTGTCAGCCGGTGGTTCCAGTCGAAGCTTCTTGATAACTCTGGCGCTGGTGCGCTGCTGTTGTTGCGTGGTCAGAGACCCGAGGAGTTCAGTGCGCTCGTCCTCCATTGCAGGTGGAACTGGAGCCGGAGCTCCCGGGGACATTACTATCTCCTTTGCAGTTGCCTGCAAACAATGCCTTATGTTTAGTTCTATTCTGTATGAGCCAAAAAGTTTGACAAATTTTATGTAAGGCACAATTTCTATAGATATAACAAGCCAATTACAGTACAGCCCACAAGTTGATTACACTGCTGATCACAGGCACCCCCTCAGGGAATGCCACAGAGCACGGTCCCGAGCCATCCGCATCCATCGACTTCCTGCATGTCTTACCAGGTTGTCACTCCATTTAGTGGGGGGCAACAGCTGTATTATGTATGAATTATGCCACACTGTTCCAGTGCTTGTTGGTGGATTTCTGATGTCGTCGAAGTATTTTATTTCTCAAGATTGTTGGTTTCCTCAAGGGGTTTTCCTTCACCATCGAGCAGGTTGTAAATCATAGCATTGCAGGTTCATTCATTATTTCATTACAGCCTATTAAAGTCCATTGTTGAACAAACCACGTGAATTATAACATAAGGGGGATATTTTGCCATGGCTGCTACACTTGCTAGGCGGTTTGATGCCTGTAGTTAAATAGGATAGATGGCAGAAGGATTCAGTCCAAACCATACCACCACCGCTAATTTTTTGATTAATTGAGTGGGCACTTAATAAATAAAAAATTGTTTATATTTTTTTTTATAGGATAAGGGTGACAAACGAGCACACAGTCCACCTGATGGTAAGTGGTTGCTGTGGCCCATAGACATCTACATCTATTTTCGATTACGAATCAAAATGCAGATGCGTTGTCAACCGTGAGGACTAAGTTGGAATGCCTCGTTTCCAGTAAAATGGGTCTTCGGTTCCCTACTCTCACCATACGAAACAAAGCAGCGTTAAGCTGCTATTTTACGCTGGTTTTCTGTGAGAGCGTGGTCCTTCCCCGGTCGAGCCTACCAATTCGTGCTACAACCATAATATAACAGCAGCATGGCTCTACCACATCTAAAACGTATATGCCGATCATGCCTAAAACGACCGACACGGGTTGAGCCAGGGTCCGTAAACCCCTGTTCGGTCAGATAACTACTCTGTACACAGATTCGAGAGTAAGAACACTGTTCCGCAGCTCTCTAGCTCAGTCACGAGTCACTCATTAAATCATCATCATCAGTTCTCTCTCTCTCTCTCTCTGTCTCTGTCTGTCTCTCTCTCTCTCTCTCTCTCTCTCTCTCTCTATATATATATATATATATATATATATATATATATATATATATATATATATATATATAGCTACGGCTATATATATAGCTAGCTAGCTAGCTTGGACCCTAAGTCCGATGAAGCTGTAAAACCAAATGCACATTCCACCGTTTTTCTCGGTCGCGATAAGCGCTAACTGGAGGCCATGGTTGTCAATGAGGCCAGGTTTACCTGTTTCTTTATGTAGGTTAACCCTGCACAGATCGGTACCGACTATCACAGATTTGTCTGTACCGGAAACCTGTTTCTTTATGTAAACACCCTATGTCCAAATAATGAAATACATCAAACATAAATCTCAACAAAAAGTGGCAGAGAAGCAATTCATCATCGTTGAATGCTCAAATTTTAATGTGTGTAACTCAGAAGAAGTTTTTGTGGGTTGTGTAACTACGTCTAATTTTATGCACAAAACCTTCGTAATTTTTTTTACATATAGTTTTTCTAGTAGTTGCCGTGTAGTGGCGGTTAAGAATATCCACTACCCCATATCTTCCAGTGGGTGTCGTAAAAGGCGACAAAGGGAAACGGACAGGAGATGGGCAGCAGCATCTTCCTGATAACAACAAACATACAACAGAGCCAAACGTAAGTGTGAGTAACGATCCAAGAGCGAGTCTTATCTGACACTATTCCGAAGATATCCCGGACGTCAGTCTGAGCGAGATTAGAATGGCTCTCCAGCACCTTAAAAACGGCAAGGCCCCAGGCGAGGATGGAATTACAGCGGAGCTTCTGAAAGCGGGTGGAAGACCGGTACTTGAAGTCCTTCAGAAGCTCTTTAATTCCGTCCTTCATGGTGGTATTACACCGGAGGCGTGGAGCAGAAGTGCATTGGTCTTGTTCTTCAAGAAAGGTGACAACGCTCTCTTGAAGAACTACAGACCGATTTCCCTTCTGAGCCGCGTCTACGTGCTGTTTTCGAGAGTCGTTACGAATCGTCTCGCGCGCAGACTTGACGACTTCCAGCCTCCAGAACAAGCCGGTTTCCGAAAGGGCTTTAGCACCATAGACCACATACATATCCTTCGGCAAATTGTACAGAAGTCCGAAGAGTACAATTTGCCACTATGTCTGGCGTATGTGGACTATGAGAAAGCCTCTGATTCCGTCAAAATTTAGGCGGTGCTGCAGTCCCTTCAGCGGTGCCAAGTTGACTGTCGGTATATAGAAGTGCTGAAGTGTTTGTGCAGTAGAGCTACGATGGCTATCCGAGTACAGAACCAGAGTACGAAAGCTATCCAATTGCAAAGAGGTGTAAGACAGGGTGATGTTATATCCCCGAAACTCTTCACCGCTGCATTGGAAGACGTTTTCAAGCTTCTGGACTGGAAATGATACGGTATTAACATCAATGGCGAGTACATCACTCACCTTCGATTTGCCGACGATATAGTCCTTATGGCAGAATCGCTGGAGGACCTAAGCACTATGCTCAATGACCTCAATAGTGTCTCCCAACGAATAGGTCTTAGGATGCACATGGATAAAACAAAGATCATGTTTAATGTCCATGTCACACCTATGCCGGTAGTTGTTGGGAGCACTAAGCTCGAAGTTGTTGACGAGTATGTTTACCTGGGACAAATAGTCCAACTAGGTAAGTCCAACTTCGACCGAGAGGTCAATCGACGGATTCAACTCGGCTGGGCAGCGTTCGGGAAACTACGACACATCTTCTCGTCAGACATACCTCAAAACTACAACCAGTGCGTGTTGCCAGTGATGACTTACGGATCTGAGACGTGGTTTTTCACTGCTGGCCGTATGAGGAAGCTCAAGGTCGCTCAGCGAGCTATGGAGAGGGCTATGCTCCAGGTTTCTCTGCGTGATAAACTTAGAAATGAGTATATCCGCAGTAGAACCAGAGTAACCGACATAGCCCAACGGATTAGTAAGCTGAAGTGGCAGTGGGCCGGCCATATAGCTCGAAGAACCGACAACTGACGGGGAAGAAAGGTTCTTGAGTGGCAGTCTCGTACCGGTAGGCGAAGTGTAGGGCGACCCCCCACGAGATGGAGTGACGACCTGGTAAGACGATGGGTGCAGGTGGCCCAAGACCGTGCTTTGTGGCATTCCTTGGGGGAGGCCTATGTTCAGCAGTGGATTTATGAAAGGCTGTAATGATGATGATGATGATGATGATAGTTTTTTTATTCGACCAAAATGTTTGGGATAAAATAAAGTGTATAAATAATTTAAATAACTCTCAAACTCAAAAACGATTAGTCAAACCTTCATCAAATTTATGTGGGACTACATGAGACAAAAAAGACTCACGAAACAAAAAAAGAGGTGGAACCTGTATTATGGTTAAAAAAGGTATAGCATTCAAACAAATAACCATTTTTGACGAGGCGTCAGCCAACTTTCATTTTGAATGCTGTTCAATAAAAATACCTAATCACAACATAATTATTGTCTGTGTATACCGTTCTTCATCTGCTACAAAACAAAGGCATTTTGAATGCTTTTTCGATAAACTGGAGCTTGTGCTTAGTAAATATTTGCTTAAGCATTCGAAGCAAAAAATTGTGATTGTGGGAGATATCAACATAAATACTTTAATAAAAAATAATGTAACCAACAACTTACTAGATATTCTCCAAAATTACAATCTCACTCAGCATATTACGGAACCCACTAGAGACCTATCATGTATTGATCATATATTTAGTAATGTTAAAGATGCAACTGGATTTACCCTCCCTCTCTGTTTATCGGACCATGATACTGCGCAAATTCTTGGTTTTAGTATTAAATCAAAGGTTACTCCCCCAAAAACCTTACACACCTATAGGAGGGACTATTCATCTGAAAATATAGAGAAGTTTAAAAGATATATGGTGAGCCTTTCCTTTTCCGATGTTTACAGCGAAACAGAACCTAACGCTGCGTTTAATAAATTTCATGATTAGCTATGCCTTCTTTACAAACTCTGCTTCCCTTATAAAAAAAGTTAAACTGTCTACAAAGTCCCATTTAAAATGGATATCTAAGGGAATGAGGAATAGCTGCGCGAAAAATAGAGTCCTAAGAAAAAATTACTATCGGAGAAAAACTCCTCAAAACAAACACAAATATAAAACATACTCAAAACTACTTAAAAAATGCATACTATTTTCTAAAAAAACAACTAATAATAAATATGTGTTAAACAGCAAAAATACCTGCAAAGCTACTTGGAAGGTCATACAGGATGAAATAGATACCAAGCCGCAATATAATAATCACATTGATTTTATTGAATACGACAACGAAGTTATTAATTTTCCTACACAAATCGCAAATACTTTTAACAATTTCTTCATTGAATTGACAAACAAAAATATCCAAGATAATATATCAAATAATAAATCCCATCAAATCCTAAATAATTCTATTTATCTAAGCCCTACTGACGAATATAATATAAATAAAGTAATTATGACCTTGAATAATAGTAACTCAGAAGGGTATGACGGCATTTGTACCAAAGTAATTAAGGCCTGCAATAAAGAAATAGGCAGGGTCTTGGCATTTTTAATAAACTTATCAATGGTCTCTGGTATCTTCCCTGATAAACTTAAATTCTCTTTGATTAAGCCATTGTTCAAAAAGGACAAAAAATCAATTTTGGACAATTACCGTCCTATTGCGCACGTACCGATTTTGTCAAAAGTATATGAAAAAATTATGCATACTAAACTCACATCTTTCTTTGACAAGTATCATGTCCTGAATCACAGTCAGTATGGGTTCCAGAGGGGTAAATCTACTGCACATGCTGTTTTCGATATGGTAAAGGAGAGTCTAACATGTCTAAATGATAATAATTATACAACTGCTCTTTTCTTTGACATATCGAAGGCCTTCGATTTTGTATCACATAATTTACTATTAGAAAAATTAGAAAAATGTGGCATTAGAGGCATTGCTTTAAATTGGATTAAAACCTACTTGCTAAATAGACGACAATCTGATGAAATAAGCAGACCAGACTGCAATCATGTGGTCCTAAATTACATATCAGATTTTAAAGAAAACAAATATGGAGTTCCACAGGGCAGCGTTTTGGGACCACTGTTGTTCTTGGTCTATATAAATAATCTTCCGGATGTAACTAAACACAAATGCATTTTATTCGCTGATGACATATCTGTAATAGTTAAAACAGATCGTAAACAATCTCTAAAAGACCATATAAATGACATTAATAGCACAGTAAAAACAATAATAGAATGGCTTAAAAATAATAATCTAATTATAAATCTCGACAAAACTTATTTTATAAATTTCAATGACATATTATATCAGACAATAAACATTAATTTTGAAGGACAAAACCTAAAAAGTACAAATATGACAAAATTCCTAGGTATATGGGTAGATCAAAAACTTAATTGGAAAAGTCAAGTTGAAAATGTTTGTAAAAAAATAAATAGATTTTCGTATGCACTTTACAAACTACGCAAAGTAGCCACAAAAAATACGGCACTTACTGCGTACTTTGCCTATGTGGAATCCGTTTTGCGATACGGACTCATTATATAGGGTAATAGCACAGATATAAAAAAGGCATTCATTGCCCAAAAAAAATGTATTAGAGCAATATGTGGCACTGCACCCGATGAGTCTTGCAGGCCGTTATTTATATCTCTGAAAATACTACCCCTCCCATGCCTGTACATTTTTGAAATTGCAAAGTTTGTAAAACAAAACATGTATTATTTCAGACAAGCGAAAGAGATTTATACACGAAATACCAGAAATGGCAATAGACTTGTTGCTGAAATTATACCTAAGAGTGCTCGATTTAAAAAAAAACTGCTACTGGATGTGTATTCTCATATTTAATAAAATACCCCAAAATATAAAAGACTTACCCCTTAATAGATTTAAAGGCGCTTTTTACAGGTGGCTAAATGAACATTGTTTTTATAATGTGAATAACTACCTAAATTTGACATGATATGACACAACAGCAGTTAAATATTTTTAATTAAATTTTAATCTTAATTATATTTAAATTTTGTATGTATTGGTATTGCTCATTTGTAAACAATGACATGACGATAAATATTTTAATTGAATTTTATATTGTAATATGATAAATTTAACGATAAAAAATGTATTTGCATGCTATTATAGATGGCTGAAAAAGCTGATCTACACTATATAATAACCACCTAAATGTACCCCTTTTTCAAAGCAAATAAATCTTCATTTCATTTCATTTCATTTGAGAAGCACCAGCTTTCAAATATAAAAAAATGAATCATCGAAATCGGTTCACCCAGTAAGAAAGTAATGAGGTAACACACATAAGAAAAAGTAAAAAAAAACATACAGTCGAGTTGAGTACCGCCTCCTTTTTGAAGTCGGTAGAAAAGTAAAACCGACTACAAAAACTAGAAAGAATCAAATCGTTTGATTTTAATACCCTCCAGACTAACTTTCGGTCAGGGCGGATAGTCTCAACTGAGACCATCTGCGAAGGATAGGATTACTATTCCTTCACTGTTATAATAATAATAATAATAATAATAAGGCGTAGAGATGTGACGACCCCATCGCCCGCTGACGTAACAGTTAAGTGACAAAACTGCTATGTCAGCGCAGTCAGTCAGTGCCTTGCCAAGAGGTGTGAGCGCCGTGCCTCGGCAGTATTGAGGGTGCAAAGGCCCGTTTGTGCTTACGGCCACACTATTAAACGGCGCCGGGTCTGGGCGTCTCCCGTTAATTGACGCCCAATTTAATGGATGATGGAAGATAATAGAACGCGCATAGGGCCGCTGCCTGGGGGTCGCCGGGGCGCGTCTGGAGCTGGCGCTGGACGTGACAGCATGCGAGCCGCCAGCCGAGCGCGAGGTGCTGCACGACCACCTAGCAGCCCCTCGCGTCCATCATCCCCACCAGATGGCTTGGTGTCGGCGGGGTCCTCTCGGACTCGGCAAGCGGCACCCGCCGCTGGTGGAGTACGCCGCATGCGTTGGACAAAAAATATGAACATAAACGCATTGCGGGCGTACTATAGGGCGAAAGGGGAAGAAACTGGAGGGATAGCGTATCGGGCTCGGATGCATCGCTTTTTTGCTGAGCTTGAGCCGTCAGTTTCCGTCACGGAGCAAAACCTGGCAGACCGAGTTCGGTACATCATACGCTCGAAAATATTTGATGATGCCGAACTCGAACGACTACGACGTGAGGCTATTCCCTCATCGAATGAACCGGCTATAGCTGGGGATGCGGCTCTTCAGGCCACAGACCAGCAGCCACATTTAGAGGGCGCCATGGATCTCCCTGCTCTGGTTGATTCAGGCGATGATGGAATGGTCACCCAAGAACTAGAGCAGATGAGGAGTAAATTGGAGGAGGCGATTGTGGAAACGCGCAGTACGCCTCTCGAAAATCGACCGCGACTCCCGCGCATACCCCTAAGCAAGCGGACTCGGGCTGTCGTGAGGGCTCTCAACCCAATGCTGGTGACCTATTTGGAAGCCAGCCGGGACCTTTGCGAGACGGACTCAATTCTTTTTGGCGCCGCACTGGCAGTTTGCCGTATTATTGGCGCCAAACTTCCCAAGGCTGGACGCGCTACTAGACAAAGTAGCGCCATCCCAGCCTGGAGAAGAAGGATTGAGGACCGTATCGCAAAGGCAAGGGCCCTCATCGGCAGGCTGATAAGCTTCAGGTCGGGCAATAATAGGCCGAGAATTGTGCGCACCGTCAGGATGGCGTTTGCTGGGACAAACATCAGTTTGTCCCAGCCGGATATAACGCAAAAACTGGCGGAGCGCATAGACGACCTGAAGCAGAGAATCGCTGCTTGGGGGAAGCGGATTCGGCGATATACCGAGAGGTCGACACGGTTCAACCAGAATCGTCTCTTCCAGAGTGATCAGAAGAGGCTATATAAATCATTGGAGCGACCAATGGTACGTGGAACGGGCCAAGCACCGAATCAGGCCGACACTGTCGCATTCTGGCGCGGCCTGTGGTCAGAGCCCGTAAACCACAACGAGGGCCCTTGGACGGAAGTTGTGGTGAGTCAGTGTGCGAATCTTACGCCCATGGACCCCGTCATTATAACGCCGGACGATGTAGCTGAGGCGGTCCGAAGGGCCCCGAACTGGAAAAGTCCGGGGCTCGACGGGCTGCATCACTACTGGCTGAAGGGGTTCGTGGTGTGTCACGCTGTGCTCGCCCGACAATTTCAAGAGGCTCTCGACCAAAAGTCGCTCCCGAGCCTCTTCACTACTGGGATCACTCACTTGGTTCCTAAAGACCGGGATACCATAGACCCGAGCAAATACCGCCCCATCACGTGTCTACCCACGATATATAAGACACTAACATCCATTTTGAGCGCGAGAATCACTCGTCACCTGAACTCAAATCAGGTGATGTCGCGCGCTCAAATTGGATGTCGGGGCGGTGGTCGTGGAACCAAGGAACCACTCCTCATTGACGCGGTCATTGGCAAAGTGGTTAAACGCAACCGTCGGAACCTATCCGCCGCCTGGATAGACTACAAAAAGGCATTCGACTCGGTGCCTCATACATGGCTGAAGAGGGTCCTCGAGCTGTACAAGGTTGACTGTACAGTTAGAGACTTCCTCGGGCAGTGTATGGGGCAGTGGAGTACGATCCTTTGTCATCTAGGCGAGCGGATGACGGCTGCGGAGAACCACATAAGGATAAGAAGGGGTATCTTCCAGGGCGATTGTCTGAGTCCAATCTGGTTCTGCCTCTCTCTGAACCCTCTCAGTACCTTACTGGAGGGCTCCGGGAGAGGATTTCAGCTTCGGAGGGGAGGTACAAAAGCGACCCACCTTTTCTATATGGATGATCTCAAGTTATTCGCCTCCAGTCGCTCTCATCTTGTGGAATTGCTAAACATCACTTGTGATTTTAGCAATTCTATTAGAATGGAGCTGGGGACGGATAAGTGTGCGGTCCTCCATGTCGAAAGGGGTAGGGTTGCTAACTCTGAGGGCATAGATTTATCTATGCCCATCAGCATAAGGACCCTTTCCGAGGCTGAAACATACCGATACCTGGGTATGTCACAGAACATCGGTGTAGATGAGGCGGGTATGAAACAGTCAGTTTGCGATGTGTTTTATGCACGCTTGACCAAAGTGCTTAACAGCCTTTTGTCCGGTGTGAATAAGACGCACGCATATAACGGTTGGGTCATGCCTGTTCTCATGTATACCTTTGGCATACTTAGGTGGACTCAGACCGAACTAAACGCTCTGGACAGAAAAGTCCGCACTATAATGACGTCCCACAGGATGCATCATCCGAGATCGTCAGTAATGAGGCTGTACTTGCCGCGAAAGCATGGTGGGCGCGGCTTTTTAAGCGCGCTTACCATGCATAATCGCGAAGTGTGCAGCCTCCGTAATTACTTTCTGACGAGAGCGGATGATCCATACTATAGGGACGTTATTTCTTGTGATAAAGGACTGACTCCTCTATCCTTAGCCAACGAGCAATGGCAAGACCCAGCAGTACAGTGCATTTCCGACCGGGAGGCCGTATGGAAGGAGAAGGAGCTCCACGGGAGGTTCTACAAGGCTCTACATGAGCCTTTCGTAGACACAGTCGCCTCCCTTCACTGGCTACGTTTCGGTGACCTCTTTGGGGAAACCGAGGGTTTTGTCTGTGCAATACAGGATCAGGTTATTAAGACCAACAATTATCGGAGATACATCCTAAAGGATGGCGCCGTCGACATCTGTCGAGCTTGTCGCCATCCCGGTGAGTCACTTAGGCATGTCATCTCCGGTTGTTCGGCGCTTTCTAACTCTGAGTATTTGCACAGACACAATCTAGTAGCCAGGATTCTACACCAGGAGCTCGCTCTGAAATACGGCCTAGTGGATCGGAAACTGCCGTATTATAAGTACTTGCCGGAAGCCGTGCTCGAAAATGACCGCGCCAGGCTCTACTGGGACCGGGCCATCATCACAGACAGGACTATTCTTGCGAATAAGCCTGATATTGTGCTGATGGACCGGGCACAGTCAAGGATCTTTTTGGTCGACATTACCATTCCTTATGACGAGAACCTCGTGAAAGCCGAAACAGATAAGGTGACAAAATATCTGGACCTGGCTCACGAGGTTACCGGCATGTGGGGTGGTCTGCCGGCCGAAATTATTCCTGTGGTCGTTTCTGCGAACGGGTTAATCCCAATCAGCCTCCCGGGTCATCTGAGGCGACTGGGACTCCGTGACGGACCGCTCCAGGCTCAAATGCAGAAGGCGGTGCTCCTCGATACCGCCCGCATCGTCCGCCGGTTTCTTTCCCTTTCCCCCTAACCCTCGGCCGTCTGGTCTCCCCTGCCGAGGGCTTCCATCTGGTTGGGTTTTTATATATTTATGTATTTTTTATGTATTTATTTTATTTTATTCATATTTATGTATGTTTACCATTTTCATTTACAATTATATATTTATACTGCCCAACCAGATGAGAAAATTTTATAGATACCCCAAAATAATAATAATAAAAATTATATAAGTTATAATAATAATAAAAATATTTGATGACGCCGAACTCGAACGGCTACGACGTGAGGCTATTCCTTTGTCGAATGAAAATGCTACGACAGGAGATGCGGCTCTACGAGTTGCAGAGCAACCCGCACATGTAGATGCCGCCGTTGATCTCCTTGTAGTTGACTCAGGCGACGATGGAATAGTCGCCCCAGAACTAGAGCAAATGAGGAGCATAGTGGAAGAGGCGATTAGGGAAACGCGCAGTACGCCCCTCGAGAATCGACCGCGACTTCCCCGTATACCCCTAAGCAAGCGGAATCGGGCTGTCGTGAGGGCTCTCAACCCAATGCTGGTGACCTATTTGGAAGCCAGCCGGGACCTTTGCGAGACGGACTCAATTCTTTTTGGCGCCGCACTGGCAGTTTGCCGTATTATTGGCGCCAAACTTCCCAAGGCTGGACGCGCTACTAGACAAAGTAGCGCCATCCCAGCCTGGAGAAGAAGAATTGAGGACCGTATCGCAAAGGCAAGGGCCCTCATCGGCAGGCTGATAAGCTTCAGGTCGGGCAATAATAGGCCGAGAATTGTGCGCACCGTCAGGATGGCGTTTGCTGGGACAAACATCAGTTTGTCCCAGCCGGATATAACGCAAAAACTGACGGAGCGCATAGACGACCTGAAGCAGAGAATCGCTGCTTGGGGGAAGCGGATTCGGCGATATACCGAGAGGTCAACACGGTTCAACCAGAATCGTCTCTTCCAGAGTGATCAGAAGAGGCTCTATGAATCATTGGAGCGACCAATGGTACGTGGAACGGGCCCAGCACCGAATCAGGCCGACACTATCGCATTCTGGCGCGGCCTGTGGTCAGAGCCCGTAAACCACAGTGAGGGCCCTTGGACGGAAGTTGTGGCGAGTCAGTGTGCGAATGTTACGCCCATGGACCCCGTCATCATTACGCCGGATGACGTAGCTGAGGCGGTCCGTAGGGCCCCGAACTGGAAAAGTCCGGGACTCGACGGACTGCATCACTACTGGCTGAAGGGGTTCGTGGTGTGTCACGCTGTTCTCGCCCGACAGTTTCAAGAGGCTCTCGACCAAAAGTCGCTCCCGAGCCTCTTCACTACTGGGATCACTCATCTGGTTCCTAAAGACCGAGATTCCACAGACCCGAGCAAATACCGCCCCATAACGTGTCTACCTACCATATACAAGACACTGACATCCATTTTGAGCGCGAGAATCACTCGTCACCTGAACTCAAATCAGGTGATGTCGCGCGCTCAAAATGGATGTCGGGGCGGCGGTCGTGGAACCAAGGAACCACTCCTCATTGACGCGGTCATTGGCAAGGTGGTTAAACGCAACCGTCGGAACCTCTCCGCCGCCTGGATAGACTACAAAAAGGCATTCGACTCGGTGCCTCATACATGGCTGAAGAGGGTCCTCGAGCTGTACAAGGTTGACTGTACAGTTCGAGACTTCCTCGGGCAGTGTATGGGGCAGTGGAGTACGATCCTTTGTCATCTAGGCGAGCGGATGACGGCTGCGGAGAACCACATAAGGATAAGAAGGGGTATCTTCCAGGGCGATTGTCTGAGTCCAATCTGGTTCTGCCTCTCTCTGAACCCTCTTAGTACCTTACTGGAGGGTTCCGGGAGGGGATTTCAGCTTCGGAGAGGAGGTACAAAAGTGACCCACCTTTTCTATATGGATGATCTCAAGTTATTCGCCTCTAGTCGCTCTCATCTTATGGAATTGCTAAACATCACTTGTGATTTTAGCAATTCTATTAGAATGGAGCTGGGGACGGATAAGTGTGCGATCCTCCATGTCGAAAGGGGTAGGGTTGCTAACTCTGAGGGCATAGACTTATCTATGCCCATCAACATAAAGACCCTATCCGAGGCTGAAACATACCGATACCTGGGTATGTCACAGAACATAGGTATCGATGAGGCGGACATGAAACGGTCAGTTTGCGGTGTGTTTTATGCACGCTTGACAAAAGTGCTCAACAGTCTTTTGTCGGGCGTTAATAAGACACATGCATATAACGGTTGGATCATGCCTGTTCTCATGTATACCTTTGGCATGCTCAGGTGGACTCAGACCGAACTGAACGCTCTGGACAGAAAAGTCCGCACTATAATGACGTCCCACAGGATGCATCATCCGAGATCGTCAGTAATGAGGCTGTACTTGCCGCGGAAGCATGGTGGGCGCGGCTTTTTAAGCGCGCTTACCATGCATAATCGCGAAGTGTGCAGCCTCCGTAATTACTTTCTGACGAGAGCGGATGATCCATTCTATAGGGACGTTATTTCTTGTGATAAAGGACTTACCCCTCTATCCTTAGCCAACGAGCAATGGCAAGACCCGGCAGTACAGAGCATTTCCGACCGGGAGACCGTATGGAAGGAGAAGGAGCTCCACGGGAGGTTCTACAAGGCTCTACATGAGCCTTGCGTAGACACAGTCGCCTCCCTCCACTGGCTACGTTTCGGTGACCTCTTTGGGGAAACCGAGGGTTTTGTCTGTGCGATACAGGATCAGGTTATTAAGACCAACAATTATCGGAGATACATCCTAAAGGATGGCGCCGTCGACATCTGTCGAGCTTGTCGCCATCCCGGTGAGTCACTTAGGCATGTCATCTCCGGTTGTTCGGCGCTTTCTAACTCTGAGTATTTGCACAGACACAACCTAGTAGCCAGGATTCTACACCAGGAGCTCGCTCTGAAATACGGTCTCGTGGATCGGAAACTGCCATATTATAATTACTTGCCGGAAGCCGTGCTCGAAAATGACCGCGCCAGGCTCTACTGGGACCGGGCCATCATCACGGACAGGACTATTCTTGCGAATAAGCCTGATATTGTGCTGATGGACCGGGCACAGTCAAGGATATTTTTGGTCGACATTACCATTCCTTATGACGAGAACCTCGTGAAAGCCGAAACAGATAAGTTGACAAAATATCTGGACCTGGCTCACGAGGTGACCGACATGTGGGGTGGTCTGCCGGCCGAAATTATTCCTGTGGTCGTCTCTGCGAACGGGTTAATCCCAGTCAGCCTCTCGGGTCATCTGAGGCGACTGGGACTCCGTGACGGATCGCTCCAAGCTCAAATGCAGAAGGCGGTGCTCCTCGATACCGCCCGCATCGTCCGCCGGTTTCTTTCCCTTTCTCCCTAACCCTCGGCCGTTTGGTCTCCCCTGCCGAGGGCTTCCATCTGGTTGGGTTTTTATATATTTATGTAATTTTTATGTATTTATTTTATTTTATTGATATTTATGTAAGTTTATCATTTTCATTTACAATTATATATTTATACAGCCCAACCAGATGAGAAAACTATACAAATACCCCATAATAATAATAATAATAATGAACGTTTATTTCGGACATCATGATCCATATGGGTTAGTAACAATTGAGCTTATAACTAAAGTTAGTAATTTATAGTTATATATTGTATAGTTATGATCAGTGTTGCCGATTTGTGGAGAATTCCCCAAACTGCGGGGAATCTCAAGTTGGTTGGGGATTTATTGGGGATTGGCATTATGCGCGGAAAATGCGGTGAATTTAACATCTTCGTCGAGATGCATTTTCGAGGATTCCAAATATTTTAATATTATTTTTTTAGTTTAGGTACTTATGGATAACGTACGAAATAATAGTCTTCATTGCACCAAATTTAAATATCGGCATCTTTATTCTTTCGTCAATTGTAAAATTGTTTCGTGGTAGAGCCATGCTGCAGCTATATTAGTAGTATAGTTGTAGCACGAATGGGTCGGCTCGACCGGGGAAGGACCACGCTCTCACAGAAAACCAGCGTAAAATAGCAGCTTAACGCTGCTGTGTTTCGTATGGTGAGTGTTTTTACTGGCAAAGAGGCATTCCATCTTAGTCCTCACGGGCGACAACGCATCTGCATCTTAAGTCTTTATTGAGGATAGATGTAGATGTCTATGGGTCACAGTAACCACTTACCATCAGGTGGACTGTGTGCTCGTTTGTCACCCTATCCTATAAAAAAAATCTTCTAATGTTTTTAGGCTTTATACGTTTCTTTCTACAGATTTCGTGTTTATTCCAAAGTCATTAAAAATACTTTGGTGACACTTAGTGGCCATTATGAATATTAATACAGCATTTTCATGGACATATATTTATTATATCTATAGTTTGTGGTTCAGTTTCTTTTTTTATCTATGGAGGTTTTGGCAGGAACTTGCCCGTCTCGTCGACGGATTGTTGCTCCTATTTTATATTTTAAATAATAGTTTGAAGTAGGAGAAGAAACGCGGACTTCAAAAATCCAAAACATTTTCTATGTTTATACGAAATATATATTGGATTAAAGGCTGGAGAAGGTATGGAAAATTTAAAAAATGACGAAAATGTACCTCGTGCTGACCTATTGCAGATTTCTATAGAACCTGCCAGGAGTTTTATATTGAATTGACGTCAGACAATAGCAAGCGATTTGATTTCGGGGATCCTTAATTTTCTATTGTATCCGCTGTAAGTTGTAAGCACATTTTTAATTTAGGACCAATTATGTACACTTGGATTGCAAATAAATGATTTGATTTGATTTGATTTGATTTAAATCAATCAGCAGCTCAACAGTTTCTAATTAAATCACTGGTGTTTGTGCTGAAGCGATTTCAAGTGCTTTCTAAATTTATGACCGCACAATAATTAGATGACGAGTGGCGAACTCACGCTTTCTTAGATTTTGATCAACATGGGCTTTTCACAAGCTTAAAAAAGTTGGAATAAGAGGGACCCCGCTTGCTCTTTTCGAAAGCTACCTGTCAAAGAGAAAACAAAAGGTAAAGCTTTCTGGGTTTACTAGTGGGAATGCGGGGGTATCATCATATGGTGTGCCACAGGGTAGCGTTCTGGGGCCAACCTTATTTGTGATTTATATCAACGACCTGTACAGTATGACCATACCAAATGCTAAAATCCTGTCGTACGCCGATGTCACGGCTGTGGTTTTTGCTGGTGAATCTTGGCAGGATGTCAAGAACAGTGCTGAAAGTGGTCTAGCTCGAGTCGCTCTGTGGTTGCAACAAAATCTTCTCACTCTAAATACAGCTAAGACACATTTTATTTGCTTTAGCATTACTAACAACTCGCAACCACAGACTGACTTTTGCCTTAAAATTCATACATGTAATGAGGATGCTAAAACAAAGCTTGTGACTCATCAATTGAAAAAGTCTCTCACACTAAATATCCCGGCGTTGTTGTAGATCAGAGGCTATCGTGGTACCCACACCTGGAGCATGTCATCAGTAGGACTCGAAAATTGATTTGGATATTCAAAACCCTAAGACACGTAATACCAGATAATAATAAACAGTCGGACTCTCCCAGATATCTTCTAAACCAAATATACATATCCCTTGCACAATCTATCATAACTTATTGCATTCCGGTGTGGGGTGGAGCTGCAAAGATCCAACTTCTCAAATGTATGGGAAGCCAATCTATAGGTTTGTGAGGCTCGAGCCAAAATTACTCGAATTTGTCTTAAATAAACAAAAAGTAAAATTACAGAATACGAAGGTTTGAAATTCCCGCTAAAAAGCTTTATATCGGCGCCCACCGTGGGCGCTTGTAGAGTAGGTACACTCATAAACACGTGTTTCCTTTTTTAGTATATTAACTACGTTGGCGTTTTTCCCTCAGTAGAGAGTAATTCGTGTTCTGTGGTCATGAATAATATATATGATGTACAATATATGATACAACGAGATATGTATATGTGTACCTAGGTCTCTGTCTCTGTACTCAGGTCATAAGTATTGTCACACAGTAACTTTTCTTTTAGAATGTTGGCCACAAAAAAGTTTATTGAATTCGAATTTCGAATTGTTCATGAAAATAAAACTTTTTAGAATTTTACTCATTTTTAAATTTGGAGTGGACGCTTAAAGAATACCGTGTTGCAGTTATTGCGTTGCATCGTTGCGGTTACGCGCCAATTCAAATTTTTTGACATACTGAAAAATTTGAATATAACCAAAATATTCGTTTATCGTACCATCAAACGATACAATGAAGACTCTAGTGTAGATGACAGGTCAAGAAGTGGTCGCCCTCGGTCTGTTAGGACTTCAGCAGTGATAAAAGCTGTGAAGGCGCGAATTTAAAGAAATCCCAAACGTAAGCAGAAATTGTTGGCCCTTCAGATGGGGTTAAGCAGAACCACGGTGAAAAGGGTGTTAAATGAAGACTTAGGGCTTCGGGCATATCGAAGAAAAACAGGACATCGTTTGAATGCTCGTCTAATGGACCTGAGACTGAAGAGATGCCGCGCTTTGTTGAAGCGGTACGCGGGAAAAAAATATCGGGAAATTCTTTTTTCGGATGAAAAAATTTTTACCGTAGAAGAGAGCTACAACAAACAAAATGATAAGGTGTACGCACACAGTAGTGAAGAAGCGAGCAACCGTATTCCGCGTGTCCAACGAGGTCATTTTCCATCCTCGCTCATGGTATGGTTGGGAGTTTCTTATTGGGGCTTAACAGAGGTACATTTTTGTGAGAAAGGTGTAAAAACGAATGCAGTTGTGTATCAAAATACAGTCCTGACGAAACTTGTGGAACCTGTTTCTCATACCATGTTCAATAACAGGCACTGGGTATTCCAAAAAGATTCGGCGCCAGCTCATAGAGCGAAGAGCACACAAGACTGGCTGGCGGCGCGTGAAATCGACTTCATCCGGCACGAAGACTGGCCCTCCTCCAGTCCAGATTTGAATCCGTTAGATTACAACAAGATATGGCAACACTTGGAGGAAAAGGCGTGCACTAAGCCTCATCCCAATTTGGAGTCACTCAAGACATCCTTGATTAAGGCAGACGCCGATATTGACATGGACCTCGTTCGTGCTGCGATAGACGACTGGATAGACAGATTGAAGGCCTGTATTCAAAATCACGGAGATCATTTTGAATAAACTTTAGTGTCATAAGAATCTATGTTTTGTTAAGTTCATTTTGGTATAGAAATGGTTACATAATGAATAAACTTCTTTCAATTATTTTATATTAAACATGTGACAGAATTTATGACCTGACTAGGTATAATAGCCAGAATAGAAATAGGACAAGAACCAGCACCGGAAATAATTAATGTTCCAAGACAGACAGATGTCTCCGTCCGCTAAGAATTCGATAATGATGCCGCTATAATGCATGGTTAAATTAAACAATGTCAGTTTAGCGGCGAGTGTATTCGCTACCGACAAGAGGATCGAACGTCGACCTTAACAAAGAACTTTTTTTACGTGGCAGAGCCATGCTGCAGCTAGGTATATATTATGGTTGTAGCACGAATGGGTCGGCTCTACCGGGAAAGGACCACGCTCTCACAGAATACCAGCGTAAAATAACAGCACAATGCTGCTGTGCTTCTTTTGGTAAGTGTAGAAAACCGAAAACCCTTTTTACTGGAAACGAGGCATTCTACTTAGTCCTCAGGGATGACAATTCTTAATCGAAGATAGATGTAGATGTCTATAGGCCCAGCATCCACTTAGCACCAAATATTGGGCCACTTATCATCAAACAAACAAAAAAAAAAAGAAATTTGGGCGGTGCCTTAGTCCCTTTAGCTGTGAACAAGTTGACTGTTGGTATATCGAACTGCTGAAGTGTTTGTACATTAGGGCAAGAGTGACGTTATATTCCAAAATTTATCCACCGCAGCATTGGGAGACGTTTTCAAGATACTGGACTAGAAAGATACGGTATTAATATCAACGGCGCGTACATCACTCACCGTCGATTTGCCGGCGACATAGTCATTATGGCAGAACCGCTAAAGGACCTAAGAACTATGTTCAATTGCTTCAATAGTGCCTCCCAAAGGAAAGGTCTTAAAATGAATATGGACAAAACAAGCTCATGTGTAACGTCCATGTCACACTTATGCAAAACTAATTAGAAATAATAAAAAATAATAACAAAACTAATTAGAAATAGCTTGGTAGCGATCACCTCATTCCCAGGGGTTATTATCATCCATAAATTACTTAATATTATAATAACCCTTTTTATACAATCTATGTTTAATAAAGTTTTTTAATTTTGAGCAGGTCAAATTTTGTATATTTTCTGGGAGTTTGTTGTAAAAGCGTATACACCGCCCCAAGAATGAATTACGGACCCGGTGGAATCGAGTAACTGATACTACTAGCTTGTATCTGTTCCTAGTATTTACAGAATGAATATCACTTATTTTTTTAAATGTATTGAGAGGCCAAAGTTATACAAATTTCCTAAAATTTTTGTCTGTCTTTAGACTTTAAATCATAAAATTAATTGCTCTTTTGTAAAACAAATACAATTTCAGTGTTAGATGTGTGTCGCCATAGCAAAATACCATACGACATTATGCTATGGAAATAGCTAAAGTAAACTTTTTTTACAGCATATGCTGCAGAACTAAGTCTGCTTGCTAGTTTTGATACCATTGAAGCCCCATTGAAGCTTCGAGTATTTTTTTTTACATATTACCTAAATTCGATTTATATGACCTTTCATGGTAAAGTTCATATAACCTTTTTCTACTCTTATGGACTCCTACTGTCTCCAATTCATTGAATGCCTAGCGAGTGTTCAAAGAGAATGTTTTAGAAGCAAAAGTATTATCAAATTCATTGCAAATAAGCTTAAATAATGTTCCACACAGAAAAACTGGATAATTTTGGTATGAAAGCGATGGAAGTTTTTCACAACTTCTTCAAGCGATGTGCATTTACTGGAACAAATACAACTTTCTCATCTACTTGCTTTATGGGAACATAGGGTAACGAAACTAACTGTCCACAGTGATCAGAACTCAATTTTTGAATTATACATTTATGCAACGCCTTAACATTTGTAAAAATATTATCTATATATGTTGCATTAGATTCAGTGATACGCGTTAGCTTTGGAGAGCGTGGTCCTTCACCAGTCGAGCCGACCGATTCGTGCTAAACTACAATATAGCTGTAGCATGGCCACCGAAACACGCATGAAATAACGCTAAATTACAACCACTCTTTTTTATGTTAGTTACAAAATTACAATGGCTTAATCAAATTCGATATCCGTGTTTTTTTATTTGCATACAATCATCCACATGGTATCATCTAGTTTTATTAATCCAGAGCACATTAAATTTGAAAAATAATGTATTTTAATATAAATTGTACCTGACTAATGAATGATGTTCCAGACTGCTCTGTCGACCGTGTCGGTCAATCGCATTACCCATCCGGTACGATAAGCCGTGATTTGTTTTTAATGGCTCACCAGATAAACACAGGAATTACTTTAGACGACATTTAATCAATATAGCAATAAAGCAATTAAATGAAAAACTCGAGTTATATAAACACTAGGTATCCGCCTCGGCTTTTTTTTATATATTCTTTTTTTTATTTTACTACAATAGGATTTTCTCCGATAAGTTTACATACATAAATTTTACAAGAACTAACATCCTGGCCCGTAATTATTATTTGTAGTCCATACAAATACTTGTTCAGTGCGGGATTTCATCACTGGCCACTGTACCCCGGGCCGACGAAAAAAATGTGTCGTATGGTAAATGAAAAGAACCGACTTTTACTGATAACGAGGTATTCCATTTTAGTCCTCATGGGTGGTAAAGCGTTTTATTTACCAATCAAATACAGATGTAAGTATCTATATGTAGGTATGAGCCACAACAGCTTTTTTTTTTATAGAAATAGGGTGATAAACGAGCACACAGTCCACCTGATGGTAAGTGGTTGCTGCGGCCCATAGACTTCTACATCTATCCTCCATTACAAATCAAAATGTAGATGCGTTGTCACCCGTGAGGACTAAGATGGAATGCCTCATTTCCAGTAAAAAGGGCCTCCGGCCACCTGCACTCACCAAGCGAAACGCAGATATAAACTCTACTTCACGCTGGTTTTCTGTGAGGTCGTGGTACCACCCCGGTTCGAGCCGGCCCATCCGTGCGACAGCAAAAGCTGCCGCGTGGCTCTACCACTATTTGCTAATTTGCATTTGCTATTTGATAAACATAGTCGGAATATAAGGCGTCTCGATGCATTGACGCTTTTTTACAGAATAAGTGTGACAACCGAGTACACAGTCCACCTGCCGGTACATGTATACTGTATCCCATAGACAACTTCATCTAACCTCGGTTAAGAATCAAAACGTACATACGTTGTCACGTCTAAGGACTAAGATTGAATGCCTCTCGTTTACAGAGAAAGGGTATCTTTACTGTAGAGGTGATCGCTTCCAAGCTGTTTCTAAAATAAATTTTGTACTTATATAGTTTGTACAACCATTATTGTAAAATTTGCTTTAAAAAAAAAAGTCCCGCTGGGTTTCTTGCTGGTTCTTCCCAGCACAGAGGTTTTTTTTTCGAACCAGTGGTAAAGTAGAAAATGACTTTCAATAAGAATTACACATGTCATCTATATTGAATAAAAAATTATTCTATTCTATTCTATTTAAGCCGTGTAGTGGCGGTGTAAGAATATTCCGTCGGTGTCACAAGGCGACAAAAGGACACTGAAATAGGAAATGGGCAGCACCATGTTTCAGATAACAACTTAAAATAATAAAAACTGCTGTTGCAAACCCGCCTGCCAAACGTGGCAGCTGTGGCGGAATAGGGGGCTATTAGCTAGTATAGGCTAGAGCCCATGAGTCAATATACGGGGGACGCCTGTGTTCAGCAGTGGACTTTAATAGGCTGTAATATATAATTATCTTGTAGAGGTTATCAAATATCACGAAATATTAAATAAAATTGTGTAGGGGCAACGTCAATAAAGAAGTACAAAAACAATTGCATATTAACTACAGACGACTTTCAGGTTTTATATGTTCATTGTTCATCAAACGAAATTGAGAATTCCGATAAATCGTCCGAAATATTAATATTAATATTAATATATATAAATATTTATAATATTAATATTTTATACGTGGTAGAGCCATGCTGTAGCTATATTAGTAGTATAGTTGTAGCACGAATGGGTCGGCTCGACCGGGGAAGGACCACGCTCTCACAGAATGCTAGTGTAAAATAGCAACTTAACACTGCTGTGTTTCGTATGGTGAGTGTAGGAAACCGGAGACCCTTTTTACTGGAAAAGAGACATTCCATCTTAGTCCTCATAGGTGACAACGCATCTGTATTTTGATTCGCAAACGAGGATAAATGTAGATGTCTATGGGCCACAGCAACCACTTTCCCTTAAGGTGGACTGTGTGCTCGTTTGTCACCATATCCTATATAAAAAAAATAGTTTCAAATCGTTCTCAAGTGTCTCTTTGTTTACGCGAAACTTTATTCAATACATCAACTGTAGATACATATACTAGAAGTATTAGATAGCCTGATGAAAACAACCTTCTTTGTGTAAAATTGGTTGCAGGTGTCCACGAGCTGCAGTATTTACCATCAGGTGGACTGTACGTTCGTTTGTCGATTCAGTTTTATAAAAAACATAATCCTTCAATCACTATAGTTTCAATTTTTGCGAAAAAGACATAATAGTTAAAGAAACTATTTGTCACATATGAGCCATGGGACAGCATTAAAATTTATATTTATATAAAGTTAAGTTCGTTGGGGAAGAAAGGTTCTCGAGCGGCAGTCTCGTACCGGCAAGCGTAGTGTAAAGCGGCCCCTCACTGAATGGAGTGAAGACATGGCAGAAATGCAGGAAGTCGATGGATGCGGATGGCTCAGGACCGCGCTTTGTGACACTCCTTGCGGGAGGTTTATGTTCAGCATTGGACATGTGTTGAGTTGTAATAATGATGATTTTTTTTTATAGGATAAGGGTGACAAACGAGCACACAGTACGCCTGATGGTAAGTGGTTGCTGCGGCCCATAGACATCTACGTCTATCCTCTATTACAAATCAAAATGCAGATGCGTTGTCACCCGTGAGGACTACGATGGAATGCCTCGTTTCCAGTAAAAAGGGTCTCCGGTTTTCTACACTCATCATACGAAACATAGCAGTGTTAAGCTGCTATTTTACGCTGGTATTATGTGAGAGCGTGATCTTTCCCCGGTCGAGCCGACCCATTCGAGCTACAATTATACTACTAATATAGCTGCAGCATGGCTCTACCACGTAAATGATGATAAGCGTTTCCTGCAAGAGGCGTTGCTTACCTGCCCGCAGGTAATAGTTTACTTAAATTAACTTACTAATTTAATAAAATGACCCAGCAATAGGATTGAAATCGTGTTTGTTTCACAATTATATGAAATTATCAAAACGATCGTCTCCTACACCACCATTTGTGTACACCGTTTGTACAACAAATAATTCAACAAATAATTACATTTATTATTCTCCGCTTACTCATTTAGAAATTATAAAATACATAAATAAGGATGTAATGTGGGCTAAATTACACACGACAATAGATATTAGTTATCATTCACCATCATTACAGTCCTTCACAAGTGCACTGCCAAACATAGGCCTACCCCCAAAGAACATGCACAAAGCACGGTCCCGAGCCACCTGCATCCATCAACTTCCTGTACGTCTTTCCGGGTTGTCACTCCGTCTAGTGGGGGGCCACCCTACAGTTCACCTACCGGATCGAGGCTGCCACTCGAGAACCTTTCTTCCCCATCGATTGTAAGTTCTTCGAATTGTATGTCCGGCCCATTGTCACTTTAGATTACTAATCCACTGGGCTATGTCGGTGACTCTGTATGCCGTGTAGTGGCGCTTAAGAATATCAAATACCACATATCTCCCTGTGGGTGTCGTAGGAGGCGACAGTGGGAAACAGGCAGGAGATGGGCAGCAGCATCTTGCTGATAACAGCTATACTACACTAAAAAAACTGCGGTTGCCAACCCGCTCGCCAAGCGTGGCAACTTTGGCAAATATTCCCCATGATGAAAGTTACGAAGAGACGGCCACTAGTCCCCGGCGGCCTCGCTATTCCTGGCTACGCGACGACCATGGTAACGGCGAGGCAGGGGGTTCTAAGAATCTCGGGGGTTCGATTTCCACCTAAGACGACTCGACCTGGCAGCATATATCCTAGAGCTGGAAGAAGGGATAGACAAGTTGCGCTGGCATATTATAGGATTATCCAAGGTCCGAAAAGTGGGGGAGGACACGGTAATCCTCGAATCCGGCAACTTGTTCTATCACCGGGAGGACGACCACCTGTCCCAAGGGGGTGTCGGATTTATCGTCCACAAGTCTCTCGTTAACAACGTTGTAAAGATTGTGAGTTTGTCGACAGGGTTGCGAACCTTATAATCAGAATCACCAAACGGTATTCGTCGAATGTCACACAGGTTTACGCAACAACCTAGGCACATCCCGATGAGGAGGTGGAGGAAATTTATGAGGGTATCTCGTTTTCAAGCTACTGAACTGGAAACGATACGGTATAAACATCTATAGTTAGTACATCACTCACCTTCGATTTGCCGATGATATAGTATTTATGGCAGAATCGCTGGAGTACCTAAGCACTATGCTCAATGACCTCAATAGTGTCTTTCAACCAATACAAATTCAGGTTTATAACCAATATCAAGTTTCAATACCGTGAAAACTGGCAGCTTTGTCAATTATAAAAAAAGATTTAAAAGATTACAACCAATTTTCCAACATAAAAGGTACTCTCAGACTCGGCGTCAATGTTAAAAAGTGTTACTATATTTTTCACAGTGTTGGTATATATTAGTGATTTAAACAAATACTACATTAAATAGACAAATACTCAAAAATAGAAAATGGCAAAGTTAACCTCACTTTGTGGCAACTTTGCCATCAGGGTTTATAATGAAAATAATAAGATTTGACTTCAAGGTTAAAGGTAATTTTACCTCATAATATAAAACACAACACTCAAGAGTAATGATTTGCTCCTTTAATTGTGTTGCAAATAGCAAATCATAAATCATACATCTTTATTTGCAAGAATCACGGTATAAGAAGATGTTACAATTTATCTAGTGTACTCGTGTTTCACAATGGTACATAGCACGCAAATACACCATCAACAATATTAATTAATTACTATCTAAAAAATATTTTATGTCACAAAAGCATTCGGTTTTTAACCAATTAAAGAAATGTTTCTTATATAATCTTTCGCTTAATAATTTCAATTCTTTAGGTAGTTTATTATATACTTTTATACACATATTTAGGCAAGTTTTGTTGTATTTAACGAATCTAGGAATAACATCTAGAACTAGTTTGTCTGGGTCAGGTCGGTTTCGTGGATATATATCACGTGCTTTAGTAAACAGTGACTTATTTTTAAAGACAAACATGATAACTTCATAAGTATATAGTAACAGGAGGGGTAATATACCAAGTCTTTTAAATACTGGTTTACAGAATTCCTCTGGCGACATCCCGCACATTGCACGAATACATTTTTGGGGCAACGAATGCCCTATTTCGGTCAGTACCATTACCCCATATTGTAATTCCATAGCGTAGAATGGACTCTACGTGTGCGTGGTACGTTGCAATTGTCGTTTTAATATTTGTGATGTTTTTGACGTGTTTAAAGGCATATACAAATTTATTAATTCTACTGCATACGTATCTATTTGTTCTTTCCATTTTATATCTTACTTCTATACTTTTATATTCTTACTTTTATATCTAACTTTACTCCCAGAAATTTTGTACATGTAACTTTTTTAGTTTTGGTATATTAAATTTAATATTATGATTTGAATTGATAGAACTATTAAATTGTATGTAATGAGATTTATCTAAATCCATTTTAAAATTATTTACGTCAAGCCATTACATTCGTTTGTCAATTATCTAATTATTGGAATCTACATGATTCCTAATTGTATTATTATTTTAATTACAAGTCACAATAATTGAAATGTCATCAGCGTAAAGAATACATTTATGATTCGTAATGTCAAATTTTGAATTTGTTATATTTATTTTCAGATGGATAAGATATTAAGTTATTATTGGTATTGGTAAGTGCTACTACAGTCCATGAGCACCTGCTGCCAACTCCAAGTAGAGATGGCAACAGATGAATTGGCACTTCTAAGGGACTGACATGGAATGCCTCACACTCTGTAATTAATGTAATAGAATTTTTTTACTATTGTTGCGCGACACTATTAGTGTCTTGTACATGGCAACACTAGTTACCACTAGCGACCTCTAGTGTCGAGTAGCAGAACTAGGAGTGTCAAGATCCTTCTAGAAATTTCGGGACCGATATGTACTCGAACATTCTAGATGTTTCTATAGTAGAAGGTTCTGAAAACTATCTGAGGCCCTATATAAGGAATACGAAGCGATATAACTGCGAACTAAAGTGATCAGTAGTACAACAATTGTGTTTTATTATTAGTGTGGTTTAAGTTGTAATTAGTGTTCTGTATTAAAGTGTCAATCTTGGTAATTCAATCGACAGTTTTTAATTGTCGCGAACCCAAAGCTCCAATTGTTTACCAATTGTTACATTGGTGTCAGAAGTGGGATCAAATATGCCGATTTTACCTAAAGACGTCACGGAGGGTATCCGTACTAGAAGTCAACGCCAACAGGAGACGGACCAGAGACGATTTGGTGGTGCAACGTCGCAGACGTCGGCGGGCCAGCTGCCGACCACGGAGGCCGGCCCGTCAGCAGCTCATGCATCTGCAGCATCTGACTTAGGTGCTCTGATGATGATGCTGCAGGAGCAGGCTCGCCGACAGGAGGAACAGGCCCGTCGTTTGGAAGAGCAGCTGCAGCGCGGTATGGAAGAGCAGATGCTCCTCAGGAAGGACCTTCACGCTACCTTCGGGAAAGAGATAAGGGAGGTGAAGGATAGGGTTGCTCAACATGACAACCGCCTGTCGGAAGTTGATACCCGAATCGACCAAGTGTACAATCGGGTTGACAACATGATGGCTGACGTGAAGAAAATGCTGGACGACCTCAAACTTGGTGATGAAGTTACAGCTCCCGTGGTAGCTAAAACACCTTCGATACGCGGATTCAAAGTGCCGCCGTTCGACGGGACTTCTTCCTGGTCGGCCTACAAAATCCAATTCCAGGCTGTCATGAAGGTGAACAGCTGGAATAAAAGTCGGGCCATGACTGCTCTCATCACCCTAGGCCTACGCGACCAGGCCTTAACTGTTCTGGAAGCTCTCGGTAAGGAAGTGACTTACGAGCAGCTCCTTGAGGCATTGCAGGCGAGATGTGGCGACGCTCACCTGGAATACGTCTTTCGTGCGCAGTTCAAAGATCGCGTGCAACGCTGTAACGAAAACCTGCAGCAGTGAGCCCTTGAGGTGGAGAAGCTGGTTCGAAATGCATACCAGTCTGTACCTGTGCTCATTGTAGGGAACTTGGTGCAGACATTCATCGACGGCATCCGCGACCTTGAAGTCAGAGCTGCTGTGAGGCTCGGGCACCACGAGACGCTTAAGGACGCGTTGGCCCATGCACTGGAGGTGGAAGCCGTGCGACAGGATCATCGTTCCTATCGCGTCAGGGAGGTTGCAGTGGCTACAGTTCGCGATTGCAATAAAGGATACAGCCCTAGGTACTACGGCTGTGGAGAAAGGGGCCATCTTCGATCCAGCTGCCCTAAGCGATCTCAAGAGGGTTGTGTGGCTAATAGCACCGTCCAGCAGCAGCAGGGAAACTGGCGGGTGCTGATTGATGTTAGAAGAGGTACTCCTAAGATTGTCCATGTGGATCGACTACATGAGGCCCTATATAAGCCCGGCATGGACCACGACCGAGTCAGTATTGAATTGGCGATATAAGCGAATACTTCGAAACGATATAACTGCGAACTAAAGTGATCAGTAGAACAATTGTGTTTTATTATTAGTGTGGTTTAAGTTGTAATGAGTGTTGTGTAATTAAAGTGTCAATTTTGGTAATTCAATCGGTAGTTTTCTAATTGTCTCGAACCTCAAGCTCGTAACACTTATAAGCAAGTTCTCGGCAACTTTTGCCAGCTTTCTTGCAGATCGAAGCATCAAGGTCGTTGTAGACGGTGCATGCTCCCATTACAAGCCTATTAACGCTAGTGTTCCACAAGGCTATCACCAACGCTGTTTCTTTTGCATATCAGTGATATGTTGCAAACCGATAACATTCATTGATATGCGGATGACAGCACTGGTGATGCTTCATACACCGGCCGTGCCAATATTTCTCAGGAAAACGTCGCCTAGTACCGCAACAAACTTGTGTCTGAAGTCGAGTCTTTGCTTAACAAAGTCTCGGATTGGGGGCGACTAAATCTAGTCCAGTTTAGTCCTCAGAAGACACAAGTTTCCGCGTTTACCGCCAAAAAGAACCCCTTTGTCGTATCTCCTCAGTTTCAAGGCCAGTATCGGAATCCTCGGCGTCGACAAATCGAGTGACGTGCAGTTTCGTGGTCACTTGGAAGAGATGCTCAGTAGAGCGGGACAGTATTTCATGCCGGCACACCACCTGCAACTTTACAAGGCCTCACATGGAATACTGTTCCTATCTCTGGGTAGGGGCTCCCCAGTGCTGGCTTCTTCCACATGACCGCATCTCAGAGCGGCTCCAATCGTTGACGAAACAGTCATTTCCGATCGGCTCGATGTACAGGAGCTGCGAAGAGATTTCCATCCCTTTGCATTTTCTTTCGCATCTACTACTCTGAGCCGCCAAACTTCACGAACGCACGTTACAGCAAAACTCCCGACACCATCCACACCATTTGTATGCTTGGCGGTCCACCACTGTACATTTCACTAGGAGTTTTCTATCGCGTAGGACCTCTCTGTGGAATAGTTTACCACCAGCGGTTATTTCGGACCGATACAACTTAGGGACATTCAAGAAAAGAGCTTACTCTTTTCTAAAAGGCCGGGAACGCACCTACAATTCCCCTGTTGCTGCAGTTGTTCATGGGTAGCGGTAGTCACTTACCATCAGGTGAGCCGTTTGCTAGTTTGCCCCCCACTATAAAAACAAAGTATCGGGAGAATGGTTTAAGCATGATTGATTATTCTGTCCAGTTTTACATCTATTCCTTCACGTTCATATTTTAAAATTTTTAAACGATCGTTTAAACAGACATAGTATACTCATAATTAGCAAACGTCACATGTAGGTTCTAGTAAATTTTTGTAGTATGTAATAGAAGTAGTAATAGTAGTAGATTTTATAATTATTATATTGTTGGTAATAAATAATTTGCGATGTTTGTTATTATAAAATCAGCAATATCTGCATCTCACTTTTTCACTTTTTCATTTTTCTTTTTTACTCACTATGTGTTTATGTGTGGTAGGTGCAACAAGTGTAGCGTTGTAATAGTGGCACTGGTTGTTGCATATTCGGCCGTACGTTACTCACTAGAGGGCGCACTGAAAACCAGCTTCGTGGATAATACCACGAAATAATGCTGAGTGTAGCCCTTTTATACCAAACCCACACACATAATAAAATGTTGATTGTAATGATTTTATTTATGTTTTATATTGTTTTATATTGTTTAATTTTGTTTTGATCTGTAATTATAAGTTTTTTAGTGCATAATATCTTTTGTAACATGTGTGTTGGTGTTTGATGTAATAAATAATTTTTGTTTCTTTCTTTCTTTTTTCTTTCTAATAAAGATGGATTGAAATAGCGATACTTTAGACGATACGGTAAGGACCAGCAAATTTAAAAACAGTACGCGGGCGAGTTCATGTCTATCAGGGCCAGTGGCAACGCGCGGGGGCAGCTCCCTCGTATTCATCCACCTCGCCGCATTTGTCTGCAGTCGAGTATTGTTCTTGACGGTTGTGACACGCGCTTATCGATACCGAAAATTAGTCGCTATTGTGTTATTTTATCGTGAATAAACCATGACTACTCCGCTTCCAGCAAGTTCAGGAAGAACAAAACCTTTTATAATACATAAGCACGCACGTGAAATAGCTAGAAATGTCCTACAGAAGAGAAAAAAGAGAATAAGCAAAGCAGCCATTTACACTGGACTTCCTAAAAGAACATTGTCTAGAATTCAAACAGAAGCAAAAATGGACCTCTTTATTCGCCATCTAGAAAAGGGAAATTGTGTAATAAAATGGGGGATTTAAATGTAGATGATTTCGATAGAAGTGTAATACACAAATGTATAGAAGAATTTTATTTGACAAAATCCAGGAAAAAATTGATTTTCCCTGGGGGACTACAAGTTTACGAAAACTACTAAAGGAAATGGGCTATAAATGGCAAAAATGACACAACAAGCGAAGGATTTCAGTGGAAAGACCAGTTGTTGTATTTGCCCGGTCAAATTATTTGCAAAACTATCGTCAGTATAGAGAAAATGATCGCGATATTTTCTTTTTAGACCAAACGTGTGTTGACAATAACCTGACATTTAAAAAGTGTTGGAGAAACTATTATATAGACGCGATACAGACTGACACCAGCTCCACGAACAGGCTGATTCTCGTTCACGCCGGATCCAGATGTGGTTTTTTGGATGGCGCAAAGTTGATCTTCACAGCTGATACTGCTACAGGCGATTACTACGGGAAAATGAACAGTACGAACTTTGACAAATGGGCGACTGACATGTTTTTTCCCAAAATCCCACCATCCAGTGTTATCGTTATGAACAACGCACTATATTACAGTGTTCAGGAAAATAACGTTCCTACAAAATCAAGCACTAAAACGGTTGTGTTAGACTGGCTTACTAGAAACAATGTAAGTAGGGGCTTCACTAAGCATGAGAAAGGCGAGCTTTTTGATTTGATAAAATTGCATGCGCCCCAAGAGAAAACTTTTAAAATGGACCAGCTCATCTGTAAACACGGACATGAGGTTTAAGATTGCCACCGTACATGTGCAACTTAAACTCAATTGAGTTAGCATAGGCAAAAGTCAAGAGAGTTGTGAGGGAGTACAACGTTAACTCAGATTTATCCTTGACAAGATTGAAAGAAGGAACGGAGATGGCTATAAACCAGGTATCAGAAAGAGATTGGTGTGTATTCGATGATCACGATATAATTTTGGAAGAGCATTACTGGCAAAAAGACGGACTAATGGAAAATACGATCCACAAATTCGTAATTGATGTCAGCAACGGCGCAGATACTGATTCCGACTCAGCTCTGTCGGTTGTCTTTGCATGTTATAGTGATTAAATTGCATTAAAAAAAAATTTCTATTAGCAAGAAACAAGTAAGTACTTATCACATTTATTTTATTTCATAATTTGCAAAATTACCTTAAGTTACAATAAACTATTTTGACAGCTGTTGACTAAATTTTTAGTAATTATCGACATAACCATAATTGATTAGTTCACAGCACTACTGCATTCCTCAGGATGGACATGAACTCGCGCGCCTACTGTAGTTTGGAAAATCTAAAAGTGCACGCCTCATAGGCGTTTCATTTAGTTTTGATGAAAAAAATACATAACGAAAATAAATCGATTACACAAGTATAAAATCGATTTAGGCTGTATGGTACATTTGTCCTTCGTCTATCAAGGACTGAAAAAAATAAAATAAAAGCGCCTTTAAATTTTTAATAGCAATAAAACTTATAAAACCTGAAAATCATTTTATTGACAAACGACGCGTACTAGGCTATTGATATGAAATAGGGAACCAGTTGATGTAAATCTAAAGCCAATTAAAAAAAAAACCGCTCTGGATACGTTAATTTTTATCGGGAGTTACCGTGACCACATACAAAATCAACATCCGGCCGTCCACGTAAAACTTTTTTCAAACCGTTTTTTATCAAAGTATCTTAGTAGTTTTAATATAAAATGACTTTTTAGAAAATATAAGATGGATTCATTAGAGTGTTTTCTTGATATACACGGCTACTCATATTATCGTATAAGTGCAATATGCTTATGATAGAGGTATTCTAAGACCACAAAATTACTTGACCTTGACGTGTCAAGAATAATGCACTACCTAATAACGCTTTGCGTTACGACGCGTGCAATAAATTGATATCTAAGTTATGACTAAAAAGTATAACTATTTCAAATCTCAATCATCTACTTAAAACAATCTCCGACAAATTCTAAGTATTTGTCAAATAGATGGACAGACACTGAATTTATTTCATAAGAGTATTATTTAGCTAATTTTCGGAACAAAAAAGAAAAAAACAGTCGAATTGAAAATCAGTTGAAAGCCTTACATAATCGTCGCGGGCTTTAGTAGCTAATAGTAACCTTGACAAATTCTGGTGACAAGATAATACGTGATTTCCGTGTGACAGAGCTAATCAAACTTACCAACTAATGCCCTATGTGAACCTAGAAGATAATTATTTATATGAGAAAATTTTAGTGTTAACACTACCAACATAGAAAAAAAAACATACGCGACACATGCAACGATTTGACGGTTCGGTACCGCAAGGCATTTTAAGTACTAGAGGTAGCATAGTGGTCTAAATTCGACAGTAATTCAATTAATTTTAAGGTTTATATAGAATAGATTAAAAATGATTAATTTTATTCAACATAGATAAAGATTATTACTTAATACTTATTAAAAGTAATTGTACGGTAAAACATGCATTACTCATTAATTTAGGTCACTTGGAAACAATATTATTTGTTAATTACGTCCACGTGCATAACTTCCGTACTTCTGCTTATACATCACTTTTATAATAATCATATAATTATATCAAGTATATTCCTTTACAATAACGTCAGTGTTAGAACGACTTTCATTGGGTTTGTTTCGTACATTAACTTTCCCTTAAATCTCGTTTTGCACTCATCTTGTAAACTGGGACTTGCTGGGTCCTGGGAAGAACCAGCAAGAAACCCATTGGGATTTTTTGTATATCTAGGCAAGCTATATTTTGGTTTTAACTGCACGTTAATATATAAAACGTAGTAAGTATTCCTTGGTACCTGTTTACTCTGAGACATTGGCAGTGATGATGAAATGTCATTTGTCCAAGCGACAATTATGTTTTTGACATTGGTAGTATGAACGTAAATAATGTGTGTCATATAATATTATATACTTAACTTTAATTATGCCAAATCTAACACTCCTCCGTAGGCGCAATATGCTTAAAAAGGAGTACAAAGCTTGTAAATAATATATAAATTGACCATCATCATTAATAATTGTTTCACGTCTGGTAGTTTGATCATGGACAATTTATGGATTTAAAACGACTATACGATGCAAGAGAAAACCCTAGATTGAAGGTGACTTCTGCACTCGTGCACGCTGTAGGCCATGTTATCTACATTTATCCTCACTTAAGAATCAAAATTCAGATGCGTTGTCATCCCTGAGGACTAAGATGGAATGCCTTATGTTCGGTAAAAGGGCTCTCCGGTTCTCTACACTATTTTACGCTGGTATTCTGTGAGAGTGTGGCCCTACCCCGATCGCGCCGACCCATTCGTTCTACAATTATAATAGAGACTGCAGCGTGGCTCTATCAAGTATAATGAAAAAACGTTACTGCGATTGTAATTTCGCGTACTAAGATGACGATTGCGGCAAATCTCTGAAACGGTAGAGGCTCATGTCCAGCAATGGACTTTTATGAACTAATGATGAAGAAAACAAATATGAAGAAGAAGAAGAAGAGGAAGAGGAAGAGAAAGAGGAAGAAGAAGAAGAAAAAGAAAGAGAAACATAAAAAGAAATTTATTAAAATACAAGCAAATTTAATTAACAATGCACCTTAGCAGCTTAATGCTGCTGTGTTTCGTATGGTGAGTGTAGAGAACCGGAGACCTTTTTTGCTGGATATGAGGAATTCCATTTTAGTCCTCAGAATAAAATGTTTGCATGGCCTGCGTTGTTGATAAATTTCAAATTCAAATTCATTTATTTGCCATAAATAGGGTAAATTATAGATTTTTACAATAAAAATAAGTTGCTTAAAGACCTATTTAGCCATGAGGTACGGCATGCAAACTTTTTTTTAAATTGTACAAATTATGTTGGTGGTAATAGATTCTAAATTGTCAACTTATTAAATGTAAGTTATATAATTCAAAATGTCGTAATTTACAATGTCAATGTCATAATTAAAATTTAAATACATCCGATCATTAATTAAAGGTCAGATAAAATAGTGATACTCGGTGATACACAGCAATTTTGTCCATCACATGTCAACCTGCATATTATTATCATTTTGAAATTCCTTAACACTATAATAACATTTTTTTATTAGCCATTCACGTAACTTTTTGGTCATGAGAATCATAGAGCCGTGCTTGAACTGCTTTGGAATTTTATTAAATATTTTTACACACATGCAGTAACAACCTTTCTGAAAGACAGAAGTTTTTGGTTTATGGTCTAGGACAAGCCGCTTATTATCTCTAGTGCTTCGTGGATATATATCACAAGCTGACTTAAATAACTCTGCATGTTGTTTGACATATTTATATATTTGTAGTATGTACATGCCAGGGACTGTTAATATACCCAGCTTAATGAATAGGGGCTTGCATGTATCAAATGGACCTTTACCGCATATAGCACGTATACATTTTTTTGTGCGATAAGAACTCTATTTACTTCAATGCTGTTGCCCCACAGAACCAGATCATAATTAATATTAGACGCGACGTAACCATAATAAGCAGACATAGTTACGCTGAGCGTCGTTATCTTAGTTAAACGCCTTAAGACGAAAGCAAACCTATTAATTTTATTACAAATTTTGTCAATGTGGCCGGTGAAATTTAAGTTCTCGTCAAGTACTACACCCAAAAATGAAGCCATGGTAGTCCTTTCAATAGTTATATTTTTGTACAGCACATTAAGATTGTTTACTGCTCGTCTTTTTATATTAAAATTTATAAAATTTGTCTTGTTCAGATTTACATTTAGATTAATTAATTTAAGATATTGAACTATATTATGAATTGTATTATTAATGTCATTTTTATAACTATTTAAATTGTCATTATAATTCGCTTTAACAATAATGGAAATGTCATCAGCAAACATTATGCATTGATGTTTAGTCACTCTCGGTAAATCATTTATATATAATAAAAATAATATAGGACCTAGAACGCTACCCTGTGGTACTCCAAACTTATTTATCTTATAATCAGAACGATCGGATGTAGTTGTATTTCTCACGCTTATCCTATTTATTTCTACGCACTGGTGTCTATTTTCTAGATATGTTTTAAGCCAAGAGTGAGATAGACCTCTGATTCCATACTTTTTCAGTTTATCTAACAGGACGCTATGAACTACAAAATAGAACGCCTTAGACATATCGAAGAAAAGTACAGTAGTACGCTGTTTATCATCGAGTCCAAGAATAACGTTATGTATTAGATTAAAGCATGCGAGGGTAGTTGATTTTCCCTTCTGGAACCCATTTTGCTCCGGTGTAATGATTTTGAATTTTGTTAAATAGTCAAGCAGTCGTTTTTGCATGGCCTTTTCAAATACCTTGGATAACACCGGTATTAATGTAACTGGGCGACAGTTACCGATTTCCGATTTATTCTGTTTTTTGTGAATAGGTTTCACGATTGAGAATTTAAGCGCCTCAGGGAAGCATCCAGTTTCAAATGATAAATTAATTAGGTATGTTAATACCTGGGCTAGTTCGTTTTTACAGAATTTTAAGATTTATGTTGAGATTTCATCATTTCCCACATGAGCTAGAATTGTTTAATGATTGTATAATACGAGTAATTTCTATTGAATTGACCGGTTCAAAAAAAATTTACTTTGATATATGATCGATCGTTGATAGTATCTTTCGCTTTTTATCAATGTCATACATATACCTTCCATCAGTTAGGTTTACGTAGTAATCATTAAACAGTTCAGCTATTTTTGTCCCATTTGTTATTATAGTGTTTTCGTATTTCATATTTGTAATGTAATTTTGTGGAGGTTCGCTTTCCGTTACATCTTTGATGAGTTTCCATGAAGCTTTACAAATATTCTGACTGTTCTGGAGATATTTGTTATTGCAATTTTTTTGGGCTATTGATATGCACTTCTTAAGCATTTTTGAATACCTCAAGTAAGCTTCTCTGTCCTCGTTAGTTTTTTGTTTATAATACTTGAAACGCAATGATCATTTAGTTTTTATGCAAACTTTTAAGCCCTTGGAGATCCATTTTGGCTTTGAATTTTTATTGGTAATTTTGACTTTTAATTTCGGAAAGCAAGATTTATAAAGTGTGCAAAAAAGATCATAAAATCGTTCGAAAGCTACATTCATGTTTTTCGCGTTGTAAATATCTGAGAATGATAGTGACTGCAAGAAACCACGAAACTTTAGAATATTTTCATTGCAATAGTCTCTCTTGTGTATAAGCCAGTGTTGTAGACTATGAGCATTTTCGATTGAGAATGACAATATTTGGGCAGTATTGTGATCAGATAGATGAAGCGGCATTGTTACGCCCGTAGCTTGTTTAATATTACTTAAAATGTGGTCTATACAATTATTTCCTCTAGTAGGTTCATTTATATGAATTTTTAAATTGAAGTATTTAGCCATATCTTTTAATTGTTGCGATGCTCTAGATTCCACTAACGCATTTATATTAAAATCTCCAGTGATAATAATTTTGTAATGTGTAAATTTCTTTAACAGTTTATGAGTCATCGCTTCTAGCTTCGTTAGAAATGAGTGAGCAAATCTATTGTGAGAGGTGTAAACACATAATACCATTATTTTGTATTTAGGGATGCTTATCCCGCAGCACTCAAATACTTCTGGTAATAGTTACTTGTCAAAAATCTTGAGTTCGTTACAAGTAAGGCCCTTTTGCAGAAAGATACAGGTACCACCCCGTTTATTATTCCTAGAATAGCTTGCTGCTTGTTTGTAATTTGAGAGAGTAGTATTTTTCTCTTCACCTTTTTTTATAAATGATTCTGAGAAGCATATTACATCAAGTTCTGAATCACAGTCTTTCAGTTCAGAGAGCGTCACTTCTAAAAGGTCCTTTTTTGAGAGCAAACTCGCTATATTTTGATGCAAAACAATAACATGTTTTTTATTTAGATCTTTAACAGATTGACTGGAGGATGGTTTTAGGTTACTGTGTGGAACAACAAAAAAGATAATTTTCCCGTAAGGGAAAGAAAACGTCTAATATGGAAGTCTGCTTATGTCTATAGCCACAATTTGTCAGTTTTTGTTGCGATTTCTTTAACATTTTTCCGTTACATCCGCTCCTATGAACATGGTTCTTGATAAAAGAATAGTTTAGAAATGTTTTTTCGTAATACAAAGAATCAATAACCATGTTAATACTATGACAGACATTCTTTAAATAACAATGATAATATTTTTTAGTTTCAATAAAGTGACTATTTTTAAACTTTTTACATATTAGATGTCTATGGGCTACAGCAACCACTTACCATCAGGTGGACTGTGTGCTCGTTTGTATATTTTTAGTTTTGTTGCAGTATTTCGCATAAAATTGACATGATTTATAAAGTAAACAAAAATAATGACGTCGCGGACAAAAACGCCTATAAACATTCGCAGTACACAAGCAAGGCAAAAATTCGTGCGTTGCATAGTAATGGCCTCGGCGGGAGTAGGAGCCCGAGACCATACATAAGGCAGGATCCTTCATTAGAAAGACAACAAAATAAAAATAAGGAAACAGTTATACAAATTAAAAAGATTTGTAACGGATAAGGACAGTTATCTAAGAAGGTTCCTAGTTTTTTTTTAACGACGAGTAATCCCATTATTGGCTCTTGTAAAATTAACTTTAACAACAAGTAATTACATTTAAGCAAAAAATTGAGAAAAAACGACCGGAATTGATCACACAAAAGGGGTAACCTTTCATCATGATAACACCAGACCACACACATTTTTGACCACTCAGCAAAAATTGAGAGAGCTTGGTTGGGAAGTGTCAATACATCCACCATATAGTCCTGACCTTGAACCTTCAAATTTTCACTAGTTTAGGTCACTTCAGAACTCTTTTCTTTCTACAGTCACGGGATTATGTCACTACCTACAAGATGGCAACAAATTATCGAACAAAATGGCACATATTATGTATTATATCATAATTAAATGTAATTAATCTTAGGAAAAAAACGTCTTGAATTTGTATATAAAATACGAAGAAACTTTTTCCCCGACCTTATATATTGAAGTCGGTTGTAAAAAAAATAATTTTATAACTTGGTTATGTCAAAAATTAACTGTGATAATAACAAACTTTACTTTATTTCTTAAAACAAGATGTATTTTCACTTTTAATAATGCACGTTAGGAATCAATTTTTCTTCATTTTGGTATGTCTCTTAAAATTAACATTTTTGTGTTAGCCACATATATTTTCGTGCTGTTTTAAAAACTTTATTAAACTAAGTTTGTATAAAAAGGGTTATTATAATATGAAGTAATTTATGAATGATAATAAACCCTGGTAAAGACGTGATCGCTACCAAGCTATTTTTAATTTGTTTTGTGTTGTTAATTGTGTAACATACATTATAAACTGTTTTTTCTTAAAGTCCTGCCGTATTTCTTGCGGGTTCTTTCAAGGACAGAGGTTTATTTCCAAACCAGTGGTAATTAAACAAAAGAATGACTTTGAATAAGTATTATTTATAATCTACTAGCTGGTATCCGGCGCGTTGCTGCCACAGAAGAAATAAATGTAGAATCATCATTTTAAATTTAGAAGAGTTATTTTGTAAATAATAATACATTCATTGAAGTTGAATGATATTATGTTTAGATTATGTATCTTTCAAATAAATTTATCGGTACGATACGCGCGCCACCTACTGTAAGTTAATGGAACTATGCCTGTAACCTTAGCGGAAATGCAAGCAATAAGTTGACAAAGTTTTACCGCAATCTGAAGAATAGAATGGCAGCGTAAAATACGAACAACCAAAAAATTAATATATTGAATAAAAAAGTTTCTACTTCTGTTTCTGTCGCATTCCATTCTATGGATTACATAAAAGAATAGTGCATATTTTTTGGTCACACATTTTTCTTAGTCACTTGCCTCTTCTCGAGCACCTTAAAAACGGTAGGGCCCCGGGCGAGAATGGAATTACAGCGGAGCTTCTGAAAGAGGGTGATAAACCAGTAGTTGAAGTCCTTCAGAAGCTCTACAATTCCGTTGTCCAAGGTTGCACTACTCAGGAGGCGTGGAGCAAAAGTGCAGCCAAAGATACGGCTACCCAGATATCTGCTTCTATTGAGCAGTATAATGATTTGTCATTGAATTTGGAATCAGTAGTGGACTTTAAGCGCAGGAAATTACTAGCGACTGGCTGTGATGCGGCAGGCCGCACTTCGGTTTTTATATGAAACCGCATGATATCGACGCACTGACCTGCGACCTACCGTCAATCGCACCGGTTGAATAATGCAGCGCGCCGCAGCCCCTCTATGGACTCGGCGAGGTTAGCCGCAAGCCATGCATGTTGATTCGCTTAAAGAAAAATCGATCTCCGATGCGATTCAAATCGAACATACTAAAATCGATATAAATAAATAACTGCAGCAACTTCTTCAATGTCCATTATGTCCAATATTTCTCGCCTGACGATTGCACACCTCCTGCCACAACGGCACGCCGCTCTTCGATTTTTATATGAACCGCAAGTTGTCGACGCACTGACTTGCGGCCAGCCGTCAACCGCTCCGGTTGAGTGGTGCGGCGCGCCGCATCCCCCCACACACTGACGCGGTTAGCCACAAGCCGTATAATGTCAAGGATTTTGATACAGAGAAGTTAATTTTAGAAATCAACAAAGAACGGGAATAATCGCTGCATTTTTTTTTATAGAATAAGGGTGACAAATAAGCACGCAGTCCACCTGATGGTAAGTGGTTGCTGTGGCCCATAGACATCTACATCTATCTTCGTTTGCGAATCAAAATGCAAATGCGGTGTCACCCGTGAGGACTAAGATGGAATGCCTCTTTTCCAGTAAAATGGTTCTCCGGTTTTCTATATTCACCATACGAAACACAGCAGCATTAAGCTGCTATTTTACGCTGGTATTCTGTGAGAGCGTGGTCCTTCCCCGGTCGAGCCGACCCATTCGTGCTACAACTATACTATTAATATAGCTGCAGCATGGCTCTACCAAGTTGAAAATTTGCTATATGGGACAGCAAATGCACTGATTATTAAACACAATAACTGCAACAACTTCTTCGACGTCCATCATGTCTTTCTAGAAGCAATGACGATTGCGACGGACCGCAATAGAACCTAGACGATACGATTAGCCGGAATATATACTGCGGCTTGCGTTCTTGGCCTAATAGACTGTAACGGTAACTGTAACGGTAACGGTACTAGTGAATGTCTTTCTTCTTTCTTTTTTCCTTTATCCGAGCCGGAGCTGCGACCCGGCTTACAGATTTACAAATTACTACTTACCAAGTTTCAACAGCATAGTATTTATAGTTTCGGAAAAAAGTGGACAGACAGACATGACGAATCCATAAGGGTTCCGTTTTTTGCCATTTGGCTACGGAACCCTAAAAAGGACAGAATATTTGAGATTTTTTTTTCAATTAAGGTGCTTTGGGGTTATTACGAAAATGGTGGAATTCCGATATTTACAAATTACGGCTTAACTAGGCAATATTTTTTGCTCTGGTCACTTTATTCTAGACGACATTTTATTTGTCTCCCTCGCTTCAGTCGTTTCAGGTAGCTCTCTATAGTGCGCTCAACTAGTCTCAATAGTGCGCGTGCAAAGTTAACTTTTCGGTGGAAACAGCTTTTTTCAACTTTTTTCGGTTTTTCGGAATCACCCCGCGTTCATTATCTTAGGAATTTGCTAAGAAATCTTAATGATTGTTTGATTCTATGATAGGTAAACGTTTTTAAAGCCTTATTTTATAGGTTAGGATTAGCCAACTATTGTTTTTGTGTTTTTTTCGGAAATGCCCCACAGGGTTAATTACGAATTAATGGACTATCGAACTACTTTTCCATTGTAGTTTCCAGTGGCTGTCAATCTTTCGTCAGCATAAATTGTTATTTTGGATAAGTTTAACACGTTCGCGAATTTAACCAACGGCAGTGGCAAGGCGTACCTACCGCAATTCCTAATACCTATTTAGACATAGTCCAGAAGGAATAGGTGCATGAGTACCGAAAACTATTCCACATCAATTTTTTTTATGCGATTCCCTTTAAATTGTCGTACTGATGATATAAATGAATGTTGCCATGAGGCAACTCGGTGCCGTAGGTATTGTTTAAACTTGAATTGTTATTTTCAAACGGGACTATTTCTTTTATATTCTTTGATAAAATACGAATAAAGAAAGCCGCGTGACTTTTTACGATAAAGTTAATATCTTCTATGAATTGTTAAAGGCTTGCAAAATCCCAATTTCGGATACCTTTGACCCATTAGAAATGCATAAAGAAAAGGAATAAAGTCTAAATAATATTTTTTTTTATATTTCATGGCAAAACATAAATACAAAAGGTCCTATGACGTTTTACGATAAAGGTAATATTTTCGCAGTTATGTGTTTTTAAAGGTTTGAAAAATCCCGATTTCGGATACTTTGACTAATTAAAAATATATAAAGAAATGTATAAAAAAATATTTTTTATTCTCGCTTACTTGTTATAAAAGTTTGAACAAACCTCTTTAACTAGCCTAATAACTGTCCAACTACGGGAACGCAAGGTGCGCTGCCGTGGTGGTGCCTTAAATGTTTAGAACCACTGGACTTTATGTGGGGTAATTCCGAAAATTCAAGTGAGAAAAATATACGAGTAGTTAATTTAGAAACATAAAGTATGTATCAATGCTTTTTGTAGAGGGGTATAGACGAACGAAAACTAAATTTAAACCTTCTGTCGAAAGTCAAAAAGGAACACTTAACCAAATTTTCGGTTATATCGGAACCCGCGTTATATCGGAATTATACCTTATCCAGAAGAAAAATATGTCAAATTTTAAATGATTGTATTTACGCAACGCAAAGACATTTTATTAAGACGAATAACAAAATAATTAGGATATGTATTTCAATAAATAAAAGTGACATGAGTTAGTTGTAAGCTTAAATAGATTTTTTAAAGATAATTATTAAATATGCATCGTATAAACTAATCAGAAAATATGTCGTATTTACCCCAAAGCACCTTATTTTTTTTTACCACTAGCCTATATTACTTATTCTGAGCCTTCTATCCAAATTAGGCCGGTTATTTCAAAATAAACCGGTATAGACTGTACGGTTCAAATACTTTTTTTTCGGTAATTTCTTCCGGTAATTTAGGTCCGGCGGCCAGTCTCAAAGGAGACTAGGTAATTTGCGCAGGAATATACTTATAGAGCTCAAGTATACGCGCAAGCACAAATGCACTCTCTATTCGCTCATTCAATAATCCGACAAGACCGGAGAGAGAGAGAGACGAAGGACCTAGAGTTTCACGTGCTTTCCGAGGCACGGCGTAAAACTAGTGTAGTCCAACTCCCTACTGATACTGGACTGCTAATGAGAATTTCTTGGCGGAAAAACCCAATTACTGATTTCGGTCAACCCGGGACTCGATCCCGAGAATGGTGAAATCACAAAGTATTATGTTATGATGTAATATGTATAATATTCAATTTTTATATATCCCTTTTGAACGTCGAAAGGAGGATAACTTCTTTGTTTGTAAACCGAACCTATTTTGTTTTTATTAAATAGATAATAACTTCAGGGTAGGTCCCATGTAAATTTGAAGAGTAGGTAAATTCCATTCTTAAGGATGGAAAAAGAGATGAAAATTTTAATGTAACTATGCATACAGCATTTTAAACTTTATCCATTCAAAGGGGTAAAAATTAAACTTTAAAAAAAAGTTAAAACCGTCCTAAAACATTCAAAATAATAAAATAGATTCCACATAGTAGCGTATCGAAAAAGAAAGCTCCGAATTCAGAAGTAAAGTCTTATTGATCCTACTAATATTATAAATGTGAAAGTTTGTGAGCATGTACGGATGTTTCTTACTGATTTCACGCAAAAACTATTACATGGATTTTAATGAAACTTTACAATAATATAGCTCATATATCAGAATAACACAAGCTATAATTCATAAAGATATTGTGTAAATTGGCCAAAATATAACGATAAATGTTAAATAAGTCTAAAAAAAATCTGTCATCTGCGAGCTATTTTGGCGTGAATCCACATCACCCAAAAAACTGTGAATCGATTTGGATGGAACTTTCACTGGCAGACAGCTGATGTTATAAGAAGTAACTTAGGCTAATTTTATTTTAGGGTTAAAAAATTTCCACGCGTGCGAAGTCGCGGGGAACAGCTAGTAAATTTATAAAATTATTTTGGTATAGTACCTTACGTGGCAGTACCACGCTGCAGCTATATTATGTTTGTTGCATGAATAGGTCGGCTCTAACGTGAGAGGACCGCGCTCTCACAGAATATCAGCGTTAAATACCAGCGTATGGTGAGTGTAGAGAACTCAAGACACGTTTTACTGAAAACGAGGAATTTCATATTAGTTATCAGAAGTGACAACGCGTCTGCATTTTGATTCGTAATCGAGGGTAGATGTAAATATGCCTATGGGCCATAGCATCCACTTACCATCGGGTGGAATGTGAGCACGTTTGACACAATTGCTCTATAAAAGAAGTGCTAAGTCATAGATCGGGGCAAAAGTGCTATGCCCGAATACGTCATTGATATCGCTCATTTTCAAAACAATATGAATTTTCCTAGAGTCCATGGTTATATACCGATATTGCAGAAAAACAAAAAAAAAACAAGGAAAAAAATCAATAACTAATTTTGAAAAAGGAATAACATGGCCCTTAAATGTGAAATTACTTCATAGAATAGAATAGGTAGAATAATTTTTACTCCAGCATGAAACCCAGTAGGATTATATTTCTTTAAAATATATATATATATATATATATATATATATATATATATATCGAATTTTAATAGAAGTATGTTGATCGCAAATGGTCACCTTCAAGGGCACCTGGACCTTTCCAAGGGGTTATTTTGATTCCTGTATTCCTTGATACTATAACAACCTTTTCGTAAAAAAAAATCTCTAACAAAACTTTTAAACATGTTGATTGAGAAACTTTGAATTTAGAATTCCTAGTTATACCATAGCTATTACAGTTTAAAGTGGCTAGTTCAAAAATTAGCTACTCGTACTTCATAAGTAAAGACCCTAATAATTTTCATTTAATTTCCGTATTCACATGAAATAATCGGCTGCATCTTCATGAAAACAAACATGTAGATAATAATCTACGACAATCGAGACGCGTCACCGCAAAAAGATCGCGATAAAACTGCCCCGCAGGACAACGGGCGGCATATCGACAGCGGCGCGTACGCGAGCGCTGTAGGAACGCGAAAAATATTTTCCTCGGAAAAAAAAGTCAGTTTTTTTTAATAAAAAAAAGGGCTGTGATACCGAACATGAGTGCAATAAAGTTACGTTATATTTTGTTGTTGTGCAGCATTTTCATATTTGTTGGCGACGCTCAGATGTTGAGGAAGGAAGCTTACGACACCGTGGTGAGTTTATGTATTTTATGAAAGTAATATTTACAAATAAATAAATTTGGACGCAGACAAAAGTTCACATATTTATCATACATAAGTAATTAATTAAATTAATTATTTCAATATTTATTTAACGATTAAAATAAAATTGGTTTATTATAAATAGTACAAGAAAAGTAAATATAATTTCTATTAAAATGAATGAGATTATGCACGGATGTAATTCACCAGTGTGGTTTATTTTTGTCTTAAATAATAAGTCGTCTACCGTATACTAATACCACCTCTCCTAATAATCCTTATAAATAATAGCGGTTTTCACCGCGTCCAAATTCATAAATTAGTTTTATTTAGAAATTTACCCCCTACCTTATGTAAACCACTAGATGTTTCTGGTGTATCGTGGAGTTCCACATACATACTGGCACATAAACACACATTACACGACATTTTACGTGGTAGAGCCATGCTGCAGCTATTTTAGTAGTATAGTTGTAGCACGAATGGATCGGCTCGACTGGGGAAAGACCACGCTCTCACAGAATACCAGCGTAAAATAGCACTAACCATATGAAACACAGCGCTTAACGCTGCTGTGTTTCGTATGGTTAGTGTAGAGAACCGGCGACCCTTTTTACTGGAAACGAGGCATTCTATCTTAGTACTGACGAGTGACAACGCATCTGCACTTTGGTTTGTAATCGAGGATAGATGAAGATGTCTTTGGGATTGTCTTTGGGCCACAACAACCACTTACCATCAGGTGGACTGTGTGGTCGTTTGTCGCCCTTATCCTATTAAAAAAAAGCATCCAGACCCGGACCAATTATTTGTAGGCGGGATTAGAACTCGTAGCCCGTAGCTCCGTAGCCAAACGCTACCGAGCGGTTTAAGTTTTATACACAGACAGACACGGATAAGTGACTTTGTTTTGTAAAAACCAGCCAAGTGCGAGTCGGACTCGCGCACCGAGGTTTCCGAATAAATCCGTAGGTATATAAGTTTAAAATTATTAAAAATATTTTTATTATATGATGTAACAAAAAATTTATGCTTTTCGCAATTTTTCCTTTATCTGTGCTATAATACGTTGCTTCGTACCAAATTTTAAGATTCACGGGAAGTACCCTGTAGGTTTTGATTCCCTTGCGAATGTCGAAAATTTGCGGCATAAATTGTATCTTTTGATTGCGTTGGCTTAGAAGTTTTATTTTTTCACAGCTCCAAGGGACAGTAGACTTGAGTATTTGATATGAATTTCAGCTTGATACCTCCACGCGTTCCTGAGAAAAAGGGTCTTGACAGACAGACAGACAGACGGACAACAAAGTGATCTTATAAGGGTTCCGTATTTTCCGTTTTTTGGTACGGAACCCTAATATTGTTTGTTATGTATCAATTCCAGGCGGGCTAGCAGCCGGAGTTTTTTTTTTATTATGAGTTGTTATCAGAAAGATGACTGCTTCCAAACTCCTGTTTCATTTTCCTCTATAGCTACTTACTACAACCACGGGATGACACGAGAAACAGAAACAGAAACAGAAACTTTTTTATTCTCCGTAAAGTGGAATTTCGTAAAATCCGACCTCTACTCGGCGAAAGGAATATTCCTACTAAATTCCAAGTCTAGGCCTTATGGTTCCAGAGATATCGTGATGAGCAGTAGATACGTGGAAATCTCATATATATATATATATATATATATATATATATATATATAAGAAGATGAAAGGAAGATTTATTTAAACGTGGTAGAGCCATGCTACAGCTATATTATGGTCGTAGCCCGACTCGGTCGGCTCGATCGGGGAAGGACCACGCTCTCACAGAATACCAGAGTACAATAGCAGCTTAATGCTGCTGTCTTTCTTATGGTGAGCATAGAGAACCGGAGAACCTTTTTACTGGAAACGCATTTTGATTTTTCAACGAGGATAGATGTAGATGTGTTTGGGTAGCAGTAACCACGTACCATTAGGTGGACTGAGCACTGTGTAATCCTTTGTCACCTTTAAACTATAAAAAAGCTATTATTAATCCGTGCTTATATAGTCACGAGTGCTATGTATTTCGCGATCATGCAGGTTTTGTTTTGTTACAATAATTTCCTTCCTACTCCACAACATAACTCGGAAGATAAGGTAAATTTGAGGATACGAGATGAATACAAAACAAGGATTTATAAACTCCGTTTAAGATTGCCTCATTACGGAAATAAGGAAACCGTCAATTTATTTCACATAAGTCATTACAATTGGATTCGTTCCAATGAGCGTTAAGGTAAGCAATTGAATATTAAAGTTGGTAAAAATTACTTTGCGTACATCCGCTAGATAAAATAAAATGATGTGTCTTACCTAGTTTGAAGAGCACCTCCCGCCCTCCCTCAATTCACCACTAATCCCAGCACCACTACACTAGGAAAGACACACCACTGATCACAATACGACACGTGTTTAACCTCTACACGAGGCATCTTCAGGTGTAGTAGATTCTGCGGTGGGTGACGGTTAAGTGTTACACTTAGCTGTCAGTAGTACGCGAAGTAATTATTACCAACTTTAATATAATGAATTTCCGCAAAGTAACGCCCGATTCTATTAATTATCTAGCAACTGAATAGTTTTTTGCCGTTCTTATGCATAGGTACTTATTTATACACATATTAATTTCATCATTCATTCATTGCAGCCCCTCAAAAATCCACTTTTAAATATAAATCTCTACCTAAACATAGGTCCTAACCTAACCTACCTCATAGATTACGGTTCCGTGGCGCAGTGGTTTAGCAAAGAGTTGCTGCGCTGGGGGGCGCGGGTTCGAATCCCGCACGAAGCAAGTACTTGTATGGCCTACAAATAATTGTTCCGGGTCTGGATGTTTGTCCTTGTGCAATTTGTATTTGTAAACTGCCTCCACGATACAGGAGAAAATCCTAGTGTGGGGGTAACGTTTTTGCAAAAAAAAAAGTAAGATTGCCTTATAAGGTGGAAATATCACATTCTTTCACCGCCACTACACGATAACAAATACTTATTCTATTGGAAATGTTTCAAGGCAGCAAAACACTGGCACTTCCTGAAAATTGTTTATATATTAAATTCCCGGTTACTCTTTTACGTGACTACATCATGATGTTATGACACAAGTTCAAGAGCGCACATGCGTCTCTTAAAGTCAGGGTTGCAACTCAGACAACTTTATTTGATCGTATTAATTATGATTACATTTTGGAACTATGGAAAAAATTAAGATAATAAAGAGTTTTAACATCTTTAAAATTAAACTAAAACAATACATATTAAATAAATTCTATATCCTACCCTGTCCATATGCCGACCGCTAAATAGCGAAGAAATATTTTGCTTACTACCCACTTTATTAGATTGTTCATCAATACGCAATAATTTAAAATTTAAAATTTTGTATAGCCGACTTCAATATAAGTTATTAAGAATAGCTCAAAAACTATTGGTCCAACCATGATCAAATTCATATGGGACCACACGAGAAGTAGAAAGCTGTTTCAAATAAAAAAAGGATCATCGAAATCGGTTCACCCAGTAAAAAGTTATGAGGTAACACACATAAAAAAACATACAGTCGAATTGAGTACCGTCTCCTTTTTGAAAGTCGGCAGAAAAGATAATATAAGAAGTATTAAGTTGTATGCATAAACTAGTAAGAAGTTGTATGTCACGAAACTTTCTTTCCTTTTTTAATGTAACTTTTCACAATCTGTATGCTCTTAACCCATTTATCATCTGAATATTGTAACTTCTCATTAAGTGATAATAATAACTCGCGATACCATCCATACCATCTGGATGATTGGCGGTCTACCACTGTGCGATTTAAAAAAAGTTTTCTACCTCGCACAATTTCCGTGTGGAATCGTTTACCACCAGCGATTTTTTCGGACCGAAACGACTAAGGGACCTTCAAGAAAAGAGTCTACTCCTTTTCAAAAGGCCGGCAACGCATCTGCAATTCCCCTGGTGTTACAGTAGTTCATGGGCGCCGGTAGTCACTTACCATCAGGTGAGCCGCATGCTCGTTTGCCCCCTCTCCTATATAAAAAAGTTCTCATTCATCGCCATTATCATCACCATTATTACAGCCCTTTACAAGTCCATTACTGCATTATCCTCCCCCAAGAAGTTCTACATAACACGGTCTTGAGGCCAAGCATCCTTCTACTTCCTAAACGTCTAATCAGGTCATCACTTTATCCCCCACTTGATAGAATAGCACGGGCCCGCCCGCGGGGTCCCGCCGTATCCTACATAAACTAAAACACAATATTTCTCGTTACTGCTCACTAAATATCAAACGTGATTTCGGTCTTCGCAAAGCGAACCCCGATTTTTAACCGACTAATTTTTTGTGCATATTTACGCGATATTTTCGCCAATTTTGAACCGATTATGATTTTTTTGGTCTGTGTTTCCTGTCTCTGTCACAAGGTAGTCGCTTTACTGCTTTTTAAACCGCGTTTTTTTATAGGATAAGAGTGACAAACGAGCACAGTCCACCTGATAGTAATTGCGTTGTGGCCTGTAGATATCTACATCTATCCTCGATTACGCATCAAAATGCAGATGCGTTGTCACCAGTGAGGACTAAGATGTAATGCCTCGTTTCTAGTAAAAGGGGTCTCCGGTTCTCTACACTCACCATACGAAACACAGCGGTGTTCAGCTGCTGTTTTACCGCCGTTTAAGGCTGGTATTCTGTGAGAGCGTGGTCCTTCCCCGATTGAGCCGACCCATTCGTGCTACAACTACACTATATATACTACACTGATATAGCTGCAGCATGGCTCTACCGCGTATAATACCATATATGCATAACTAAATATTCTTTTTTTTGTACAATTGTAACAAACTAGAACACAGTCTACCTGTTAGTGGATGCTGTGGCCCATAGACATCTACATTTATCCTCGATTACAAATCAAAATCGACTGACGACTCCGTGGCGCAGTGGATTAGCAATGAATTGTTGCGCTGGGGGCCGCGTGTTCGAATCCCGCACGGAACTAGTATTTGTATGGCCTACAAATAATTGTTCCGGGTCTGGATGTTTGTCCTTGCGCAATTTGTGTTTATAAACTGCCTCCACGATACAGGAGAAAATCTTAGGGTAACGTTCTAAAAAAAATTGAGAACTAAGGAACCACACGCGCCGCAAAACGCTCTAACTTCACATCGTCACAGGGAAGTAAGGCGTTAAAATTTCGACTGAGTCGAACAGGAGGATGTCATAATATTATTCAAACATTAAAAAATTCATTAGATACATTTCCGATTTGTATATATCAAGTACAAAGGATCGCGGAAACCGAGCAGACATGAATACAAAAATTCATTTAACTAAGTTCGTGACATTAATTTGAATCGAGGCATTGCGTACACAATGCATTGAATAAATATGAACTACGTACTAAAAGAGACGCCAAGATTTGGTCTTTTGCAGCACACATTGGAGAACATGAGCTCAAACTTACTTAGTGCCATAAAAAGATAACTCTGTGCCTCCGACCCGCACTGCCGCGTAGATTTTGTTCGCAGTGTCAGTTCCAGTACGTCGTACGTCATCCGTACACACGTGTTCGGAATAATGCGACCCGTTGTTTATTTGATAATGACCGTACTTTCGGTCGCGTGGCAGTTGAGGTCTGAGTGAAGGGCGTTCAGCGAAACGGACGGCGGTCGTGGTGGGCGTTTATCATGCCTATTAGGCTGGCTTGCTTAACCCGTTTGAACTGTGCGTGCTCTTAGTTCTTTCATCTAGATTGTCGGCGATGCATATTCAGTACAATCATCTTGTTGCCGCCTTAAGGCCCACAGATATAAGGTTATCTATCTATCTATTCTATACTATAATAAAACTGAAACACATCTGTCTGAACACGCATCACTCAGAACCCTGTGAACCGATTTGGATGGGACTTTTTACTGGCAGATAGCTGATGTTATAAGGAGTAATTTACGCTAAGAATTAGGGTTCCGCGCATAAAATCAAAACCCACGAAATCCAGTCGCAATAAATTCTAGGCGGGCGAAGTCGCGGAGTACAGCTAGTTATAATATAAATGAATTCATGGTTGATGAGAATGAGGTGGTCACTTCCAAGCTGTTTTAAAAAAAAGTGTTGTAAGTAGTTTGAACAACCTGAATTTTATTGTATAATTTTACTTTGAAAAAAGCCCCGCTGCGGTCATGTTGGTTCTTTCCATGGAAAAAACATTTCGAAAAAACTTTCCGCTGAGAATGACTTTCAATAAGAATTATTTATAATGCATAATGAATTAAAATTATTATATTTTATTCTATTCAACCTGTTGGCGTCCTCTGCTACTCAAGCCTGGAGAGGAAAAGGTGTTGACAAAAGGACAAAAAATCAAATATTCTTCACATAGTAACCTTGACTTGGTTGAAAGCAATCTTGTCAGCCTCGAGCACAGGCGCAGAGTAGCCATCTTCTCAGTATATTCTACAGGGTTATTTTGCAATAACCGTTCAAATTTGCAGAGAAGGTTCTAAATCGAAGAATATACGAAACATCTAACGGGAACCAACATTTGCAGTATGTATGGGAAAGTAAATTCATTTTTTTTAAATTAAGTGTAATGGGCCCAGTGGCTCAGACACTGCCCTCCATTATTATTCCTAACTTAAAGAAATTAGAGTTAAAGTTACAGCATATATACGCCCCACTGCTGGGCACAGGCCTCCCCTCATTTCGGATAGGGTTTTAGGGCAAGGAAATGCCCGCTGCGCTGCCCCAATTTGTGTTAGCAAACTTTACATGTCATCGAAATATATTTTGTTTCTTATTTCTCAGACATGCAGGTTTCCTCACGATGTTTTCCATCACCGTTTAGCACGTAGTAAATCAGCACAAAAATTAAAATTGCAATTAAGAATTTCATTGGTGCTGGCGGGGATCGAACCCGGGTTGCTCGCGTACTTTGAAATTTACAGCGAGCGCTTAACCCCTGAGCTACCGCGGCTCATCAACAACTTGGAACAGGCGAGTGTCTTTTTATATTAGAATAGCAAAAGAAGTAATAGTCCACTATCTGGAGGCCATAGACATCCGCAATCAACTTCAAACATGGAAGACCACAGAAACACTGCCAAGTTGCTAACTCCGGACTATTTTTTATAGAATAAGGGTGACAAAAGAGCACACAGTCCACCTGATGGTAAGTGAATGCTGTGGCCCATAGACATCTACATTAATCCTCAATTAAGAATCAAAATGCAGATGCGTTGTCAGTTGTCACCTCTGAGAACTGAGATGGAATGCCTCGTTTTCAGAAACACGGCTCTCCGGATCTCCACACTCACCACACGAAACAAAGCAGCAGTAAGCTGCTATTTTACGATGGTATTCTGTGAGAGCGTGGTCCTTCCCCGGTCAAGCAGACCCATTAGTGCTACAACCACAATACAACTGCAGCATGTCTCTACCACGTACTAGAACTTAGAACTTTTTGACACAAAAATCCAATTCGCACCGGGGGTTGACTGCCACATTAGTCTAGTGGTCCTAAACGTGACTACTGGTCATGTGGTTTCGGGTTCGAACTCCAGATCGAGCCAAAACCAGTTATTGAGTTGGGTTGAGTAAGGAGTCAGGAAGTTGGCGGTCTTTCAGACCCGTGCCTCGAACAGCCCGTGAAGCCGTTGGTCCTGCGCCTGATCTGTCTCCGATCGAGTTGGTTTAGCGGTAACGAGAGTAGGGGAATAGAGAGTGAGTGTTAATTTATAGGCCGCGATACAAAATTAGAAGGAGAGCGAAATCAAGTGGTAACAAGAAGTGAAGTCGTCATATTGCCCCTTCGCGCAACACATTAGCGAATCTTACACTTACCGCGTGTAGAGATTGCGATAATGATTGAATTTATTTAATAGTTAAAATGTTATTAGTTAATAAAATTATTCATTCATTCAAACACATAGATACCAAGTTGATATTGTTATGTGTATGTGTTAGATTCAACAAGTTGAATGATTTCCTTTATTTAACATAAGCAATAAACCACCATAATTATTCGAAAAAACTATCATTCGTTATCTCGCTAAGAATAAAATAACAAACAACACTAAATTGTGAATACATAATTGTAATTTATAACTTTTAACAAAAAATAAAAACAGACTTCAAGTTGCTAAAAAATAAAGTTATTTACTTTGTATTTTTTTTAATAGGTAAGGGTGACAAACGAGCACACACTCCACCTGATGGTAAGTGGTTGCAGTGGCCCATAGACATCTACATTTATCCTCGATTACGAATCAAAATGCAGATGCGTTGTCACCCGTGAGGACTAAGATGGAATGCCTCGTTTCCAATAAAAAGGGTCTCCGGTTCTCTACACTCACCATACGAAACACAGCTGCATCAAGCTGCTATTTTACGCTGGTACTCTGTGAGAGCGTGGTCCTTACCCGGTCGAGCCGACCCATTCGTGCTAAAACTATACCAGAAATATAGCTTCAGCATGGCTCTACCACGTACAAATCAATTGTATCATTAGGGGTGGAATTTTTTCTCCAAATTTATATTGGAAGTATAACCTATTTAATAAAAAAGAATCATCAAAATTGGTTCACAATCTGCGAAGATATCGCGTAACATACATACAAAAAACATCCACTCGAATTGAGAACCTCCTCCTTTTTGAATTTGGTTAATAGTTAATTCAAAATGATCTCACAAATTCTTAAGCATTAGGTAAACTCCAGTCGCGAAAATATCACGCGCCATTTTTTGGAATGGGACGAACTCTTTTTTTCTATAGAGATGGGTAAAAACTAATAAATTTGTTTATAATAGTAGTGATTACTGTAAGTGTAGTTGGAAGTGTCATTAGTGTCATATCATTATCATTAATAGCTATAATCACCATGCATTAAAAAAAACCGTTACCACACACACGGATTTTCTCCTGTATCGTAGTGGTAAGTTTACGTACATATATGACGTATTAGAGCCATGCTGCAGTTGTATTACTGGCATTATGTTACCGGCTCGACCAGGGAAGGACCATGTTTCCACAGAATACCAGCGTAGAACAGCAGCTGAACGCCGCTGTGTTTCGTGTGGTGAGTGTAGAGAACAGGAGACCCTTTTTACTGGAAACGAGGCTTTCCATTTTAGTCCTCACGGGTGACAACGCATCTGCATTTTGATTCGTAATCGAGGATAAATGTAGATGTCTATGGGCCACAGCAACCACTTACCATCAGGTGGATTGTGTGCTTGTTTGTCACCCTTAGTCTATAAAAAAGACATACATAAATTGCACAAGCACAAACATCCAAACCCGGAACAATTACTTGTAGGCCATACAAAGTACTTGTTTCGTACCGGATTCTAACTCGTGGCCCTCAACACCATAACTTATTTCTATGTTACGGCGTCACGGAGTCGTCCACTTGGCAGGCGAATTGATAATCGAACTACCAGACGTGAGCACCTTTGGCATGCTTCCTGTCATCGGTAGGTTATTTTGTCTGACATAAACCAACGGGACGGAATTGGTTGATGGATTCTGTCGTGTAGCCATTATTAACTTCTCGCATATTTCGTCAGATTGTTAACAAATTGCGAAGGGATAGTACCTCTGTTCCGTTCCGTCAACGGACCAGTAAGCTGAAGTGGCAGTGGGTCGGCCATATAGCTCGAAGAACCGACAACCGACGGGGAAGAAAGGTTCTCGAGTGGCAGCCTCGGGCGGCTCGCCACTAGATGCAGGAAGTCGATGGATGCAGGTGCTTCAGGACCGTGCTTTGTGGCATTCCTTGGGGGAGGCCTATGTTCAGCAGTGGACTTGTGAAGGACTGTAATGTATAAATTAATGATTAACTCAGTTTAATTTTTGCAGATTTCAATAAAGGATGAGGTTTACAAATCGACTGCATGTTCTTCTGTATGTATGTTATACGATATCTTAGTATATTCAGAATCGATTTTGATGATTGCTTTTTTTTTTAGGGATCCGTACCCAAAAGGTAACCAACGGGACCCTATTACTAAGCCTCTTCTGTCCTTCCGTCCGTCCGCCCGCCTGTCTGTCAGCGGGCTGTATCTCATGATCCGTAATAGGTAGACAGTTGAAATTCTCACAGAATGTGTATTTTTCTTGCCGCTACAACAACAAATAATAAAAATTTTAATAAATTAAAAGGAGCTCCCCTCCTAGAAACGTGTATTACGATGGTACGGAACTCTTCATGTGCGATTCCGGCTCGCACTTGGCAGGTTATTTACATAGATTTTACTTTAAGTGTGGTGCTATATAAATCTGGAGGAAATATTCAACCCTTAGGGGTTTCAAAATACGGGTGAAGGTTTTAATGTAGCTATTTAGACCGACAATGAGATTGATTGTGACATTCTTCCAAAGTTCATTCATAAAGGCAACAAATTAACTTTTAACAAAAAGTAAAAGCCGACTTCAAAAAACTGTGGCCTTATTTCCTCTATACACTATGTCTTAGCAACGACTTGCATGTGCAATTGTTTTACCCTTTTTATCTCTTTGAAGCCGGCATAATATACTTTCTGTTAAAAATAAATTTTCATTAATTTAATGTTTGCTTCCTCGGTGAGTAAGTTGTAAGTTTCCTTTTATGGTACCCGAAAAAGTAGCAAAATATGTTTAAGTCGTGAATCGCATCTTAATAATGGAAACGTGTTACTCATGATGTACATAAATCATTTTCCAACAAAAAATCGTTAGTTATGATATCGTTAAGGTGATCTCCATCTCGCTCTTTATGAAGACATTTCTTTTATGTATTTTACGTGGTACAGCCATGCTGCAGCTATATTACTGGTATAGTTTATCACGAATAGGTCGGCTCGACCGGGTAAGAACCACGCTCTCACAGAATACCAGCGTAAAATAGCAGCTTAACACTGCTGTGTTTCGTATGGTGAGTGTAGAGAACCGGAGAACCTTTTTACTGGAAACGAGGCATTCCATCTTAGTCCTCACGGCTGACAACGCATCTGCACTTTGATGCGTAACCGAGGATAGATGTAGATACTCGTATCTATGGGCTACAGCTAATAATTACCATCAGGTGGACTGTGCTCGTTTGTCACCCTTATCCTATAAAGGAAACGCGGTTCGAAAAGTAGTAAAGCGACTGCCTCGTTACAGAGACAGGAAACACAGACTATTATCCAATCGTATCCCGTAGGTGTAATCATCAATCATCGGGAATAATTATTCTAAATAACCGCAATCTCTAATCTCTAACATGGTTGTCAACAGGGAACGAGTTTTTTCAAATCGCATCGATATTTTGAATTATATACGAGGTAGAGCCATGCTGCAGCTACATATGTTATGGTTGCTACACGAATGAGTAGGTTCGACCGGGGTGGACCACTCCCTCACAGTACACCAGCGTAAAATAGCAGCTTAATGCTACTATATTTCGTATGGTTTGTATAGATAAGCGAAGTACAACATTATATACATTATCACGTTTTTATTAACTTGCTTTCGAGTATGTATGTTCGGGTAGAATTGAGTATTTAATTTTAAACTATCTTCCCGATGAACTAGAGACTTGAAATTTTGAACATATATGTAGCTCATAATCGGATGACACTGTTACTATATGGAATAAAACGTGGTATATTAAAAAAAATTGCTAATGCTCGTTTTTCTTAAAGTTGTAGATATTATATACTTACCTAATAATTTATTTTATTGATAGATAATAGCTTAACAAAAGATGAGAGGTTTTACCACGTCTGGTAGGCGAGATGAAACCATATTTTTTTTTATTTACTTTTATCAGGAAGATGCATACTGCTGCCCATACCCCGTTTCAGTTTCCCTCTGTCGCCTCTTCATTTTTCCTCTGACACACGAGGGATGCTAACATGGGGAGGTGGATTCTCCTAAGTCACCAGTGTACGGCAATAATGTCATAATGTAAATCTATATCAACTATGGCAATATAACTTCAATGAATGGGGATATCCGCAGTAGAACCAGAGTAACCGATATATTCAAACAGATAAGTAAGCTGATGTGGCAATGGGCCGACCATATAGCTCGAAGAAGCGACAACCGATGAGAAAGAATTGGTTCTCGAGTAGCAACCTCGTACCGGTAGACGAAGTGTAAAGTGGCCGCCGACTATATTGAGTGAAGACCTGGTAAGAGATGCAGGAAGTCGATGAATGCAGATGGTTCGGGACTGTGCTACGTGGCACTTCTTGGGGATTCTATGTTCAGCAGTGGACTTGGGAAAGGATGTAATAACAATAGTAATGATAATGATATATTATGTAAATGTAATGCGGTTTGAATTGAAGGAAATTTCATACAGTATTTTGCACTTTTACTTCCTTGTGTAAGTAATTACTGCCACAAAAAACAAAAGCATATAAAAATGATGCTCTCGATTGAAATGTCATTGGGATTAAAAATTCCATACAGTCCGTTGATGGCCTTGCCGCACGAACAGAAAGACATCCGTCCAGGCTTACGAAAGGTCGAAGTATTCGAGCAATCACATGCACTCTTATTTAAATATTGATTTTTTTTATAGAATAAGGATGACAAACGAGCACAGAGTCTACCTGGTGGTAAGAGGATGCTATGGCATATAGACATCTACGTTTATCTTCAATTAACAACATCCCTGAAGACTACGCTGGAATGCTTCGTATCCAGTAAAAAGGGTCTCCGGTTCTCTACACTCACCATACGAAACACAGCAGCATTAAGCTGCTATTACGCTGGTTTTCTGTGAGAGTGTGGTCCTTCCCCGGTCGAGCCGACCCGTTTTGTTACAACCATAATATATCGGCAGCGGTTCTACCACCTATAAAGAAATATATTATGAAAAGGCTTTTGTTACGCTAACACAGTGCGACTTCATTATCACTTACCACCAGGTGGGCTTATGGTCAAGCACTGGCATAAATGCCTATAATAAGTAAAAAAAAGCATAGTCAAAAACCGGAAACACTATCACAATCACAATACAATACCGAGTCATCGACAAAAACTATAATAACAAATAATTTGTGTTGCAATTTGAGCATAGATGATAATGATGATAAAAAAAAATGCATAATAAAAAATATACAAATTAAAAATGAATCTTTTTTTTTCCAAACTAAGAACCATGTAAAATCACTATCACTGTCCATTTATGCCGCCATTTTGGACATCCAGATAACAAGATCCATAAAAAAAAAAAACATATATTCACAATCCTGTTTGTATTGTTTTTAAAAAATATCTCTCCAGTTTTAAAGATAAGAAAGAGGAAACAGGGGAATACTGGATGATGATTTCTTCAATGTCATCATAATCATCTTTACAGCCCTTCACAAGTCCACTTCTGAACATAGGCCACCTGCATCCATCGACTTCCTGCATATTTTACCAGGTCGTCACTCCATCTAGTGGGGGCACGCCATACACTTCGTCCGCCGGTACGAGGCCGCCACTCGAGAACCTTTTTTCCCCATCGGTTGTCGGTTCTTCGAGCTATATGGCCGGCCCATTGCCACTTCAGCTTACTAATCCGTTGGGTTATGTCGGTCTGGTTCTACTGTGGATATCCTCATTTCTAAGTTTATTACGCAGAGAAACTCCGAGCATAGCCCTCTCCATAGCTCGCTGAGCGACCTTGAGCTTCTTCATCCGGCCAGCAGTGAAGGACCACGTCTCAGTACCATAGGTCATCACTGGCAACACGCACTGGTTGTACAGTCTTGTTTACAAGTTTTGAGGTATACCTGACGAGAAGATGTGCCGTAATTTCCCGAACGATGCCCAGCCGAGTTGAATCCGTCGATTGACCTCTCGGTCGAAGTTGGACTTACCTAGTCGGACTATTTGTCCCAGGTAAACATACTTGTCAACAACTTTGAGCTTAGTGCTCCCAACAACTACCGGCATAGGTGTGACATGGACATCAAACATGATCATTGTTTTTTCCATGTTCATCTTAAGACCTATCCGTTGGGAAACACTATTGAGGTCATTGAGCATAGTGCTTAGGTCCTCCAGCGATTCTGCCATAAATACTATATCATCGGAAAATCGAAGGTGAGTGATGTTTTAACTATTGATGTTTATACCGTATCCTTTCCAGTCCAGAAGCTTAAAAAGGTCTTCCAATGCAGCGGTGAAGAGTTTCGAGGATATCACGTCACCCTGTCTTACACCTCTCTGCAATTGGATAGGATTCGTACTCTGGTTCTGTACTCGGATAGCCATAGCCCCACTGTACAAGCATTTCAGCACTTCGATATACCGATAGTCAACTTGGCATCGCTGAAGGGACTGCAGCACCGCCCAAATTTCGACGGAATCAAAGGCTTTCTCATAGTCCACATACGCCAGACATAGTGGCAAATTGTACTCCGCGGACTTCTGTACAATTTCCGATGGGTATGTATGTGGTCTATGGTGCTAAAGCCTTTTCGGAAACCGGCTTGTTCGGGAGGTTGGAAGTCGTCAAGTCTGCGCGCGAGACGATTCCTAATGACTCTCGAAAACAGCACGTAGACGCGGCCCAGAAGGGAAATCGATCTGTAGTTCTTCAAGAGAGCGTTGTCACCTTTCTCGAAGAATAAGACCACCGCACTTTTGCTCCACTCCTCCGGTGTAGTGCCACCATGGAGGACGGAATTAAAGAGCTTCTGAAGGACTTCAAGTACCGGTTTTCCACCCGCTTTCAGAAGCTCCGCTGTAATTCCATCCTCGCCTGGGGCTTTGCCGTTGTTAAGGTGCTGGAGAGCCATTCTAATCTCGCTCAGACTGACGTCCGGGATATCATCGGAATAGTGTCGGATAAGACTCGCTCTAGGATCGTTACTCACACTTACGTGTGGCTCCAACGATGATGTGTACAGCTGCCCATAGAAACTCTCAATCTCACTCAAAATCTCAGGTGTCCCGGAAACGACGCTGCCACACTCGGTCTTCAGCTTCGACAGGTGGCTCTTTCTGGCAGGCAGATCTCTAGCAAAGACTTTCGAGCCCTGGTTCCGCTCGATCGCTTCTTTAATACGAGCAGTATTAAAGTTGCGTAAGCCCCGCCACATGCATTTGGAGATCTGTCTGTTCAGTTGCCTGTGTGCTGTCAAATATACTGAAGACTGCAGCTTCATATCCCGTCTAACAGCCATGAGATTAAGAGTGTGATCGGAGAGTTTTTGTGTTCTTCTGCGGTGGGTCGTGCAAAACTTAGCTCCGACCGCATGGACGGTTTCCCTGAGCAATGCAGTGGACGATATGAATGACAATATGAATGACAAGTCATTCATATCGTCCACTGCATTGCAATCTTCTAGGCAATGAAAGCGGTTTTGTAGCTCGAGGTGAAAGGTTTCGGGACTTTGGATAAGAGCATGAGGGGGACGGAGCGTTGACTTCATTAAACGTGACCTCTCCAACTTAATGTTTAGGTTCAGTGTGCCTCTCACCATTCGGTGATCGCTGTCGGTTTTCACCCTCGCGATCACTGAGACATCACTGAACAGTTGTCGTGTGGTCGTCATAATGAAGTCAATCTCATTTTTTGTCGAACCGTCTGGGCTCGACCAGGTCAGCCTCCTGTGGGGTCGCTTCTCTTTCTCCATGAAGTCGGCCAGCTGCTGGCTCCTTGGGTTCCGTTGCCCTATTTCAAATTTCCCCACTCTCAGTTCACCGTTCTCTCTTGTGCCTAGCTTTGCGTTGAAGTCTCCCATTAACACCGTATAGTGGGTTTTGGAGGAATGCATGGCTCTAGAGATATTCTCATACATTTCCTCCACCTCCTCATCGGGATGTGCCGAGGTTGGTGCGTGAACCTATATGACGTTCAGCGAATACCGTTTGGTGATTCTGAGTATAAGGTACGCAACGCTCGTCGACACACTCCCAATCTTTACAACGTTGTTAACAAGAGACTTGTGGACGATAAATCCGACACCTCCTTGGGACAGATGGTCGCCCTCCCGGTGTTAGAACAAATTGCCGGATTCGAGGATTACCGTGTCCTCCCCCTCTCATCAAACTTCGGATAATCCTATGACATTCTAGCGCAACTTTTCTATCTCTTCTTCCAGCTCCAGGATCTTCTCGTCAGTCTTCAGGGTTCGTGCATTATAAGTTGCCAGGTCAAGTCGTCGTAGGTGGCAACCGAACCTCCACCGGAGATTCATAGCACCCCCCACCCCGCCGTTACCATGGTCGCCACCGTAGCCAGGAATAGCGGGGCCGCCGGGGACTGGGGGCCGTCTCTTCGTTACTTTCATGGGGGGTATATTGCCATAGTTGCCACGCTTGGCGAGCGGGTTGGCAACCGCAGTTTTTTATTGTTGTTTTGCTGTTATTAGAAAGATGCTGCTGCCCATCCTCTGCCTCAGTTTCTCTTTGTCGCCTTTTACGACACCCACGGGAAGATATGGGGTAGTATTCTTACCCGCTACTACACGGGAGTCTTACCGCCACTACACGGGGATCGTCAATGTATCATAAATGTAATCACTAATCAGTCCGAGTTGCAACTGTCCCTTTCGGTTGCCTATCTTGGTCGCCCGGAGCCCAGCATGACGGCAATAGATAGTTTAAAATTTATAACACGCCACATAACGCAAAGCGTTTTTAGGTAGGGCTTTACTCTCGACACGTCAAGGTCAAGCAATTTTGTGTTCTTAAAATGTCTCTATCATAACCATATTGTACTTACACGAAAATATGATTAGCCGTATACGAGTATCAAGAAAACACTCTAATTAATCCACCTTATATTTTCTAAAAAATCGTTTCATATTGCTGCTTTGAATAATAACAGTTTGGAAAAAAAAATTACGTGGACGTTTGGATGTTGATTTTGAATGTGGTCACGATAACTCCAGAAAAAATTGACGTATCGAAACCGGGTTTTCTTAATAGATTCAGAATTAATACAACTGGTTCGCTATAACATATCAAAAGCCCAGTACGAGTAGTTTGTTTATAAATTGATTTTCCACTTTTATAAGTTTTATTGTTATCAAAAATTTAAAGGCACACATTTTTTTAGCCCTAGATAAACAAAGTACAAAAATCATAAGATAAAGGACATATGAATGTACCATGCAGACTATATCGATTTTATACTTTGTGTAATCGATTTATTTTCGTAAACATTATTCATTTTTTTCCCTGTAGGTCACAGTTACCTGTTAAAATAATAGAGCGCAAAATTATTAAAAATTAAAAACAATTTAGTTTTTCATCAAAATTAAATGAAACGCTCATGAGGCGTGCACTTTTGGATTTTTCAAACTATTCTTCAAATATCTTGCAGCTACTCTATGCTCTTAAGCCTATGTGGTTACCATGAAACCAGTCACACAAATAATACTGTAAATAGATATTTTGTCACCTCTGAGTACTAAGATGGTTTGGCCCACAGTCTGCTATTATACTGACTCTCTATACTCTTCGGAATAGTACACAGCAGTGAACTGACTGAAATATGTAAGCTGGTGGAACATATTCTGAAGGATCTACAGGAAGAAAGGGGCCTAAGCGAATATCACATATGTATATTTAAAAGTATATCAAGTTAAAACAAGCGACGATTCGAAGCGACAGTAGCCTAATGGTAATGGCAGGGTGAAGGCCGGTGAACTCAAAAGGTCGAGGATTCGAATCCATAATTCGAATATCCGCGAACCACTACAAACACAAGTATTTTGAGCTTATCAGGAGTGGTTAAATATATATATATATACACTAGCTGGCCAGGCAGACGTTGCTCTTCCCTTTCCGACGGCCCTTCCCATGAAAAAATCCTTAAATTCGCAATAAAAAATTTTGAGGTTCATTTATCTGTATAAAAACATAAAAACTATCCTATCTCTCAAGTTGGACCAAAATGCACACAGTGTGCAAAATTTCATTGAAATCAGTTCAGTAGTTTAGGAGTCCATCGCGGACAAACAACGTGACACGTAATTTTTATATATAAAGATATAAATATTAGTAATGTTAATAACATAGTATTTTGTAAAAAAAAAAACAGTACTTTATGATACCAAATGTAAAGTCAAAAGTTAAAGTTACATCCTATTAACATCCCACTGCTGTGCACAGGCCTCCTCTCACTTCTGTGAGGGGTTTTTGAGTAAGGAAGTGACCGCCGCGTCGCCCCAATCGTTGGCGGACTTCACATGTCTTCATATTTATAAAAATCAGTTTTTGTGGGTTGTGGGTTTCCTCACAATGTTTTCATTCACCGCCGAGCGCGTGGTAATTCAGCACTTAAAAATTCAGTTAACAATTTCATTGGTGCCGGCGGGGATCGAACCTGGGTTGCTCGCGTACTGTGAAATTTACAGCGAGCGCTTAGCCCCTGAGCTACCACTGCTCTATAAATCAATGGCACGTGATAATTTTTGGTATTTCACCATGGTATTGTGAGAAAGCGTGGTCCTTCTCTAGCCGAGCCGATTTATTCGCGCTACAACCATTAATATAGCTGCAGTGTCGATACCACCGCCAGCTCTACTCTACCACATAATGCTTATTAACTATTAAGTAATGGTTATTGTCGAGAGAGTTGCAACGGTGGGCGCTACGGGTTGGAATGCCGCACGGAACAAGTAAGTGTACCGGGTCTGGATGTTTGTCTTTGTGTAATTTCTGTTTGTACTCCACGATATAAGAGAAAGTCCTAGTGTGGGGGAAACCTTAATAAAAAATGCGTGAGTGTCGTGGAACACTCAGTTGGAACGAAGTTCCTTGCGTAGTATATATATATATATATATATATATATATATATATATATATATATATATATGATTGAGAAACGTAGGTATTATATTATTGATTAACAAATACAAATAAATGAATTGCTAGCGTCTATTAAAATGAAGTGTCATTTGAAATAAAATAATATTTCTTTCATGGCAAGATAAGAAAAAGTGCGAGGGAGATGAGATTATTCCTTCTCACTTCCTTATTTCGCCGCCAAAGCCGTCTACACTATGACACAAGGGGTAGTGACGAAAAAATCTTACACTTTTTGTCACTTAGCTTCCATCCGCCAAACCCGATCCGCCAAACCCGTCAGATAAAGAACTTCGTTCGTAGAATTTGTGAATAAATAAATAAATAAGTAAACGTCGAACGTCGTCCAAAAAATCGCGTATAAACTTTAACTGTTTTGGAACCTGGAACCTCATGATCAGCAGCCACGCTTAGGATCACTAGACCAACGAGACAGTCAATAATTTATATAAAAATTAAATAACTATATTGTGATTTCTTTTGAAAAGACTGTCAGCTGCGGATAAGACTCAATAGACACAATTAAGTAGTCGATTACAACGACTATTGATCCGTTACCTTCACAGCCCACCGAGAGTCCACTGCTGAACATAACCTCCTCATAGATTACCCCATAGGGGGGATATTTGCCATAGTTGCCACGCTTGCCATGCGGGTTAGCAACCGCATTTTTTTAAAGTTGGTATTATGAAGACGCCTCTGTTTTATATGGTTAGGGTGACAAACGAGCACAAAGTCCCCCTGATGATAAACAGTTGCTGTGACCCAAAGAAACCTACATCTATCTTCGATTACAAATCAAAATTCAGATGCGTTGTCACCCGTGAGGACTAAGATGTATTGCCTCGTTTCCAGTAAAAAGGGTCTCCGGTTCTCTACACTCGTCATACGAAACACAGCAGCGTCAAGCTGCTATTTTACGCTGGTATTCTGTGAGAGCGTGGTCCTTCCCCAGTCGAGCCGACCCATTCGTGCTACAACCATACTACTAATATAGCTGCAGCTTGGCTCTACCACGTACAAAAACGCTGCTGCCTATCTCCTGGTTTGAATATTGATCATGCTGCCATACTAATTATTAACACAAATTCGCAATACGGTTGTAGCACGAATGGGTCGGCTCGACCGGGGAAGGAACACGCTCATACAGAATAGAAGCTTAAAATAGCAGCTCAATGCCGCTGTGTTTGGTATGGTGAATGTAGAGAACTGGAGATCATTTTTTACTAAATACGAGGCATTCCATCTTAGTCCTCAGGGGTGAAAACACGTCTTAATCGAGGATATATGTAGATGTCTATGGACCACTTACCTTTACTTACCATCAGGTAGACTGTGTGCTCGCTTGTTACCCTTATATCATAAAAAACTATTACATTACATTATTTCCATAATATCATCACTTATCGTAAACAATCAATTCTCTTAACCTTTTCATGTCTTTAAAAGTGGCCTTGAGGATGTCATATATGTATTGAATTTTCCTTTTAATGAGGCTGACATTAACACAAGAGCATTTCTCTGAAAGTCTTTTGCACTGACAATAAAAACATTCGATCAGTTAATTGCAGCCTTATTAAGGTTCGGTGTCATATTACTGTCTCGGAAGTTCACCGACGATGAAGTAGCGATTATACATTGGAGAGAAGCGAGGACAAAATAAGTGTGATTTCGATCGTTCTAAGAAATTATTTACAAGATACTCGTATATTGCTTTTTAAATTTTCCACGTATTCAAAAAATACTTTAGATCTAAATTAACTAACCATTAATTAAGATAAAATAAAAATGTTAAAAAATGTAATAAAGTAAAAGCCGACTTGAAATAACTAAAAAGAATAAAATAATTATTTGTTCTATATACAAAATAAATAAAATTGAAGTGTCTGTTTGTAATATAAAAATAACAGCTTTTTACTAAATTCATATGATTTTTTTTTTATAGAATATTGGTGACAAGCGAGCACACAGTCCACCTAATGGTAAGTGTTTGCTGTGGCCCATTGACATCTATATCTATCCTCGTTTGCGAATCAAAATGCAGATGCGTTATCAGCCGTGAGAACTAAGATAATAATAATAATAATAATAATAGAACAGATGAGGAGTAAATTGGAGGAGGCGATTGTGGAAACGCGCAGTACGCCTCTCGAAAATCGACCGCGACTACCGCGCATACCCCTAAGCAAGCGGAATCGGGCTGTCGTGAGGGCTCTTAACTAAATGCTGGTGACCAATTTGGAAGCCAGCCGGGACCTTTGCGAGACGGACTCAATTCGTTTTGGCGCCGCACTGGCAGTTTGCCGTATTATTGGCGCCAAACTTCCCACGGCTGGACGCGCTACTAGACAAAGTAGCGCCATCCCAGCCTGGAGAAGAAGGATTGAGGACCGTATCGCAAAGGCAAGGGTCCTCATCGGCAGACTAATAAGCTTCAGGTCGGGCAATAATAGGCCGAGAATTGTGCGCACCGTCAGGATGGCGTTTGCTGGGACAAATATCAGTTTGTCCCAGCCGGATATAACGCAAAAACTGACGGAGCGCATAGACGACCTGAAGCAGAGAATCGCTGCTTGGGGGAAGCGGATTCGGCGATATACCGAGAGGTCGACACGGTTCAACCAGAATCGTCTCTTCCAGAGTGATCAGAAGAGGCTCTATGAATCATTGGAGCGACCAATGGTACGTGGAACGGGCCCAGCACCGAAACAGGCCGACACTATCGCATTCTGGCGCGGCCTGTGGTCAGAGCCCGTAAACCACAGCGAGGGCCCTTGGACGGAAGTTGTGGCGAGGCAGTGTGCGAATATTACGCCCATGGACTCCGTCATCATAACGCCGGATGACGTAGCTGAGGCGGTCCGTAGCGCCCCGAACTGGAAAAGTCCGGGACTCGACGGACTGCATCACTACTGGCTGAAGGGGTTCGTGGTGTGTCACGCTGTGCTCGCCCGACAGTTTCAAGGGGCTCTCGACCAAAAGTCGCTCCCGAGCCTCTTCACTACTGGGATCACTCATTTGGTTCCTAAAGACCGGGATTCCACAGACCCGAGCAAGTACCGCCCCATAACTTGTCTACCTACCATATACAAGACACTAACATCCATTTTGAGCGCGAGAATCACTCGTCACCTGAACTCAAATCAGGTAATGTCGCGCGCTCAAAATGGATGTCGGGGCGGTGGTCGTGGAACCAAGGAACCACTCCTCATTGACGCGGTCATTGGCAAGGTGGTTAAACGCAACCGTCGGAACCTCTCCGCCGCCTGGATAGACTACAAAAAGGCATTCGACTCAGTGCCTCATACATGGCTTAAGAGGGTCCTCGAGATGTACAAGGTTGACTGTACAGTTCGAGACTTCCTCGGGCAGTGTATGGGGTAGTGGAGTACGATTCTTTGTCATCTAGGCGAGCGGATGACGGCTGCGGAGAACCACATAAGGATAAGAAGGGGTATCTTCCAGGGCGATTGTTTGAGTCCAATCTGGTTCTGCCTCTCTCTGAACCCTCTCAGTACCTTACTGGAGGGTTCCGGAAGGGATTTCAGCTTCGGAGAGGAGGAACAAAAGTGACCCACCTTTTCTATATGGATGATCTCAAGTTATTCGCCTCCAGTCGCTCTCATCTTATGGAATTGCTAAACATTTTAACAATTATATTAGAATGGAGCTGGGGACGGATAAGTGTGCGATCCTCCATGTCGAAAGGGGAAGGGTTGCTAACTCTGAGGGCATAGACTTATCTATGCCCATCAGCATAAGGACCCTTTCCGAGGCTGAAACATACCGATACCTGGGTATGTCACAGAACATCGGTGTAGATGAGGCGGGTATGAAACGGTCAGTTTGCGATGTGTTTTATGCACGCTTGACCAAAGTGCTTAATAGCCTTTTGTCCGGTGTGAATAAGACGCACGCATATAACGGTTGGATCATGCCTGTTCTCATGTATACCTTTGGCATACTCAGGTGGATTCAGACCGAACTGAACGCTCTGGACAGAAAAGCCCGCACTATAATGACGTCCCACAGGATGCATCATCCGAGATCGTCAGTAATGAGGCTGTACTTGCCGCGGAAGCATGGTGGGCGCGGCTTTTTAAGCGCGCTTATCATGCATAATCGCAAAGTGTGCAGCCTCCGTAATTACTTTCTGACGAGAGCGGATGATCCATACTATAGGGACGTTATTTCTTGTGATAAAGGGCTAACCCCTCTATCCTTAGCCAACGAGCAATGGCAAGACCCGGCAGTACAGAGCATTTCCGACCGGGAGCCCGTATGGAAGGAGAAGGAGCTCCACGGGAGGTTCTACAAGGCCCTTCATGAGCCTTTTGTAGACACAGTCGCCTCCCTCCACTGGCTACGTTTCAGTGACCTCTTTGGGGAAACTGAGGGTTTTGTCTGTGCAATACAGGATCAGGTTATTAAGACCAACAATTATCGGAGATACCTCCTAAAGGATGGCACCGTCGACATCTGTCCAGCTTGTCGCCATCCCGGTGAGTCACTTAGGCATGTCATCTCCGATTGTTCGGCGCTTTCTAACACTGAGTATTTGCACAGACACAACCTAGTAGCCAGGATTCTATACCAGGAGCTCGCTCTGAAATACGGTCTCGTGGATCGGAAACTGTCATATTATAAGTACTTGCCGGAAGCCGTGCTCGAAAATGACCGCGCCAGGCTCTACTGGGACCGGGCCATCATCATAGACAGGACTATTCTTGCGAATAAGCCTGATATTGTGCTGATGGACCGGGCACAGTCAAGAATATTTTTGGTCGACATTACCATTCCTTATGACGAAAACCTCGTGAAAGCCGAAACAGATAAGCTGACAAAATATCTGGATCTGGCTCATGAGGTGACCGACATGTGGGGTGGTCTGCCGGCCGAAATTATTCCTGTGGTCGTTTCTGCGAATGGGTTAATCCCAGTTAGCCTCTCGGGTCATCTGAGGCGACTGGGACTCCGTGACGGACCGCTCCAAGCTCAAATGGAGAAGGCGGTGCTCCTCGGTACCGCCCGCATCGTCCGCCGGTTTCTTTCCCTTTCCCCCTAACCCTCGGCCGTTTGGTCTCCCCTGCCGAGGGCTTCCATCTGGTTGGGTTTTTTATATATTTATGTATTTTTATGTATTTATTCTATTTTATTGATATTTATGTATGTTTATATATTTCGTTTACAATTATATATTTAAACAGCCCAACCAGATGAGAAAACTTTATATATAACCCCCATAATAATAAAAATCAATAAATAAATAAAATGATAATAGTAATAATATCTGAAATCTCTGAAATACGGTCTCGTGGATCGGAAACTGCCTTATTATAAGTACATGCCGGAAGCCGTGCTCGAAAGGGACCGGGCCATTATCACAGACAGGACTATTCTTGCGAATAAGCCTGATATTGTGCTGATGGACCGGGCACAGTCAAGGATATTTTTGGTCGACATTACCATTCCGTATGATGACAACGTCGTGAAAGCCGAAACAGATAAGCGAACAAAATATCTGGACCTGGCTCACGAGGTGACCGACATGTGGGGTGGAGTGCCGGCCGAAATTATACCTGTAGTCGTTTCTGCAAACGGGTTAATTCCAGTCAGCCTCTCGGGTCATCTGAGGCGGCTGGGACTCCGTGACGAACCACTCCAAGCTCAAATGCAGAAGGCGGTGCTCCTCGATACCGCCCGCATCGTCCGCCGGTTTCTTTCCCTTTCCCCCTAACCCTCGGCCGTTTGGTCTCCCCTGCCGAGGGCTTCCATCTGGTTGGGTTTTTATTTATTTATGTATTTTTTATGTATTTTGTATGTATGTTTATCATTTTCATTTACAATTATATATTTATACAGCCCAACCAGATGAGTAAACTAAAGAGATACCCCAAATAATAATAAAAACAATCTGGTTGGGTTTTTATATATTTATGTATTTTTTATGTATTCATTTTATTTAATTGATATTTATGTACGTTTACCATATTTATTTACAATTATATATTTATATTGCCCAACCAGATGAGAAAACTTTATAGATGGGGTATCTATAAAAATAATAATAATCTTTATTTGCGTAAAACATGGTATAGATGTTGTTCACATGTAAAAATCGAGCGCTCATGTTTTGCTTATTTTACATAGCATGCAAATATTTTTAAACAATGTCAAATTTTACTTAACAATTTGAAATACATTACTCACCTGATTTAGTCAACAAAGAGAACTAATATTATAATAATTAGTTACATGTCAATTTCAATACCTAGTAATAGGCGCATAGCTTAATCAAATATACCTAGTCAGGTCATAAGTATTGTCACACAGTAAAAACTTTTCTTTTAGAATGCTGGCCACAAAAAAAGTTTATTGAATTCGAATTTCGAATTGTTCATGAAAATAAAACTGTATACTTTTTAGAATATTACTCATTTTTAAATATGGAGTGGACGCTTAAAGAAGACCGTGTTGCAGTTATTGCGTTGCATGCAACGTTGCGGTTACGCGCCAATTCAAATTTTTCACATACTGAAAAATTTGAATATAACCAAAAGATTCGTTTATCGTACCATCAAACGATACAATGAAGACTCTAATGTAGATGACAGGTCAAGAAGTGTTTGCCCTCGCTCTGTTAGGACTCCAGCAGTGATAAAAGCTGTGAAGGCGCGAATTCAAAGAAATCCCAAACGTAAGCAGAAACTGTTGGCCCTTCAGATGGGGTTAAGCAGAACCACCGTGAAAAGGGTGTTAAATGAAGACTTAGGGCTTCGGGCATATCGAAGAAAAACAGGACATCGTTTGAATGCTCGTCTAATGGACCTGAGACTGAAGAGATGCCGCGCTTTGTTGCAGCGGTACGGGGGAAAAAAATATCGGGAAATTCTTTTTTTTTCGGATGAAAAAATTTTCACCGTAGAAGAGACCTACAACGAACAAAATGATAAGGTGTACGCACACAGTAGTGAAGAAGCGAGCAACCGTATTCCGCGTGTCCAACGAGGTCATTTTCCATCCTCGCTCATGGTATGGTTGGGAGTTTCTTATTGGGGCTTAACAGAGCTACATTTTTGTGAGAAAGGTGTAAAAACGAATGCAGTTGTGTATCAAAATACAGTCCTGACAAACCTTGTGGAACCTGTTTCTCATACCATGTTCAATAACAGGCACTGGGTATTCCAACAAGATTCGGCGCCAGCTCATAGAGCGAAGAGCACACAAGACTGGCTGGCGGCGCGTGAAATTGACTTCATCCGGCACGAAGACTGGCCCTCCTCCAGTCCAGATTTAATCCGTTAGATTACAAGATATGGCAACACTTGGAGGAAAAGGCGTGCTCAAAGCCTCATCCTAATTTGGAGTCACTCAAGACATCCTTGATTAAGGCAGCCGCCGATATTGACATGGACCTCGTTCGTGCTGCGATAGACGACTGGCCGCGCAGATTGAAGGCCTGTATTCAAAATCACGGAGGTCATTTTGAATAAACTTTAATGTCATAAGAATCTATGTTTTGTTAAGTTCATTTTGGTATATAAATGGTTACATAATGATTAAACTTGTATCAATTATTTTATATTAAACATGTGACAGAATTTATGACCTGACTAGGTATATTGTAACAATACTATGTTATTTTATATTTATTACAATAATTAAATGAATTTTTTGAATAAATTCTAATCTAGTTTTTTTTTCCAAGAACTGTTTTACACTATAGAAATTATTTTCATTGAGCCATTTGTACAATTTCTTTTTGAATAATGTAATATTTAGGGTTTTAAGTTCGTCAGGAAGTTTGTTATATATACGGACACACATGGTAAGGCAACCTTTGTCATATTTTTGTGATTTAGGTATATCCTAAGTACTAGCTTGTGTGGGTCCCTACGTGAGCGAGTAGTCTGTACCTCACAAGCTTTTTCAAATAATTGTTTGTGTCTCTGCACAAAAACACAAATTTTTAAAATATATATCGTTGGTAGTGGCAGTATTCCAAGACCTTTAAATAGAGGCTGACACGATTCATCGGGTCGTACTCCGCAGATTGCTCTAATGCACTTTTTCTGCGCAATAAATGCCCGATTCCAATCCGAACTATTTCCCCACATCACCAGTCCATTACGGAGTATAGACTCGGCATTTGCTCGGTAAGTCATAACAGACGTTTTTATGTAAATCACTTTTTTTATTTGGTTGAGCGCATAAGAACATTTGTTTACTTTATTACAAACTTCATCGATATGTGCTTTCCAGTTCAGATTCTGGTCTATAACAACACCTAAATATTTTGTTTTTTCTATTTGATTGATTTTTGTAATGTTCAGCTTAAAATTATATTGGTTATGTTTTGACTTATTAAAGTGAATAAAATTTGATTTTGCCAAGTTAATTTTTAAATTGTGAGCTTGTAGCCATTCAGTTATATTATCAATTGTATTATTTATGTCCAATTCGTGATTATATATAGAATTCTTATTTTTTTTTTAGTCCTAACTATAACCGAAATGTCATAAGCGTATGTGATACATTCATGACTTGTGGCATCAGATATGTCATTAATATATAATATAAACAATATGGGCCCTAAGATACTGCCTTGTGGAACCCCATTAATAGATTCGAGGTATTTGGATTTATATGTTCTTAGTTCTTTATTGATTAATCGTGACACATTGAGTACAATTTGTTAAATACGAAACAATCCTTTGCAAAGTAATACCCTTTATACCTACTTTTTCCAATTTATTTAATAATAGATCGTGTGATACGAAGTCAAATGCCTTAGATAAGTCAAAAAACAGTCCCGTAGTCAAATAATTATCATTAATATTGGTCAACAATGTATTGATTAGGTGATGAATAGCTAAGTTAGTCGATTTATGTTTTTGAAAGCCATATTGATTTTTAACTTATTGCAAAATTCTAGGAGCCTTTTACACACACACTTTTCAAATACTTTTGAAAGTACAGGTACCAGGGTAATTGGATGATAATTGCTAACGACGTTTCTGTTGCCACGTTTGTGTATAGGCTTAACAATTTTTTTTATAGGATCGGGTGACAAACGAGCACACAGTCCACCCGATGGTAAGTGGTTACTGTGACCCATAGACATCTACATCTATCCTCAATGAAGACTCAAGATGCAGATGCGTTGTCACCCGTGAGGACCAAGATGGAATGCATCTTTGCCAGTAAAAAGTGTCTCCGGCTCTCCACACTCACCATACGAAACACAGCAGCGTTAAGCTGCTATTTTACGCTGGTTTTCTGTGAGAGCGTGGTCCTTCCCCGGTCGAGCCGACCCATTCGTGCCACAACCATAATATAGCTGCAGCATGGCTCTACTACGCAAAAAAGGACTTTAATGTTTCTGGAAAGCTTCCTGATGAGAATGAATGATAGAATGTCTCTTTTCAGTTAGAGTCACAATACGAAACACAGAAGCATCAAACTGCTATTTACGCTTGTATTCTGTGAGAAAAAGATATACGGTACTTATATCAAAAACACAATTTTTTAAATTTTGCCTGTTTGTTCCGGCTAATCCCCGAAATGGCTGAATCGATTTTGACGGCACTTTCACTGGCTGATAGGTGATGTTATAAGGAGTAACTAAGGCCACTTTTATTTTAGAAAAATAATTAGAATTCCGCGCAAAAATATTTAAACTTATGAAAGGCTAGATTATAATAAAAACAAAAAAATTGGTAAATCCAATTGGGCATGCCTTAAGCGCATTAAAAAAACTACGTACAACATGTTTATACGGAATTTATAAAGTAGTTTAAATACAATTCGACAGCACTATCGGCTTCAACACCCTCGAAAACCATGAAAATGACACCCATGATGAAAAAATTGGTACCTACTTCAGCCGCCATCTTGGATTTACATTTCGACAGCACTATCGGCTTCAACACCCTCGAAACCCAAGAAAATTACACCCATGATGAAAAAATTGATAGCTATTGCAGCCGCCATCTTGGATTTACATTTCGACAACACTATCGGCTTTAACACCCGCGAAAACCATGAGAATGACCCCCATGATGAAAAAATTGATATCTATTGCAGCCGCCATCTTGGATTTACATTTCGACAGCACTATCGGCTTCAACACCCTCGAAACCCAAGAAAACGACACCCATGATGAAAAAATTGATATTTATTGCAGCCGCCACCTCGGATTTACATTTCGACAACACTATCGGCTTTAACACCCGCGAAAACCATGAAAATGACACCCATGATAAAAAAATTGATATCTATTGCAGCCGCCATCTTGGATTTACATTTCGACAGCACTATCGGCTTCAACACCCTCGAAAACCATGAAAATGACACCCAAGATGAAAAAATTGATATCTGTTGCAGCCGCCATCTTGGATTTATATTTCGACAGCACTATCGGCTTCAACACCCTCGAAAACCATGAAAATGACACCTAGGATGAAAAAATTGATATCTAATGCAGCCGCCATCTTGGATTTACATTTCGACAGCACTATCGGCTTCAGCACCCTCGAAAACCATGAAAATGACACCCATGACAAAAAAATTGATACTACTTACTTTTAGTACGTACTACTATTATTTATTCTGTGCTTTTAAAATATTGTAATAAAAAATCTGTTATTATTATTATAATCAAGTATTTAAGAAATTTGGTTATTCGGATATTGTGTATTTGTACAGCGATATTTTTGAGCCGCTGTGCCGAAACAATGTGCACTCACGACGGCGACTGACGCCGAACTGAGTGAGTGAGTAAAGTATTCTGTGGCTGTAGCTCCCTATTTACAGAAATAATTTACATACAAGGCTACCAAATCAACGAAAATTTCGCCATTTTGAAACCGAAATAATTTATTATAGCTAAACAAAACAAAATTACACTGCCTTTTACATTCAGTGGCTACTTACATGATAGATGAAGAGATTAAAAAATAGATTGAGTTAACAATTGATATTTTCACAAGTTATCGTATTTACAAGCCTTGGGGACATGATAAATCTACACCATAAGCCACGAAAACCCCTTTTTTATTTAAAAATAGCAATTAGTCGATTTCAAAAAAAATATTATTAAGTTCAACAATCATTAATCTTCCTAACAATGTGCTTTGAAAAAAAAAACGTTGGAATCTTAACTTTTAGGCGATAGTAGAACATACCTTGCGCTTTCGCTTAAGGCATGCAATTTATTTTTTTATTATTTATAGTTCTTTGAATTCGGCATTTATTTATATCAAAAGTAAGACTGAGATGGAATGCCCTCTTTCCAGTAAAAAGGGTCTCTTACACTCACCATACTCATTTTTCGGTGGGTAGGCGCAAAACTGTGTTGACATATTTAAAATCGTTCCTGATTTTTTAAAGTTTTAATTATAGTAAATTTAGAACAATCAAGTATATAAATGTACCTGTAATTACATAAATCCACCAGCATTGTTTACTAATAATTTGTTTTTCATTGCACAACTTAAAACTTATTTTGCCACTTCACTGTCACTTGACATTGACCTTTAAGTAACCTTTAATTGAATATTAAAAATGGATTTGCTTAAGAAGTCAATTGAAGAGCTAACACTGAATTTCACTTCACGTATGGATGAGTTCCAGAGGGAGGTCAGAACATCCATCCCTGCAACGAGCCCTTCTTCCAATATTAATGCACAATTTAATGCATTTAGGGCATTCGTCCTGTCAGCACTTGAGAATCTGCAACTTCAGCTCCAGCTTCTCTCTAGGCAGCAAGATGAAATGGAGGTAAGGACCAGGAGGAAGATGTTGCTTGTCCATGGAATGCCAGAAGCTCAAGATGAGAACCTAGTACATTGCACAAGTAAGGTATTATCAGAGCGGCTGAACATCCCTGAATTAAGTGTGGACTCTATTACCAGATGCCATCGCTTAGGGCGCCCCCGTGGCGACAAGCCTCGTGTGTTGCTCGTGAAATTTCAAGATCAGGATCTCCGTGACAAAGTTTGGTTTTCCAAAACCAAGCTAAAGGGTAGCGGAGTTACTCTATCTGAGTTCATGACTAAGGGTCGTCTTGAGGCGTTTGTTGCTGCTCGGAAGCGCTTTGGTGTATCCCAGTGTTGGACACGCGATGGATATGTTGTGGTGCTTGGGTCCGACGGCACGAAGCACCGGGTGTACACCGTGGCTGAGGTGATCGCCATTCCTGATGCAGCTGGTGGTGTCCCTACTACCACATCCTTGACTGCGGCGACGGCGGCGGCGGCATCTTCGGCTCCCAAGCCCTGTGTTACTACTGCTAGGGCTAGGAAGACGGCTAAAAAATGATGGTAGTGGCATGTTTTTCTTATGATTTTGTTTTTACTAATTTACTCCAGCAGCTCAATTCTTATATTTTTGTAACTTTTAGGTAATCAGGTTTTAATTATAATTCTTTGCCATTCATTTTTAAGACATAAGTTTTATAATAGGTTTCCACTGCAACACACATTGTTACTGAAATTATTTTAATTATTTCACATAACTGGTAGATTAATTAATCATTATATTTTTTGTTAATAATATTTACGTATAAATACCTTTATTTATACTAACAGTGACAGTTGTTACCTGTTGTCAGATTTCTTTCTTATTTTTTATTTTATTTTATAACTTTGGCAAAGGCATCTTAATCCATACTGCCTAGTCTGACGTTTACAGTTTCAAAATGTCTTAAAATCTATTGGCGTCAGACTGCAAGGTTTTGGTAATTTTTATATTAAACTGATTGTTTTATTTCTTTAAGTTGTTGTTTTGTTATGTGCTTTCTCTTTCATGCTGCTGGTGGTTGTAATAGTATAGGTACCTTTCGATCTTTATTTATATTTTTTTTTTTTTTTCTTTTTTTTTAGTGTATATAAGAATTTATTTTATATTTTAATTTAATATTTATGGCCTCCTCAAACATTTGTAACGATAGTGATTTGTTTCTATCGTTGTCTTCGGACGATGGGACACTTAGTGATGATAGTTATCACAGTACAACTGCTCCTCCTTCACTCAACATCACCTTAAATTCTTTTTTCTCAGACTGTGTGAATAACTTTAATGCTATTCATATTAACGCCCAAAGCATTCCGGCTCATTATCCTGACATGCTTGCGTCATTTGAATCCCAAAATATTCACGCCATTTTAGTTTCAGAATCTTGGCTAAAACCCTGTCTGCCTTCCACTTCTTATTCTTTGCCTGGGTTTCATCTAATTAGAAATGACCGCACTAATAGGGGTGGTGGGGGCGTGGCGATCTATCTAAGATCCTACCTTCCATTTAAAATTGTTAGTTCGTCAAGTCAACCACCTCCTGTTGATTCTGCTGAGCATTTGCTGGTTGAGGTCTCCCTGTCTCAGAATAAAATCCTACTTGGAGTTTTCTACAGTCCCTCCCTTTCTATAAATTATTTTACTTCTTTTGAATCTCTTTTAGAATCACTAGTCCCTACGTATAGTCACACTATTTTGATGGGTGACTTTAACACCTGTTTGCTTAAAGGCGACAATCGATCTATAAAACTTGAAGCTATAATTGAAGCGTGTAATATGCAAATCCTACCCCTTTCTGCTACTCATAACTTTCCTAACAGTACTCCTTCCCTTCTTGACTTAATAATGGTGTCATCTTCCAATTTAGTTTTCAAGCACGGACAGTGCCCTGCTGATGCATTCTCTTATCACGATTTAATTTTTCTTTCGTATAAACTACGCCCTCCTAAAATCAAACCCAAATTAGTTCTGCGACGTAATTTTGGAGGAATGGATATTGAACAACTTTGTGAAGATGCTTATAATATTGACTGGTCAGTGATCGAGAGAGCTCCATGCATTGACGATAAAGTGGAACTGTTCTGTTCTCTTCTCACTCAGCTTTATGACGTCCACGCGCCAATGCATTATGTGAGACTTAAACACCTACCTGCTCCATGGCTCTCTGATGATCTGAAGAAGCTTATTTTGCAGAAGAATGCGGCATTGTCAAAGCTTAAGAGGAATAAAACAGAGGAAAACGTAAGGAAATACGCCAAAATCAGGAATCGATGCAACACATTGTGTAGAGATGCGCAACGACGCCATATTCATACATCAGTCGAGAACGGCGACTCATCTAGGGTGTGGAAGTTTCTCAAAACAGTTGGAGTTGGTAGAACATCCCTAAATACTTCACCTCCTAGTGTTGATTTTGAACTATTAAATCAACATTTTTCTAATCCTTCTAACTCTTTTGATAGCGAACATAAACTGCAAACACTTCGTTCGCTTTCTGTAATTCCGACTCCTAATTATCCTCCGTTCGTTTTTAGTCAGTTTACTGAATGTGATGTTAAGAAGACCATATTATCCATCTCCTCAAATGCTGCCGGTAGCGACAACATTAGCCGTAATATGATTGTTCCTCTCCTTGATGTTATTACTCCCATTATCACTTATTTACTCAATGCTTGTGTCTCTTCCTCTAAATTCCCTCAAGCCTGGAAGAGTGCTCATATTATACCCCTTCCAAAGAAATCTAATCCCGTCAACCTCTCTGATTTCCGTCCCATCTCGATCTTACCTTTCCTTTCTAAAGTCCTTGAAAAACTTATTTGCCAACAGCTGACCCTTTTCCTTAATAAGCACAATTTATTGAATTCCTTACAATCCGGTTTCCGTCCAGGTCATAGTACGGCTACTGCCTTAATCAAAGTTACTGATGACATACGGTGGGGTATGGATAATAAACAACTCACAGTCATGACCTTGCTGGATTTCAGTAATGCGTTCAATACTGTTGACTTCGATATACTGTTGAGTCTGTTATGTTCCCTTAACATATCTCCATCAGTAATTGACTGGTTTCAAAGTTATCTCTGTGGCCGTCGGCAGTGTATTCGTGTCGATGAAACTCACTCATCTTGGTGTGATATAACTGCAGGCGTGCCGCAGGGCGGCGTGTTGTCACCTTTACTCTTTTCCATTTTCATTAATTCAATCACTCATAAAATATCCTCTCTCTACCACATGTATGCGGATGATGTCCAGATTTACACCCAGTCAACTCTTGAGAATCTGCCGAATGCAATCGCTACATTAAATAAGGATCTAAATTTTATACACGAGTGGAGTAAATCATATGGCCTAAATGTCAATCCTAAAAAGTCTCAGGCTATCATTATTGGTAGCCAGAGCTTTATCTCAAGAATTGACTGGTTCTCTGTACCACCTATCGTATTCGATGGAGTTGTTATCCCTTACTTTGACAATGTCAAAAATCTTGGTATTTATATTGATAATTCCTTAAATTGGATACGCCAACTGAATGAGGTAAGTAAGAAAACTTTTGTCGCTCTTTGTTCACTGCGTCGCCTTCGATCATTTCTTCCCATTCCTACAAAAATTATGCTCGCACAGTCTCTTCTCCTTCCGATTCTCGACTATGCTGACGCAAGCTATGTAGACATAACTGAGGACCAGCTAAATAAGCTTGAGAGACTTCAAAATACTAGTATTCGGTTCATATTTGGATTGCGCAAATTTGACCATATTTCCCAATTTCGCTCACGTCTCAAGTGGTTACCTATCCGACTTCGCCGGAACATGCATATACTTTCTATTCTGTACTGTGTATTATTTCACCCTTCTACTCCTCCCTATCTAAAGGAGAAGTTTAATTTTGTGGGGCTTCCGGGGGAACCTTTACGCTCTTCTAGAAAATTCATTTTAAGTGTGCCAACTCACAATACATCATTTTTCAATAAATCTTTTACTGTCCAGTCTATTAAGCTCTGGAATGCCCTACCTTTGCATATACGTGAGGCACAAACTATTGTTATCTTTAAGCGATTACTTAAAGAGCATTACTTGTTTCAGTCGTTCGGAGACCGTTAGGATAGATTGTGTGATTATGTATTTATTGTATCTATCAGTTTTATATTATTGTTTGAGGAATTTTGTATATATATATATATATATTGATATATACGTGTTGTGTGTATATTTATGTATATATGTTTATATATATGTGTGTATGTATATATGTATGTATATGTGTATGTATATGTATATATTATATGTGTTACCTTATCTTTTATTATGTGTTAGTAATTTATATTATTTCATGTATTACTTAGTTATTTATATCTTTTTTTTTTTTTGCATTTATTATTTGTATATTTATATTGCACCACCTACCACCTACCTATTCATTGTTTGTATTACTTTACACCTTTGGTTGCCTGGAAGAGATCGCTATGTAGCGATAAGGCCGCCAAATTGTACATATTATAATCTGATTTTGTTATGACGTTTGTATATTTGTTCGTGGTGTACAATAAAAGTATATTCATTCATTCATTCATTCATACGAAACACAGCAGTGTTTAGCTGTTATTTTACGCTGGTATTCTGTGAGAGCGTGGTCCTTCCCCGGTCGAGCCGACGGTCGGGCAACAAACATAATATAGCTGCAGTTTGACTCTACCCTGTACCGACATTGGGCTTTTTAAAATGTCACAAAGATATATTCTGTTACAGCCTGAATTAATCACTGCAGCGGGCTACCCGGTAGAGCGGCACCGCGCCACAACGCCTGACGGATACGTGCTGCAAATGCACAGGATACCGTCGGGCAGGCGGACGGCCAGGCGCTCGGGCCCCAGTAGAAAGGGCAAGAAGGCGGTGCTACTAATACACGGACTTCTAGGCAGCAGCGGAGACTTCGTTATTATGGGCCCAGACCGAAGCCTCGGTATTTTTTTTAAATAATTGACATGATAATGTTACTATAGATTCTTGTACTATTATTTATTCTGTGCAATAGATTAAACGGTAAATTATTTAGAGTGTAAAAGCTCTATCGGTAAAACAATAATTTTCTACCGACTTCAAAAAGGAAATGGTACTCAATTCAACTGTATGTTTTTTAATGTATGTTACCTCATAACTTTTTTCTTGGTGAACAGATTTCGATTATTTTCTTTAATGGAAAGCTGGCGTTTCTCACGTGGTCCCATATAAATTTGATCCAGGTCTGACCAATAGTTTTTGAGTTATAATAATTTATGTTGAAGTCGGTTGTACAAAATTTTTAAATTTAAATTATAAAAATCCGGACTGCGTAGTAATGTTTATTGAAAACAGAAAATATTGTAGCCTACGCCAGACCCACAATTAAAACGAATCTAACAACACATTAATTTTTTTTTTATTGACGTGACAACGTCTTTTCGATGAAGCTGGCTGCACGCACGAAAAAACATGACTCGGCGTTACCTCGCTCTAAGGCGTTCCATTTAAGGCTTAAAGTGCAAGCGAGAGCGCGGAACGAGCGACAAAGAGGCACAATCGGCGTTGTCACGTTAAACTATCGTCAGTAAACCGACCTTACAGACAACCGATTTTTTTTTATTATGTTAAAATCCGTCAAGCCGTTTAAGCTACACAGCGTGCCACAGAAATAGATATGCATACGTACATACATACTCTCGAAAAACATTACCCCCCTTCTGGGTCAGTCGGGTAAAAACTAGATATCGCTATAACTGCTTTGACATTTCTATACTAGCCTAATTGCTTTGACTAAAACCCCATGGTGTTCCATCATCGTCCGCACGTATACATCCGCGAACCAACCAGCGCCGGCCGCCCAGCAGCCGCACCCTTCGCTAACTGCTCTCTTTGTGTTTAGTCACTTATACTATATCTATTCGTGGATTAATAAAAGGAGGTAAGGTATTAAAACATTCAAGAAATTAAAATTTGCTATTTGACATACATTAATTCATTCGTTTATATATACTCATATGGGAAATATGTGCCGTAGCAGCCTCGCTTGGCACTCTAGTTGTTGTTAGAAAAATACTGCTAAATTGAGCAAAATTTCAATTTTAAAAGAAGTTAATGAATACTTAAAAAACTTGGTCCTGAGCCACTTGCATCCATCGACTGTTCTTAACAGCCATACCGCAGCTATATTATGGTTTACTCGACCGTTGAAGTAGCATGTTCTAACAGAATAACGGCATAAAATAGGAACTTCATGATGCTGATGTGTCTCGTGTGTTGAGTATAGAGAATCGGAGACAATTTTAACTGGTAACACGACATTTTTTCTTAGTCAACAGGGGTGATCGCATCTAAATTTCAATTCCTAACCATAAATAGATGAAGGTGTCCATTTACCACAGCATCCACTAAACAGCAGAACTGGGTGCTTGTTTGTCACCCTTATTTTATAAACAATACATTACGGTTTTCCATATGAGACTAAATAAAATTACCATAATCATTAAATGAAAACACGCATCTTATCCATATTAATATAATATGATTGGATGTGTGTAACTCAATCACGCTTAAATTGTTGAACGGATTTTGATGATCTTTGGCACAGAGCAACTCCGCGGTCAGATGCTAACAAAAAATTAAAACAATATGTAGACCACTGGCTTAAAAGTTGAACAGACAGATCTCCAAATCGTATCCATATCGTATATGTTAGACTTAATCGAAAACTACAAATAAGATTTATTTTCTGATGAAAAAAGCTAGTAATCTTTTTTTTTATAGAATTAGGGTGACAAACGAGCACATAGTCCACCTGATGTTCAGTGGTTGCTGTGGCCCATAGACATCTTTATCTATCTTCGTTTGCGAATTAAAATGCAGATGCGTTGTCAGCCGTGAGGACTAAGATATTTTTCTCTCTTAGATTCTCTACACTCACCATACGAAACACAGTAGCATTGAACTGCTATTTTAAGCTGGTATTCTATGAGAGCGTGGTCCTTCCCCGGTCGAGCCGAGCCATTCGTGCTACAACTATACTATTAATATAGCTGCAGCATGGCTCTACCACGTAAAAGTCCGGGAATAATAAATGTTTTCTTGCTCTCCTGTAATTTTTTGAAAAATTGAGGTTCGCCCCTTTGCGGCGTCAACGACGATGTGTATGCGGCGGGAATTACGCAACTTCAATACAGCTTGTATTGAAGAAGCTGTAATCCTGACATCAGTAACAAAATGGTCACCTCTTACTTATGTCCTATAGAATATATTTCGGACTTGTGTCATTTACTCTTAGTGACATCGTCAAAAGCTCAAGACTTAAGAAAACTTATGTTTCCTAAATTTAAAAAATATTTTTAAAGAAAGTATGCCCGATTGTGCATAAATGTTTTGTAAGTCCCGATATGTAGCTAAAACTGAATGTGATTTCGGTTTATTATCGCAAGTATAATGTATATTTAACATATAATTTTTTAATTTTATTATTTTTGGTGGATCGTTCTAGAACATTTATCATTATTGTAATAAGCGCCCTCTGTTATCCAGTAACGTCACCAAATGAGTTAGGTATAGGTGTTATCGATAAAAAATATAATAGAGGATGCAGATTTAATCATCTACAATACTTAAGGAGGTGAAACAGTAAACGATACTGTACCCGTACCAATAAAGAAATCGGGTGGGCCTGTGTCAGGGCACGCGGCCGTTGGTTTTAACGTGAAACATCTATGTCAGCCAGTACAACCAATACGACCAGTCAACAAGATAGCCTTTTTTTTTTTAATTTTAATATAATTTTACAAAACCTTCGAAACTATTCCGAAGATATCCCAGACGTCAGTCTGAGCGAGATTAGAATGGCTCTCCAGCACCTTAAAAACGGCAAGGCCCCGGGCGAGGATAGAATTACAGCGGAGCTTCTGAAAGCGGGTGGAAAACCGGTACTTGAAGTCCTTCAGAAGCTCTTTAATTCCGTCCTCCATGGTGGCATTACACCGGAGGCGTGGAGCAGAAGTGCGGTGGTCTTGTTTTTCAAGAAAGGCGACAACACTCTCTTGAAGAACTACAGACCGATTTCCCTTATGAGCCGCGTCTACGTGCTGATTTCGAGAGTCATTACGAACCGTCTCGCGCGCAGACTTGACGACTTACAGCCTCCCGAACATGCCGGTTTCCGAAAGGTCTTTAGCACCATAGACCACTTACTACCCTTCGGCAAGTTGAACAGAAGTCCAAGGAGTACAATTTGCCACTATGTCTGGCGTATGTGGACTATGAGAAAGCCGTATTCCGTCGAAATCTGGGGCGGTGCTGCAGTCCATTCGGCGGTGCCAAGTTGACTGTCAGTATATCGAAGTGCTGATGTGCTTGTACAGTAGGGCTACGATGGCTATCCGAGTACAGAACCAGAGTACGAAACCTATCCAACTGCAGTGAGGTGTAACACAGGGTGACGTTATATCCCCGAAACTCTTCACCGCTGCATTGGAAGACGTTTTCAAGCTTGTGGACTGGAAAGGTTGCGGTATTAACATCAATGGCGAGTACATCACTCACCTTCGATTTGCCGCCGTGTAGTCCTTATTGCAGAATCGCTGGAGGACCGAAGCACTATGCTCAATGATCTCAATAGTGCCTCACAACGGATAGGTCTTAAGATGAACATGGACAAAACAAAGATAATGATTAATGTCCATGTCACACATATGCCGGTAGTTGTTGGGAGCACTAAGCTCGAAGTTGTTGACGAGTATGTTTACCTGGGACAAATAGTCCGACTAGGTAAGTCCAACTTCGACCGAGAGGTCAATCGACGTATTCAACTCGGCTGGGCAGCGTTCGGGAAACTACGACACATCTTCTCGTCAGACATACCTCAAAACCTTAAAACGAAATTGTACAATCAGTGCGTGTTGCCAGTGATGACTTACGGATCTGAGACGTTGTCCTTCACTGCTGGCCATATGAGGAAGCTCAAAGTCGCTCAGCGAGCTATGGAGAGGGCTATGCTCGGGGTTTCTCTGCGTGATAACCTTAGAAGTGAGGATATCCGCAGTAGGACCAGAGTAACCGACATAGCCCAACGGATTAGTAATCTGAAGTGGTAGTGGGCCGGCCATATAGCTCGAAGAACCGACAACCGATGGGGAAGAAAGGTTCTCGAGTGGCAGCCTCGTACCGGTAGGCGAAGTGTAGGGCGACACCCCACGAGATGGAGTGACGACCTGGTAAGACATGCAGGAAGTCGATGGATGCAGGTGGCTCAGGACCGTGCTTTGTGGCATTTCTGGGGGAGGCCTATGTTCAGCAGTAGACTTATGAAAGGCTGTAATGATGATGATGATGTTGAATGATGATCTACAAAACCAGCAGAATTGCAGATGCGTTTTAAAAAGAAGTAAGCTGGTTTCTTGAAGGTCGCTAAGTCGTATCAGTCCAAAAAAATCGCCGATGGTAAACGATTCCTAAGAGAACTCCTAATAAACCGCACGGTTTATACGTGGTAGAGCCATGCTGCAGCTATATTAGTAGTATAGTTATAGCATGAATGGGTTGGCTCGACCGGGGAGGGACCACACTCTTACAGAATACCAGCGTAAAATAGCAGCTTAATACTGCTGTGTTTCGTACGGTGAGTGGAGAGAACCGGAAACTCTTTTTATACTGGAGGATTGCAGATGCAACGTCCTTTTGAAAAGGACTTAAGCTCATTTCTTTAAGGTCCCTAAGTCCTATCGGTCCATAAAAATCGCTGATGGTAAACGATTCCTAAGAAAACTCCTATTAAATCGCACGGTAGTGGACCGCCAAGCATCCAAATGATGGATGGTAACGTAAGTTTTGTCGCGATGTATATTGCTGAAATTTGGTAGCTGGAATTAATCCGAACAATTCCTCTGAGCACTTCCCGCGGTAAATACGATATGCAAAGGGATGCAACATCTCTCCGCAGCGCTAGTGAAATGAGCCAATCAAAGAGAACTCGGTCGTCAACGATTCGAGCCGCTCTGCTCTCTATGCAGTCTAGTGAAAGGAGCGCTCACTGCGGAGCCCCGGCCCAGAGATGTGAACAGTATGCCATGAGGCCAAACCTGCACTGTAAAACTGCAAACAGTATGCGGGCATGAAATACTGTCCTGCTCTACTGAGTACGTCAAATTTTTTGGAAGCCAATTTAGCTCTCTTCCAAGTGACCATGCTACTGCAGATCATTCGATATGTCGACGCCGAATATTCCGCTACTTTCTGCAGCAACGAGGAAAGTGCTCTAAAATTGAGGAGATACGGCAAAGGTGTTGTTTTTAGTGGTAAACGCGCAAACTTGTGAATTTGTGTAATAATTTATCGTGTAATGATTTTTAAGTTCAGTGCTTTCCTAAAATAAGTTAGATATAAAGTGTACTTTTGTAAAAGAAAGGAATTTGAAAAACACGGAGGATCTGACGTTTCGCGATGTGTCATCGACGGCGACCGATCAATCATATGTTATTATTATAGCGTCTAATAGACCTAGTGACATCATCCAATGTGCCACCAATGTGAATTGATTCTTAGTTATAGGTAATGAAATATTTTATTTCATGGCATTTCATTTCATTCATGACGTTATTCACGACTTAAAAAGTTTATATGATTTTATTGGTGTGATGGGAGTCATAATAAATATACATTAATACAGTAAAAACGCATGCATATTCCCTATTATTATATCGTAAAGCATTACAAACTTAGTAACCTTCAATAACATTATCGATACTTTAATGTCGAAACGGTAACACTCCTGAAACGGGATATTACCTTACATTTATTAGCATCACCTACTGGAGAATATCTGAAATGTTTTCTAATAAATATTCAGCGGAGTTTTGCTGTGTTTAGCTAGAGGGCGTCACACACGCGCGAGCTAAAAATTTTTGTATGCAAATGTTCCCCATGTCCGATCTATAGTATACCTATATATTTAAATCTCTTTGCGAAAAATACTTTTTTTAAGACTTTTTAGGAGCCACTAAAGAGATCGAGATTTACAAACTCCTTGTTGTATATATTATAACAAACGGGAGATAAAATAATATATGATAAGTGGATGCTGTGGCCTATAGACATCTACATTTATCCTAAATTAAGAATCAAAATGCAGATGCGTTGTCGCCACTGAGGACTACGATGGGATGCCTCGTTTCCAATAAAACTGATCTTCGGTTCTCGTACACTCACCACACGAAACGCTGCAGCATTCTGTGGGAGCGTCGAGCCGACCCATTCGTGGTGCAACTACGAGGGTGCATTTTTAAGTTCGCGGAATGGAGGGTAATGAGTGGAAATAAAAATCCAAATTTATTTTTTCTTTTCAATATATTCAACTGCTACCTTAATCCATTTTTCGGATCAGTTAATTAACTTATGTATACCCTCAAAAAATGATTTGTCTTTGTCTAAAAAATACGCCGAAACTGCTTCCTTCACTTCTTCATCACTTAAATTTTTTTCCCACGAAGTTCTTTTTTTAAGTTTGGAAATAGATAATAATCACTGGGGGCCAGGTCAGGACTATAAGTTGGGTGTGGCAAAATTTCGAAGCCCACCTTCTGCAGGGCAGCCATCGCAACATGGCACTTGTGAACAGGCGCGTTGTCGTGCAGAAGAAGGATTCCTTTGGTCAATTTTCCCCTTCTTTTCTCCTTTATGGCTTCCTTCAATTGTTCTAGGATTGAAGCGTAGTAATTTCCGGTTACGGAGACACTTTTATCTTTATAATTAATCAATAGGATTCCTTCTGAGTCCCAAAAGACTGTCACCATGATTTTCCCACCTTAAATTTCTTGGGTGGTAGTGTGCCTTTTTTGTGCAACTGCATGGAGTCCTGTTTGGACTCAGGTTCATAATGGTGAACCCAAGTTTCGTCACCAGTAACAATTCGAGCCAACACTCCATCTTTGTCTTCCATATAGAGGTACAAAAATGCACGAGAACACTCCACGCGCTGTTGCTTTTGAGGCGGCGTGAGCATTCTAGGCACTCATCTTGCGCTAACTTTAGTCATGCAAAGATAGTCATGAAGAATTTTGAAAATGGTTGTATCTGATACTCCAACTATTTCTGCGAGCTGTTTTTTCTTTAGGCAGGCATCTTCTAATATAAATTTTTTGACTTTTTGAATAATTTCCGAAGTGATCACCTCGATCGGCCTTCCTGACCGTGGGTCATCTTCAATTGACTCTCTGCCTTGTTTAAAAAGGGTATGCCCCATGGAAACCATAGTTTTACTTGGACAAGATTCTCCGTAAACGGATGACATCTCTTCCAGTAGTCTGAACTGATTTTCCGCGCTTGGTAAGGAACTTTATGACGGCAAGGATTTCACAATTTAAATTTTCACAATTCTCCATATTTCACAATTTCTTCCCGATTGACTTGTTTGGTTGACGATAACTCAAAGACTAATGATCTAACTACGATTGTTACGGCCTACGGCTGCTCCCTTAAAGGGTCCAATCCTCTGGGGCCCATGAGCAGAAGACTTCCCGAGCAGACGTAGGTCGGGCCTCAATGTGGCCACGTGGAATCTCTCGAATTACACTAAAATATATGGGGGAGCGTTCTATACTACGGCCAGTCGACCGGCAGAGGAATTAGGCGGAGCTTACTTACCTATATCCCAGGCGACTGGTCCCTCCGGAGTCGGTCAGGTCACTTGTGGTTGTGTAGTGAAAGGGAAATAAGTGATGTGATGTGTATCTGGGTGTGGCTGATGGTGATTGAACCTAGACCTTGGCCGTAGGCAGCAGCCCGAGCGTCGACAGCGCTCCAACTTGAAGGGGCCTTCCGAGGTTGTCCACAGTCACTTTCTTCTTTCGTCACGATGACAGTCAATTAACTCTATCGTACGATTAACTAACTTACAGAAGCCACTAACTATCGCTGGGTATAAGGTTAACGCACAAAACGTACACAAACGTACACGGAGTTTACGGATCAAAGGTCACGACCGTTTCGCGTAGCAACAGTTAGTTCTAGAATATCAGAGGCCGCACTAGCTAATATTGTCGAATGCACTTATACAGATACTGAGTCGGACCCAATAAGTCCCGGGAAAGGCTATCCAAACAGGGAATGCGCGTTATAATTCCTAGACAGGATATTTACTAGACGCCCTAACTATTCCGCGGTTCCCGCACAAAATTAACAGCGTGCAGACATTAGCACAGCTGGCAGAAGACTACTGCGCTTGCGACCCGCGCGCCACTTGCCACGCTCGGCCGAACCTCAAACCGGTATCGCCGAGCCGCGCGCCCTCTAACGTCAATCCCAAAATCAGCGTTCGGGCGTAAACAAACCCCCGTCCCGGACATAAGGATTTAGGTCCGCGAGCAAACCGGTCAGCGGGACAGGATCGCGATGGCAAGTTGCAAGACCGAATCTACAACCAAACTAGGCCACCTTAGGCAACCAATCAGATCTTGCAACCCTAACCAACGCCTCAAAAGATAGCCCTAATGTGGCAAGCCGGAGGGTCAGCCTCCACTGGATGGCCCTCCTGGTCATCGCAGCAATTTAACAACTCCTGTACTGGACAGAAGTCCGACGACCTCTTTCAAACACCTATCTGTGCCCCTATGATTAGTTCCGCAATCCGACCGGATCAGCTCTGCAACCAGCGGCGCTACACGAAGCTGCCCAGACAAACTTTGTGCCAGCAGTTGCTTCAGTGCAGAGCGCACCCACAAATTCCACATGAACGTCGTCTGTGGAGAGCCGAACGAAACGCACAGATAGTCCCTAGTATGAATTTTCAACAAGTAGGCCTAGCCAGGCCACCCACCATATTATCATTTACTAAAATCGTGCGACAGCTGATTTCAATCTGATAATCTCCAAAACTAGCTAGCCTGTTAGGCAAGTAGTCCTGCTGATATTTGATGCTCATATTTCAACTAATTTTTCAAAAGCATCAATGTTCAGCTACAGAATTAATTCAACCAAATCAATCACCGATGCGCATAGGTCAACTTGCAAATTAAACAAAACAATAACGTAAGGGACAGCCCTACTTCTTCGCAAAGCAAAATGATTAAACACTATCATAAACATATACATAATTTTTCAAATAGCGCGCCATTCAATTTCCTTTCAGCAAACAGACGCAACAATCAAATACAGTGATTAAATATATGTACAAAACACATGCAGTAGCATTTAAAGGAGTAGATTAAATTCAATTTTTTTAATTTAAACCGCTACAAATTGGAAAATTTCGTGGAAAGCCCAAAGCATTTTTTAATTTTAATTCAAGTATTTTTTGACTAAGTGCTCGACCAAACCAAATCTAATACCCCTTGACAGCGTGATTTAACGCTCCAGAGGAGCCCTAATCCTCCCACCACCATGGGGAGACCACATGGCGTGAACCCGAAATCAATAGAGCACAACCGCTAACAGTCGCCACTCGGGTTGTACGCCTTCACCGAGGCCGTCGGCAACAGAACATTTTTGACAAGTGGACTGTTGACGGTTTAAGGCTCAGTGGAGGTGGCCGTGGTGGGAGCTAAGGCGGCAGCTACCCAGGGCCGCCTCCATCAAATGGGGAACAGTGGTACACCAGTCGCGGCCACTCAGCTAACGGGAGTGAGAAGGGTCCAGCGGACCGATGAGTGGCCGTGAAGTTCCTCTCAACACGCTGAGGGGGGGTGATGACACCCCCGCCCCTGGGGGAATTTCCCCCCGACTGGTCGGGGGAGGGGCCCCTTTCAAACTTAGGGGCCTGGTGGCTAATCGGCGGGCGCCGATTGTCGCCCGGCAGAGGGCGTGGCTGAGCGCCCCCGCCCGTGGGGGTCGAGGGCCTGGCAGATCCCTGAGAGTAGACGACGTTCGCACCCAGGCACAAAACTGCATGGTGTTTGCCCTGGCAATGCAGACAGGGCCGTCGATGCGGACAGTCTCGCTGGAGGTGCCCTCCCAGACATGAACAGCACCAGCGGCGCTCCTTGGCGATAGTTCGCCTCGCTGGAACCGACTTACTTAATAATTTCGGGCACGACGTTACCCGGTGATCAGATGCTCGACAATAGGAGCAGGGGGGGGGTTGACGACGACTTGCCTGGCGGGTTCAGCCTCTCACTGGGCACGTCTCGTAAGTCGTCAACGGTGCCCGCCGCGTTCTCGATCTGCCGGCACTGCTACTCCAAAAACCGCAGCAGGTCATAGAAGTGCGGAATATAGGAGGCCTCGTCCCCGCCGTACCTCTCCTCAAAATGGATTCGAAGGTCGAGAGGTAGACGGGACAGCACGATTCATCATTCATTCTCTAAACCATTTCCCATTATCTGGGGTCGGCGCACTAAATCTTTTTGTTCCATTCCTCTCTATCAGCCGTCATTTCCATACTTACTCCTTTCATTCTCATATCACTCTTCACACAATCGATCCATCTTTTATTCGGCCTTCCTCTGCCCGTGTGTCCCTCCACATTCATATTCAACACTCGTTTTGTGATATGACTTTCATTCCTCCGCATCACATGCCCAAACCATGCCAATCTGCTTCCTCTCACCTTTTCTACCACTGGCGCTACTTTCAGGATTCCTCTTATATACTCATTCCTTATCTTATCCATCCTTGTCACACCACACATCCATCGTAACATTCTCATTTCATTCGCATGCAGTCTATTTTCATCCTTCTTCTTGACGGCCCAGCATTCACTTCCATACATGACGACAGATCGGATGATCGATTTGTAAATTTTCCCCTTCAGCCTTATTGGCATTCGGGGATCGCACGTTGTGGCTGTGACCTGTCGCCATTTCACAAGACGGGACAGCACGATGCGGAGCAACAAAAAAGCCCACTCGCCCACTGGTAATTCCAGCCGCCTCAACGTATTACAGGTCACTAAGACTGGATCCAACAGGTCCGGACGTAGTCTGGCCCGGTCACTAAGTAGCGGGAGGCTTAGAAGCTGCTTAACATGTTCGTCCGCAATTCGCCGGACGTTGGCGTATCTTCTGGCTAGGAGGTCCCGAGCAGTCTGGTAGGCGTCGTCCGACAATCTCAAGTGGCCGACGACGCCCAGGGCCTCCCCCTCCAGTGAGGCCAGGAGGTACACCATCTTTTGGCTCGTAACTCCGGGCGTCCACTAGGCTGTCGAAAAGACCAACGAAGGTCAGCCATTCGGAAAGGACCCCGGAGAACTTTGGCAGGTCCAGAGTTGGGAGTCGTCCCAACAGCTCCGGCTGAAGCTGCTTCAGAGAGGACTCGGACAGGTCACTCATCCGAGCTTCACGCGCCTCCTCGGCATACCTGCCTTCAGCCTCGATCAACTCGTCCGTGAGCCACAAGAACTGCTCATAGTCCGCGAAGCAGGAGTCCAGGACTCCCTTCTCCACATCCGAATCCTCGAGCTCAGCATAAGCCTCCTCCACTGCGGCCCTTCGAGCATCCACCTGCTCGAACCGCTTCATCAAGTTATGGACCCTATCCAGTCGACCTATCAAAGCATGGGCGCTTGTGGCCCAGCGCAACTCAGTCCGCAGACAACGGATCAGTAGCTTGGGCGATAACATCATTACTAAATACAAATTACGACGCGGCTCGAGCACAAATTACAAAGATAACTAATAAAAAATACACCAAAAAATTAACAGTTAATAAATGCAGTTCCTATCATATCGCGTTGAATAGAAATTACACAAATACGAATTACTACGTATCAACCAAATACAAGTTAGCTCTAAAGAAAAGACACAAATCAAATTAACAAATAACAAATACTAGTGCGATCAAATCAAGCTAAATTCAAATGGCGCAAATACAAATTACTACTCTTTAGTTCAAACACAAATTACAGTATAAACGAAGATACACATCACGGTCGATCAACAAAAAATGCCTAGCTCGGAAATCGACCCTTCGATAAGTAATCCACTACAACTATCCGACAACGATAATTAACCGATTACGTAAAAATAACCATCTACCTACATTACGTATATCTCTAGAAAAACTCCCGCTTGCGCAACCTAGGGCGCGGTTATTCAAACTACCCACTAACCAAAAAAAAAGGCAAGCAACAAACAACAAAGGGGAATAATTTTATTATTACGTACAAAAAAATATTTTTACGTATTACGGACGGGCGTGATTGTAGCTACAAATTAAACCAATCAAACCAACGCTCCCTGCCACCAGAATTGTTTAATTTTTATCAAACACTATGGTCGGGATCGACCAGGGAATCGAACCCGGAACCACGCTCTGCTACCAGTTTGTTACGGCCTACGGCTGCTCCCTCAAAGGGTCCAATCCTCTGGGGCCCATGAGCAGAAGACTTCCCGAGCAGACGTAGGTCGGGCCTCAATGTGGCCACGTGGAATATCTCGAATTACACTAAAATATATGGGGGAGCGTTCTATACTACGGCCAGTCGACCGGCAGAGGAATTAGGCGGAGCTTACTTACCTATATCCCAGGCGACTGGTCCCTCCGGAGTCGGTCAGGTCACTTGTGGTTGTGTAGTGAAAGGGAAATAAGTGATGTGATGTGATGTGATGTGGGTGTGGCTGATGGTGATTGAACCTAGACCTTGGCCGTCGGCAGCAGCCCGAGCGTCGACACCGCTCCAACTTGAAGGGGCCTTCCGAGGTTGTCCACAGTCACTTTCTTCTTTCGTCACGATGACAGTCAATTAACTCTATCGTACGATTAACTAACTTACAGAAGCCACTAACTATCGCTGGGTATAAGGTTAACGCACAAAACGTACACGGAGTTTACGGATCAAAGGTCACGACCGTTTCGCGTAGCAACAGTTAGTTCTAGAATATCAGAGGCCGCACTAGCTAATATTGTCGAATGCACTTATACAGATACTGAGTCGGACCCAATAAGTCCCGGGAAAGGCTATCCAAACAGGGAATGCGCGTTATAATTCCTAGACAGGATATTTACTAGACGCCCTAACTATTCCGCGGTTCCCGCACAAAATTAACAGCGTGCAGACATTAGCACATCTGGCAGACGACTGCTGCGCTTGCGACCCGCGCGCCACTTGCCACGCTCAGCCGAACTTCAAACCGGTATCGCCGAGCCGCGCGCCCTCTAACGTCAATCCCGAAATCAGCGTTCGGGCGTAAACAACGATAAAACTCAGTATTTATACTAATAATGAGTTGCTCAATTAACACGTAGTTCAGTGACGTCCCCAATTATTACCTACCAACCCATTCCGCGAACTTAAAAACGCACCCTAGTATAATACAGCTGCAGCGTCGCTCTACCACTTATAATAACAATATTAGTTAAAAGCATGTCATACATTTTCAGGATATATCCTAGCAGATGCTGGTTATGACGTGTGGATTGGAAACCTGCGAGGCAACTATCACACCACTCATCAAAATCTTACGCGGTCTGATCCGAATTTTTGGGAATACAGGTGAACATTTTTGGTTTAAATTTCATCTATAAAAATTGTATCTTTCTCTTTATCCCTTAGTGATGGTAGTGCAAGGGATAACCGTAGCCAATCTTATACCGTGGATATCAATAAAACAGTAAGAATAATGCCTAAAATAACTTGGGGGCGTATACGACGCAGTTACGTAGTAAGTGTACTCGTACGGAAGCTTCGTATCAGCGTCCCGCAATGCATACAAGGGCAGGGTTCATCTACAGTAGGACACAGAGAAAATAACGCGATTCCCGCGTCGATAGTTTTAAAGAAAATACGTTAGATGTAGTAATATTCCTCTGCAAGATGCAGAAGTGTACAAGCTGGATTGTGAATGTGGTCTCTCTTATATAGGACAAACTAAAAGATCCATAAAAACCCGCGTTAAAGAACACATAGCTGATGTGAAGAATAGACGCTCCGGGAAGTCTGCAGTCTGTGAACACGTACAGGATCGCCCCCGTCACTACATTAGATTTGATAGACCACAAATTCTCGTTAAAGAACACCGATTCCTTCCAAGGATGATTCACGAGGCTATTGAAATCAAAAAATATTCTAATTTCAATAGAGAAGGTAGTTGGGTGCTACCATCTGCTTGGGATCCCATAATTAATAAAATTAAATCCCAACCCAAGCATACAACTGCAAGACTTCATGATACTGTAAGTTCATACTGCGTGGATCGGAACAAAAATTAGTAATTTTTAATCAGGAGGTAGCCGTGGTTAACTATGACATTGGGACGTCATACACCTCAGTCCCCCCCGTGACCATGGGTGCTATAAAGTGCTTGAAACGTCGGAAATATAAAATAAGTTAATATACGCGATAAAATCCGTAAAATTAGTTTTATTTAAATGTGTTGTGTTCGCGTAAATATAAGAAATCGTTATAAATACGTTAGAGGTTATCAATTCATCTACAGTTTTAATTAAAGACTTCTATGTATATTACTAGGGGGGATCTGCCTACATTGAACACATTGCGCACTGAGTTACGGTCAGTTCTCCCTAATTCCTTTAGTAGACTGCGTGCTACCGCAGGAAGACTAATTATTTTATTTGTAAAGCGTAATTAAACGATAATTAAACCGTTATTAAACCGTAATTAAACAATAATTAAACTTTAATTAAAGTGCAAATAAACTGTAATTAAATGTAATTAAACTGTAATTAAACCGTAAAAAAGTAATTGTAAACCGTCGTAACCGTTTAATGTGACTTAAAATACTAACAATACAGCTATATTATAGTTGTAGGCACGAATGGGTCGGTCGGTCGGAGGTCGGTGAAAGGACCACGCTCTTACACAATACCAGCGTAAAATAACTTATCTTCACGCACAATCCCTGACGGGGTAGCCAGAGAGAACAGATCGCCAAGTGTCACGATCCTTACATACCTCTTTCGCTTCTTTCAGATTCATTATCTTCTTCATACATGCACGTCTAGGTATCCGAGTACTCTTGACCCTACCCTCTTCGAGCAATTTGCTCACATGGTCTTCGAAAGTTAGTCTCGGTCTACCTCGACACCTTTTAATATTAACTTTCGCGCTATATATTTTCTTCACCATTCGGTCTTCACTCATTCGCTCAACGTGCCCAAACCAAAATAGCAGCGTAAAATAGCTATATACTGCCGTGATTTGTATGGTGAATGTAGAGAACCGGAGACATTTTATGCCAGTCCTCAGGGGTTACAACGCATAATTCTTAATTGAGGATACATGTAGAAGTAGATGTGTATGGCATTCACTTACCATCAGTTAGACTGTGTGCTCATTTGTCACCCTTATTCTATAAAAAGCGTGAGGATTAGGGCCAATTTTTTTCTACATCGGAATAGCCTATATACAGCAGTGGGCTTTAACGAGCTAGTGATAATGACGATTAAAAATATCCAAATTATTATAAAAGATAAAAAAAAATCTTTATTTCAGTTTTCACGAACACGGCAAGTACGACGTACCCGCTCAAATAGACAAAGTTCTAAGTGTCACAGGAAATTCCAAGCTCCTTTACATAGGCTACTCCATGGGTTCAACGAGCTTTTTCACGATGATGTCGCAGCGACCTGAGTACAATGACAAAATTGTGGCCTTCATCGGGCTGGCGCCTGCCGTGTACTTGAACCAATTAAAGCCAATGGTTGATACCATATTGAAAGATTTAAATCTTGTGGTAAGTCTTTTTTAGATCCGGGTTGTGGCTTTCTAAACACACCGAAACCTAAATCACACTATCAAAGTTCCGAAATACTGCGCTATATATAGGACATCTCTGTACTAACACATCATGAAGCATTAGCCTTGCCCGGCGTGGGATATCCCCTTTTTCTTCCACGGCCAAACGCGAATACTACAAATATGACAAAATTATTTTAATTGTTTTAACCTAGCGATTAACTACTATCCCACCTGATGGTAAGTGGTAATGCAGCTTAAAATGGTGAAGCGCACTGACTTAACAAAAGCATATTCACTCTTTCCTTGAAGACACCCACATTATAATCGAATGTAAAGACAGATGTTGGCAACTTATTCCACTCCTTTGCTGCACGCATGACGAACGATGAAGCAACTGCTTGGTTCGACTGAGTGGTACGTCAACATATACAACATGTAACAATAACCCTGTGTTTCCCGTTAAGTACGTTATCAGGATCAGTATTCAAACCTATAGAAATAATTTTAAAAACCCGATCATATATTTTTTTAATTTTATTTTAAAAAAATAATTTTATGTGGTTTTGTTACCTCTTACTGACACTAGCCGATGATAAAGCTAAGTAAAGCGGGGTCTTTGATAATTCTTTTACTGCCCAGACAATGCAGAGGTAATAAAACCACTCACAATTTGCATACAATTATTTTTTACAGTAAAATAAAAAAAAAATTGATCGAGTTTTAAAAAAAAGTTATTTCTATAAGTTTGAATAATGATTCTGATAACTTACTTAACGGGAAACACAGGGTTTTTGTTACATGTTGTATAAGTAACTTTTTGTCGATTTTGTTGCGTTTAATTTGTTATTTGAAGTCCTGACGTCATAGCTAGCCCGGGATACAATCTTGGACAACATCCAATACTAAAGCCCATCACTAGTAAGCTGAAGATAGGCCTCCCCCAAAGCTTGCCATAAAGTACTGACTTGAGCCACCTGCATCCATAGGAATAAATTACAACATATTATTAGATGGGATTGTAATCAAGCATTTACTAAGTAAGGGAGGCTTAGGAGTCTAGTTTTCACCCCCGAGGACCAATATGGAATACCCTGCAGCATAGCAGTGCAAACACGTAATGTCCTTTCGACCAAATTTATAATTAATATAATCAGGTTTCATTTTGCGACAAGTCATTACATTAAAAGGTCATGATAGAAGATTTAAAGTAAAAGCCGGCCAAGTGCGAATCGGACTCGCGCATGAAGGGTTCCGTACCATCGTAAAACACGTTTCCAGTAGGGGAGCCCCCTTTAATTTTTAATTTATATTAATTTTTCTTAGTTTTTGTTATAGCGGTTACAAAAATACACATTCTGTGAAAATTTTAACTATCTACCTATTACGGATCATGACATAAAAATCAGCTGACAGACAGACGGATTGACGGATGGTCGAACGGAAGGACAGCGGAGGCTTAGTAATAGGGTCCCGTAGGTTACCCTTTGGGTACGGAACCCTAAAAAAAGATGGGTCGATTCGACCGGGGAAAGACCACGCTCTCACACAATACCAGCGTAAAATGGCAGCTTGACACTGCTGTGTTTCGTATGGTGAGTGTAGAAAACCGGAGACCCATTTTACTGGAAAAGAGGCATTCCATCTTAGTCCTCACGGGTGACGACGCATCTGCATTTTGATTCCTTATTGAGGATAAATGTAGATGTCTATGGGTCACAGCAGCTACTTACCATCAGGTGGACTGTGTGCTCGTTTGTCACCCTATCCTATAAAAAAAATCAGTCTATTAAAGTCCACTGCTGAAATTAGGACTCCCTAATAGATTCCCTCATATGGGGGATATTAAGACAAACAGGTGAGCAACCGTGGATTTTTTATTTTTAGTCGTTATTAGAAAGACGCTGCTGCCCAGCTCCTGATTAGTTTCCTTCTGTTGCCTCTTACGACACACGCGGGATGATATGGGGTAGTGGACTAGTGAATATTCTTACACTGTTTTTACTATTATTTATAATCCTTTTTAAACAAAAAAGTTTATGTTTCTGTTACGTGGATGTAAATATATTGCATTTCATTAAAAACCCCTCCTCTCTTTCACAATTTGCATGCGCTGTCACTTACTATTAAACCCAACACTACCCTCATCACCTACACTAGAAAAATCGATAGCACATCAACGTCGATAATACAACCGGAACATTGTATTAGAAATAGGTAAGAAGCTTTCTTTTTTTATTCTACTAAGCCAACGCTTATCTACGATCCCACCTGATAGTAAGTGGTGATTTAGCCTAATATGGTGAAGCGCACTCACTTAACAAAAGTCTATTCACTCTTGCCTTGAAGACACCCACATTGCAATCGGATGGAAGGACAGATACTGGCAACTTATTCCTCTCGTTTGCTCTAAATTATGTGCACTTTCCCTATTCGTCATTCGTTGTAAACAACAGTTATTTGCGTGAAAAGGTTATCTGGAAGAAATCGCGAGATCTGGAAGAAAGCGATAAGACCACCCGTTGTACCTTCTATACTAATTTATTTCATTTTGTTTTCGTTTTAATGTACATATGTATATTGGTGTAGAATAAAGAATATACAGGGTTATTTTGCAATAACCGGCCAATAAGCGAAAAGATAGTGAAGAAAAAGTAATGAAAAAAAAATTTAAAATATTCCGTCCTTTTTATCTTTTAAATTCAAAATGCGTGGTAATGGTAATGCATTGTTTTAACTGATTCGTAAGGGTCGATCGGCAGGTTAAAATGTTGTTACCCATAAATCACATTCAATTTGGGATAGTTTCAAATAAAAGTAGAAGCCTTATTTACTCGTATTTTCAAAAACTGCAATAGAGGTATATCATTGTTTCTATATTTGAATTTAATTTTGAAATTAAGCTACTCTTTGAAAAATAACCCTGTACTGACTGATTGATTAAGAAGACTCTTGAAGTATAACGTACTTACGTGGTACATATTCCTTTAATGGGTAAAATATGTCTATAAAAGCTTTTACAAAAATTTACTTCGCAAATATCCGCGTTATAAAATAAAATCATGTGTCTTACCTAGTACGAAGAGCACCTCCCGCCCTCCCTCAATTGCGTGCACTATCCCCGTCACCACTAATCCCAGCACCGCTACTCCCAACACCACTACACTAGGCAAGACACACCACTGACGATAATACGACACGTGTTTCGCCTCTACACGAGGCATCCTCAGGTGATAGTGAGCGGCGAGCCAAAACAAGTGCCACCGTAGAGTGGCAGAGGCACTTGTTTTGGCTCGCCGCTCACTTAGCGGTTAGCCACCGTAGAGTCTATATCACCTGAGGATGCCACGTGTCGTATTATCGCCAGTGGTGTGTCTTGCCTAGTGTAGTGGTGTTGGGAGTAGCGGTGCTGGGATTAGTGGTGACGGGGTTAGTGCACGCAATTGAGGGAGGGCGGGAGGTGCTCTTCGTACTAGGTAAGACACATCATTTTATTTTATAACGCGGATATTTGCGAAGTAAATTGTTGTAAAAGCTTTTATATAATGGATTTCCGCAAAGTAACGCTTGATTCTATTAATTAAAATATGTCTACCCAAGCCGATTGAAGGTGCTGATAGCCGTAATTAAAATGATCTGCAGAACACTGTGCGCTCACAAGGCATGTTGTCGCTGGCCTTCAAACCCGAACTTATCGACTTCGTGGTCAACACCATGTGTCAAGTGAGGCAACAGGAGGGAGAATTGTGTATGCGAATGGTCTTCCCCTTTGTCGGCGAGGATTATGAGCAAATTGACTGGGTAATCTTCATCATGATCATCATCATCATCATCATAAATTTACTTCTGAACATAGGCCTCCCCCATAAACTAGCTCACAAGGGCTATAGTTGCCATGCTTGGCAGGCGAATTAGCAACTGCAGTTCTTTCTCATTTTCAGTCTTCATCGATTGATTCGATGGTCAGCAGTAAGCATGCTGCTGCCTATCTTCTGTTTCAATTTCCATCTGTCGCCTCTTACGACACCCACGGATATTGCAAGCACCCAAAGACGAATCTACAGACAGGTCGAATCTATTGATTCAAATCATATACACGGCCTTACTCGGCGGGGAGCTTAGTAGCAGTGATTGATCACCTATGGTGAACTATTAGGAACTCAAATGACTGACCCGTGGCCAACCGTCAAATGACTGACCCGTGGGCTTGGCCAGCTACCCTACGCTTATAGCCGAGGTGGAGTCGATTATGAGATATACTATATATATATATATATATATATATATATATATATATATATATATATATATATATATATAAATATATATATATACACTATCTGTCTAAAGACAAAGTGTTTTGACATTGAAACTATCTTTGTTTTGTCAAAGAGAGCCATGAGAGCAATTTATAACCTAGGTCCGAAAGACACTTAGACAAAAATTTATAGAACTAAATATATTAACTTTCGCCTCTCAATATATTTACGAGAAATGTATACAAAAACAAAAATAATTTTATTTACAGAATGTACATCACTATTTTCAAATAGTGATGTACATTCTGTAAATACTAGGAACAAGCACAAGTTAGTTATAGTCAGTAATTCCTTCATGAGGCAATATATACGCTTTTACAACTAAGTTATAGAAAATATGCAGACCTTATCTATCGAAAAATTTTAAATATTTATTAAGCAAAAATGTCTAGAGGTTATTACACTACTAAAGAGTTCATGACTGATAATAACCCCTGGGAATGAGGTGATCGCTACCATGCTGTTTCTAAATGTTTTCATAACAACTGTATAAAATATTATAAAGGAAATTGTGCTTTTAAGAAAAGTCCCGTTGGGTTTCTTGCTGGTTCTTCCCAGGACAGAGGGTTATTTCCGAACTATTGGTAAAAGTAAAAAATGACTTACAATAAGTATTAAATGTAATCTACGTATATAGAATAAAAATGATTCTACTTTATCCTATAGAAAAAAGGTGACAAACTAGCACACAGTCCACCTGATGGTAAGTGGTTACTATGGTCCATAAACATCTACCTCTATCATCAATTAAGAATCAAAATGCAGTTGCGTTATCACCCCTGAGGACGAAGATGAATGCCTTGTTAGCAGTTAAAAAAGGTCTACGATTCTTTACACTTATCGTAAGTATAATGAAACACAGCAGTATTATTCTGTTCTTTCACGCTGGTATTCTGTGAGAGTGTGGTCCTGCCCCGGTCAAGCCGACCCATTCTTGCTGCAGCTTTGTATGGCTATCCTAGCTGCTTCGTGGCTATACCGCATAAAAGACCTTCTTGTCTTTTTATTGCCTCTTACTGCACCCTCGGAACACCAGGCAAATGTCGGATGTTGCATTTTTTTTTAATTTGTATGGTCATGACACAACAATAATTCTAGTTCATCTCAATAAGGATTTTGTTCAAGTTTGTTTCAATAAGATCCCTAGGTCATACATAATAATCAATCAATAATCCGGGATAAATAATCCCAAGTAATTTTCTTACGCCGCCATCACTCGCATAGTAAAATTATGATAAGCATGTCAAAATGAACTATATCATAATGCAGGATATGATGATGTCTGTGATAGCGGTGAGAATCCAGCCAGCGTCGTGGAGGCAGTTGGAACATTTTGGAAAAATTGCTATGACTGGTAAGTAAAGTAACATGGGCTGACTACTTCAGAGAAACAAAGATTAAAGATGATCTGATACTATGACTGGTAAGTAAAGTAACATGGGCTGACTACTTCAGAGCAACGAAGATTAAAGATGATCTCATAGTAAGTAGGTAACTTACAAAATTCTCAATGGACACTACAATGTAAACACCTTGAAGAGTATTAATACAACCCTCGGCATTCATTAATGTTAGTGCAAACACTAACACTAATAAATGCCGATATTTTTACATGATAGAGCTATACTGCAGCTATATTATGGTAGTAGTACGAATGGGTCGGCTCGACTGGGGAAGGACCACGCTCTCACAGAATACCAGCGTAAAATAGAAGCTCAATGCTGCTGTGTTTCGTCTGGTGTGTGTAAAGAACAGGAGACCATTTTTACTAGATACGGGGCATTCCATCTTAGTCCTCAAGGGTGACGACAACGCACCTGTATTTTGATTCTTAATCGAGAATAGATGCAGATGTCTATGTGCCACAGCATCCACGTATTTAATTAAACCTTTCCAAACTTTCTTAACATCATTCGAAAAAAAACTTGTTTTCACGAACATGATACACAATTAAATATAAATAGAATTGAAGCAAACAATATACCGATAACTTTCGTTTCAATGCCACCAAGAAACCACACAGGAGGACACGGTATTCCTCGAATCCGGCAACTTGTTCTATCACCGGGAGGGCGACCATCTGTCCCAAGGAGGTGTCGGATTTATCGTCCACAAATCTTTCGTTAATAACGCAGTAAAGATTGTGTGTGTCGACGAGGGTCGCGTACCTTATACTCAGAATCACCAAACGGTATTCGTTGAAAGTCATACAGGTTTACGCACCAACCTCGGCACATCCCGATGAGGAGGTGGAGGAAATGTATGAGGATGTTTCTATAGCCATGCGTTCCTCCAAAACCCACTATACGGTGTTGATGGAAGACTTCAACGCAAAACTAGGCACAAGAGAGAACGGTGAGCTGAAGGTAGGGAAATTTGGAATAGGTTTTTTTATTTTTATAATAGGAAAGGGTGACAAACGAGCACACAGTCCACCTGATGGTAAGGGTTGCTGTGGCCCATATACATCTACATCTATCTTCATTTGCGAATCAAAATGCAGATGCGTTGTCACCCGTGAGGACTAAGATGGAATGCCTCTTTTCCAGTAAAAAGGGTCTCCGGTTCTCTACACTCACCATACGAAACACAGAAGCATTAAGCTGCTATTTTACTCTGGTATTCTGTGAGAGCGTGGTCTTTCCCCGGTCGAGCCGAGCCATTCGTGCTACAACTATACTGTTAATATAGCTGCAGCATGGCTCTACCACGTAATGCATCATGGCTCTACCACGTAAAGAATAGGGCAACGGAAACGAAGTGGCCAGTAGCTGGCCGACTTCATGGAGAAAGAGGGACTCTTTATGACGAACTCTTTCTTCCGAAGCGTCCCCACAGGAAGTGGACCTGGTTGAGTCCCGACGGTTCGACAAAAAATGAGATTGACTTCATTATGACGACCAGACGATAACTGTTTAGTGATGTCTCAGTGATCGCGAGGGTGAAAACTGGTAGCGATCACCGAATGGTTAGAGGCACAATGAACCTAAACGTTAAGTTGGAGAGGTCTCGTCTAATGAAGTCAACGCTCGGTCCCCCTCGTGCTCTAGTCCAAAGTCCCGAAAGCTTACAGCTCGAGTTACAAAACCGTTTGCGGTGTCTAGAAGACTGCAATGAAGTGGACAATATGAATGACAAGCTCGTGGAAACTGTCCATGTGGTCGGAGCTAAGATCTGCAAGACCCGCCGCAGAAGAACGCAAAAACTCTCCGATTACACTCTTAATCTCATGGCTGTTAGGCGGGAACTTCAACAGATTTGACAGCATACAGGCTGCAGTCTTCAACAGATTTGGCAGCATACAGGCAACTGAACAGACAGATCCCCAAATGCATACGGCGGGACTTACGCAACTTTAATACAGCTTGTATTGAAGAAGGGATCGAGCGGAACTAAGGCTCCAAAGTCTTTGCCAGTTCTGTCTGCCGGAAAGAGACAACTGTCAAAGCTGAAGACCGAGTGTGGCAGCATCGTTTCCGGGACACCTAAGATTTTGAGTGAGATTTAGAGGTTCTATGAGCAGCTGTACACGTCATCGTTGGAGCCACACGCAAGTGTGAGTAACGAGCCAAGAGCGAGTCTTATCCGACACTATTCCGAAGATATTCCAGACGTCAGTCTGAGCGAGATTAAAATGGCTCTCCAGCAAACTAAAAACGGCAAGTCCCCTGGCGAAGATGGAGATACAGCGGAGCTTTTGAAAGCGGATGGAAAAACGGTACTTGAAGTTTTTCAGAAGCTCTTTAATTCCGTTCTCTATGGTGGCACTACTCCGGAGGTGTGGACCAAAAGTGCTGTAGTCTTATTCTTCAAGAAAGGCGACAATGCTCTCTTGAAGAACTACAGACCGTTTTCTCTTCTGAGCCGCGGCTACGTGTTGTTTTCAAGAGTCATTACGAATCGTTTCGCAAGCAGACTCGACGACTTCCAGCCTCCCGAACAATTCGGTTTCACATAGATCACATACATACCCTTCAGCAAAATGTACAAAAGACCGAAGAGTACAAAATAAGTAAAGTAAATACGGATTATGAGAAAGCCGCATTCCGTCGAAATTTTGGCGGTGCTGCAGTCCCTTCAGCGGTGCCAAGATGACTGTTGGTATATCGAAGCGCTGAAGTGTTTGTACAGTAGGGCTACGATGGCTATCCGAGTATAGAACCAGAGTACGAAACCTATCCAACTGTAACTGAGACGTTATATCCCCGAAACTCTTCACCGCTGCATTGAAAGAGAAGCTACTGGAATGGAAAGCATACGATATTAACATCAACGGCGAGTACATAGCTCACCTTCGATTTGCCGACGATATAGTCCTTATGGCAGAATCGCTGGAGGACCTAAGCACTATGCTCAATGACTTCAATAGTGAATCCCAACGGATAGGTCTTAAGATGAACATGTATAAAACAAAGATCATGTATAACGTCCATGTCACACCTATGTCGGTAGTTGTCGGGAGCACTAAGCTCGAAGTTGTTGACCAGTACGTTTACATGGGACAAATAGTCCGACTAGGTAAGTTCAACTTTTACCGATAAGTCAATCGACGGATTCAACTCAGCTAGGCAGCTTTCGGAAAATTACAGCTCATATTCTCGTCAGGTATAGCTCAAAACTTGAAAACGAGACTGTAAAATCAGTGCGTTGCCAGTGATGACTGGAATTGAGTGGTCCTTCACTGGCCGTATGAGGACGCTCAAGGTCGCTCATCGAGCTATGGAGAGGGCTATGCTCGGGGTTTCTCTGCGTGATAAAATTAGAAATGAGGATATCCGCAGTAGAACCAGAGTAACCGACATAGCCCAACGGATTAGTAAGCTGAATTGGCAGTGGGCCGGCCATATGGCTCGAAGAACCGACAACCGATGGGGGAAAAAGGTTCTCGAGTGGCAGCCTCGTACCGGTAGGCGAAGTGTAGTCCGACACTCCCACTAGATGGAGTGATGACCTGGTAAGACATGCAGGAAGTCGATGGATGCAGATGGCTCAGGACCGTGCTTTGTGGCATTCCTTGGGGGAGACCTATGTTAAGCAGCGGACTTGTGAAGGGTTGTAATGATGATGATGATGACCAAGGAACCAAGGATAACAACACATATGTGCGTGCTGAGGCGGCAGTCAAACAAAAATAAATCCAAAGATTTGTTGCTCGACTAGTGATGGAAATAATAGCTCATTATTATTAGTATGGCGCTGCACTGACGTACTCTATGAAAATGACACGTACGTTGTCTTGTGCGGTCGGCTAAGTTATGATTAGTTGACCAACAAATCTGGTAAAGACGAATACTTACAACTACATACAGTCTTTCATAAGGATGTGACTATACACATTGAAATAGTAATTTGGAGAGGCGAGCCAGGTTATTGTAGTTAATATCTATCAATAAACTTTAGCTAGTACTAGGAGTACTAGGAGTTCACTAGTTGAATAAAATGATAAAAAAATTTCAGGTGTTTTCACCTCATGGGAGGACGGCGTGTTCGGTGCCGTAAAACCGTATAACCTCTCAAATGTCAAAGTACCTGTCACGCTGCTGTATGGTGAGAACGATCAGATGACAGAAAAATCAGTAAGTATCTCATGGAGTAATTTATGAGCAATATTAGTAAAGTAAAAGCTTAATATCGATCCTAAAAATTCATTAAGTTTACTAAACCTGCAAAAAATTCCAAAATAAAATATAAAATAATAAAAATACAAGACGATTATATTACAAAAATAAATGAGATGTTATAGAGCTTGTTTATGCAATGCGTGAATGTTATTTTATACTGCATAACTAATACTTCAAATTTAAAAATAATATTTTTTGTGTAATGATTTAACGTATAGAACATCTACACAAACTTTGAAACAAATCTAAGTGAGCCGATTTTTCTATACATCTTCTTCTGCCGGAGATGCATACCTACAGTCAGACATATAGAAGGTGGAGGGATCGCGTTGTTTGGGCTCACGCCACCGCTTACGGCGTTGGTCTGTCCGTCCGTGTGCCTGCCCCACATTTTTTTAAATTTAGGAGAGCGAAGCCATTGTATCCGATCTACGCAGAATTTGCTTACTGTGTCTTGAAGTCTTGCAGTGGTATGCTTGGGTTTAGTTTTAATTTCACTTGTTACATACATACCTTTTTCTCTATAGAAAATAAGATTTTTATTTAATTTTAATAGCCTCATGATTCATCCTTAGTATTTATAATCTATCAAATCTGATGTGATGGCGAGGGCCGTTTAAGATATGATCACCAACTGCAGAGTTGCTGGAGCGTTAGTGTTTTAAACGCGATAGTTTGAAAAAAAAATAGGAAATTTCCATTGTTCTTTTTGCGAGGCGAAATGTGATAGTAAAGCATTAAAAATTACCTCCGCGAGCCCCATAGACCGTGGGTGCTGTAAAGTACCCGAAAACGTCAGGAATTAAAATCAGTGAAAATAAGTTAAATTAAACGCGATAAAATCCGTCAAATTAGTTTTATTCAAACCATTGAAAAGCATAGACATATATTTATACATATGTATATTTACCCGAAACCACAATACGAAATATGTGCCTTATATAATATAAAATACTCAACAACTCTAAATAATACATAGTTTAATGTTTTAGGTTTAACTGGTAGTTAATTAACTAGGTACTACGACTCATTTTCTGCCTATGACACCTAGGTTAACATCAACCTATTTCTTATTTGACTGGCCTGTTGGTCTAGTGGTTAGTGACCCTGACTGCTACGCCGGAGGTCGTGTGTTCGATTCCCACCCAGGACAAATGTTTGTGTGATGAGCACGATCATTTGTTCTGTGTCTGGGTGTAATTTATCTATAATATTTATGTATTTAGAAATATATAAGTATGTTTATCAGTTGTCTAGTACCCATAACACAAGCTCTGCTTAGCTTGGGACTAGATGGCGTTGTTTGATAGTTGTGGAATATTATTATTATTATGGGGCATCTATATAGTTTACTCATCTGGTTGGGCTGTATAAATATATAATTGTAAATGAAAATGATAAACATACATAAATATCAACAAAATAAAATAAATGCATAAAAAATACATAAATAAATAAAAACCCAACCAGATGGAAGCCCTCGGCAGGGGAGACCAAACGGCCGAGGGTTAGGGGGAAAGGGAAAGAAACCGGCGGACGATGCGGGCGGTATCGAGGAGCACCGCCTTCTGCATTTGAGCTTGGAGCGGTCCGTCACGGAGTCCCAGTCGCCTCAGATGACCCGAGAGGCTGACTGGGATTAACCCGTTCGCAGAAACGACTACAGGTATAATTTCGGCCAGCAGTCCACCTCACATGTCGGTCACCTCGTGAGCCAGGTCCAGATATTTTGTTCGCTTATCTGTTTCGGCTTTCACGAGGTTCTCGTCATACGGAATGGTAATGTCGACCAAAAATATCCTTGACTGTGCCCGGTCCATCAGCACAATATCAGGCTTATTCGCAAGAATGGTCCTGTCTGTGATGATGGCCCGGTCCCAGTAGAGCCTGGCGCGGTCATTTTCGAGCACGGCTTCCGGCATGTACTTATAATAAGGCAGTTTCCGATCCACGAGACCGTATTTCAGAGCGAGCTCCTGGTGTAGAATCCTGGCTACTAGGTTGTGCCTATGCAAGTACTCAGAGTTAGAAAGCGCCGAACAACCGGAGATGACATGCCTAAGTGATTCACCAGGATGGCGACAAGCTCGACAAATGTCGACGGTGCCATCCCTTAGGATGTATCTCCGATAGTTGTTGGTCTTAATAACCTGATCCTGTATTGCACAGACAAAACCCTCGGTTTCCCCGAAGAGGTCACCAAAACGTAGCCAGTGGAGGGAGGCAACTGTATCTACGAAAGGCTCATGTAGAGCCTTGTAGAACCTCCCGTGGAGCTCCTTCTCCTTCCATACGGTCTCCCGGTCGGAAATGCTCTGTACTGCCGGGTCTTGCCATTGCTCGTTTGCTAAGGATAGAGGGGTAAGTCCTTTATCACAAAAAATAACGTCCCTGTAGAATGGATCATCCGCTCTCGACAGAAAATAATTACGGAGGCGGGGCGGGTGCAGCGCGTGTGCGGGGCGAGCGCGGGGCCGGCGCGGAGCGGGAACGAGGCGGGCGCGTGGCGTGGGCGAGGCGTGTGCGGTTGAACGTCGACAAATGCAATTTCAGATTTATTGATTTGCCATAAAACTTAAATTATATGCAACAAATTTCAAAGCGAGTTATTATTATTATTATTATATTATTTCTGCCGCCAAGCAACAGTGCATGCGCTGCTGTTCTGGTCTAAAGGATATAGATGATTAAAATAAATACAATTGTCGTTACACTTGGCTCCACTAGTCAGTGGCTATAGGACCTACTTTTTTATTCCTATACTCTACCATATCTAAGAAATACCATTTGACAGCTGTTCATTTATAGGACCAGGCATTCCAACTGAAAAATCGGTACCTACAATATTCGATTCTTAAAAGATATCGATATCGATTCTTTAGAGTTTTTTTCTTTGTTTTATTTTTGTATGTTTTTTCTACCGACTTCTAAAAGGAGGCGGCTCATAACTTTTTACTGGGTGAACCGATTTCGACGATTCTTTTTTTATTTGAAAGCTGGTGCTTCACATGTGGTCCCATATAAATTTGATCAAGGTCTGACCAATAATTTTTGAGTCATTCTTAAAAATTTATATTGAAGGCGGTTGTACAAAATTTTTAATTTTAAATTATTTTAAAAACGTTACCCCCACCCTAGGATTTTCTCCCGTATAGTGGAGGCAGTTTACATAGATTGCACGAGAACAAACATCCAGACCCGGAACAATTATTTGTAGGCCATACAAATACTTGTATCGTACGGGATTCGAACCCGCGGCCCCCAGCGCAACAACTCATTACTAAGCCACTGCGCCACGGAGCCGGACAGTTGGTAATCATTTACAGTTTCATCTAGATTAATGCCAGAATAAAGAAGAAACAGATAACTCAAAACATAAACATAATAAAATGCTAATTTCTAAAGATAAAGTTAGGTTATACCTTTTACCACGGGCATGTGTCATCTGTCCATGTCGGCGGCACAGTGTGGTTGGCGTTTAGCCATGTTTCATCAATCAATATAACGTTGTCACAATTGGTTATATTTTTAAGTTCTCGTAAAAATGTTATTAGCATTTTTATTTATTTATTTATTATTCTTTATTGCATTCCTTAATCTAAAAGAATACAAAGGGCGGACATAACGCCTTGAGGCATTCTCTGCCAGTCAACCCATTCATGTCTCTAAATGATTATTTTGCTTATGTCAATATGTTTTTATCGGAAGCCAATTCCGTTACCAATGATTCTCCAATGACTATGCTACGCTACCATTGTACAAGCCGACATTGCTGAATGATTAATGTGAAACGTCAAAAGGTATTTCTTAGATTTGGCGGAGTATAATGTTTAAAAACAGAAAAAATCAAATATCAACTGATACACGTCAAGGTTGATACGAGTATCACCTTGTTGAAGGTTTTGGTTTGGAAGGTTTAAGTCAACATAATATTTTAATAATCACTTTACTCCAAATATAATATTATACAATCTATAAAAAGGTAAAAACAAATACACATAACTTAACTCCTTGGGACAAGGTTCTATAACACCTGTGTGATATGATATTAACATAAAACATTTTGTGATGCTTACATAACTTTAACAAAATTATATTTTCATATTACCGATTTAAAATAATAACTTTAAAGAAAGTAAAATATAACTTCAAAGTAAAAAGAATAAAATAACATCAAATTTTGAAGCCGGTGTTGATACCATCGACGGTTGGTATTAATTTTTTTTATTAAATAGATTATATTTCAGTGGTGTTGTTGCCGTATAAATTTGGATAAAAACTTCTACCCTAAGGGTGTCGAATTTTGACGACATATCGTTATCTTCACCATTACAGCTCTTCAAAAGTCCACTGCTGGACATAGGCCTCCCCCATGGAATGCCATAAAGCACGGTCCTGAGCCACCTGCATCCATCGACTTCATGCATGTTTTACCAGGTCATCACTCCATCTAGTTGGGAGACGCCCTACACTTCACCTGCCAGTACGAGGCTGCCACTCAATAACTTTTTTCCCCCATCGGTGGCCGGCCCATTGCCAGTTCAGCTTACTAATCCGTCGGGCTATGTCAGTTACTCTGGTTCTACTGCGGTTATCCTCATTTTTAAGTCTATTACGCAGAGAAACCCCGAGCATAGCCCTCTCCATAGCTCGCTTAGCGACCTTGAGCGTCCACATCGGCCAGCAGTGAAGGACCACGTCTCAAATCCATAAGTCATCACTGGCAACGCGCACTGGTTGTACAATGTTTGCATTTGACGACATATAGGCAAAAAAATAATTTTTAATAAAAGGTAAAAGCCGAAGTTAAATAACTAAAGATAATAAAAATAACTTCACATTTTGAAGTTGGGGCTGTAATTGTTGTGTACACTAGGTCTTAGCACAGCCTTCATGATACGGAATAATTTTATTCTTTTTAGGGTTCCGTACCCAAAGGGTATCCAACGGACCCTATTGCTAAGCCTTCGCTATCCGTCCGTCTGGCTGTCAACGAGCTGTATCTCATGATCCGTAATAGGTAGACAGTTAAAATTTTAAGTTAAAAATCAAAATAAATTAGAAATTAAAAGGGGCTCCCCTATTGGAAATGTTTATTACGATGGTACGGTACCCTTCATGCAAGAGTCCGAATCGCGCTTGGCCTGTTATTTTACCACGTTTTTAGTAACTCGCATTCATATATATACCTACCTACATATGTCAGTTCGATTGGACTCTATTAATTGATTTTAAATTAATCACTGAATGAACACTGATTTTAAAGGGAAAAAAGCAGGGTTTATTAAAAAATATATAAATATTTTTATTTAATTTTACTTTTTATTAGTTCTTTGAAGACATCTTTTTATTAAAAGTTATTTATTACTACCATCTCCTACAGGAGAGACCAATTTTTATCAGCGTACATATGTACGTATATATGTTTGTTCCCTTGTGTCGATCTAGACCAAACGCGTGGGCCTATTTTGATAATTCTTACGTCAATCGATTTCTATTAATCTTATGAGTGTCACTAAAGACATGATCAGACATGACCAGTAATGAAAATTCAATATGGTGACAGCCAGATGCCATATTGTGAAAAAAGGAAGAAGATGAAAGACGACAGACAAGTATCACAGGGGTATCACTGAATAGGTCTTTGAAAATTGTATTTAGGTTTATCTAATCATTTTTCATTTTGAATTACCATTTAGGATCAGGTATACCTCAAAACTTGAAAACGAGACTGTTCACCCAGTGCGTGTTGCCAGTGATGACATACGGAACTGAGACGTGGTCCTTCACTGCTGGCCGGATGAGGAAGCTCAAGGTCGCTCAGCGAGGTATGGAGAGGGCTATGCTCGGAGTTTCTCTGCGTGATAAACTCAAAAATGAGGATATCCGCAGTAGAACCAGAGTGACCGACATAGCCCAACGGATTAGTAAGCTGAAGCGGCAATGGGCCGGCCATATAGCTCGAAGAACCGACAACCGATGGGGAAGAAAGGTTCTCGAGTGGCAGCCTCGTACCGGCAGGCGAAGTGTAGGGCGTCCCCCCACTAGATGGAGTGACGACCTGGTAAGAAATGCAGGAAGTCGATGGATGCAGGTGGCTCAGGACCGTGCTTTGTGGCATTCTTTGGGGGAGGCCTATGTTCAGCAGTGGACTTGTGAAGGGCTGTAATGATGAAAATGAATGATTTAGGATCTATAACCATTTAAAGTTGGTTAGCAACCATTCTCACTTCAATTTTCAAAACCTATAATAAAGCTGATAAAGTTCTATAATCGTATAATAAAACTTATTAACGTAAAATTTTTTTCATTTTTCAGTAAACTGTTTTACCCAGTCGGGCTATTTTAATTACTGTTAATAACCATTAATCTTGTTAACAGTTGACTGTAACCAATAGAACAGATTTATGTTATGACGATGATAGATAATATAGTTTGTAAAACTATGTTTCAGCAAATAATGCGCCTTGCCAAAGAGCTACGGAATACCGGCATGCTGGAGGAGGTCCGGCCCGGATGCAACTGGCCCAAGTTTAACCATCTAGACTTCGTGTATGCCAAGGATCTCGGCAATCTGCTCAACCGGCCGCTCGTTAAACACGTCGACAAGATGTTTAATAAATATGGATCTCGATAGACGCGCTCTTATTTTATTTTTTAACCGACATCAAAAAGGAGGAGGTTTTCAATTCTCAATTTATACGTGGTAGAGCCATGCTGCAGTTATTAGTAATATAGTTGTAGCATGGATGGGTCAGCTTGACCGGGGAAGGACCACGCTTTCACAGAATACCAACGTAAAATAGCAGCTTAGTGCTGCTGTTTCGTATGGTGAGTGTACAGAACCGGAGATCCTTTTTACTGAATACGAGGCATTCTATCTTAGGCCTCACGGTTGACAACGAATCTGCATTTTGATTCGTATTCGAATATAGATGTAGATGTCTATGGGCCACAATAACCACTTACCATCAGGTGGACTGTGTGCTCGTTTTTCACCCTTATCCTATTAAAAAAAATTCAACGGTATCTTTTTTTATATGTTACCTCATACACCAATTTTGATGGTTTTTCTTTTTATTGGAAAGCTGGTGCTTCTTATGTGGTCCCATTTTTTTTTTTTTTTTTTTTTATAGGAGAGGGGGCAAACGAGCATGCGGCTCACCTGATGGTAAGTGACTACCGCCGCCCATGAACAACCGCAACACCAGGAGAATTGCAGATGCGTTGCCGGCCTTTTAAAAAGGAGTAAGCTCTTTTCTTGAAGGTCCCTAAGTCGTATCGGTCCGGAAAAATCGCTGGTGGTAAACTATTCCACAAGGAAGTTGTGCGAGGAAGAAAACATCTTCTAAATCGCACAGTGGTGGACCGCCAATCATCCAGATGGTGTGGATGGTATCGGGAGTTCTGCCGCGATGTGCGTTCGTGAAATTTGGCGGCTGGGATTAATCCGAACAATTCCTCAGAGCACTCCCCATGGTAAATGCGAAAGAAAATGCTAAGAGATGCAACATCTCTTCGCAGTGCCAATGAGTCGAGCCGATCGGAAAGGACTCGGTCGTCGACGATTCGAGCCGCTCTGCGCTGGATGCGGTCAAGTGGAAGAAGCTGGCACTGGGGAGCCCCAGCCCAGAGATGGGAACAGTATTCCATGTGAGGCCGAACCTGCGCCTTGTAAAGTTGCAGGCGTTGAGCCGGCATGAAATACTGTCCCGCTCTGCTGAGCACGCCAAGCTTTTTAGAGGCCAATTTGGCCTTCTCTTCCAAGTGACCACGAAACTGCACGCTACTCGATATGTCGACGCCAAGGATTCCGATACTGGCTGAGGCAACAAGGGGAGTACCTTGAAACTGAGGAGATACGACAAAGGGGTTCTTTTTAGCGGTAAACGCGCAAACTTGTGTCTTCTGAGGATTAAACTGGACTAGATTTAGTCGCCCCCAATCCGAGACTTTGTCCAGCAAAGACTCGACTTCAGACACAAGTTTGTTCCGGTACTCGGTGACGTTTTCCCGAGAAATATTGGCACGGCCGGTGTATAGAGCATCACCAGTGCTGTCATCTGCATAGCAATGAATGCTACCAGCTTGCAACATATCATTGATATGCAGAAGAAACAGCGTTGGTGATAGCACGCAGCCTTGTGGAACACCAGCGTTAATAGGCTTGTAGTCGGAGCATGCACCGTCTACAACGACCTTGATGCTCCGATCTGCAAGAAAGCTGGTAAATATACATTTGATCATTTGATCAAGATCAAGAATCCCATATACATTTGATCAAGATCTGACCAGTAGTTTTTGAGCTATCCTTAATAATGCGTATTAAGTTGACTTTGACTAGCATTGATGATGTTCTCATTTCATTTATATTGAAGTCGGTTGTACAAAATATAATTTTACCACTTGATCTATCCATCAAAGCAAAGCTGAATAAGCTAAGACAATAGTAACTAAAATAGCAGCAATCTCGGTCACGACGGCCGGTCTTAACGGAGACTATACATCCGTGCCTCACAGGATTATAGCGCCCAAGTGTACGCGCAAGCACAGGTGCACTCTCTTTTCCCTCACTCTCATAGTCCGATCGGACGGCTAACCGACACGACCGGAAAGGTGAAACGCCGCCAACGACGAGCGAGAATTTCTTGACAGAAAGACTCATTTTTTTTTTGTTTTTGTTGCCCTCTGTATAAACGTTCGTAAGAGCTTCCGTACGAAGTAATTTAAAACGACCAATCAGCCTCTACTGGGTTTTAGCTCTGTTGATATTCTGCAATCTTTAACGTTAATAGAACACTATAATAAATCAAATAAACGACTAGTCACGTGTATGTCACGTGTATGTCACGTGACTTAAAGTAGAAACGTATCATTCCTATTCGTTTCTCTAGTCTTCCTTTAGCATTAAAGATTGCAAAAAGTCAATATGGCTAACCGGAGCTGTGCGATCCCATTTTTATTAGTCATCACCATCATCATCATTATAGCCTTTCACAAGTCCACTGCTGAATATAGGCCTCCCCCAAGGAATGCCACAAAGCACGGTCCTGAGCCACCTGCATCCATCGACTTCCTGCATGTCTTACCAGGTCGTCACTCCATCTAGTGGGAGGACGCCCTACACTTCATCCGCCGGTACGAGGCCGCCACTCGATAACCTTTTTTCCCCATCAGTTGCCTGTTCTTCGAGCTACATGGCCGGCCTATTGCCACTTCAGCTTACTAATCCGTTGGGCTATGTCGGTCACTCTGGTTCTACTGCGGATATCCTCATTTCTAAGTTTATCACGCAGAGAAACCCCGAGCATAGCCCTCTCCATAGCTCGCTGAGCGACCTTGAGCTTCCACATACGGCCAGCAATGAAGGACTCTGTCACAGTTCCATAGGTCATCACTCACAACACGCACTGGTTGTACAGTCTCGTTTTCAAGTTTTGAGGTATACCTGACTAGAAGATGTGCCATAATGTCCCGAACGCTGCTCAGCCGAGTTGAATTCGTCGATTGACCTCTCGGTCGAAATTGGACTTACCTAGTGGGACTATATGTCCCAGGTAAATATACTCGTCAACAACTTCGAGCTTAGTGCTCCCAACAACTACCGGCATAGGTGTGACATGGACGTTGTACATGATCTTTGTTTTGTCCATGTTCTTCTTAAGACCTGTCCGTTGGGAGGCATTATTGAGGTCGTTGCGCATAGTGCTTAGGTTGTCCAACGACTCTGCCATAAGGACTATATCGTCGGCAAACCGAAGGTGAGTGATATACTCGCCATTGATGTTAATACCGTATCCTTTTCAGTCCAGTAGCTTGAAAACGTCTATTGTAGTAGTTTCGGGGATATAACATCACCCTATCTTACACCTATCTGCAGTTGAATAGGTTTCGACTCTGGTCCTGTACTCGGATAACCATCGTAGCACTACTGTACAAACACTTCAGCACTTCGATATACCGACAGTCAACTTGGCACCGCTGAAGGGACTGCAGCACCGTCCAAATTTCTACGGAATCAAAGGCTTTCTCATAGTCCACAAGACATAGTGGCAAATTGTATTCCTCGGACTTCTGTACAATTTTCCGAAGGGTATGCATGTGGTCTATGGCGCTTAAGCCTTTTATTAATAGAAACCTGAAATAATAAAATGCTTAATTAAAATGAATTCTTAAGTCCTCTTGTCCAGTCATAGGCTAACCTTGTAATAGTTTAAGGCACGCTGACAAGACACGCTTGCCCATATGAGGTTGTTGATTGACCTTACCTCATCAAAGGTTGTTAATATCAATGAAGCAATTTATTTTAGGGCTGACATGATCCTTGGCACTGAGTATCTTTAAAATAAGATTTTTTAAGTACTTATCATTATCAAAATACTTCCTTGTGTTACTAACGCATGTATTATACATTAAAAACCTGTTTGTTAGAGACAGTATAAATAAAACAAACGAGGGTCGAATAAAAATACATAGGATGCCGGTTTGCATCATTTACACACTAGCACTAGTGTAGCGAACGCTAGTCGAAACACATTTGTGTACTAATTTATACCAGTTAGTGAATTAAATTAAAATTTGGCGCAATTTGTTTGAGTATACCGCGGAAATTTGAAAATAATCGCGCAAATTTTGTATTAATTATCCAGGATATAAATGGTTTATCTTTTGATACATAGCAGCAATTAACATTTTTATTTATTAATAAAAAATGAAGTGCATATCATACCTAACCTTCGTCCTGTGCTCAAACATTTTTGTGGCGAGTGGTAGAAAATTTCTTATACAGGATGCTCACATATCAGTGGTAAGTTTTCAAATTTTTCAATCATGAGAAGTATTGTAATAATTCAATCATACAAAATAGTGAAAACCTATCATTACATTCTTCTATATATCGGACCTGTAGGAGTAATAAAAGCTTGATCAAGTATTGTATAGACTGGACTGGACTGTAGGCCAGTGGCTAAGCGTTTGGTAGCAATGATATAGTGCCACGGGTTAAAATCCTGTAAGGGAGCAGTTACAAACAATTGTTCCGGAACTGGATGTTTGTACATGAGGAATTTATGTATATAAAACGCCTTCACGGTACAGATTAAAAAAAAAGTATTATTAGGTTAATTGTATCACCAAGTAAAATAAATTACCTACACAAGTCCACTGCTGGACCTAAACCTCCCCCGTAATATATTATGGTTGTACCACGAATAGTTTGGCTCGACCGGGAAAGGACAACGCTCTCACAGAATACCAGCGTAAAATAGCAGCTTAATGCTGCTGTATGGGAAGTGTAGAGAACCGGAGACCTTTTTAACTGGAAATGGGACATTCCATCTTAGTTCTCAGGGGTGACAACACATCTGCATTTTGATTTTTAATTGAGTATAAATGTAGATGTCTATGGGTCACAGCAATAAGAATAGGTAGGAAAACAGTAATAATTATAACTTCTAACGAAAAGTAAAAGCCGATTTCAAAGTGCTAAAAAACAAGGTATTTATTTGTCTCCCTTACGGTTCTATTTTCTCCAAATGAATATAGGCCCACCCCTGAAGGTTAATCTATGTTTTCAAAATCGGGTCGCAACTGGCGAGAAATCGCGTAACATACAAAAAACAAAATATACACTCGAATTGTGAAGTTCCTCCTTTTTAACCGACTTCAAAAAAGGAGGAGGTATTCAATCCGACTATATCTTTTTTTATAGTATAGGGTGACGAACGAGCACACAGTCCACCTGATGGTAAGTGGTTGCTGTGGCCCATAGACATCTACATTTATCCTCGTTTACGAATCAAAATGCAGATGCGTTGTCACCCGTGAAGACTAAGATGTATTGCCTCGTTTCCAGTAAACAGTGTCTCCGGTTCTCTACACTCGTCATACGAAACACAGCAGCCTTAAGCTGCTATTTTAAGCTGGTATTCTGTAAGAGCGTGGTCCTTCCCCGGTCGAGCCGATCTATTCGTACTACAACTATACCAGTAATAAAGCTGCAGCATGGCTCTACTGTTATACTTATTTTTTCTAATTGTGTTGTTTTTTTTTAATTTAAACTTATTTGTCATAACATTAATTCTGTCGTCTTTAATTATATTTTTTATAATTAGTCTATGAACTTATGTAGTGGTGAACCACGCGTAAATGTGTCTTCTTTCTATTTTCTTTCTTTTCATCATCTCGTGAGTGTCGTAAAGGATGACACCATAAAATGATATAGGAGATAGTTAGCATTATATTGATGATACTCGTAACACCCCAAAGTAATAAAAAATGAGGTTGTCCACCCCGTCTAACAAACGTGATGACCCACATCATCTCCAACCATACTAAAGCACGGTCGCGGAGCAGGAATTTTTTTTATTGCTTTGCATTTTTAATCTTAATTCCCATCATAAAAAGTTTTATTTCTATTGCAACTAAGATAGTTTAAACAGTATTTGTGATTCGAAAACCAAGTTTATTCTCAAGTAATTAAAGTTCACATTCGTATGAATTGCAATAATTTGAAATTCTTCCTGCTCCGCGATCACGCCATACCAAGATGCACGGGAAGGCCCGTGTCCAGATATGAAGGGGATATTTATAAGATAAGCAGCAGCCGTGTCTGTTAAACAGAAGGCAACGAAGGTAAAAATACATATTGCATGTATAAAAAGGTTGTATAGAAAGGTTGAAGGTTGAAATATACGTTGTGGTATTTTATTCAAATTCAATCAGAGTTTTGTTATAATATTCAAGGCCGGGTCAAGAGCACAAGGAAGCACTTCCGTATTATATATTTTATTAATTTTTTTTTCAACAGCATAATATATTAACTCTTATGTCCGCTTGTATAAGATTATATAATGATTAACTTTCCATCGTAATCATCAGTCGCTAAACTGGAGATACACTGCTGGTGATAATATCTTATAAGATTTATCTATACAAATAAATAAAATTGAAGTGTCTGTTTGTAATGTTAAAATAACAGCTTTTTACTAAATGCATATGACAGTATATACGATACTTATAACAAAAACACAATTTTTAAAATATTTGCCTGTCTGCCGGTCTGTCTGTTTGTTCCGGCTAATCTCCGAAACGGCTGGACCGATTTCGACGGGACTTTCACTGGCAGATAGCTGATGTTATAAGGAGTAACTTAAGCTACTTATATTTTAGAAAAAGAATAAGGGTTCCACGCAACATAATTAAAACCCTAAATTACACGCGGGCGAAGTCGCGAGGAACAGCTAGTTCATAATAAAATTGTTAATAATAAAGCAACATTAATGGCTTAGTTTAGGAACAAACTAATACTCGTATAATAATATCCTAATAGTGAATGTTTTTTTTTTTTATAGGATAGAGTGACAAACGAGCACACAGTCCACCTGATTGTAAATGGTTGCTGTGACCCATAGACATCTACATCTATCCTCAGTAAAGTATCAAAATGTAGATGCGTTGTCAGTTGTCACCCGTGAGGACTTAGATGGAATGCCTCGTTTCCAGTAAAAATGGTCTCCGGTTCTCTACACTCACCATACGAAACACAAGTGTTAAGCTGCTATTTTACGTTGGTATTCTGTGAGAGCGTGGTCCTTCCCCGGTCGAGTCGATCCATTCGTGCTACAACTATACTACTAATATAGCTGCAGCATGACTCTACCACGTATAAAATGTTTGTTTGGATGTTTGTAGCTCAATCAAACAAAAACTACTCAACGGATTTTTACGAACATTGGCAATATGATAGATAAGAAATATGTATAGAAAAAAGTGTTGAGTGTATCCTATATATATAATTTAGTTTTTTAAATCTGTGGGGCTAAAATTCACAAATAAAAGTATATTTATTGGCCTACGTTGCGTTAACTATAATAGATAGAACAATATCTATAAAAACGTCCCCTATACACTATATCTATCTATCATAGATTAGTAAAGTTGCAGCCTATTTACGTCCCACTGCTGGGCACAGGCCTCCTTTCATTTCTGAGAGGGTTTTAGGAGTCGCTTGTCACCCTTATCCTATAAAAAATCATAGATTAGTAACAATAACTTACTTTCTATGTTTACAAAAATAATAAAAACCTTACGAATAATATGGACGCATTTGAGAATACTATAATAGTATATCTCCTTATCAAATATATTTGTGTATTATTCTTTTAACTTTATATTATAATTTTATATTTACCTTTAACTTTTATTTATTCTGTGGTATTATAAAGAGCATTGAATTTCGGAAAAATTATAGTTAATTACAAACAGATAAAGAGCAATGGCAGACTTTCATACATAAAATTAGTTGAGAAGAAATGGTAGCGTCTATATACCAAAAATATCTTAAAATGTTAAGCGTCAGTCCCTTAATAACTTTGTCAAAGAATTTTGTACTGAGAAGGCGTCAAAAAAAAGATATTTGCATTTGAACCTTTTTAGGTTATGTCCTATGTCGCTTGGAAAAAGTCATGCTTCCTGTGGTTGTTTGATGTTAGCTTAATACATAATACATAAATGAAAGTTTTTAGATTATTGTATCTCTATTATATATTTGCATACTATAAATGTATATTTCTGGCATGGCTCCAGGGCTTTTGTACCATAGTGACATTCTCAGAAGGGCTAGAACCCAGAGCCGTAAATCCAGAAAAAAAAAACAGTGACATTTTATTTTAGCTAGTGTTGGCATAACATTAAATGGAATTGTTACATAGTACTATGATTGAGATAATGTATTACCGTAGGAAATTCTTTGTAAGAGACTTATTCTCAGCCATATTACTTTTATTTTTGTTATTACCGATAGTACAGTTATTACTAATAATAACTTAATATAAAAATATTTTGTGTGTTGTGTTGGTAGTGTTACAAAGTGTATACGAAAATAGTAGGAATATACTAAATGGCAACATTTGAATAGAGTAAAATGATTTCAGTCATTTGATATTCCCAAAAATGTTTGTTTTTTTCTGTGGCTTTGATTAAAATACATTTTTATTTGAAAAATCATAGAAAAATAATAAAACTCGTTTTATATATAACTTATTTCTAGACGCTATAATTTTTGTCAACTATTTTTCTGCCATTGCTCTTTAGTAATTGGGGATCCATAGAATTAGAAAAATGTTACCTATATAAAAACACTTTGATTAAAAAAGCATATTATACATACATGGTGCATGGTGATTAGAAACTGGACAAGTTCCACAAAGAAAACTTTAAACAAATTGTATTTTCGTATTATTTGTAATATAGATTTAAGCGTTGTAATTGATTATTCATGAGAGCCTGTTAGCTCTGTGTGAAAAGGGGAGATCTCGCGCCGGGCAAGGTGTTCTGCTCGTTGAGCGGCCAATGCTCCGAGTGGTAGTTCGGAGCTATTCTATATATACTGCTTTAACTTCGGAACTTTGATAGCGCGATTTAGGCTTCGATGTGTTTCGCTTGTGGCGCGACCATAGCGCCGCAACAGTCTTCAAATCATTTAAGCTAGACATTTTGTTTAAAAAACATCATGGAATGAAAATATATTTCGTAAGAATATCGCGGCAACCCGGCTTTTGCCTAGATGGCGCATTGTACATATTAAATCGCAACTTTTACCACCACCACTTTTTGAAAAGTAAATAGAAAATAATTAGAAAATTTGTCAGATAATGCTACAACCTAGACCGTGGGTATTTTTTATTCTTTGGATCTAGAGTGCCACCTTAGGGTGGATTATTAGTAGAATTAGGACAGGAATAGTAGGAGTACCAGTTTTATACCTAACCTGGGCCTAACGTGTCCGTGAGTGACTTGAGCAGATGGAAACTTACCAGGAGACGAGCGTAACGTCTTTCTAATAACAATTAAACAAATAAAATACTGCGGTCACCAACCCGCCTGCCAATCTTGGCCACTATGGCAAATTTTCCTCATATAGGTCAATATGCTGTGCGAGAATATTCGCAGTAGAACCAGCGTAAGGGACATAACCCAAAGGATTAGTAAGCTAAAGTGGCAATGGGCCAGCGATATAGCTTGAAGAACCGACAACCAATGGGAAAGAAAGGTTCTCGAGTGGCAGCCTCGTACCGGCAGGCGAAGTGTAGGGCGTCTCCTACTAGGTGGAGTGACGACCTGGTAAACATGCAAGAAGTCAATGGGTGCAGGTGGCTCGTGACCGAGCTTTGTGGCATTCCTTAGGAGAGGCCTATGTTCAGCAGTGGACTTGTGAAGAGCTGTGAAGGTGATGTTGATGATGAAGGACAATATATTGGAGGGCCGTGTTCAGCAGTGGACTTTTGATGAGCAGTAATTAATGAATATATAATATATATAATAATCATGGATGTACCGAGATGATTCAAAGGATCATTGCGAGTTATCCATCTAAGGAGAAATATTGTGAATGCCACAATTTTACCAGAAGAAGCCAAGGTTGAGACCATCATACCACACATTGTTATAATACCAAAAAACCTATCATTTAAATTTAAACGGTAACAATTCCCACTAAAAGTAATATTTACAACGGCAATAAACAGATCCCAGGGTCAGACCTTGAAAGTAGCGGGATTACATTTGGGTACGGCATGTTTTGTCCATGGTTGGCTCTACGTTGTAGAGCCATGCTGCAGCTATATTAATAGTATAAGTAGTTGTAGCACGAATGGGTCGGCTCGACCGGGAAAGGACTACGATCTCACAGAATACCAGCGTTAAATAGCAGCTTAATGCTGCTGTGTTTTGTATAGTGAGTGTAGAGAACCGGAAACCCATTTTACTGTAAAATAGGCATTCTATCTTAGTCCTCACGGCTGACAACGCATCTGCATTTTTATTCGCAAACGAGGTTAAATGTAGATGTCTATGGGCTACAGCAGCCACTTACATAGGTGGACTGTGTGCTCGCTTGTCACCCGTATCCTATAAAAAAATAACATAGCTTGCTCACGAATTTGTAACACGAATGTGATATTTATATAGTATACATATTATATTAACATAGTTGCGACGCTCGGCAGGCGGGTTGGCAGTCGCAGATTTTTTTAAATTGTTAACAGAAAGATGCTGCTATCCACATCCTATTTCATTTCCTCTATCGCGCATTATGACACACACGGCATGACTCTAATACGCCGCCACTAAACAGTAAACTTTTACTTAAAATAATTTCACTAATAAAACTTCACGCACAATCCCTGACGGGGTAGCCAGAGAGAACAGATCGCCAAGTGTCACGATCCTTACATAACTCTTTCGCTTCTTTCAGATTCATTATCTTCTTCATACATGCACGTCTAGGTATCCGAGTACTCTTGACCCTCCCCTCTTCGAGCAATTTGCTCACATGGTCTTCGAAAGTTAGCCTCGGTCTACCTCGACACCTTTTAATATTAAGTTTCGCGCTATATATTTTCTTCACCGTTCGGTCTTCACTCATTCGCTCAACATGCCCAAACCATCGAAGCACGCCCTTATCAATTTTTGCGATAAGGTCATCTTTCAAACCTGCCATATTGCGAATCTCTTCGTTTCGCTTTCGGTCGGCCATGGTAACGCCGCACATTTTACGAAGAGATCGCATCTCCACTGCATTCAAGTTGCTTTTGTGCTTCTTCTGGCATACCCAGGTTTCGCTGCCATATAACAAAGCCATATACAAACTAATAAAATTTCGTCGGCTTTTAAATAAACGCGAGAAAAACTGCGTGTATAAGCTATTTATTTATATATCGTAATGATTGTTTGGTGGATAGGTACATGTAAATAAAAAAAGTTTTCATAAATTACACATCCTGTTTAGTTTTACAAATCTCATATATTTTTACGAATACTCATAATATAATCATTTACTTACGTAATATCAAATATATACAATATTAAAAACTATAAAAGTAAAACTAAAACTAAAAACTTAAATTGTCATACCTATAACACTCCTATTCCCCGCGTCAAGAACGCTGGCTGCATGTCCTCGCTAAGTGGCTATACTTAGCCAAAAGAACCAGTCCGAGTATATAAAAGTCTATATTTGGCTAAAGAATTTCCAATCCTTTAACTATAGTTCATCCAATATATTTATCGACTAATAATGTAATTATTAATTAACAAACAAATTGCTAAGAACACGAACTATAAATATTTTTCGATAATACATATAATTAATATAATACAAACCATTAAAATAAATTATACCCAACAACCGTAACTATTACCTATAGTAATTACTTTAAATGTATATTATTACCATTCGTCATTGCAACTAATTGCATTCCTCACGTACACGGTCAAAACCCGGGTCGGGCGTATATTATATCAGACAGAAAGCGGTCACGCGTTCAAGCTTTCCGCGTTCGCGTGCTGCGTTCGAGCGTTCACTTGCTCACGAATCACCATGTTTTTTTTACTATAATTCTTCGTCGGAAGACAAGTTATTAATATTGTGGATATTAGCAGCATCAATACGGAAAAGGAAACATTTAGTGCGCCCAGTAAATATGATTGGAAAACAAGATGGACAATTTCACAGACTGTTTTGTAAATGGCTTACTGATGAAGAAATTTTTTATAATTCATTTTCGGTCCACGTTTCTCTGACAATTTCTAACTATGCTTCTAATACTTTTCCTCCGTTTTTATAATCATCATTCTTCACATCATAATATAAAAAACACTTTTCTCGTACTGACATAATCAACTTCTCCATCTCCATCTTCCTTCCAATGTGGACACAAAAACAGCAGTGAACGCGCGAACGCGTTCTGGTTGACCGACGCGGTCAGAATGCCAGCTGTCTGGGTATGTCTACGTAACGTAATACAACACAGAGAACGCAAAACACGAACGCGGAACGCTTGACCGCGTGAACGCCTTCTGTTTGATAGATCACTAAGTAGCAGCCTGGAGTCAGGAAATTGGCTGTTTCACCCCTCAGTAAGCACGTTTTTATATTAGTACTATAGTTGTAGCATGAATGGATCCGCTCAACCAGGGAAGGAGCACGCTCTCACAGAATACCAGCGTAAAATAGCAGCATAACGCTGCTGTGTTTCGTATGGTGAGTGTAGAGAACCGGAGACCCATTTTACTGGAAAAGAGGCATTCCATCTTAGTCCTTACGAGTGACAACGCATCTGCATTTTGATTTGTAATAGAGGATAGATGTAGATGTCTATGGGCCGCAGCAACCATTTACCATCAGGTGGACTTTGTGCTCATTTGTCACCCTTATACTATAAAAAAAACGTAAACCGTTCGTACTACGCCTGAACTGTCTCTGGTCGTGTCGGATTGCCGTCCCAATTGTACTATGAGAATGATGGAATAGAGAATGCACCTGTGCGCACACATTCGTGCTCTATATTTTTGTCCTAGGTACTCTTAGATATAGACATTCCGCCGTGAACGAAATTAAGTTTGGAGGATATTATTATTTTAATTTACAGCAGTTTTAGAAATAAGGCAAACATCGTGCTCATAGTTAAACGGTAAGTGAACGCTGTGGCCCATAGAGACTGACATCTGTCATTGAATAAAAATCAAAATACAGATGCGCTGATACACCTTCTAAAATTGTTTATAATATGAATACAAAAAAAGTACGTCTTAGATAGTGTTGCCCAAAATCGGTCTTGGTCTTGCAGTCTCGGTATTGTTCTAAGACTAAGCTTGCGAGACTCTTGCGTCTTGCAGTTAGGACTAAGTGTCGTTTCAGGGAGTATAGGAGTTCGGGTATACGCTTAGGGACTCTATGAGACGCAAAAAAATATAACGGAAAATAAAATTGGAAAATTGGACTTATGCGCATTACGAACAATACCATAAACATACAAAGCGAATGAAAATATCCATTAAAAGAAAAAAGAGTGCATCCCTAGTTTTGACCATCGGCACTTTGATAGTGCGCGGCGTCTTGTTGTCGGCGTCATCAAAGGTCGGATACTGACCTGTCAAAGAAACTGTACAGCTATTCGGAAGTACAAGGTCAAGATACACGTGCCGGCGGCTACTATTGATATCGCATACAATCGTCGCCGCCGCGCCACACGCACTACATTTGACACTGTTTGATTGCCGCCACAGAGTACATGTTTCAAAGAATAAAATAAGTTTCCGGGTGCTCAGAATGGACACGAATACATTATCCTGATCTCGCAAGAAATCTTATAATTAGATAATAGGTAGGTATCATAATAATTTATTCTAGTAAGTAATTATTATAAAATTAACTATATGGATTTATAATAATTACTTACTATTATTGTTATTATTATTACCTAAAAGATAAACATGTTCAGTAAGTTCACTGCAAATCTCGACTTTTGCAAGTGTGTGTTTTTAAAACACAAAGTGCTCGAATATGTCGTCACACATTTGATAAATATGGTTGACACCATAGCACTTTTAAAACACTTGAAATGTGTAAAAATGGATCTGGATCTTGTCTTCAAGGCTTAATTATTAAGGAGTTGGAGGGGTACCTAGGTAAACCCAGAGCCGTCATCTCGGAAGACATTTTAGACTGTTGGAGGACGCATGAGACAAAATATCCGATTTTATCGAAGATGGCCCGTGATTTTCTTTTAATACTTGCAACTTCAGTACCTGCTGAGACATTATTTTCTAAAGCATCATTAGTAATTAGAAAACATAGAAATAGGTTAAGTGATGAGTCAGCCAGATGTTTACTTTGTATTAATGCTTTGTCAAAAGAATAAATATAAAGTAACAGTAATGTCAAAGCTGTTGTGTACATACTGTAAAGTAATTTAATTTGCATCGTATTTTATTTTTTATTTAAATAAATGGTATATTGTATAACTTTTTTATTCCATTTCATATATGGTGAGGGTCCATCAATCTCTTTCTAGAGAGATAATGTTATTTAAAATACAATGTAGTTATTGCCATTAATTTGTTTTTATATGTGTTTAACCATGTTTTAGCACATGTAAGCTTATTAAATGTAAACATTTATTAAGAAACTGACGCCCGTGGCCGTGGGACACGGTAGATAGCTCAGTTGGTTAGAGCATCGGCACGGATCGCTTAGGTTGTAGGTTCAAACCCCACCCGGTGTCAGTTGATTTTTCGAATTTCTCATTAAATGTTTAGACATTTATTAATATGGTTGGTCTTTACTATGGCTATGTTAATTCAAGCTCAATATGTACCTACTCTGTTAAGTTGTTCTAAGATCTAAAGTAACGTTTAATAAATAGTAATAGGCTAATAGATCATTGCGAGACTTGCGAGACTCTTGCTGTAAGACCAAGACCATGACCAAGACTGGGAGCGCAATACCAAGACCAAGGCCAAGACCAGGTATATTGGCGCAAGACCAAGACCAAGACTTGCTAAGTCTGGTCTTGTTCTTGCATTTGGGCAACACTAGTCTTAGAGCTAGCTGCGCTGTAGTTATATTATAGCTGCAGAACGAATAGAATCTGTTCGACTGGGGAAAGGCGACGTTCTCACAGAATACCAGCGTAATATAGCAGCCTAATGCTGCTTTTTTTTTCATATGGTGAATGTAGAGAATCGAATACCCTTTCTAATGAAAATTAAGAACTCTATAGATTGCCTCATAGGGGAGATATTTGCCGTTGTTGTCACGTTTAGCATGTGAGTATGAAAAGTATTTATATTTTTTGTTGTTATTAGTTAGACGCTGCTGTCCATCTCCTTTTGCAGTTTACCTCTGTCGCCTATTACGACACCCACGAGACGTGACATGAGTCAGTGGATATTCTTACAGCGCCACTACACGGTTGCATTTTGTTAATTTAATTTTATCAGTACCTATATGAACAAAATCATCATAGAATTTTGGCATCTTATACTATTAGTTTAACGCTTACGTGTTTCGTATGGTGAGTGTAGAGAACCGGAGACCCTTTTTACTGGAAACGAGGCATTCCATCTTAGTCCTCAGGGGTGACAACGCATCTGCATTTTGATTCGTAATCGAGGACAGATGTAGATGTCTATGGGCCACAGCAACCACTTACCATTAAGTGGACTGTGTGCTCGTTTGTCACTCTCATCTTATAAAAAAATAATATTATGCCTCGTAATGACAAGCGTAATGTTAAGTGTACCTCACTAGATGGAGCAACGACCAGCAGTCGTATTCGCTAACATCGTTGACATCCTGTCAAGGTCGTGGACCCGCCTGCAGAACGACAACGAACGATGCGCTCGCTCTGTTATCCGGCACTTTTGTACTTAGCCTGCTAAATTGCAGAGTAGAAGAGCTAAGTTAGAAAATGCCGGACTCTTGAAGGTGTCGGATTAGTCAGCGAAGGATTACCGAGCGTCTACTGTAGGTGAATTACGTATGAATTATATATGCAGATTAGATCGAGGAGCGTTTACGAGGATTTAATCGAACGCCTTCGCGTGAGAATGGTTTCGAGTTGGGTGACGCACAGCCCCACAGATAATCAGAAGCATCTCTGCGTCAAATGACGTGAGATGTTTACTAATTTTGAAGCATATACACCTTGACGTATTTACGATATTATTACAGGTGATAATATCGTAAACATGCCGATCGGGCTATCGAGTGTCTCCTTTTTTTTTATATGAGAGGGGGCAAACGAGCATGCGGCTCACCTGATGGTAAGTGACTACCGCCGCCCACGAACAACCGCAACATCAGGGGAATTGCAGAAGCGTTGCCGGCCTTTTAAAAAGGAGTAGGCTCTTTTCTTGAAGGTCCCTAAGTCGTATCGGTCCGGAAAAATCGCTGGTGGTAAACTATTCCACAAGGAAGTTGTGAGAGGAAAAAAAAACATCTTCTAAATCGCACAGTGGTGGACCGCCAATCATCCAAATGGTGTGGATGGTATCGGGAGTTCTGCCGCGATGTGCGTTCGTGAAATTTGGCAGGTGTGATTAATCCGAACAATTCCGCAGAGCACTCCCCGTGGTAAATGCGAAAGAAAATGCAAAGAGATGCAACATCTCTTCGCAGCGCCAATGAGTCGAGCCGATCGGAAAGGACTCGGTCGTCGACGATTCGAACCGCTCTGCGCTGGATGCGGTCAAGTGGAAGGAGCTGGCACTGGGGAGCCCCAGTCCAGAGATGGAAACAGTATTCCATGTGAGGCCGAACCTGCGCCTTGTAAAGCTGCAGGCGTTGAGCCGGCATGAAATACTGTCCCGCTCTGCTGAGCACGCCAAGCTTTTTAGAGGCCAATTTGGCCTTCTTTTCCAAGTGACCACGAAACTGCACGTCATTCGATATGTCGACGCCGAGGATTCCGATACTGGCTAAGGCAACAAGGGGAGTACCTTGAAACTGAGGAGATACGACAAAGGGGTTCTTTTTAGCGGTAAACGCGCAAACTTGTGTCTTCTGAGGGTTAAACTGGACTAGGTTTAGTCGCCTCCAAGCCGAGACTTTGTCCAGCAAAGACTCGACTTCAGACACGTTGTTCTAGAAGTCGTAAACGCGATTTATGATCATGAGGTCCCAGGTTCGAATCATGGGTCGAGCCAAAAACAGTTATCGGGTATTCTGTCAAGAAATTCTCACTAGTATCCCGGAGTTAGGACGTTGACAGTGTTTCAACTCTGGCACTATAATCCTGTCCTGCGCTGATGGCTAGTATCCGGTAGTCTTAGTCATCCATTTTAAAATAACATTTATAACCAATGACTCGCTCTGTCTTCGCCTGGATGGGATCTATTCATGTGTCGTTATTTAGACTTAAGATTTTTTTTTTATACAATAAGGGTGACAAACGAGCACACAGTCCATCTGATGATAAGTGATTGCTGTGGCCCATAGACATCTATCTTCGTTTGCCAATTAAAATGCAAATGCGTTGTCAGCCGTGAGGACTAAGATGGAACGCCTCTTCCAGTAAAAAGAGTCTCCGGTTCTCTACACTCACTATATGAAACACAGGAGCATTAAGCTGCCATTTTACGCTGGTATTCTGTGAGAGCGTGGTCCTTCCCCGGGCAAGCCGACCCATTCGTACTACAACTACACTATTAATATAGCTGTAGTATGGCTGTACCACGTATAAAATAATATATGAAAGATAATCATTAACGACCATTTATTTCATCTTATTTTCTATTTAAATAAAATGTCTAAATTTTTCGGATATAATTTAGTCTAGATCACTCCTGGTATTACTCTCTATTTGTTCGTTAAGCTTCATTACAATCGGTTCAGCTATTCTGAAGATTAGCTCAGACAGACGAACGAAAACTTAAAAAAACGATTGCTCATGTCTCAATAGCATGTAAACATTTTATACAAAGATATTAACAAAAAAGTCAACAAAAATTATGAAGAAAACTTTCAGAACGAGTCGTAGCTCACAAATTACCGAAACAGGACTAATTTTTTTTTTTTTTGTAATTTATGGCATTTTCTTATCATAGATTGCAATGGCATTTTGTTATCATAGACTCCAATGATAAGTTAGACTGAACTTATAGAAAGTACGAAAAATGCATATCGCAACGTATTTTATTTCTTTGCAATCTTTACCGTCGGGTGTGAGTATAGATAGCCACAGTGTGCGAGCGAAAGGTGAATAGATGCGACGTCATTTTCAATCCCATTCTTAAAGCGCACGGGTAGTATAGTTAAGTATGTCATGAATGTTGTCTACGGAAAAGTTGATCTTTCCTGTAACTAATTAATATAAAAAAATTATGTGTCAACATATATTTACGACATCAATCTGGTACAGAACTGTAAATAAGTGTTTTCTTTTTAATGTAATTTAATTATTATCTGTTTTGTTATTCTTAATTGCAGTCGCACATGATTAAAGCAGCTGGCTACCCTGCAGAAAAACACCACACGATCACAACTGACGGATACATTTTGGAATTGCACAGAATCCCAGGAGGAAGACGCAACGAGAATCTCAATTCGAGTACAAAAGCAAAGGAAGCTGTGCTGGTTGTGCACGGTATATTCGGTTGTAGCACCAACTTTCTTATCATGGGTCCTGATAGAAGCTTAGGTAAATTTCAAGGAGGGATTAGTATATACTATATATAATATAATGTCATTAAAAATAATTTGGGGGTCTGTGTTCAATAATCAATTAATTTTAACATTATCATAATATCAAAATGGACAGTACCGTAGCGCAGTGGTTTAGCAATGAGCAATAAGTGAATATTTGTATGGCCTACAAAATGTTCCGGGTCTGGATGTTTGTTGTAAAGGAGAATGGGATTTTTGGGCCTGAAGTTAACTAATTGGTTTATACTTTAAAAAATTGGCTATATTTTTCTAAAGTTAAATACAAAAAACTAGCTCATTTTACAATCTAGATTTCGAAAAAAACAATAAAATAATAAATATATTCAAGTTATCGTCGTCGTCCAATTTTGCTACAGACTTACACACTGCGGCAGTGCAGTGCCGAAAATGTATTAGAATATGGGGCATCAAGTAGCACACAGTGCACCTAAAGGTAAGTGTATACTGTTGCCCATAGACATCATCGATTAAGAATATTTAGAGATTAAATTATTTAGCCGTGGAAACTCAGGCGCTAAGCGCTCGCTGTCAATTCCACAGTACGAGAGCAACCCGGGTTCGATCCACGCCGGCATGCGGCACCAATGAAATTGTTAATTGCAATTTTAAGTGCTGATTTACCATGTACTCGGCGGTGAAAGAAAACATCGTGAGGAAACCTGCATGTCTGAGAAATAAGAAAAAAATCGAAGACATGTGAAGTACGCCCAACACGGACATTTCCTTGCTCCAAAACCCTCTCAGAAATGAGAGGTCTGTGCCCTTTTTTTCTTTTCTAAGAATATTATGCAGATGCGTTGCCACCCGTGAGGACTAAGATGGAATGCCTCATTTCCAGTAAAAAAAAGGGTCTCCGGTTCTCTACACTTCTATTTGACGCTGGTATTCTGTGAGAGCGTGGTCCTTCCCCGGTCGAGCCGACCCTTTCGTGCTATAACCATAATATAGCTGCAGCATTACAGAATCGACATCTCTTCTTCGTCCAGAATTATCATGAAACTTAAAATAATCGCGATGAAGCGATCGATGACAATCGGTTTGTTTCAGGCTACATGCTAGCAGACGCGGGATACGACGTATGGTTGGGAAATCTCAGAGGAAATTTACACACTGCGCATCTTAATCTCACTAGGAACGATCCAAAGTTTTGGGAATACAGGTAAGAATTTCTTTGAACTGTGTGTTTTGAAGTTAAACTTCTTTTGGGGTGCTAGGGAAAAATGATGAGAGTTAATTTTTAACGATGCGCGCGCGCACTGACACCTAAAAGCGACACCTTCAGTGGGTAATTGTCTCTCAAGTTTTTTTTGTTTAGTTGCGCTAAAGAAGTATAACTTCCTACGTGCGTATATTACACACACAATTTTTTTTTTATTTATATATAGAATCTCAACGGGGTAGAGCCATGCTGCAGCTATATGATGGTTGTAGCACGAATGGGTCGGTTCGTCCGGGAGAAGGACCATGCTCGTTTCGTATGGTGAATGTAAAGAACAGGAGACCCTTTTTTCTGCATACGAGGTATTCCGTCTTAGACTTCAAGACTGATAACGAACGTGAATTATAATTGAGGATAAATGTAGATGTCTATGGACCACTTAGTATCCACTTAGCATCAGATAAACTGAGTGCTCGTTTGTCAACAATATTTGTGCACGACGCAAACATAGTAATACCTCGAACGAAATGACTTACGGATTGCTTGTGGTAACCATCGCTAGTTGAACAACCTAGGGGCGGTGGGCGGAGCCATGAGAATGTTATGATCGTCGGGGCGCGCTCACGGTTCCACAACTAGCGGTGGTTGCCCACAGCAACGCGGGAAAAGCCGTAGCAATAATATGGAGAAATATAGTTTTATTGTTAAATAAATAATATTGTAACTATGTAATAACTCTCGCAATAAAGGCACCGAACAAATGGCGAGAGTTAACATAGATTTAGAATATAGAAATTAATTAATGCCAAATTGTAGAATAAGTATTGTGTGTAAAGTATATTCCCTTGTATAGTGCAATTTAATTTCATATATATTAAGCCCTTAGGCACGGTAAATAATAAACAGGGCATGTTACCGTGACGCGGCCGCGGAGCGAATGAAGCTACGCGCGCCGCGCCACGACGTTTTATATTTATATTACTGAGGCGGGGGGCAGGGTCCTCAGCTCAAAATTACTGGAATAACAACGTTTTAACCTTTACTATGAAGAAAAATTGTTATATAAGTATTAGTTTAATAAGTAATTGTAAGAATGTAATATATTTAAGTCTGTACATTAGTTTATAAGAAATTTACCTAATAAATAAAGGCGCGGGGGTGAGGCAAGGGTCCGCTGGCCAGCAACGGCCAAATAGTATATAAGACGGGCCGGTCGGAACGGTCGGCAGTCGCTCTCCAGCCACAGAAAAGAAAACAGCAGCAAGAAAAGAAAAAGTTCCTCCTCACTTCCGCTTGCCTCCAGTTTAAGCAAGACCAACGTGTTTCACTCATTTTTCGAACGGCGTTACGGCGATCCGTAACATTAATGGTCCTTCGAGAAGCCGGATTACTGGAAGAAAAAGACAATATCGTTCTTGGTATTGCCGGAAGAAAGAAGCAAACCGCAAGAACGAAAAAATATTATTGTGAAGAAAAATGGTGATTACACGTAGTAACAACGGAGAATCATCGAAGCGTCGCAATAATGAACAAACAACCCAGGGGGCCACAGAAGAGGCCTCTGGGGGCGATTCAACCGCTACTGGTACATCCAACACCACGAGCGAAACCATAACGGTCAGCGATACAACGGCTACCTCTGCGACCGATAACACGGCCGCAACGGAAGAAACCCAGCAAGAGAGGGATCAAAGATCGCAGCGCACACTAAGGCCCGACGAGACTAGGTCACGCCACTCCGTAGCCTCACGCAAGAGACTCCTCGCGGAGTTAGAGGCGAAAGAGCGGTTAGCCGAACTCAAGCTCGAGCAGGCTCAGTTGCAAGCAAGAACGGAATTGCAAGAAATACACGTGCAGCGATTACAAGCAGAAGTCGGATCGCATCGCAACCCGCTCCGCAGTTTGCATTACAACCCGCGCCGCAGAAAGAAGACAATGGGCAGGCGCAGCAACAAATCGACGTCGCTACCTTAGCCGCTGCTCTATCACAAGCAGTACGAAGCACAAGGGAGCCGCCGAAATATGTGCAAGAGTGCTACATTCAATGGTAGCAGCAAAGAATGGCTCAGCTTCAAAACAACGTACGAAGAATCATCAAAGTACTTCACGATGAACGAAAACATAGCGAGAATACGCCGAAGCTGAAAAGGGACAGCAAAAGAAGCCGCAGGTTGCCTACTTATAAGCCAACCAGATCCCAGCCTAATAATGGAAGCTTTGGAAAGGAGATTCGGACGACCAGAAGCGTTAATCCACTTGGTAATAGAGAAGCTGAAGCTGCTGAACAAAGTTACGGACAATCCCAGGGAGCTATGCATATTCGCAAATCGCATAGCAAACGTAGTGGGCACCGTGGAAGCACTCAAGAAAGCACACTATCTGCATAGTCCGGAAATGACGCGAGTTATCACAGACAAACTCACGCCTATATTGAGAAGCAAATGGTACGACTATGCAGCCAGAAAGAAAGAAGATATCCCAGAGCTTAAGAAGATATCAATGTTCTTAAACGATGAAGCGGACAAATGCAGCGCGTATGCCTTGCCGGAGTTCATGGCAGAGGACAGCGAGACGAGAGAGCGAAGACCGAGAAAAATAGAACGTGCCTTCGCCACAAGCAAGAAACAATATGAAGAACGCTGCCCTCAATGCAAACAAGAACACAAACTGCCCGATTGCAAGTCATACGCCGCTCTGTCCACAAATGACAGATGGGAAGTAGCAAAGAAGAATAATATTTGCTACCGCTGTCTGCGAGGTAAACATCGCCGATTGCTGTGTAAAGCTCCACTGTGCGGAAAAAGCGGATGCATGATGAAACACCATAAATTGCTGCATCACGACAGAACAGCAGAAATTGAAAAGGAACCCGCTATAGAAACCGCAACATCGGCAAGGGAGGTCATCACAGCGACTCAACCGTACAAACACCGCCGCGCTTATCTAAAGATTGCGCCTGTAACAATAAGGGGGCCGCTAAGCTGCGTCGAAACATACGCATTATTGGATGAAGGAAGCACGGTCACCTTAGTCGATACTTAAATCGCCGACGTCATCGGCGCCGACGGCCCAGCCCACGCAATGTGGATACAAGGGGTCGGCTCGGAGGTGAAACATGAGAAGAGCAAGATCGTCAGCTTTAAAATAAGAGGAAAGTACGCGCAAGAGGAACACAACATAGAAGCAGCGCGTACGGTAGAGCGATTGGACTTCGCGCCAGAATCCGTGAATGAAAATCACTTGGAGAATTGCCAACATCTTGTTGGATATCAAAGATAAAAAAATATCACCTACGAACGCGCCTCACCGAAAATACTAATCGGACAAGATAACTGGCACCTCATAGTGTCTAGAAAACTGCGCGCCGGTCGTCGAGACCAACCAGTCGCCTCACATACCAACCTGGGCTGGGTTCTGCATGGCTGTCATAGCTCATTGACGTCGACGGTCACCTTCTGCGGCAGACTACATCAGAGGGAAGATACACAGCCGATAGAAGAGGAAATAAAAAATTATTTCAAATTAGAATCGCTGTGCATCGAGCCAAGAAGACCGAAAGAAGATCCCGAGCAGCGAGCTATGCAAATGTTGAGGGAAACCAGCCAGAGGTCGGCGGACGGCAGATTCGAGACAGGGTTGTTGTGGAAACAAAAGGATTTCCAAATACCGAATAATTACAAGGACGTGGAAAGGCGCCTGCACACCTTAGAGAAGAGGCTCGACCGAGACAGCAATCTCAAGCTACAGTACGAAGAACGCATACAGAACCTTTTCAACTCAGGTTACGCAGAGCGCGCGCCCATGCCACCGCCGCAAGGAAGGACATGGTATCTGCCACACTTCCCAGTCATCAACCCTGCGAAACCAGACAAGCCGCCGAGATTGGTGCACGACGCCGCAGCGAAGACAGCCGGAATATGTCTCAACGATATGCTTCACTCGGGGCCTGACTTGTTACAATCATTGCCCGGAGTAATCATGAGGTTCCGACAGTATCCGTATGCAGTGAGCGCCGACATAAAAGAAATGTTCATGCAGATCAAAGTGCGCAAAGAAGATAGAGACGTTTTACGTTTCTTATGGAGAAGCAAGCGGCGGGAGGACCAACCGGAAGAATATAGGATGACATAAATCATCTTTGGAGCGACATCATCACCGTGCACAGCATTATACATCAAAAATAAAAATGCTGAAGAACATGCAGAAGCATACCCAGAAGCTGCGGTCGCCATAAAAAGAAATAACTATATGGACGACTACTTGCAGAGCTTCCACTCTGTCACGGAAGCTCAGCAAACGGTAAAAGCAGTCGATCATGTCCACAAACAAGCGGGATTCGTACTCAGCGGGTGGACATCGAACGAAGAGAAAACAATAGAAGAAATAACGACAGAACATAAACAACACGACGCGACCGTGACCGGCCTGCTCTGGCATGTACAAAGCGATCATATTGGATTTAATACTCACAATATGAAGATGCCTGCCGACGTAAAAGAAAAACAACGCTTGCCAACTAAACGTGAAGCGTTGAGCATCATAATGGCATTATTTGATCCGCTGGGATTAATATCACCAGTGACCACCCCAGCGAAGAGAATATTCCAAGACACATGGCGTTACAAGACGGACTGGGACGACCCTCTGCCCACAGAATTAAAAGAAAAATGGGAAGACTGGATTACTTCACTTAACGCCATAGAACAACTGAGAATACCGCGATGCTACGATTACAATCCGGTGTCGACGCGCCAACTACACACATTCGTCGACGCAAGCGAGGAGGCCTACGCAGCAGCCGTGTATTGGAGAACGGAGCGAGCAGACGGCAGCGTTAACGTATCATTGGCTGCCGCCAAGAGCCGCGTAACACCACTGAAGCCAGTCTCCATACCACGGCTCGAGTTACAAGCGGCACTGCTGGGAGCTCGTCTCGCTCAGACCGTGGTCGATGAGCACGATGGTGATATAGCGGGCAAGACATACTGGTGCGACTCTCGTACTGCACTGGTGTGGATAAGGTCGGAGCCTCGCGCGTACAAAGCTTTCGTCGCTCATCGCCTGGCGGAGATAGAAGATACGACCAAGAAGAACGAATGGCGTTGGCTACCGTCAAAAGAAAATGTGGCAGACGACGCGACCCGATCCACGCCAGAAAGATTCAACGAGTCGCACCGGTGGTTCCGAGGACCCCCGTTTCTGCAACGTCCACCAGCAGAATGGCCGCAGGAAGAGAAAACGACACAATACGACACCGGGGAAGAACGAGAAGTGTGTAACATCGCAATGAAAAGGGTAGACTCGCCAACAACACATCTGCCACAAATAGAAATATTTTCGAAATGGATTCGCCTCATAAGGGCGACAGCGAGAGTCCTCCTATTCATCGACATGTGCAGACCAAACAAGCACGTGGTGAAGGCTGGGCGTAAACGCAACAGAGCAAGACAAAATAGCGACCCTGGCTGGCGAAGAACAAACAAACGCAACACCCCAGCCAAGGAGAAAAAGGCAACTCCTACTGTCTCATCACTTGTAGGAATACCGGCCGCTTATCACGTAAGAGCCGAACAACTGTGGGTGCAAGCCAGTCAGCGGGAAAGCTTCACGAAGGAGCTCAAGAGGATCGCCAACGGAAGTGTTCCGGGAGGTGACGACAAATTAGGCCACCTGAGCACATACATCGATGAAGAGGGGACCCTACGCCTCAGAGGTCGAATAAAAGCAGCATCAGAAGTAGAAGAGGACACGTACGACCCTCCCATACTAGACGGGAAGCACGCATACACTCGTCTGTACATAACCCACGTCCACGAGAGGTTGCATCACGGAGGCGTGGAAACAGTCGTGAACGAATTAAGACAGAGACTGTACATAAGAAAAAGCCGAAGCAGCACTCGCAGCCCTCGAGCACGAAACCACATGTCGACAAATTGTGTGGAAGTACATACCGCCATCAGCACCATTCATGGGCGGCGCGTGGGAGAGAATGGTTCGCTCCGTGAAAGAAGCTCTACGCGTCACCCTCAACAAGCGCTATCCCAGTGACGAGACCTTGGTGACCCTGCTCGCCGAGGAAAACACGGTCAACTCAAGACCTCTCACACACGTCTCAGTCGACCCAGGAGACCCAGAAGCCATCACGCCGAATCACATCATCATCGGTCCCAACTCGCACGTACCTGCGCCGGGACACTTCAGCGAGAGTGACGTGACGGCCCGCCAGCAATGGAAACGAGCTCAAGCCCTGGCCGACGTGTTTTGGAGAAGGTGGGTAAAGGAATACCTGCCCCTACTCCAACACCGGCGGGAGCCCAGCAGCATAGGCGTATCACCGAAGATTGGAGACCTAGTCATCATTTGTGACTCCAATCTACCACGCAACATCTGGCCCAGGGGAAAAATCAGCAACGTGTATCCTGGCGTCGACGGAGAGGTACGAGTAGTGGACGTAACCACAAGCACGGGGCATGTACTACGAAGACCGACAAAGAAGATCGTCGTGCTACCAGAGGGATCGCAGCGTGGCGACGGCGGGAGAATGTGCACGACGCAAACATAGTAATACCTCGAACGAAATGACTTACGGATTGCTTGTGGTAACCATCGCTAGTTGAACAACCTAGGGGCGGTGTGCGGAGCCATGAGAATGTTATGATCGTCGGGGCGCGCTCACGGTTCCACAACTAGCGGTGGTTGCCCACAGCAACGCGGGAAAAGCCGTAGCAATAATATGGAGAAATATAGTTTTATTGTTAAATAAATAATATTGTAACTATGTAATAACTCTCGCAATAAAGGCACCGAACAAATGGCGAGAGTTAACATAGATTTAGAAAAAATTTCATATATATTAAGCCCTTAGGCACGGTAAATAATAAACAGGGCATGTTACCGTGACGCGGCCGCGGAGCGAATGAAGCTACGCGCGCCGCGCCACGACGTTTTATATTTATAGTACTGAGGCGGGGGCAGGGTCCTCAGCTCAAAATTACTGGAATAACAACGTTTTTTTTTTAACAAAATTGTTATATAAGTATTAGTTTAATAAGTAATTGTAAGAATGTAATATATTTTAGTCTGTACATTAGTTTATAAGAAATTTACCTAATAAAGAAAGGCGCGGGGGTGAGGCAAGGGTCCGCTGGCCAGCAACGGCCAAATAGTATATAAGACGGGCCGGTCGGAACGGTCGGCAGTCGCTCTCCAGCCACAGAAAAGAAAACAGCAGCAAGAAAAGAAAAAGTTCCTCCGCACCGCAGTTTAAGCAAGACCAACGTGTTTCACTCATTTTTCGAACGGCGTTACGGCGATCCGTAACAATATTCTATAAAAAAAAAGTCTTCTGAGACAGAAAATAGAGTGTTTAAGTCCACGAATTGACTTTATGCCACATTATGTCTGTTTAAGGACGTTCTCAAACTTTTTTCCAGATTGGAACCAGGGGTCACAAACCTTATACTGTCAAGGTGCTATTACACAAGATTGGATTTTTTTTTTTCTTGTCGAAGATTTTGTAATGGGTCGTCCTCCTCGTGCTTTGTCCGGGCTGCGCACAGAAACAGAAACAGAAACAGAAACAGAAACTTTTTTATTCAATATAGATTATAAATAATACTTATTGAAAGTCATTCTTTTGTTTGATTACCACTGGTTCGGAAAAAACCTCTGTCCTGGGAAGAACCAGCAAGAAACCCAGCGGGACTTTTTTTTTTTAAATAACAGCTTACAATCATGATGTTACACAAATTAACAACACAACAAATTAGAAATAGCTTGGTAGCGATCACCTCATTTCCAGGGGTTATTATCATCCATAAATTCCTTAATATTATAATAACCCTTTTTATACAAACTTAGTTTAATAAAGTTTTTGAACTTTGAACAGGCCAAACTTTGTATATTTTCTGGAATTTTGTTGTAAAAGCGTATACATCGCCCCAAGAATGAATTACTGACTCGATGGAGTCGAGTAACTGGTACTACTAGCTTGTGTCTGTTCCTAGTATTTACAGAATGAATATCACTTATTTTTATAAAACTACTTTTATTTTTGTGTACGTACATTAAATTTTCATAAATGTATTGAGAGGCCAAAGTTAATATATTAATTTCCTTAAATTTTTGTCGCAGCGACTCTTTAGGCTTTAAATCATAAATTGCTCTTATGGCCCTCTTCTGCAAAACAAATATAATTTCTGTGTCAGCTGCGTGTCCCCATAGCAAAATACCATACGACATTATGCTATGGAAGTAGCTGAAGTAAACTAGTCTAGCTGTTTCAACACTGGTTAGACTTCTAATCTTTTTTACAGCATATGCTGCAGAACTAAGTCTGCTTGCTAGTTTTGATATATGGGGGCTCCATTGAAGCTTCGCGTCTAGTGTGATTCCAAGAAAAATGGTGGTATCTACAAGACTCAGTTTCTCCCCATTTAAAATTACATTAGTATTTAATTGTTTGACATTTGGAGTCACGAATTTCATACATTTTGTTTTAGTGCCATTTAAATGCAAATTATTAACATCGAACCAATTTACTAATTTAGATATAGCATTATTTACTTCGTCATATTTTAGTAACTGTCGACTTAATTTGAAAATTAAAGAAGTGTCATCTGCAAATAATACTATATCATGGCTATCCCCTACTATGTAAGGTAAGTCATTAATGTATACAAGAAACAGAAAGGGGCCGAGAATTGAGCCTTGAGGCACGCCCATTTGTACCATCGATCCGGAAGAGCTCATATTGTTAATGACAACTTTTTGCGTTCTCTTACTTAAATATGAAATAATTAATTTAAGGGCATCACTTCTTACACCGTAGTGTTGAAGTTTCCTGATTAATGTTTCATGGTGAACACAATCGAAGGCCTTGGATAGGTCACAAAATATACCCAAAGCATCCTGTGAATTCTCCCATGCATTAAAGATATATTTAATCAGCTCAACACCGGCATCAGTTGTCGAGCGACCCCTTGTGAAACCAAATTGATTTTTATGAAGTAAATTATTTATATTAAAAAAATTTAACATTTGATCAAGAACAATTTTTTCAAAAATCTTACTAAGTGTTGGTAGTACAGAAATAGGTCTAAAATTGGCGGGGTCTAATGTACTACCAGATTTAAATAAAGGTATTACTTTACTATGCTTCATTAAATCAGGAAACACACCAGATTCGATACTAGTATTAAAAATAATAGCTAAATGAGGCGCGATTGTATCTATTATAGACGCAATAACTTTAACGGAAATCCCCCACAGATCCGCAGTTTTCTTAACATCAATAGTTTTAAAATATTTTACAATATCTTTTGATGTCACTTTATGAAATGTAAAATTCTTTGTACACACATTTACATTATGTTTAAGTAATGATTCACATGCCTTTTTATAAAGTTTTTTTTTTATATAGAATTGGGTGACAAACGAGCACACAGTCCAGCTGATAGTAAGTGGATGCTGTGGCCTATAGACATCTACATTTATCCTCAATTGAAAATCAAAATGCAGATGCGTTGTCACCCGTGAGAACTAAGATGGAATGCCTCGTTTCTAGTAAAAAGGGTATCCGGTTCTCTACAATAACCATACGAAACACAACAGCATTAAGCTGCTATTTTACGCTGGTATTCTGTGAGAGCGTGTGTCCTACCCCGGTTCAGCCGACCCATTCGTGCTACTACCATAATATCGTTGCAGCGTGGCTCTACCACGTAAGAACTTATATATCTATACAAATAAATAAAATGGAAGTGTCTGTTTGTAATTTCAAAATAACAGCTTTTTACCTAATGCATATAAAAGTATAATATACGGTATTTATAACGAAAACACAAAAACTATTTTAAGAAAGAAAGAAAGAAACATCTTCTTTCTTTCTTTCTTAAAACTATTTTAAAATGTTTGTCTGTCTGTCCGTTTGTTCCGCCTTATAGCTATCACTGGCAGATAGCTGATGGTATAAGAAGTAACAGGCTACTTTTATTTTAGAAAAAGAAATAGGATTCCGGACAAAAAAGTAACGAGAATAAATACTATTTATGTGACGTTATTTAGTTTTAATATAATAATCAGAAACCATTTATTTTATAAATATTTTCAATTCTAAAAAAAATGGAAAAGATTTTCGGATAAAATGTTACCTAAATCACCCCTGGCATTGTTTTCTATCTGTTAGTGAAGTTTCATTACAATCGGTTCAGCCATTCTGGCGATTAGCTCGAAGATAAAAACAGAAAGACAGACGAACAGACAGACAGAATTTTTAAAAATGGTTATTTATGTCTTAATTACATACAAATGGCTCCCCGAGCGTAATAAAAGCTAGTTATTTCAATATTACAGACAGACACTTCAATTTTATTTATCGGTATAGACTAATCTATACAAATAAATAAAATTGAAGTGTTTGTTTGTAATATCAAAATAACAGCGTTTTACTAAATACATATGAAAGTGTATATGGTACTTAAAACAAAAACACAATATTTAAAATTTTTGTCCGTCTGTCTGTCCGTCTATAAGTCTGTCTGTTTGTTTGTTCCGGGTAATCTCCGAAGTGGCTGGACCAATTTTGACGGAACTTTCAATGACAGATAACTGATATTATAAGGAGTAACTTAGGCTACTTTTATTTTAGAAAAAGAATTAGGGTTCCGCGCAAAAAAATTAAAACCCTTAATTGAACGCGGACGAAGTCGCGGGGAACAGCTAGTATGTGATAAATTACGACTATGTTAAAAACCCTTTTAGTTTCCACGAGCACGGGAAATATGATGTGCCGGCACTCATCGACAAAGTCCTGGCCGTCACGGGCCTACCCAGAATCCTGTACATCGGCCACTCTATGGGCACGACGAGCTTATTCACGACCCTGGCTTTGAGACCCGAATACAACGACAAAGTGCTAGCGTTTGTGGCTCTCGCTCCGGCTGTTTACTTGGACCATATGAAATCGATGGCTCAAGTATTCATCAAGACTTTCAGGATAAGCGTTAGTACATTTTACAATTAATAGTTAATCTATGAAATGAGTGTTTGTATCGAGGTGATATAGGGTACTGCTGTGTTTCGTATGGTGAGTATAGAGAACCGGAGACCCATTTTACTGGTAACGGAGCAATCCATCTTAGTAAACAATGGCAATGCATCTGCATTTTGATTCTTAATCGAGGATAGATGTAGATGTGCCACAGCATCCACTTATCATCAGGTGGACAGTGCGCTCGTTTGTCACCCTTATTGTATTAAAAAAATGGTACCACCCGTGAAGTGAAACATGTTTGATATAGAACTAAAACAAATGATTCGGCTCGACTGGGGAAGGATCACGCTTTCACAGAATACCAGCGTAAAATGGCAGCTATATACCGCTGTGTTTCGTATGGTGAGTGTAGAGAACCGGAGACCCATTTTACTGGTCCATCTTAGTCCTCATTGGTGACAATGCATCTGCATTTTGATTCTTAATCAAGGATAAATGTAGATGTGCCACAGCAAGCACTTACCAACAGGTGGACTGTGTGCTCGTTTGTCACCCTTATTCTATAAAAAAAAATGGGACCACCCGTGAAGTGTGACATATTTGATATACATAAAACTAAAGAGAATTGAATAATTTCATCCTTCTGAAATCGATGCTTAGACATAGTGTATAGAACAGTGGTTCTAAACCTGTGGTCCGTGGACCACTGGTAGTCGCAAGTGGTCTGCGAAACCGTCACACAATTCTCGCACATATCGAAAAGTACACAACATTCCTAGAGATGATAGTTAATATACGAGAACATATACAGCCGATACGGTTACTGTACAATGTGTTGCTAAAGTACCAGTGGTAAAATTAAACAATTTGTACAACCGACTTCAATATAAATATAATTTATTGTTTTAGCTTTTTAAAAACCGCTCGACCGATTTCGATAGAATTTAAATCGGACCACCCGGGAAGTATACCCTTTGAAACAAAAACAAAAGAATTTCCTAAATCGGTTCACACGTCTTCGAGTAATCGGTGTACATACATAAAAAAAAAGATTCCGACGAATTATAAACCTCACCTCCTTTTTTGAAGTCGGTTGAAAAATAGTTTGAAAAATCCAAAAGTGCACGCCTTATGAGCATTTCATTTAATTTTGATGAAAAAATAAATTGTATTCCTGACTTTTAAAATATATTATTTACGTGTTTTAAATTAGACGCTCTATTATTTTAACAGGTAGTGTCACCTACAGGGAAAATATAATAATGTTCACCGAAATAAATACACAAAGTGTAAAATCGATATAGAATGTATGGTGCATTTGTCCTTTGTCTTTCAAGAATTTAAAAAAAAATATGAAAGCACCTTTAAATTTTTAACGGCAATAAAACTTGAAAATCATTTTATTAACAAACTACTCGTACTAGGCTATTGATATGAAATAGGTAACCAGTTGATGTAATTCTGAAGCTAATAAAAAACTCGGTCTCGATACGTCAATTTTTTCGGGAGTTATCATGACCACATACAAAATCAACATCCGGACACATGAGTAAAGAAACCGACCAGAAGGGAAGCTACATACAAACGGCTCGCTGCGAATACACGCAGCCATAGCGCAGCGATGTGTGTGTGAGCTCTCACCGACAGGTTCACCGACGCTCCGTCGGGGTACAAACCGGTTTGCGCCGGCTGAATCAGAGTATTCATGAAAGGGCTGTTAGTCGTGCGCATTTAAATAAATAGACCAACAATATTTCGAAATTTTATACATCAATTAATTTATTTAGTATTTTTGCAATTATTAAATAATTAGATTTGTCTTTTAATTAAAATAATTAAGTTATAAATTTATGTAGATAAATAATATATATTGTTTAAAATTAATCGATACGAAACAGCACTTGATTTCGAACAATTAATAGATATTATGTGACATAAGTAATAATTAGTACGCATGTTATTTTACACACTATATAATATTTTAGTTTTTTCTATATTGTTTAAAATTAATCGATACGAAACAGCTCTTGAATTCGAACAATTAATAGATATTATGTTGTTACATTATGTAACATAAGTAATAATTAGTACGCATGTTATTTTATACACTATATAACATTTAGTTTTTTCTATATTGTTTATAATTAATCGATACGAAACAGCTCTTGATTTCGAACAATTAATAGATATTATGTTGTTACATAATGTAATACAAGTAATAATTAATACGCATGTTATTTTATACACTATATAATATTTAAATTTTTTCCTTATTGTTTAAAATTAATCGATATGAAACAGCTCTTCATTTCGTACAATTAATAGATATTATGTTGTTACAGTATGTAATATAAGTAATAATTAATACGCATGTTATTTTATACACTATATAATATTTTAATTTTTTCCTTATTGTTTAATTATTAATCGATACGAAACAGCTCTTGATTTCGAACAATTAATAATAATAATAATAATAATAATTCTTTATTTCCAAAAAGGTACATAGTACAACCAGATATTTGCTTAACACTTAATAAAGCTAATTTTGTACATATATTTGAAACAGCATCTGCAGCCGAACTAGGAGACCTGTGCATCAGATGTCAGCGCCATATCCCCACCGTTTTATTTACATGAATATTAGGATGCAAGCAAAAGTTAATTAATTAATATTGTTTAACGAGTTTGTACCTTATGCTAACATAGCCTAGGTACAATGAAATTTAATGGATCACATGTTATGTTCCATATGCTAAGTTATTACTTATACTATATATAATATATATAAGGCACAAAAAAGAAAATAATTTATACTAATAATGTCATTCCTCTCTCCTAAAATGTGTAATGTATGACTGTAAGAAGTATTTGTGTAATGAGTGTAATGTGTATGAGCAATTTAAGGAGTCGAATGTGTAAAATGTGTGTGTATATGTTTGTGTGTGCGCGTGAGTGTGTGTGTGTGTGTGTGTGTGTGTGTGTGTGTGTGTGTGTGTGTGTGTGTGTGTGTGTGTGTTTTGATATTATTACTTTTATACGGGTAGCATTGTGTGTGAGTTATATAAGAATTTATGTTTAATTCTGAATACTAAGAAGGTTTTCAGTTTCATTATAATTTAATTTTTGTAGGTAAATCTGTACAGTTTTTTTACAGTCTACTTTATTAAGATGGTAAATGTCTAATGTTTTATTTAGTTTATTATATAAGTGTGGTCCTAAAAATGCAAAGAATCTTCTTATAAAAGTTGTTTTAAAATTAGTTGTATCTACAGAAAATATCCTGCGTTTATTTAAGTTCGTTGGGTTGTATAGCAATAAACTATGCTGTTTCTGAATGATCGTTAATATAAACAGTTGTCTTACCGTAAGGACCTTACAGTTATCATAAAGTTGAAGGTTTAAATGTTGCCACTTTGAGAATAGCACGTTGAGAGATCTCAATATTTTGTAACACCGTTTTAGAAGTTCCACCCCATGTTGATATGCAGTATGTTATAATAGACTGACATAAAGCTAAGTAAACTCGTTTTAATATATCTGGATCCAAAACGTGTCTAATAGTTTTAAAAATATATATAAGTTTATGAATTCTTCTGCTAAGTGTGTTAATGTGTTGTTTAAAATTTAAATTACTATCAATTATAACCCCCAGATATTTAATATATTCAACAGACTCAAGTGAATTAATAGATATGTTGTTACATTAATATAAGTTATAATTAATGCACATGTTGTCTTATGCTACACAATATTTTTATTTTTTCCTTAAATTTTACACATGCATCATGTGACAACCCTATCAGAATTGGTATACATTTTCAAGCTTGTTAAGAAGCTTCCCCTCTGGTCCTTACTCTTTACTCTGTGATCCGGATGTCCACGTAATTTTTTTTCTAACCGCTTTTTTTTCAAAGTAGCAATATAAAATGATTTTTTAGAAAATATAAGATGGATTAATTAGATTGTTTTCTTGAAATACGGTTACTCAAATTATCGTATAAGTGTAATATGGTTACGATAGAGGCATTTTAATAACACAAAATTGCTTGACCTCGACGTGTCGAGAATAATGCACTACCTAATAACGCTTCGCGTTTTGAGGCGTGCAATAAGAGGTGAACAATGACACCTATTATTATTATAGAATAAGGGTGACAAACGAGCACACAGTCCACCTGATGGTAAGTGGTTGCTGTGGCCCATAGACATCTACATCTATCTTCGTTTGCTAATTGAAATGCAGATGCGTTGTCAGCCGTGTGGACTAATATAGAATGCCTCTTTTCCAGTAAAATGGGTCTCCGGTTCTCTACACTCACCATACGAAACACAGCAGCGTTAAGCTGCTAATTTACGCTGGTATTCTGTGAGAGCGTGGTCCTTCCCCGGTCGAGCCGACCCATTCGTGCTGCAACTATACCAATAATATAGCTGCAGCATGGCTTTACCACGTAAAAAATATATAATATGCGTTTTATTTCTAGAACAAACCTAAAAATCAACCATTCTATTATAATATATCTAAGAGTTGGTGGTCCATGGCAAGATAAAAAAATTGCTTAAATTATAATTAAATCATTACTAAAAGTTTAAGAACCACTGGTATAAAAGAAGGATTAAAGCTCTAACATCAGAATACGCGGACACTACATAGCGGATAGATGTAGGAGAAAATAATATTTGTATCTAAATATCCAGGACTTTTTGCGCTCGCAAGGCATAATGTCTGCGACCCTGAAACCAGAGCTGCAGGATCGCCTGGTAGCGAACATGTGCTCAGTAAAGCACCCCAAGGACAACATTTGCACTCTACTACTGCAGGTTATTGCTGGGGAGGATTTAGAACAGACTGACGAGGTAAGATCTAGAACAATATAACCAAGCAAATTACGTAAGAAGCAGTATAATATGTTGCTGGATTTCATTATATAACTAGTTATATATTATATATTAGATAAAACTAGTTTTTACGAATTTTATCGCGTATATTAACTTATTTTATATTCCCGACGTTTCGAGCACTTTGCAGCACCCATGGTCACGGGGGGACTGAGGTGTATGACGTCCCAATGTCATAGTTAACCACGGCTAACTTATAGTGTCTTAAAGTCTTGAACGCCCCCTCCCCCCCCCCCCCGGCTCTCCCCGTAACCACGGGTGCTGTAAAGTGCTCGAAACGTCGGGAATATCAAAAAATAAATTAATATACGCGATAAAATCCGTAAAAACTAGTTTTATTTAAATGTGTAGTGTTCGCGTAAATATAAGAAATCATTATGGGATTTCATTTAGTTTGTGAATAAGAATTCTGTGACCCATTCAAAAAGAATCAGACATTCAATTCGGGCGATAAGAGCGTGGTTCTTACACGCTCGCATAGGAATTATGCTACCAGAAAAAATATATAAAAAATAAAGTAAAATTAAAGTTAACGATTGCGTGGCGCAGTGACCTTGCCCCACTGAGGGCCGCGGGTTCAAATCCCTCACATAACAAGTATTTGTATGGCCTAAAAATAATTGTTCTGGTTCTGGATATTTGTCTTTCTGCGATTTATGTAATATTTAAACTGCCTCCACGATAGAGCAGAAAATTATTGAGTGGAGGAAATGTTCTTTTTTAAATAAAAACAATACTAAGGAAATTTGTCCACAGTAATTCTGCTTGTCTGCGGCGCCGCTCCAGCCATTATTGGCGAACTTCACGTGTCCTTGAAATATCTAATATAAAAATTTGTAAACATTTAATATAAAATATAAACTTAATTATAAATTGCCTGCAAATATGTAATTGCTATAAACTTGGTTTCATTAAGGATATGTAATTGTACTTACTTTTCTTGTTACCTTCAAAACATTGCAAGATTATGCATATCCGTGTAAATAATATATCATTTACAAGTACCCACCGTTCTTCTTAAGTTCATGTATTTAGTGTCTAAGATTAACTTGTGATTTCTCATGATAAGTGAATGCAGTGGCTTAGCAATGAGTTGCAGTGCTAAGGACCGCGGGTTCGAATCCCGCACGAAACTAGTATTTGTATGGCCTACAAATAATTATACCGGGTCTGGATGTTTTATCCTTGTGAAATTTATGTATGTAAAAAACCCCCACAATAAACCAGAAAATCCCAGTATGGAGGTAACGTTTCTTAAAAAAAAACAGTACGGTTTCCTCAAGATGTTTTCCTTCACTGCCGAGCACGTGAGAAATTTGCACCTCCCTCTCCTTCTCCAATTGCATGCGGTGTGTCTTACCTTGTAGTGGTGTTGGGGCAATAGTGTTGAGCTTATTGGTGTCATGGCAGTATCATCATCATCATTACAGCCTTTCAAAAATCCACTGCTGAACATAGGCCTCCCCCAAGGAATGCCACAAAGCACGATCCTGAGCCACCTGCATCCATCGACTTCCTGCATGTCTTACCAGGGCGTCACTCCATCTCGTGGGGAGTCGCCCTACACTTCGCCTACCAGTACGAGGCTGCCACTTGAGAACCTTTCTTCCCCATCGGTCGTCGGTTCTTCGAGCTATATGGCCGGCCCACTGCCACTTCAGCTTAATAACCCGTTGGGCTATGTCGGTTACTCTGGTTCTACTGCGGATATCCTCATTTCTAAGTTTATCACGCAGAGAAACTCCGAGCATAGCCCTCTCCATAGCTCGTTTATGAGTATGAGGAAGCTCAAGGTCGCTACCTTGAGCTTCCTCATATGGCCAGCAGTGAAGGACCACGTCTCAAATCCGTAAGTCATCACTGGCAACACGCACTGGTTGTACAATTTCGTTTTAAAGTTTTGAGGTATGTCTAACGAGAAGGTGTGTCGTAGTTTCCCGAACGCTGCCCAGCCGAGTTGAATCCATCGATTGACCTCTCGGTCGAAGTTGGACTTACCTAGTCGGACTATTTGTCCCAGGTAAACATACTCGTCAACAACTTCGAGCTTAGTGCTCCCAACAACTACCGGCACATGGACGTTAAACATGATCTTTGTTTTGTCCATGTTCATCTATTGATGTTAATACCGCATCCTTTCCAGTCCAGCAGCAGCTTGAAAACTTCTTCCAATGCAGCGTCTTACACCTCTCTGCAGTTGGATAGGTTTCTTACTCTGATTCTGTAATCGGATAGCCATCGTATCTCTACTGTACAAACACTTCAGCACTTCGATATACCGACAGTCAACTTGGCACCGCTGAAGGGACTGCAGCACCGCCCAAATTTCGACGGAATCAAAGGCTTTTTCATAGTCCACATACGCAAGGCCAAGTGGCAAATTGTACTCGTCTGTCTTCTGTACAATTTACCGAAGGGTGTGTATGTGGTCTATGGTACTAAAGCCTTTTCGGAAACCGCCTTGTTCGGGAGGCTGGAAGTCGTCAAGTCTGCATGCGAGACGATTCGTAATGACTCTCGAAAACAGCACGTAGACGCTGCTCATAAGGGAAATCGGTCTGTAGTTCTTCAAGAGAGCGTTGTCGCCTTTCTTGAAGAACAAGACCACCGCACTTCAACTCCACGCCTCCGGAGTAATGCCATCATGGAGGACGGCATTAAAAAACTTTTGAAGGACTTCAAGTACCGGTTTTCCACCCGCTTTCAAAAGCTCCGCTGTAATTCCATCCTCGCCCGGAGACTTTCCGTTTTTAAGGTGCTGGAGAGCCATTCTAATCTCGCTCAGACTGACGTCCAGGATATCTTCGGAATAGTGTCGGATAAGAATCGCTTTTGGATCGTTACTCACACTTGCGTGTGGCTCCAATGATGACGTGTACAGCTGCCCATAGAACCTCTCAATCTTACTCAAAATCTCAGGTGTCCCGGAAACGATGCTGCCACACTCGGTCTTCAGCTTTGACAGTTGGCTCTTTCTGGCAAACAGATCCCTGGCAAAGACTTTGGAGCATTGGTTCCGCTCGGTCACTTCTTCAATACAAGCTGTATTGAAGTTACGTAAGTCCTGCCGCATACATTTGGGGATCTGTCTGTTCAGTTGCCTGTATGCTGTCAAATCTGTTGAAGAATGTAGCTTCATGTCCCGTCTAACAGCCATGAAATTAAGAGTGTGATCGGAGAGTTTTTGTGTTCTTCTGCGGTGGGTCTTGCAGAACTTAGCTCCGACCGCATGGACAGTTTCCACGAGCTTGTCATTCATATCGTCCACTTCATTGCAGTCTTCATGGCACTGAAAACGGTTTTGTAACTCGAGCTGAAAGGTTTCGGGACTTTGGAACAGAGCACGAGGGGGACGGGGCGTTGACTTCATTAGACGAGACCTCTCCAGCTTAACGTTTAGGTTCAGTGTGCCTCTAACCATTCGGTGATCGCTGCCGGTTTTCACCCTCGCGATCACGAAGACATCACTGAACAGTTGTCGTCTGGTCGTCATAATGAAGTCAATCTCATTTTTTGTCGAACCGTCGGGGCTCGACCAGGTCCACTTCCTGTGGGGTCCGCTTCTGGAAGAAAGAGTTCATCATAAAGAGTCCTTCTTTCTCCATGAAGTCGGCCAGCTGCTGGCCCCTTGGGTTCCGTTGCCCTATTCCAAATATCCATACTTTCAGCTCACCATTCTCCCTTGTGCCTAGTTTTGCGTGTAAGTCTCCCATCAACACCGTATAGTGGGTTTTGGAGGAATGCATGGCTCTAGAGATATCCTCATGCATTTCCTCCACCTCCTCATCGGGGTGTGCCGAGGTTGATGCGTAAACCTGTTTGACCTTCAGCGAATACCGTTTGGTGATTCTGAGTATAAGGTACGCAACCCTCGTCGACACCCTCTCAATCTTTACAACGTTGTTAACGAGAGACTTGTGGACGATAAATCCGACACCTCCTTGGGACAGATGGTCGCCCTCCCGGTGATAGAGCAAGTTGCGGGATTCGGGGATTACCGTGTCCTCCCTCTCTCTTCTGACCTCGGATAATCCTATAATATGCCAGCGTAACTTGTCTATCTCTTCTTCCAGCTCCTTGATCTTCTCGTCAGTCCTTAGGGTGCGTGCGTTGAATGTTGCCAAGTCGAGTTATCTTAGGTGGCAACCGAAACTCCACCGGAGATTCTTAGCACCCCCTGCCCCACCGTTACCATGGTCGTCATGGCAGTAATAGTACACGAATATATAGTTTTGGGAGGGAGGGAGCTGTTGGGTCACACCGTCTTACCGAGTTTGAAGAGATTTAATTTTTCACGAGGCAGTCAAAAAGGTAACGACAAAGGAAGGCGCTAATAATTTTTTACATCTTTACTATAATAATAGAATTCCACAAAGAACTTAACACCTGATTTTATCAATGATCTAACAATCGTGATTCTTTACGTGCTAGAACAATACTACTACTTGACTACTACTGCTTGACCGCGGAAGGACCACGCTCTCACAGAATACCAGCGTAAAATAGCAGCTTAATGCTGTTGTGTTTCTTATTGTGTTTTTGATGGTGAGTTTAGAGAATCTGAGAGCCTTTTTATTGGACACGAAGCATTCCATCTTAGTCCTTAGGGGTAACAACACAATAATCAAAATGCTAATCATCATTTTTAATCGAGCATAAATAATGTCTATGAACCACAGTATCCACTTATCATTAGGTGAACTGTGTGCTCGTTTGTCATCCTAATCCTATATAAAAAAATACATATGCATCATTCAATATGTACATCAGGATGTGACGATGCAACTGATGGCTCGTGTACAGCCGGCATCTTGGCGACAGTTGGAACATTTTGGAAAAATTGCTCTTACAAGTAAGTTTAGATCATAATCTATACATAGAAATAAAATTGAAGTGTCTGGCTGAAATATCGAAATAACTGCCTTCAATTGAGCTGAGGGGGTTATTTGCATGCTATTAAAACATGAATAATCATTTTTAAAGTTTTTGTCTGTCTGTCTCTCTATCCAGACTAATGTTCGGAATGACTGAACCGATTGTATTGAAACTAAAAGAACAAATTTAAAATCGGTAGCTGAGCCTCCATAGAAGCCGAGAAACCGGGCTTGCCCTATCAAACTGCTCAATCAAATAATGAAATAATTCGTAAACTCTTTCAAACTCTTTCAAATTTCCCGCGCGCTCCTCTCTTCTACACAAATCATAACCTCATAGCCTTATTATGTAACGTCAACACTTGGCGGATTGCTTTACTGCGCGATACTGCTGTCATAAAAAAGGAGTTGAGTTGAGCGATTAGTCGTCTCTCTCGCACGCGAGGGCTTTTTACCGGGCTTTCGAGAAGACGATCGCTCCCTTTCTAACCTATGGCAAAATGCTCTATACTGAAATATAACTACAATTGTTTATATAGCAATTAGTATGGAGCCATAAGCTGGGCTTTTGGTGTGAAGTTAGTCGAGCACGGGGGCGCCCGGGCGATACGTTTGCAACTTCACTTCACATTTCAATGTTTACTCTGTGTTTACTTGAGCGAATGAATATTGCGAGTAAAAAATGTATGTCTTTTTAAAGATTTTTAGTGAAAATGGAGGATAATAGTATTCCTTGTAATGAATTGAAGTGTGTTAAAGTGCTAATCGGCGAGGAAAAGGTGAAATCTTTAAACTTTGTTGAGAAAAAACAGCTCATATCCACGTAAACAGTTATTGGTACAGTTAAAACGTTCACCAACATTTTACGCGGACGTAATCAAATCTTTCCTGGAGAAGGAGAGACGATTCGATTTAGAATATAAATAATTTGTTTTTTTTTTTAATTTTGTACATAGTTTGTTTGTACTTTGTTCATGATTTTCTTTTGTGCATGCATTGTATTGTATGTAAATATCTTTTTCTTTCGCTCAAGCAAACCCAAATGGCGTTTTTCAAAGCCACCGAAGGTATGCATTTGCTGATATGTCATACTATCTATCTAGTAGTAGTATGCCTTCTGTGTGCTTTGTTAAACACGTCCTCGACAGCAGTGAATATGAATAGAAACTATTGGTCAGACTTTAATCAAATATGGGAACATATGAGAAGCACCAGCTTTGAAATAAAAAACAGAATCATCGAAATCGGTTCACCCAAAACAAAGTTATGAGGTAACACCCATAAAAAAAGGAAATAAAAACATACAGTCGAATTGAGTACCTCCTCCTTTTTGAAGTCAGTAGAAAAATATAGAGAGTCACCATGTCTTAGCACCAATTTCAAAATGTAAAACTATTTAATTATTTTTAGTTGTTAGAAGACGGCTTATACTTTTTATTAACAGTTTGATTAGTATAATTAGCCATACTGCCTAATCTATATAAATAAAATGATAGAGGTTTGCAGTTGTGCGCGCGTCACGGAAAAACTACTAGATAGATTTCAATTAGCTTTTCTGTTTTATTTCATAGACATTTGACCCTTAACTAAAAAAAATATTGCGATATCATCATTTAATATAAAGTTATTAGGTTTTAAGAAACAATGATATTTATAAGCACTACGTCTTCAGTGATGTGTGTGTAAGCAACGCGGACGAAGTCACGGGTATCAGCTAGTAATGAATAATACTCGTATTAGTGTAGAATTAGATAAAATATACAAATTTTATGGATAAAGAGAAATTAAAAAACAAAATTACACCTTTACCTTTGTTAATCAACATCGATTCTCGTTTCGATATTTACCCTATTTATATCGAGACGATAACCTATGATAATAGTTCTGATGATAATGTATCATCAGAAAGGAAAACACAGGGACATAGAAGAGGTTGATATTTATTTGACTGTAAAAAACTTATTGATACACTGTCACATACCAGAAAGAAAACAGGCGAGAGCGTTTATATGAAGAAAATTAAGGACAGTGTTTAAATTGTTCCAGGTAAATTTACATCATGGGAAGGTGGTATTTTGGGTCCTGTGAAGCCTTATAACATGTCTAACATAAAAGTACCAGTTTCATTATTGTATGGTGAAAACGATCAGGTAGCTGAGAAATCTGTAAGTATTACCAACCAAACACTAAAATATAAATTTACTATTTTCATTCAAAACGCCATGCTACAGCTATATTATAGTTGCAGAACTATTGGGTCGGCTGGACCGGAAAAGGACCACGCCTTTACAAAATACCAATGTAAAATAGCAGCTTAATGCTGCTGTGTTTCGTATGGTGAGTGCACAGAACCTGAAACTTTTTTCTATCTTAGGTATTCAGGGGTGACAACGCATCTGCATTTTGATTCCTTATCGAGGATAGATATAGGTGCCTATGAGCCACAGCATCCGCTTTCAATCCCGTGGATTGTGTGCTAGGTTTTTATTTTAATTTAATAAAATTTGCTGTTAATATTACCTACTTATAATTATATTATTAAAATCGGAAACCATTTTCATTTCTAGCAAGTAATGCGCCTAGCTCGAGAACTGAATACCTCAGGGATAGTGGAAGACGTCCGGCCGGGTTGCTCCTGGCCAAAGTTTAATCACGTGGACTTTCTGTTTGCGAAGGACTTGGGCACATTACTGAATAGACCACTACTCAAGCATATCAGAAAACTGTTCAATAAATATGGATTAAAGATGTCAATTGCTTAAAGATAAAGTAAATAGAGTAAGAGAGAAGAAGATAAAGTAAAATAAGGTTACGTTTTCAATAAGCTGTGGATATGTTTCGAGAGAAATTAGAACTAATAGTCCCCTTTAAGTCCAAAATACAGTGGAACCACGGGTTAGGACAAAACGTGCAGTTTGGAGAAGACATTAAGTTGTGCTGAGCAATATTTCAAAATTAAATCGCTTGACGCTATTATGTTCACTGTTGGTTCAAAAAGACTTTATTAAAAATAAACTTTCTTCAGTTTTTAACATACCTACCAGTTGTATCTACAATATGTAAATAACATCTTGTCCCATCCGCAAGGGACACATACCACGACAGTGACATTACCAAAAAAGCATTATATTATTAATATATATAAATTAAAATGTTATTATTATTTTAAATACATGTGTTTTGTTACAATTTGCTAAAAATTTTAGAAATGTTTGAAATAAGGCAACACTGGCGACGGTATTTTTGAACGTGTGGCGATATTGTTTCCCGACGGCCGCCCGCAACGCACGTGTTGCCATGTAACCAACCACTTCTTTACGCGCCACAAAACGAAATACACTCGATGTGTGACTCGGTGCTTTATTGTGAGATATTAGACACAAATCTGGCAGTGGTCTAGACCAAAGTATGTCACACACGTGAGATACTGATGTGTTTAAGTTCCCTTTAACCAAATAAGCTGAAATGCTTGTGTTAAGAGTGATTCACGATTGTTGTCGAATGGCTGCATCGAACGTACGACTTTTGAGTTTCGCAGTCCATATCCTTAACTATTAGTTTACTATCTCTCGCAAAAACTCGAAAATGCCTGGACCGATTTAAATAGAATTTTTGGACGAAGTTCTTTATCGGACGGTACGGGTTTGGCGGATGGGAGCTAGGCGACAAAGTGTAAGATGTTTTCGTCACTACCCCTTGTGTCATAGTGTAGACGGCCTTGGCGGCGAAATAAGGAAGTGAGATGGAATAATATCCATCTCCCTCGCACTTTTCCTTATCTTGCCATGAAAGAAATATTATTTTATTTCAAATGACGCTTCATTTTAATAGACGCTAGTAATTCATTTATTTGTATTTGTTAATCAATAATATAATACCTACGTTTATCAGAGCCGTGGTAGCTCAGATGGTTAGCGCTCGCTGTAAGCTTCACAGAGCTCGAGCAACCCGGGTTCGATCCCCGCCGGCGCCAATGAAATTGTTAATTGCAATTTTAAGTGCTGATTTACCACGTGCTCGGCGGTGAAGGAAAACAGTGCGGCGTACATTTCCTTGCCCTAAAACCCTCTCAGAAATGAGAGGAGGCCTGTGCCCAGCAGTGGAACGTAAATAGGCTGCAACTTTAACTTTAACTTTTAACTAAGTTAATCAATAATAATATACTACGAAAAGAACTTCGTTCCAACCGAGTGTTCTACGCATCTCACGCATTTTTTATGTGTTTGAGTGGGTTTAACCCTGGTTGAACCCTGGAGGGTTTAAATTTACAATTGGAGCCTGTAGGTGGCGCTGTTGTGGATATCCAGATGCCACCCGTGCAAAGCCGGGGTGGATCGCTAGTCGCTTATGAAACTATAACTTAAAATTATTATTTCGGTTACCATGAAAACCTTTCTTGCCTATCATAGTTCATTCTTTAGAACCTATCAAATATCCATAGATTGCTACATAGGGGGATGTTTGCCATAGTTGCCATGCTTGCAAATCTCCTGTATTGTTTCCCTCTGTCACCTCCTACGACACCAACGAGACGATATGACGTAGTGCATATTCTTACACCACTACGGTTTTTCCCCATTGATCGATTATTCGAGTTATTTTTTTTATAGGATAGTTTGACAAACGAGCACACAGTCCACCTGATGGTAAGTTGCTGTGACCCATAGATATCTACATCTATCCTCAATATAGAAACAAAATGCAGATGCATTGTGACCCGTGCGGACTAAGATAGAATACCTCTTTTCCAGTAAAAAAAGGTATCCGGTTCTCTACACTCACCATACGAAACACAGCAGCGTTGAGCTATTTTACGCTGATATTCTGTGAGAGCGTGGTCCTTCCCCGTCGATCCAACCCATTCGTGCTACAACTATACTACCAATATAGCTGCAGCATGGCTCTACCAAGTATAAAATATATGGCCGCGATATTGCCACAAGGACTGGTACTTTAGGACTTAGGACTGGTTTGCCACCCGCCACCAGTAGCTCTGATCAGCGGGTATGTGGAATAAAATATTTCGAAGATATGTAAATTCGATCAACTTACATTAAAGCAGTGCAGCGGACAAATCCTATAAGAGACCTGTGACCATTAGTGACATACATACGCAATAACTTTTTACTTTACTGAAAATAAATCTATGGGAGAGACCTATGTTTGGCATTGAACTTTTTATAAGATGTTATAATTAATGAATACTTTCAAAATATCTATGTATAACTGTTAATTTTCTAATTTACAACATGTTTAAACATTTCCAAGAATTTTGCAATGCACTCCTGCATTTTTACATTTGATCTATTAACTTTTTCGTAATATCCTCCAGTATTTCTCAACCTTCATATTGACAGAAAATCGTTGGCTAAACGATGGAGCCATTTTTCTTTTAAAATAAGAAAATGAAGAAATTTTACGTATGACCTGGAAGTTTCAATATTATTATGTATCGGGAGTAATCACGATGCCTATAATAAAATTTGAATACACTCCGCATAAACTTATTACCTAAACTTACCTTGCTCATTGTTGCTTTAGGTGCCACTGCTGTCGTTTTGCTGCCCCCATGTTGAGCAGGAGTTCCAGAAACTTTTAGGTCAGCAGGTGTTCCTTTTACAGCCTCTTTAAAAAAAATGTACAATTAAACTCTTCTATAGACATTTAGTACAAAATGTTAATAAAAATATCACCATTACCAATGCAGCCTATCAAAGTCCACTGCTGAATTTAGGCCTCCACATAAATTGCCTCATATATGATACTTGCCATAGTAACTATGCTTGGCAGATGGGATGGACAACTGCAGTTTTTTTTTTATCTTTAGTGATAACAGGCCTGCCTCACTTCGGGCTTTAGGCATGAAAATATACCTACGCCACGCGACCCCGCATGCGGGGCTAATTCTGTGAGGTTGTCACGCGCCCGCTCGAGCTGATGCGCGCCTTAAGTTAACATATTAAATTTTTTTTTTTTTAATAAGTATTTAGACACTTTTGTATGACCTCTCAAAAAGCCAAAAGGTTAGCATTGCATACGGGTGCTTAAATAACAATAGAAATGTCGTCTTTACTGTTCCTTAAGATACCGAAAGATAATATATTATTATTTATAGGTAGATCTAGATAATTAGATACTTGGTCACTGACACCACAGTTACGACCGACCACAGCTTCGCAGTTGTCGATATAATGCCAATGACCTTAAAATATAGTTTAGTGTAAGTAGACTTAAGCCTACTCCTTTTTGAAAGGCCGGCAACGCATCTGCAATTCCCCTGGTTCCCCTGGTGTTGCAGTGTTCATGGGCGGCGGTAGTCACTTACCATCAGGTGAGCCGCATGCTCGTTTGGGGGGTTTCTCCTATTAAAAAAAACTACCCAGTACTGGTGACTGTCTATTAATGCAAGATCAACATATACTGGTTAATGATTGAACTTAGCAGCACTTTTCATTGCCACTCTTTCATTTATAATGAAGTCCCGTGTCGCATGTTTATAAATAGCAAAAAATGTTAAACAGACAAGTGACGGCTCCGTGGCACAGTGGCTTAGTAATGAGTTGCAGCGCTAATTAATTAATTAATTAATAGCGGGTTCGAATCCCAGACAGAACAAGTATTTGTATGGCCTAAAATAATTGTTCTGGATCTGTATATAACTGTCCCTGCGATACAGGAGAAAATCCTAGCTTTGAGGTAACGTTTTTTTAAAAAGAGAGGAAGAGAGACTATTAAATAAATTAAAAAGTTTGTACCACCGACTTCAGTACTAATATGCTTTGTTAAGGATAACTCCAAAACTACTGTCAGATCTTGATCAAATTTATATGGGATGTATAAATTATAAGCACCAGCTTTCAAATAGAAATAGAATCATCAAAATCGATTTATCTAGAAAAAAGTTCTGAGGTAACACACATTACAAAAAACAGTTGAATTGAGTACATCCTCTTTTTTTAAGTCGGTCAAAAATGGTAAGTAGGTAAATAATCTTAGTTTCAAAGACATTCACGTTGTTATAATCTTAATTTTCCTCGATGTTGCATATTAACCTTTTTCACATTAAACAATAAAGTTTTTATTATCAGCAAATTGATGGCTCTGTGGCGCAGTGGCTTAGCAATGAGTTGCAGTACTGGGCCCGCGGATTCGAATCCCGCACGGTACAAGTATTTGTATGGCCTACAAATAATTGTCCCGGGTCTAGATGTTTGTCGTTGTGCAATTTATGTTTGTTAACTGCCTCCACGATACAAGAGAAAGTCCTAGTGTGGGGGTAATTTCTTTTCCTAAATAAAAAAAAGAAATACTAATACATTGCATAACACCTCGGTGTATTCTACTATATACATACCAATTAATATCAAATGATTCAATTTGTTTTCTCACAACACCTAACCCTACAGTAGAAGCGGTTTTAACAAAGGCGCGTAACGGGCTAAGTAATACAGACACTCGCACGTGGACGTAAGGTGCATTTTGACTTAATACGCGCTCCACAAAAAAATTTTTTCCGATGAAATAAGCTGTAGGCTAGTTTCACGAAGGTCACTTCCGAGGCGTGCAAAGGATTATGAATATTAGCTACGTTGTAACTAAGTTAAACTCACAAGTTTGCTATCAGATAGTGAGCCTACTTTCTTTTAACTATTACTTATTATTATTTATTCTGTGGTGATAGTTAGAAGGCTCATCTCTTTGTTTATTTTTTTTCTTTGTTGCCTCTTACGACACCCACGGGACGATACAGAGTAGCGGATTTTCTGGCACCGCCACACCGTCATATAATAAAAATAACAATCTTCATATATATAATTCTTCTGTATGTGTGTTTGTCACTGAACTCCTCCTAAATGGCTAGACTGATTTTGATTGAGTAGGTCCCTGAATACAATTGCACCCGGTAGGTGGCGCTGTTTCAGATTCGAGATTCAGAAATTACCCTTGCAAAGCCCAGGTGGATCGCTTGTAGTTCTATAAAACAATAGCTGGCCTGACAGATTTCGTTTCTGCCCTTTGCAGTAGCTGGCACAGAAGTTTCACTCTTTTTTTTTTTACAGTTTACAGTGCCACCTAGTCCCAGGCATAGCTTCAAACTAAAATCTCGACAAAACAAAAATATTGTATGAATATGACCTCAAACAATATAAAGATATTGAGGAAATGTATCTTTCTCTATCTTTCACATTCAAAAATTTCAGAACAAGAACTTCACTTTATAGAAGTTACTGGTAATCTGCCCCGGCTTCACACAGTTGATTTCTGGATCTTGACCCTACCGAGTTCAGTTGTGAATCTAAACCATCCACAAAACATTTCATTAAATCTGTCCAGGCTTTTTTAAGTTTTTGCGAGCCTAACTGACAACGATTGATAATAGAAAAGTGACTAATCAAGTTAATCACACACAAAATTTCAACAAAATCGGTCCAGCTTTTTAGGAGGAGTTCAGTCACATACACATGGACATAAGAATTATATGATATATAATATGTATGTATTATACATATAAATCTTTCTCTTGAATCATTCTGTCTATTGATGAAAACTGCATCAAAACCCATTGTGTAGTTTAAAAGATCTAAGCGTACAGACGGCAGGAAGCAACTTTGTTTTACACTATGTAGACATGTTCTTGAATACACACATAGGTTTCATTCACTTACGTATGTAGTACATACTTAGTATGTAGGAACATTTTTATGTCTCATTTCTATCTGGTTGGTACAATCCTTTTAACTTTTATGCCATGAAGCAGCAGATTATCAGTGACAAAAGATCTATAGCAATACAGGTTCATGATCTAGAGGTTGGCTGAATGTATACTAGTAAGGCTGTGTAGTGGCGGTGTAAGAATATCCACTACTCCATATAATCCCATGGATGACGTAAGAGGCAACAGAAGCATAAAATATAGGATATTTAGATGGGCAGCAGCTTCTTCCTTATCATTACTAAAAATAAAAACTGCAGTTGCCAACCCACTTGCCAAGTGTGCCAACTATTACAAATATATCCCCATATGAGGCAATCTATGAAGGAGGCTTTTGTTCAGCTGTGGACTTTAAAAGGATGTAACTGTATACTTGCTTTACCTTCAGGTGGTTCGTTAATTTATTTACTACTCTCATTTAACAAAATTAAGGAATATTCGGCGTAATAATATTAATTTGCAAAATAAATAAATACTTTTGGTTGGTAGCCACAGTTGAAATTTTTTTACTTTAAAATAATTCTGGCACGATGAGGTGTAGCTACAACTTGACGCTATGAACACCATTCAGTTATTTGGTCTAGATCTTTTGAGAAGAATGGTTGATTGGGTATTATTTTCATATTGCTTATTTGTGAAGCAGAACAAGAAAATGTTGAGAAAAGGAAGAATATCAGAAAAAGGAAAAGAAATATTTGGGTTTATGATTGAAATGAAAATGTCACACTTCTCGCCACTTCTCGCGGATTCTACTGACTGCCCCGAAAGTAACTACGGGAATTCTCGAGAACACGCGAGAATTCGACGGAAGACACGCCACTTCTATTATGGATCATGTCTAGTTTGCATGTTACACAATTAACATAAAATTAATTTTACTATGTACAATTTGGTTACAAAAATTCGCTTCCATTTCGTTCCACAGCAATGTAAATTGAGCCTTAAATGTAGAAAAATTAGAAAGCAAGTTACTGGGTTAATATGATTATTTACCTAAAAACTAAACGTAATGAGACAAAAAAACTTCGTCTTGTTGACTTCAGCCCGCCAAGTCAATTTTGGGATTTGTGAAAATGAAGAAATGAATGAAGGTTTTCCATAGTTATGGAACATAGTTTTATCTAGTCTTCAAAACATTTACCGGGTATTTTCAATTTCTAAATAAATCTTTAAACTAGACACTAGGAATTAGTACAGCAAAATCATTATCCTCACCTTTGTTCGGCATTACGAAATATATTTGTAGCGGTAAATCTAATTTAGATTAATTAATGCATGATCCAGCCCACGGCTGATTAAAAAATTCTTATTTTTTAATGTTTATTTTCAATGTTTGTTTATAATTAGGTACTCAAGACAATACACCAAAACTGTCACTGTCAGATGTTAGCTGTCAGACTAGACAGATGACAACGAATGACAATGGAGAATTTATTTGACAACTGTGACGCTTTTGGGAGTCAGCTCGGATTTTCGCTTTGACTCTTACTATGGAGTGTAGAGTAGAAGGAGAACCATCTTATAAGGTGCGAAAGTTGAAAAAGTGTCCCAATATATACTGAAAATAGAGGTTCCAAAACCTACCACAATAGTAAAATGCCATTATACAAAACCTCAACTATTTACGTAGTACAAAACCAAGCGGATTGGTCGGTCCTTGTTTATTTCTCCATCTTATTCTAATAAATTTTGGCGCTATTTTTTAAAATTTATCCTATGCTACTGCAGCGCCACCCTTATTGGATGCGTTTTTAGGGACACTTTTCATATACAGAGATGGTCCTCCTTCTACTCTACACTCCATAACTCTTACATAGTTTTTGTTGGGATCTTAAGAGCCGGCGGATTGCTGCGAAAACGGTTTAGAGTTAATTCTGATGGGCAAAGTAGTGCGGTTTTATGTATTAAATTTCCGTATATAATACACAAAATTATCAATAGAAACGATGAAACAAATGCTCCGATGGCGATGTGAACCTCAACTTAATGGGTTTGCATATGCGGCTACATTGTAGTCTGCGTCCCACCGTGGTCTGAGTCCCATCGACAACAATAGACTGCAAAGCTTTCTGGTAACTCTTGTAACCTTTTGACAAAGCCTAAGTCGCAATGGTAAGTCTGGCACACCACCTTGTGTCGGACACTTTTTTCAGCACTGAACCGTTTTCGGGATGTTTCTGAATAAGGGAGAAGTTTCATGATGTTGTTACTATTATATTATACGTAATGGTATTAAAATATAGACCAAAACTAATCAATCACTGAAAATTTTTTTGAAATTAATCAATAAATTACTTAGAAATAGATTATTGAAGTTTACGTATTTTAGTACGGAATGTCTGTGGTTTCTGATTTGCCTGTGACGTCATTTGACCTATCCGAGATCGCCGCACCACGAATCATTCAAATAATTAGTTCTTGTACTAATATTTATTCTGTAGTATTAGTTTCAGAGCCGTGCCAGGGCTCTTGCTTCGTTCGGGCTTATTTACGTACAGTCGTGTTTCTTTTTTATTTATGAGTGTGTAGTTTTTACTTCATTATGATGAAAGACAGCTTCGTCTAAGGAGTAAGTGATAATTTGCCTAATATTGTTATATACACAGTAATGGACTTTTTTCTTGAAATCCGTCTTATGTTAGTGCTGGAAATAAAAGGAGTTAAAGTTTTTAAGTATATATATATATATATATATATATATATATATATATATATATATATATAAGTTTATTTCAATAGTTATATTTTTGTTTTAAATAAAAATGTTAATATTTTTAATCGCTGTAGACAATTAGTATGATAAAAAATTCATTTCTTCTTATAAAACTATTGATTTTAATTAAAATTAACTCGATAGGATCAAAGTCGGGCGACTGTGCAGGCTAATAAGTGTTAGCAGGATGTGTAAGGCCAAAACTTGAATATCGTGATCTTGGAGAGCGGCCGTCACCAGCCGCCCCGTATAGGAAGGAGCATTATCGTGCATCTGTGTGGGACAATAACATGCTCTGCTACCTCCTCGTGGTATTTGTGTGCAGTCATGCTGCCTTGGATCCAAACGAGCTGGGTTCATCTACCAAGACGAATTCCTGCCCACACCATGATTGTCCCGCCTTGGTATGAGTAGACGGCTAACTCTCCCTGGAGTTCTTCAAACGCGTGTTCTTCGTGAATCCGAATGAAACCGGTGTTTGATGAGTTTTTCTGGAAAAAACCATACAATGGGATTATACGAACTTAGAGGGTTGTATTGATGATTATAATGATTATAATTATGTAAATACATACTCGTTACAGTCGCGAATCATATTTTGTTAAACATACAACCTGACCCTGACCTGCAAATTCCAAAAAACGCAAGAAAGTTTGAATTTCGCGGGTCACCCTGGAGCTTTCATCTTAATGTTCCCCCAACTAGTCGATGTTTGATTAAGTTTTCTATGCCATTTTCAACCGGTAAATAAATTTGATTTTTAAAGTACTTACATACATTTTTTTAAATACTAGTAATGTTATTAAACATTACTATACTAGAATTATATTGTCCGTGCAGTTTGGGTCATAAATCATCGGAGTATTTCGCTTTCTCTCCCACTCCCTTAGGGGCGAGCATAGTGTTGCGCATTATTGTTGTCGATAAGCGTTATCGATAGTGTATTTAGTTTTGTCATTATGTGGGTTAGCGATAACAATTTAAAAAAAATAGATTAAATAACATATTTATTAAAATAAGAATAATAATGATTTAAAATAAATTATTACTTAGGTATCTATATATTAAAAAAACTATAAGTACAAATGTTTGGAATGTAACAAGTTATATTAAAAATAAATATAAATATAAAGATAATAACTTATATCTAAAATTAAATCTAAAACTATTTACATTAAAATTCTACATCAAAATCATCAGAGTCATCGTCATCCACATGATTACGATATCTTCTGCCAGATGAGATTTCTTCAAGTCTTCCTCTTGGAGTTTTTCTGCATGCCTCACGCAATCTTCCCAGTTCTTTTGCGATATATGTACTAAATTATCATTGCACTAATTTGCAGTTATTAGGTGGGGGTAATAATGGAAAACAAATAACTCATAACATAACAATATCACACCATCCTTTGTATACCGCACCGCCGCCGTGTACCTGCCTTCGATGATTCATTTGTAGTTATAGATAATGGCGTTGCGCCCACGCAACATGCTCACCGCCCTATCCGGGCTGAGGCCGAGCTATGATTTATGACCCCAACTGCATGGACAAAATAATTTTACTATAATATCCCCTTTAACCACTTCTGGTAAGCTTAAAATGCTTGTGTTAGAAGTGGTTCACAAAAGTAGTCGAATGGCGGATGGAATGGCGGACCTACGACCTTTCGAGTTCACGGTCCGCATCCTGCCATTAGGCTACTGACACTTCAAATATAAAGTAAAAAAGTAAAATAACAAATACATTTACATAAAATAAATAGTTATTTTTACTGAATAAGTTATTCCAAACCTACTTACGACTCAATAGGTATATCAACAAGTGGGATGCGGGAAGTAAAGACTGTAAGAACCTCCGAAGGAGGTGGAATTATAGCCGAAATAAGAATTTTTAATTTTTGGGTTATAGGCCATTTTGACACCCTAGGAGTGTAATGAGAACTTTTTGCCCCTATTCAACCATGACCCCCATGACATTTTATACATGATAGGCTATTCAAACTGACTAGGCCTAAAGTTCGAGTCACCCCCCAACTCATTACTAGTCTTTACTTCCAATTACTTCCAAATCAGAAATAGGCAGCTTTTATTAATAGTTACTCACACCAAAATGATCTTCACACATATATTTAGTGCTTTTAGGTGCAATTAAATTGCGGTTCATTAGTTTACACCACTTTATCCTTGTTTTTATACTATTTGGTGTACGAGAAAAAAAATATTATTGGGATTTTTTACTTTTGTGCTTTGACACATAGGAACAATACAATATTTGTAGACCTTTTTCTTACTTTTGCCATCGGGTAATGAACAAAACAATAAATTTGTACGTATTCGGCGAATACGTGCTGCGTCGTCTAGGTCAAATGACGTCACACGACCGAGCGCCGCGTGTAACTTAATTATTCTTGTAATCGCAGCTTTCTTTTATTGATTCTTTCACATTTTTGTTTTATTTTACTCAAATTTTTATAATTTATCAATTAAAAAAAATGGAAACTTTTCCATTGCCCAGCGATGAGTTGATGCGGAAAAAAGTTGTATAGTGTCTGTACAAATCCAAAGAATGAGATTGCTCCAACGTAGCTCTCCGCAGCACGTACTCAAACAAAATTCAGTGAGTGCGTTGCACATGGAACGTAATGTGCAGAAAAATAACTATTTTCTGAATATGGGCCTGTAGACCATTGTTTATACATATTTGACCACCAGGCATATTTGACGCATTAAGGCTGACTCACGCTAGACCGTGTCGGGTCCGAGCCGAGTGTCGGCCGTAGCACGGTCAACTAATATTACATATATTTTGTATGGACACACACACGCTATACCGAGCGGCAACCGAGTGACGACCGAGACGGACAACGCCCGGAAACAACTCGGTCCCGGCTCGGCTCGGCCATCCGCTCGTTGCATGAATACAGTGCGCTGAGCTGCGCCCGAGCAGTCGTAGTAGTGCTATACAAGTGTACTCATGTTTTGTTCATCGTCGGAAAATGAACAACAAACGTTTGATTGAGGCTGTGAGGAAGTATCCAGCATTATATGAAATGAGCGATAGGAAATATATAAACTCCAATTATAAGTCTTCATTATGGGTCAAAATAGGCGAAGAAATCAAAGAAACTGGTAAGCAGATACATTTCATTGTACTTTATTAATCAACCTTAGTTACTTAACTACTACCCGTGCGCAACAAGTTGAGACTTGCGCCCGCTCCATAGCCCGCTCACAGCGCTCAGGTCTCAACTTGTCACGCACGGATTATAATTTTTTAAATCGTGATTTGCATTTATTAATGTTTTGAGTATTACATTATTTCGTCATTACGTTCAGACAAAATAATTTTTAAAGATTTCTCTAACATTAAATCCATTATTAGGAGGCCTCCCCACGTGAACGGGCAATGGCCTTAGCAAATTGTTCGTTGTAGTTAAATCTTGCCTTAAATATCCAATGTCATTTCTTTGTCGTAAAAATTATGGACTACACAAGTACTTAAAATAATGTAATCCACATTTTCTGGATATGACTTGATTCTTCTAGAATAAATTCTGATTTTTTGTGTTAAAATGCCACAGGCATTTTCGACTAGTCGTCTGGCCAGCGTCAATCTCAGATAAAAATATGTATTAGCACTATTTGTAGCGACCCGATCACTTGGGTATGGTCTCATTAAATAAGTCTTTAAAGGGAAGGCTTCATCGCCAACTATAACATGCGGTACAGTTATTGTGGTACTGGGCAAATATCTTCCGATGTATATTTTAGTGAATTGTTATTCAACCGTTGTCTCAAAGAACTATTGCCAAATATACCACCGTCGCTATTACGGCCGTAGGACCCAACATCTACGAAAATAAATTTGTAATGAGTATCCACCAATGCCAACAATACAATGAAATATGTTTTCTTGTAATTGAAGTAGACAGATCCACTGCTAAGTGGTACATCAATTGTAAAGTGTTTTCAATCGAACGCCCCTATACAGTTTGGAAATTTCCATAGGCTTTGGAATTCGTGAGCAATACTTTTCCATGTCTCTTCATTTGGCTGTGGCATCACTTCATTCATTAGTCTGTTGACAATAGCTCGACATTTTTCCTTTATAATTTGAACTACAATTGAGCGACCAATTTGATTATTCATTGAAATCGTTTTAAATGAATCATCGGTAGTTAAAAATCTCACAATAATGTTGCATTATTACAATTGTATTGTTTTTTTTTCTTACAGATGCGAATTGCAAAAAAAGATGGTCAAATATTAGAGATCAATTCAAAAGAACACTAAACAAAAAAGAAACAATAAGTAGGCAAAGTTCTACCGCTATAAAGAAATATAAGAATAAGGAGATCCTACAATTTTTGCTAACCTACATTCAAAATCGTAAAACGATATATAATATCGAAGACGACGATACAGACACAAATAAATTGGTGAAACAACAAGAGCAAGAGTCACAAGAGATGGGGACAGACAATAATCAATGCACGAAAGAGATAAGAAACGAAGGAGACACAGACACCCAACGAGCTAGGGTTACAGGAGACAGGGTCACAGAAATACAAAGTAACGATGAATCTACTACACAACAGAGTGGTAAAAGTAGTAATTGTAGCAGTGGTAAAGTCAGTAAAAGTCATACAGTGCCACACAAACAGTCCTCATCTGAAACTTTAATGAAGTACATTATTGAAAATAACGCAAAGAAGCAAAATGAATATAATAAATCACACCCAAACAAATAGATGATTTCTTTAATGGCCTTTCAAGTACAGTAAAATCATTCTCTTCGTATTACCAACATGTGAAATGTGAATCAACACCATCGTCATCGGCCTCAACACCAATTCTGTTACACAAAACACATAAACACTCATGCCCGTCACCCAGAGGGGTAGGCAGAGACTATGGACTTCCATTTGGCACGATCCTGACACACCTCTCTCGCTTCTTCCACATCCTATATTCCTATACATACACGCTCGTCGGTTAAAGGTACTCTTAATTTGGCCCATTTTCAATATATCGCCAATTTGGTCGATAAACTTTCGCCTAGGGCGTCCCTTCCCGACTCTTTCCTTCACCTCTGTAACATAAATTTGCTTTGTCACTCTTTTCTCATTCATTCTGTCTACATGACCAAACTACCGAAGCATTCCTTTCTTAATTCTGGTCACAACATCATCTTGCAAACCACACTCTTCTCTTATCAAACAATTCTGTTACAATACACAGAAATTCCAACATCGGCATCGACCGTTTTGGATTCATCTCGTTATATAATTAATAGAATCAGGCGTTACTTTGCGGAAATCCATTATATAAAAGCTTTTACAAAAATTTACTTCGCAAATATCCGCGTTATAAAATAAAATGATGTGTCTTACCTAGTATGAAGAAGCACCTCCCGCCCTCCCTCAATTGCGTGCACTATCCCCGTCACCACTAATCCCAGCACCGCTACTTCCAACACCACTACACTAGGCAAGACACACCACTGACGATAATACCACACGTGTTTCGCCTCTACAGGAGGCATCCTCAGGTGATATAGACTCTACGGTGGCTAACCGCTAAGTGAGCGGCGAGCCAAAACAAGTGCCTTTTATACAAACCGATGATGCAACCGCTCTCTACCTAAGGAGCGAGCGACTGCGTCATGCGATAAAACATGCGACCAATCACCGCTGGACTTACGCAGCCGTTTGTAAAATTAAAAACAAACCGCCGCGCAACGCCCACATTATTAGAGAGCAGGCTTGAAGATATTTAAGAGAGGTGAGTTAGTAACATTTGTTTGTTCATTCAGCAATGCAACGGTATTATTATTACTTTTTAATATCTCTAACTGTTCCAGCACACACAGCCGCAGCCCTTTATTACACGTATGTAAGACTTTAAAGGAGTGGTCGTTGGCTAGGTTGTGTCCAGTGTCCAAAAGATGTTTGGCAAAATGGGATTTATCGGGATTGCAATTCCTGTACGCGGCTAAATGCTCTTTATAACGTGTCTCGAAATTGCGACCAGTCTGACCCACGTAAACGGCGTGGCATTCGTCACAAACAAGTTTGTAAACACCTGACTTTTGACGAATATCCAACTTATCTTTACTATTACAGATATTTCTAAGAGAATTGTTTGTTTTGAACGCCACATGAACGCCGTTTTGTGGAAGAGTATTAGCTACTTTTTCAGATATGGGGCCTAAGTAGGTCAAACTGCTCACATATCGATGAACACTTTGAGGTGGAACCGCGTACAGAGAGTTGCGAATAACATGCTTTTGTTTCTTTTTAATTAAATTGTTAATGAGATTTTTTGAAAAACCGTTAGAGACCGCTATTTGATAAATTATATTTAGTTCTTTTAAATAATTTTCTTTACTTAATGGGACAGTGAACAAACGGTTAATGTAACAATAAAAAGCGGCTACTCTATGTTGCCATGGATGACGTGATGACGCGGGGATGACCGTGTCGGTGTGAGTTGGCTTTCGATAAATTTGGAAAACATTTGACGATTCTTTTCTTGTTATTGTTAAGTCAAGAAAATTAAGGGAACAATCTTGTTCCAATTCAAGATTAAATTTAATTTTGTCATGGACTCTATTTATTTTATTGAGGAAAACATCCAGTTGTCTCCTTGTGCCAGTCCAGCAAATAATTATGTCGTCTACATATCGATAGTAATATAAGATATTTTGATTGACAACTATATGTTGTTTTTCGAAATTATCCATGAAAATGTCCGCCATAAGGGGACTTAGAGGGGACCCCATAGCTAACCCTTCTTTTTGTAGATAGAAACGGTTATTAAACCGGAAATAGTTTTGTTTCATACAGAGAGAGGTTAAGTTAAGAAGATCATTTGTTTCCCCGGGATGTAGACGACGTTTTTCAAAGAGATCTGCGAGTATACGCAAACAGTCAGGGGATGGGACATTTGTGAAAAGACTATCAACGTCTAAAGATAACAATATGGATTTAGGAGGAATACGAATATCTTTAATTTTGGAAATGAGATCTAAGCCATTTTTTAGGCTGTAAGTGGGGTTGAATCCAGATTTCTCTCGAAGGAGGAAGTTTAATTTTTTTAGCAAGGAAATAAGCTGGTGCACCAATATATGAGACAACTGGACGAATAGGAACATGTTCTTTATGTATTTTTGGTAACCCATATAAAATGGGTGCTTGAGGATTCATTGGAACAAGATTGCTCCGAGACAAGTTGTGATCGGGAAAAACATATGATGACTGTCGTATACATAACTTAATATCCGAAGTAAACTTGTTAGCTATGGGGTCCCCTCTAAGTCCCCTTATGGCGGACATTTTCATGGATAATTTCGAAAAACAACATATAGTTGTCAATCAAAATATCTTATATTACTATCGATATGTAGACGACATAATTATTTGCTGGACTGGCACAAGGAGACAACTGGATGTTTTCCTCAATAAAATAAATAGAGTCCATGACAAAATTAAATTTAATCTTGAATTGGAACAAGATTGTTCCCTTAATTTTCTTGACTTAACAATAACAAGAAAAGAATCGTCAAATGTTTTCCAAATTTATCGAAAGCCAACTCACACCGACACGGTCATCCCCGCGTCATCACGTCATCCATGGCAACATAGAGTAGCCGCTTTTTATTGTTACATTAACCGTTTGTTCACTGTCCCATTAAGTAAAGAAAATTATTTAAAAGAACTAAATATAATTTATCAAATAGCGGTCTCTAACGGTTTTTCAAAAAATCTCATTAACAATTTAATTAAAAAGAAACAAAAGCATGTTATTCGCAACTCTCTGTACGCGGTTCCACCTCAAAGTGTTCATCGATATGTGAGCAGTTTGACCTACTTAGGCCCCATATCTGAAAAAGTAGCTAATACTCTTCGACAAAACGGCGTTCATGTGGCGTTCAAAACAAACAATTCTCTTAGAAATATCTGTAATAGTAAAGATAAGTTGGATATTCGTCAAAAGTCAGGTGTTTACAAACTTGTTTGTGACGAATGCCACGCCGTTTACGTGGGTCAGACTGGTCGCAATTTCGAGACACGTTATAAAGAGCATTTAGCCGCGTACAGGAATTGCAATCCCGATAAATCCCATTTTGCCAAACATCTTTTGGACACTGGACACAACCTAGCCAACGACCACTCCTTTAAAGTCTTACATACGTGTAATAAAGGGCTGCGGCTGTGTGTGCTGGAACAGTTAGAGATATTAAAAAGTAATAATAATACCGTTGCATTGCTGAATGAACAAACAAATGTTACTAACTCACCTCTCTTAAATATCTTCAAGCCTGCTCTCTAATAATGTGGGCGTTGCGCGGCGGTTTGTTTTTAATTTTACAAACGGCTGCGTAAGTCCAGCGGTGATTGGTCGCATGTTTTATCGCATGACGCAGTCGCTCGCTCCTTAGGTAGAGAGCGGTTGCATCATCGGTTTGTATAAAAGGCACTTGTTTTGGCTCGCCGCTCACTTAGCGGTTAGCCACCGTAGAGTCTATATCACTTGAGGATGCCTCGTGTAGAGGCGAAACACGTGTCGTATTATCGTCAGTGGTGTGTCTTGCCTAGTGTAGTGGTGTTGGAAGTAGCGGTGCTGGGATTAGTGGTGACGGGGATAGTGCACGCAATTGAGGGAGGGCGGGAGGTGCTTCTTCATACTAGGTAAGACACATCATTTTATTTTATAACGCGGATATTTGCGAAGTAAATTTTTGTAAAAGCTTTCATCTCGTTAGTCAGAAGACTCGACTGGTACAAAGCTGCCATCGATATCTCCAACAGTCCAGCCTCCTGCTCCATTAGACGAAAATTTGCGATCAATAACTCCAGAAAATTCTGCTGGAGTTTATTTATGTCATTTTATATCTAATTAACATTGCTGTGATTGTAATTAATCAACAAATATATGTATAAATTAAATTAATGAATATTTCTTTATAATAATATTAATGTTTCTCTGCCCGGGACCCTGACCTCCAACCGACTATACTGCTGCCGGAGACAAAACCGTCTCTCTTTATTTTAATAATAATTATAAGAAATTGCCATGTGCATTAAGGCCGCCTTTTGTAATATCTTCTCTTTACCACTTTGTATTATTTTGTACAATAAAGAAAAAATTCCTGGGACAATCACGCACCTCACTAACTCACCTCATCTGGATATCGCATCACAGGGTAACCGGGTTGTGGAGGTCAGATAGGCAGTTGCTCCTTGTAAAATACTGGTACTCAGCTGCATCCGGTTAGACTGGAAGCCGACCCCAACATTGTTGGGAAAAGAGCAGATGAATCACACACCATATAGCTGCCAGCTAGCTGATAAACATACACGTATAGATACTATATAGACTTAAATAGATAATTTTACACCCAGACACAGCGCAAGCTCAATCTTGATTGGGACTCGAACCCACGACCTCTGGCACCTAAGCTAGGGTCATTACTAACAGCACGCCAGCCAAACATAACACTTTCATCTTTGAACAGACCGTATGTCATTACAGAGGTGATATTACTAGTTCAAGTGTTACCGGTAATTTGGTGTCAACTGTACTTTCTATCCGAAATAAAAAAAAAGAGACATACCTAAGGTAAGAGCTAATAGATGTTTGGATGAAATAGGAATCTGAAACTTTGTATTGCATTTGGTCAAATCATCTTTAATTTCATGTGTATGATGTCAAAAAAATTTTTTGTCATTTTAAAGTAGTCCCAATATTTGTCTTCATAACTACCTAGATCTTTATAAAGTATCACAAATTCTCCTTTCTTTTGTCGCTCTCTCCAAAGTGGATGCACACTCCATTTACTTGTAGTTGAAGATTTATCAGATTCTTCAGCGTCCAGAGCGATCGCAATAGCCACTAATTCCAAATTGTCAAAATTCAACATGATTGTAGTCTAGTTACAACACTTTTTTTGCTCGAACGTGTATGCTGCACCACGGCGCAACGGTAATTGCTCGGTCGAGGCCCGTCTTTGTAATTACAGGTACGGGATCGGCTCGGTGACTGTGCTACGGCTTAATAATATAATAAGGCCGATACTCGGCTTGGACCCGACACGATCTAGCATGAGTCATCCTTTATCGTAAGCCTGGCCTCTCGTATTTTTTATTTCAATGTTAATATAACATTTAAAAAAATTAAAATTTTAGCGGCCAATCCGTCCCAGTAAGTAGGCCAGTATATTTCGTCAACTAACAGCATGTGTCGAAAAATCGCATTAATGCATATTGTCATTGAGGATACAAAGTTTCTAATTAAATTCAATTACCTTTGTGCGCGCGCGGGGCCCCTAGCCTATGCGCGGGCTCTAGGCAGTTGCCTAATCTGCCTAATGGTTAATCCGACCCTGCATACGGCCAGCAGTGAGAAACCACCATTAAAGTGAAATCAATACTCTTAGTAGTCTGTGAGTGAAACAATCGAAATGTTAATACTTATATTCTAAGACAGGGCAACACTGTCTTTAACTGTCAGAACTCAGCAGTCATTCGAATTTTGGCGGGAACTTGATCGGCGGCGGCTTGCTGCTCCTGTATTATTGTTTAAATAATGGTTTGAAGTGGACTTTGATATATAAAAGTGATGCGATTTTGTGTATTAAGTATCTGCGCATGTAAACTATTAGTGGAAACTGTGAAACAAGTGCTCTAATGGTGATGGATTCTCAAGATAAGCTGTTTGTTTGCATAGGCGCCTTTAGGTACCATCGCCAACTGTTAGCTGCCTGCTGGCTCAAGTTGCCGTCAAAATCTCCCAAGGGATTATGAAGGATAATTACACATGAAGACAAGGCTGTATGGCATAGTTCCTTTGCCTACTCTCTCGAGCGAATAATAAAAACAACAACAATCAGCAGTCATTCGTCTCGTCTGTCAAATTGACAAAAAATGGCAACGGCGGCAGCGGCAATGGCTAGTTGATTTTGCTTTTCACTGTACGTTGGAAATAAAGGGGTTATAGGATTATTAATAATTAAATTAAATTATGTCAATATCAACAACTTATAAATTGAACAATATCTAAACTTTTATAAACGAAAGTAATAGCAAATATAACCATGGATCTCCATCGACCAGTTGACTCCAATAAGGTAATGAATTATTTTGAATCGTTATAAAATATGTCTTGACTGTACGATAACTATTATTGAATAATAAACATACATCGTTATTTGGATAGTCCTTGCTGTGACGTACTTGAAACTATTGTATCAATAAATTTTTATGCCTTAACAAGTAATAAAGACCTTTATATTTACATTATTTTATAATAGGACTATTGTTTAATTCACACATATATTAACACATAACATGTGTAAATAGCTATTTATTTTTACAAACTTATGGTATCTAACAAAAGGTGATAATTTTAAAACATTCTTGAAAAGAAGAACAGTCAAGAAGTTTTTTTTTGTTTGGATTGGTGATTTGGTCCTTGAACTAATAATCATCTTACATTGTTTAGTAAGTTTATTTTACTATACATTAGCTTTAATGATTTGGAAAGTGATTTGAGTATATTTGAAAGTAATAATTTAAAGTTTTTACAACCGACTTCAGTATAAATTATTAAGAATAACTCAAAACCTATTGGTCAGACCTTAATCAAATTTATATGGGATCACATGTGACTGCTGGCCGTATGAGGAAGCTCAAGGTCGCTCAGTGAGCTATGGAGAGGGCTATGCTCGGGGTTTCTCTGCGTGATAAACTTAGAAATGAGGATATCCACAGTAGAACCAGAGTAACCGACATAGCCCAATGGATTAGTAAGCTGAAGTGGTAGTGGGCCGGCCATATATTTCGAAGAACCGACAACCGATGGGGAAGAAAGGTTCTCGAGTGGCAGCCTCATACCGGTAGGTGAAGTGTAGGATGACCCCCCACTAGATGGAGTGACGACCTGGTGAGACATGCAGGAAGTCGATGGATGTAGGTGGCTCAGGACCGTGATTTGTGGCATTCCTTAGGGGAGGCCTATGTTCAGCAGTGGACTTGTGAAGGGCCAGCTTTCAAATAAAAAAGAATCATTGAAATGGGTTCACCCAGTAAAAAGTTATGAGGCCAGCAACGCAAAGTCAGGAATTTGCATTTAGAGAAACCCAAAATTAGGGGCTTTTTAGGTATTAGCACCTAACCAACTTTAAAGAAAGGACTAAGACGGAATGCCTCACAGTCTCTAATTACCAAACATCTGCACTGCTGTTTGGCAACAAAATCAGATTTATGGGTGGTACCTACACAGACACTGTCAACGTCTGTCTAAGCAGAAAAGGTATGAATGGACTACAAATTTACCAGTTAGTAAATTTGTAGGCTATTCAATATCATTAATTAAATAAATAACTTCAAATAGGAGAACTTCCCTTTTTTATTTTCTACCGACTTCAAAAAAGAGACAGTACTTGGTTCGACTGCCAGCAATGCAAAGTCAGGAATTTGCATTTAGAAAAACCCAAAATTAGATGGTATTTAGGTGCTAATTAAATGCCAAGTTTAAAAATTAGGTGCTCTAAAATTTTTACCGCAACAAACAAACAAACAGTGTCTGTGTAGGTACCACCCATAAATCTGATTTTGTTGCCAAACAGCAGTGCAGATGTTTGGTAATTAGAGACTGTGAGGCATTCCGTCTTAGTCCTTTCTTTGAAGTTGGTTATAGGTGCCCATGCGCTGCCTCTGCAACTTACCATCTGTTGGACTGTAAGTTTGTTTGTCACTTTCCACCCATTAGGGCTTATAAAAGTTCAGTGTGGAACTTAGGCTTCTCCTATAGATTGCCTCATAGGGAGGATTTCACCATAGTTGCGACGCTTGGCAACCACAGTTTTTTAATATTTTGAGTTGTCGTCAGAAAGATGCTGCTGCCCATTTTCTGTTTTAGTTCCCCTCTGTCTCTTTTTACAACAAAATGGGACAATATGGGGAAGTGGATATTCTTACATTACCACTACATGGTGTTTGCCACTTTAATAAATGAAATTAAATCTTGAAGTACTCATGTTTTTTTGCCATAGTTGCCAAGCTTGACAGGCAGGTTGGCAACTGCAGTTTCTTAATATTTTTAGTTATTATCTGGAAGCTGCTGCTGCCCATCTTCTGGTTTAGTTTCCTTCAGTCTCCTTTTAAGACACCTACAGGATGATGATATGGGGTAGTGAATATTCCTACACTACCGCTAGACGGTGTTTGTTACTTTAATAATAATTGATATTAAGTTAATTTTTAATCATGTAACATCATTAATTGTGAAGTACTCATGCTTGATGATATTTAAGATTGGCAGTTAAACAGTCTGGATCTGGGCTACTCTCAAAATTACATTACAGTCACTACATTTGGCAAGCATATTGGTAATTGTAGTAAATGAAATTGTGAAAATTTTTGAGTGCATTTTTATGGAATAAGTGTGACAAACGAGCACACAGTCCACTTGATGGTAAGTGGATGCTGCATCTACATTTATCCTCAATTAAGAATCAAAATGCAGATGCGTTGTCATCCCTAAAGACTGAGATGGAATGCCTCATTTCCAGTAAAAAGTGTCTCCGATTCTCTACACTCACCATACGAAACACAGCGGTGTTCAACTGCTATTTTACACTTGTGTTCTTTGAAAGCGTGGTCCTCCAACCAATTCGTGCTACAAACATAACATAGCTGCAGCGTGGCTCTACCACATGTAAAATTAATTAAGTGTTTGGTAATTATTTAAGGCACTTAGCAGTAATTATTTCTCATATTTATGTATTTTTTAATCAATTTTTGCAGACATATGAAGAGATGACAGCAGATGAAAAACTAAGGTGAGTTATTGTGATTCATCATTATTACAGCCACTCACTGAGCAAATGTCAAACAAGTACGCTGCTGTACATAGACCTTCCCATAAATTGCCATAGTTACCACTCTTGGCAGGCAAATTGGAAAACAGGCGGTTTTTTATTTTCTAGTTGTTACTACGAAGCGACGACACTGCTGCCAATCTCTTGGTTTGTTTCTGAGTGTCGCCTCTTACGACACCCGCTGCACGATATGTGGTAGTGGATATCCTTGCATCAACACTAAATGGTGAATTTAAATATATGATCAATTAGATTTCCATATTTCCACAGATACGATCATCAGAAGATGCACGAGATGCATCGCGGCCACGAGTCGATGCACACTACCATGGTGATGATTCTCATAGTGACGCTGATCGTGGCGCAGGTCATCGTCGTGGAATGGAAGAAGAGGCATTACAGATCTTATGCGGTAAGATGGGATACTATTTTAAGAATAAAATTATAGGACAGATAGTAAGAATAAAATAAAATGAAACGATACTAAATATATTACTTCGTTGATGTAACAGGAAAATTTCGTTATTAAATATCATTTTTTTAAAACACACTCGTGCACTCTAATACTGTCATGTGCACATGGCTTGTCTTGTGACCTTCGGTAATCCAGCCCCTGGCTAAGTCACACCCCCTTGTAATCCGACATGACTTGAATGAATCCAACACGGAGTGGGAGGGGGGGGGGGGTCCTTCGCGTGGACCAACAAGTTGCAATTAATTGGCGTAGCCTAGTGGGCATTCATCATTTACTGTTCAGTATTCATTGTGCATTATATGATTTTTTTATTTTTTATTATTTTATATTTGGTATGTAATTTGTCGGATTAGAAGGTATTATTTTTCAAAAAGTTCTGCCCTACCAGGGGGCTGTGGCAGTATTCTATAGCCCTACAAATTCGATAATCTGACACCGCCTTGCAAAGCGTTTATCGGATTACCGCAGGTCAACTGTATTGTTTTTTTCTAACTTTTTTTGTTGTATTAATTTCTTTGTATATTGTGTTGTGTGGGATGTACAGTTCCTTCATTCATAATAATCCCGATAGTAATCCAAATATATTAACCCACTTTCAGTTCTTCACAATGATTGCGATGTGGTCGATACCGGTGCTGATGAGTCTAAAGAACCAATGGTGGCGATTCATAATTATATGGACAATCTTCACACTACTAACAGCCGTAGTTATAAGGAAGTCTACTACCAAACCTATGTCGGTAACTACACCAAGGTAAGTTTTATCTTTACGTTTCGGACATTTCAGTATATATATCTCCTTTAGTAGTAAGAACTAGCTGTTAACTAGTAAGAACTAACTAGCGCGACTTCGTCTGTGTGGGAATTTTTTATGGTTGGATTTCGTAGGTTTTGATTTCTTGGCGTGGAACTCTAATTGATTTTCTAAAATAAAAGTAGCCTAAGTTACTTCTCGTACTTAATATCAGCTATCTGCCAGTGAAAGTCCCTTCAAAATCTGTTCAGCCATTTCGAAGATTAGTCTGAACAACAGATATAGACAGACAATTAAAATTGTCTTTCTGTTATAAGTATCATATATAAGCGAAAATACATCTAAGCCTAAATCCCGCTATCAAACTTTTCGAAGTAAAAGCAGCATATATAGCACCGAACTACCACTCGGAGGGTTAGCCGCTCCCTGGACTGAACACCTTGCCCTGCGGGAGATCTCTCCTTTTTCTTCTACGGCTACAGTGGTGACCCCGACGCGCCACAATACTTTCATATGCATTTATTAAAAAAGTGTTATTATGCCATTACAAACAGACACTTCAATTTTATTTATTTGTATAGATGTATAGATTTTACTTAATCGACACACCAGGCAAGCGGATCGGCAATTGTATAACATTGTGCATGTGCATTTTTTTATATAAATTTTTATTATATAAAAAATGTACATGCACAGTTGTGGACTTGATGGTCCACTATGACTGAATGAAATAAATTGTATATGTCACAGTCAAAACTCATAACCGGTTAGAATTGGTTCTGACCAACGTTTTTAGTCAAAAGTAATTTTGCCTCATTATCAGTGACAATAGGTCGGCTGGGGTGGCCATTGGGCCACCCTAAAGACGCGTACATTATAATGATATATAATATAATATTGAAGACATTTAACTTTTTAATTTCAGAAATTCAAAAAATATAAGTCAAAAGTAGTTTTGATTAATATTCTTGGTCAAAATCACTATTATCCAATATTTTTTTAGTTAAAATGGTTTTGACCAATGTCCTTAGTCAAAGCTACTTTTGACTGCAAAAGTCTATTAAAATTGGTATTGACCAACGTCAAGTAGTCACACAGTCAAAACTTTTTTTGTCTGGTTTTTTTACAGTCAACAGTGGTTTTGACCGGTTATGAGTTTTGACTGTAACATGTACACTATTAGTAATAAAGTAAAAAGATCTTGCTTGGTTTCTTGGTGGTTTTTCCCAGGAGAGAATTATAATCTGACACAGTGGTAAATCAACATTTTGATTTTAATAACTATTATGGAGTAATCTGAAACGTTATATTTGTACACATATTATAGAAATTACAACTAAATAATCACCTGACGTAAACTTAAGAAGGCTTCTGTGTCACATGTGTCCAGTTTTGCACTTACATATTTGATTTGTAAGTGTTAAACTTAATATATTTTTCAATTATCTATATTTTAGGAGAAAAATACTTTTGTCTAATGAAAAACATATATCAGTTCATTATTTTCCATATTTAACATAATTTTTTTGATTGCTTTAATAATATTGTTATTGAATAATAATGTTCTTTTAATCTTTTAACTATCACCAACATTCCTCCGGTCCTCAGATTGGTGTACAAATGGTTTTACCTCATATATAAAGTGAGTTGTTTCCTGGGCGTGTTCGGATACGTAGCGATGATGCTCACTTTCCTCGGCTTGAACGTAATGTTTGGCCACAAGCCACAACAGTGGATGGACGTGGCGCTTATGTTTTTGTTCTACGGGTTGTACTTTGGCGTGCTGGGCCGAGATGTTGCAGAGTATTGCACCGACAAGATGGCCGCCTCTATTGGGGTGAGTTGGTCGAGTTGTTTAAGCTATAAGGTCCCATGTGGTAGATTTTATAAGTGGTAGCTACTTTATGGTTGTAGCATAAATGAACCGAGGTTGGACCACGCTCTCACAGATTGCCAGCATAAAATAGCAGCTTAATGCTGCTGTGTTTTGTGTGGTGAGTGTAGAGAGAACTGGAGATACTTTTTATTGAAAATGGGGCATTCCAACTTAGTCCTCGGGGTTGACAGTACATCTGAATTTTGATTCTTAATTGAGGATAGATGTTTGAGCCCGCAGCATCCATTTATCTTATGTGGACTGTGTGCTCGTTTATCACCCCTATTCTATAAAAAAAATAGTCTTAGCGCAGAGGTCCTGTTAATTTCGCGTACAGGCCGTGTTCAAAATATAAGATACAATAGTTCACATAATGTTTTCGCTTTAACTCTAAAGATGGTGCTCCCCATGTGTTTTCTTCGATCTTGATTGAACTATTCAGGTAATTTGAATGCCATTACGTTTTTATGAATTTTTGCTATTTCAAATACTCATTTACAGAAGGGCATAGACAATATCTATGGCGAAACCGTTTCATTAATTAAAATTTATTGTGCACACAAACGTTTTCCCAAAACCCATTGAAGTATTTCAGTAAAATATTTCTTTCATTATTAAAGAAATAATAATAACCTATTTTTCTCATGTCACAAGATATTTCACCTCATGGATTGTGACGACAAACAAACAACCAGTACATCTGATAATATCCATCTTAGACCACAGGGGTGACAACGTACCTGCATTTTGATTCTTAACATAAATGTGGATGTCCATGGGTCACAGCATCCACTTACCATCAGGTGGACAGTGTGCTCGCTTGTCACCCTAATTCTATAAAAAAATAGGTAAGGGGGTGGTACAAACCCAAACGGACTGCTATAAAGAAAAGGAATCCTTCCACCTAGTGAAGGTGCTGCAATGTTCTATTCGAGAATGTTCCCATAGCCGAGCTGTAGCCTGTTTGCATATTGATTGGGAAGAGAAATCAATAATTGTCTTGGTACTTTCAGTATTACACAAAAGAGGGAATGCCAACCCGACAGTTGGAGAACAACGTTTGTGCTGTGTGCGGCAACAAGCTGTTGGTAGACGTCAATGAAGAGGGAGTGCTCGGTGAGTTGCTAGCGGTATTGGTGTTGGTAGTGAGTTAAAACTAAACCCACAATGCAGCCATATGAATAGAGCGATTGAACCAATAACACAGTTCGTTCGTTAGTCAAGCTAAGTCCAAATACGTCATTGATATTAAGTGCCGTTTAAGACGTATTGTTTTCACATTCCCACTGTGTCCAAATACGTCATTCCAAATACGTCATCAACAAACGAGCACACAGTCCACCTGATGGTAAGTGGTTGCTGTGGCCCATAGACATCTGCATTTATCCTTAATAAAGAATCAAAATGCAGATGCGTCGTTACCCGTGAGGATTAAGATGGAATGCCTCTTTTCCAGTAAAATGGGTCTCCGGTTCTCTACACTCACCATACGAAACACAGCAGTGTCAAGCTGCCATTTTACGCTGGTATTCTGTGAGAGCGTGGTCCTTCCCCGATCGAGCCGACCCGTTCGTGCTACAACTATACTACTAATATAGCTGCGGCATAGCTCTACCACGTTTAAGTACCCTTTGAGACGTATTGATGTCGCTTTCTCACTGTATTATACGTAGTAGAGTAGAGCCAACTACTCGACCCAGGAAGAACCACGCTTGCAGATAACACCAGCGTGGAATTGGAACAATACTGAAGTGTTTTGTATTGTAAGAAACAAGAACAGGAAACTTTCTTTACTGGTAATGAGGCATTCTATCTTAATAATTTCTTCAATAATTAAAAAGGTATAAATAAATATAGAATTGAAATTTAAATAAATAAAAGAAGTTACCGCCGCTCTAGAATAAATTGCACAAGGACAAACATCTAGACCCGGAACAATTATTTGTAGGCCATACAAATACTTATTCTGTGCGGGATTCGAACCGGCGGCTCACAACGCTGCAACTCATTGCTAAGATACAGTGCCACGTAATTCATTGTGGGCCAGGCCAGGCCTTTAAGTTTCATTCTGCTATCTTTTTATCTTCTAAAACCCTAACATATATTCGAATTCTACTCAATTTAAGATGTCATTTAGTCTCGTGGTGTCACAGTCACTTTGACTTAAAGTGATAGAGACAGCACGAGACTTAACGACATCTTAAAATTGGGCATATCTGTTATTATAATTTTTATGAATGCAGAAAACACGTACAAGTTAACGTGCGGGCACGTGTTCCACGAGTTTTGTATCCGCGGCTGGTGCATTGTGGGCAAGAAGCAGACCTGTCCATACTGCAAGGAGAAGGTGGATCTTAAGCGCATGTTCACCAACCCGTATCCTTTTCTTCTGTGCTCGTCTAGTCAAAGAAGGTCTGAAATGAAAATTTTGGCACCTAACTCGGTTAATTTTGACAGGAGGCAAAAAAGGCTCTACACAATTTTATTAGAAGAATTTACCATTTTCGAGTAATTGCGAAAAAACACTTGACAATTTTTTTCAACCCTTGCCGGAGGTCGCAGACACGAAAACCTTTACACATTGTTTTTGTATCATTAAAACGACATTATATAAAACCTTTACACATTGTTTTTGTATCATTAAAACTACATTATATTCAAAATACAAAGTTGAGTGCCAAAAGTTTCATTTCATCCTTTATTTGACCGGACTATTTTAGCATAAACGTTTATTTTATTTACCATATCATCAAATCACCGCTTCATCGAAAATGATCTAATTGCTTATTGCTTATCAACCATGTGATCGATGGTGAGGAAACCAGCTTGCTAAGAAGTAAAAAGTATTTTAAAAACATGTGACGTCCGTATGCCATGCAGTAACGGCATAAAAGAAATTGTTACCCCATATTATAATCTTGTGCATCTTCCGCATAGTAACTCCAACTTTAAAAAAAAACTATGGTTGCCATGTGGGACACATGACACTCTATGTGGTAATTTAAGGGGAGAACTTTCGGCAGTATAATTTGATGGGCTGTTTAATATTGTGACGTCTGCCAACATGCATTGCGCCAGTGTCCAGTTGTAACACATACACTCCCATATCCCTACTAAAATAGGAAAATTATTATTTTGTTAATGTCTAATACAATTTTCAAAGTTTTTTTTTTAACTTATGAGCCAGTGCTTGACCACAATCCCACCTGGTGGTAAGTGGTGATGCAGACCTAGATGGTAAATCGCACTGTCTTAGCGTACCAAAAGCCTATTCACTATTGCTTTGAATTTTTATTGTATTTGGACGGAAAGATAAATTAACGTAATTTTAGAGTATTATAGTGATTTGATTTAATATCTACCTTGACGAGCAACAGTTGGGACCGTCCACACATCCTCTATGGGCAGCTGCTAGACTGGATCAGGTGGCTCGTGGCGTGGCAGCCCCTCATCTTGTTTCTGGCACAAGGAATCAACTGGCTGTTTGGACTGGAGTGAGGCCTGACACAAGGCTTACATTAAATATGTAGCAGAATATTGACTTCGGAGTGTTCATTGTGGGTTTCGTGCAGTGAGAAATGGTTAACGGTGGTTGGACTGTTGTCTTTAGGACTGTAAATTTATATTCGCTAACTTATATTGTTTAATACAGTGAAGAGTTGAGACTGATGCAGTACTCAGATAATCTATGTGAAGGGATTTTAATATTTATTGTAAAATGCATTAGACCAAAATTCCTAACGGATAAAGGTAAGAGAAGATTGTCAACAGTCATAATACAACTAATTTAAAGAATGATTAACACTTGTGAGACTTAAATTGGAATATCACATTGTGGTACTGATTTTAGGAACAGATGTCTTGCTCTCCGTTGCCAGTCTGAGTATTTTAAAATTGGTAAATAAAATGGTTGTACCGCCATGGCACAGTCTACTAATAACAGTTGGTCATTGAAGGCGTGTAGATCGTGTTGCAATCGTGCGGTGCGGTGCGGCCCGAGACGCGTGCTGAGGAACTGTCCGCTAGGGTTGTCCTGTCACACAAATAAATTAAAATGGTTCACATTACACGTGCGGTAAAAAAAACTGGGTCATCCTCATTTAAAGATAAGGAATTAGTTTCATCAGTTTTCACATACACATTAATTTCTTTAAACGTGAAATAAAATAAAATCTGTTTTAATTCTTTTATTACTTCCCGTTCTGACAGCCCTAGCAATTTATTGTTTATGTCGGCTTTTCGGACAACATCAAACGCGATGACTGACTATATGTTCTTTTTGGGCTGTGGCCATGGGTTCTTCTAGGCCACCGCCATACATTGAATATTGAATAAATAAATGTGGGTTTTCATAGTCAACTTTATGTATTCAACTATATACAGTATCTATTTAATATTTAAATATATTAATTAAGTAAAATCTTGTATATAATAACTATTGTTATTTTATTATCTGTTAATTTTTTTTTTTGAATTTTTAAAACCCAGCCAAATTATGGATTTTAAGTAAATTTATTTTCTTGCATTTTTATATATGCCCATTGCATTTAAGAAATTGTGTTCAACCCTAGATTTTTAAAGAATTCTAGTAATACTGTTATGGATATTTTATCTCACGAAGGCTAGCGAGTCTTACCCTGCTGCTTAGTTCAGTTACTAACTTAAAAAAGGACAAGTTAAATTATTTTCTTATGTCACTGCGAACAACTTATCTTCATTTTATTTCTGTTCCGATGGTTATCGCTTATAATTTGATTGTCGAGCTGACTCACATTAAAACAAAGTGCATGTGCAGCTACACTACATGTAAGACCAACACGCTATTGTGAGACAAAAATACTATAATATTAATAAATCTCTCCTAACCACTCCAAGCAAGCTTTTAAACGCTTGTGTTAGAAGTGGTTTACTACAGTAGTCCAATTCCAGAGTCGAATCCATGACTTTCCGACTTAGGTTACTGTAGCCATAAAATTTAGCCTGTTGCATGCATATTGTTGATAAGTAAAACCACGAGATTGTACACTACGAAGTGTTATGCTTTGTACGGACTAAGCGTTCCAATGGACGCGTAATCTAGGTATGTTGAATGCGCGTACAGATGGGTAGTGGATACGCGTACAGGGGCACCTTTATGCATTGCGGCGTTAGTCTAAATTGAGCGTTTACATCCGCTTTGACGCGCAAGCAAAAGCAGACTGGCGACGACTCGCCGTGGGTCGACACGCTACCGACTAGCGTTCCTGTGTACGCGTAACCGACTACGCGCTCAAGTCGCAGCATGTAAGTCTAGCGCTGAACGAAACGTGGAAGGAACGCGCACTTGCGCAATGCGACTGGAGAGCCAATCAGCGCGTACGAACGATATGCACGAGCCAATCAGCGCGACTTACGCGCAATAACGGTCACCGCTAGACTTTCGTGTCGCTTCTTATACATTGGAACGCTTAGTCCGTACAAGGCTTTATGTTACACTATTTTTCGTATTATACATAATATTCTAGAAAGCGATAGCACTCCATAGTGAGAATGTTTATAGCAAATATCTAGTCTTATTCGGAATTCGTTTAACTTATTTATAAATCCAATGTTCTGAAAAAAAAATTGTACTAAATTCATATTATATTTCTTTATTTTTTTTTTATATATGTTACAGTTAAAACTTCTTTTTATGACTACTTTAGACTGATGAAGACGGTAAAAAGTAGTTTTGACTAAAGAATGTTCCAGTATAGCCTGAAAAATTTCTGGTTAATATCAATTTTGTCTAAAAATATAATTTAAGAGCAGTTTTGTTTAAGACTGGTAGTTAAAATCACTCTAAACTGGTAGAATGAAATGGTTCGTTTTGAAAATGAAATTTCAAAACTAACCATTTGTTTACACCATTGTACAATATTGTACAAAATATTAAAAGCTGTAATGTGTAAATAATGTTTTTATAATATGTCTTCTAGTTGTAAGTTATGTGGTGTCCACTGATTTGTAACACCTTTTAAAACTTAGTGCCTACGGTATACTTTTTTTATAAAGGGTGCAAACAAGTATGCGGCTAACCTGATTGTAAGTGACTATCGCTGCCCATGAACAACTTTAACACCAGGGGAATTGCAGATGCGTTGCCAGCCTTTTAAAAAATAGTAGGCTCTTTTCTTGAAGGTCCCTAAGTCGTATCGGTCCGGTCAATCCCACAAGGAAGTTGTGCGAGGAAGAAAACTATGTACTAGTACTAAGTACCTTTGTTTATCCTATATATTATGATCAATCTATGAAATGAAATTTTCTTACTTTTTTCGAGGGCCATACCAGTACGTGTATGGTGCGGAATTCGAACCCAAGTTCTGCGGCGTTGAAACCAAACGCGTAAGCATACAAGAGTCGTTTCGTTAGTGAAAGTTACTTTTAACACTTTATGGGCTTCAAAGTAATGTTGGGGATATGTAATGGCTAAACGTAAAAGTGTGGTTAGAAATGTTAAATTTGTTCAAAAATACGAAAGCACGTTTCAGGGCCACCTCAAACCCGTGGACATTTTATTTTTATACGATAAAGGTGACAAACGAGCACACAGTCCACCTGCTGGTAAGTAGTTGCTGTGGCCCATAGACATCTACATAAATCCTCAACTATGAATCAAAATGCAGATGCGTTGACGGCACCAGTGAGGACTAAGATGTAATGCCTCGTTTCCAGTAAAAGGGGTCTCCGATTCTCTACACTCACGATACGAAAATCAACAGCGTTAAGCTGCAATTTTACGCTGGCTTACATTCACAAATTTATGAAATAAATAGCATACACCTTTTTTATATGTAGTCGACCTATGCTGCAGCTATATTAGAATGAATAGGTCGGCTCGACCGGGGAAGGACCACACTCTCACAGAGTACCAGCCTAAAATAACATGCTGTGTTTCGTATGGTAAGTGTAGAGAACTGGAAACCCCTTTTCCTGGAAACGAAGCATTCCAACTTTGTCTTTACGGGTGGTAACGGATATGGGTTTTGATTCTTAATCGAGGATAAATGATTTGAGAATTTGAGAGGATAAGTGTTTATTTTATGAAAGATACACCTTTATAGAAAGAAACACTCAAAATCTATATGCTCTGTACTTCGTTTTAGGTAGATAGTAAAATTATATACTATTTAAATTAAATTATCATCTTGCCCTTCATGGATATGATGTAAGACTTACTACGGCTTGCAGTGTGCGTACAATTACCCTAAGGAGTCTTCCAAAATTACTAAATCGTCTGTAGTTGGGTAGACTCGGTGGCTCTCTTCTTTGTAGCGTATTCACGCCTTTTGGTGATTTCTACTCACCCGTTTCTAAACTTTTTCTTTTTTTTTATAGGATAAGGGTGACAAACGAGCACACAGTCCACCTGATGGTAAGTGGTTGCTGCGGCCCATAGACATCTACATCTATCCTTTGTTACAAATCAAAATGTAGATGCGTTGTCACCCGTGAGGACTAAGATGGAATGCCTCATTTCCAGTAAAACGGGCCTCCGGCCACTTGCACTCACCAAGCGAAACGCAGAGGTAAACCTCTACTTCACGCTGGTTTTCTGTGAGGTCGTGGTACTACCCCGGTTCGAGCCGGCCCATTCGTGTGACAGCAAAAGCTGCCGCGTGGCTCTACCACTGTTAAAAACTTTCTTTTATGTCCACTTGCGTGGGCCATAAATTAGGACTTAGCCTGAGCAAATCAGGTCCTTTACTTAGACTGACGTTTAAATTATCAAAACTACCTAGTTTTGTAAATTGAACCTTATTGCATTATATAATTTAAAAGCATTAGCGATTGTGTTTTTCTATTTTTCCAGTAATAGGTAAAATATACTAGTATATTATATTAAATATGGGCCAAATCGAGAGTAACCTTAACCTACGAGCATATATGCATAGGTAAATGGATGTAAAGGAGGCGAGAGAGGTGTGTCAGGATCGTGCCAAATGGAAGTCCGTAGCGTCTGCCTACCCTTCTCAGTGACAGGCGTGAGCGTTTATGTAATTTATTCTCTAAGACGGATTACATGAACAGAATCATATTACTATACGTAAAAGTACCCTCACGATGGTCACGGGTTTCTTTACTTATATAAGTTGATAGATATAAGGTTCATTTTACGAAAGCAATGTAAGTTAGTTTCTATCATAACTCTCAAGCTTTTATACCAACTCTATCTCCCAACTAAAAAATATAAAATCGTTATATACAAACGTAAGTATTCATTTTTGTCATTAGTTTCTAGAAACCTGTACACACGAGACTTAATTACCTAAATAACTTATTTAAATATAAATTTAATATTTGTAGTTTCTATACAAAATGAGGTACAGACAATTCGATATTTGAATTTTTTTTTCGGTCCTTTGAAAAATAGTCGATAAATTGAATAAAGTCAATATTAATTGGTCACCTCGGTAATTTGAAGTTGGAGGATAGTATGTTGCCCGCCAACATTCAATAAATAATTTGAAGTGTGGGCTTACCTACTCTCGATAATTGGAAGGGTTTATCGTGCACAGCCCTGTCGATTATTTACATACATGTACAGATAGATACATATACATAGTATTATACATAGATAAATACATATATAGTACAAGATAGAATACTTTAATACGTGGTAGAGCCATGCTGCAGCTATATTAGTAGTATAGTTGTAGCACGAATGGGTCGGCTCGATCGGGGAAGGACCACGCTCACACAATACCAGCGTAAAATAGCAGCTTAACACTGCTGTATTTCGTATGGTGAGTGTAGAGAACCGGAGACCCTTTTTACTGGAAAAGAGGCATTCCATCTCAGTCCTCACGGGTGACAACGCATCTGCATTTTGATTCTCAAACGAGGATAGATGTAGATGTCTATGAGCCACAGCAACCACTTACCACCATCAGGTGGACTGTGTGCTCGTTTGTCACCCTATCCTATAAAAAAATATCTGTTAATTGTTTAGATAAATGAGATTTCTTTTCAAAATGTACATTAGTGAATAATTGTACAAATAATGTTTAAAATAATAAATCACGAATTTTGATCAAACTCTTGTTTTCTTGATTTCCTCCCTCCCTCTTGGTTATCTGAACTTCTGTCATTTTGAACTCTTGGTAATTTGAAAATTTTCTCTGGTTCCTTGAGTTTCAAATTATTGAGAATCGACTGTATTTGATTTGACACACGTTTGATAATTGTTATCTTTTTAATTATACAAATCGATATAAGAGTTTATGAATCGACTCCACACACATTACTTTTATAGTATATGATATAATATATTGTTACTGCGCTATTTTCTATTTTTGTTGCCAATTGTATGTATTGTAGATATTATTATAAAATTACATTATGCCTATAGTGTTAATAGTCAATGTATTCATTAGGATTATTGATAGAAATGTTTTAGGAAGGTAATTATGTGAGCTTATAGATAAATATAATAAGACTTTCATATATAATATAATAAGAGTTCCAAACTGTAATTGTATTTAAGATAGATATTTAAAATATAAAAGATGTATGTAACTATCGAAATATATTAAATTATTAAATATATATATTATATTTATTTGGGCAGTAATATAATTTATGGTATGTTCGAAAAGAAAACCGTTTTAACAGAAAAGTAAATTACTTCGCGCTTTTGCGCCTTGTTTGTACAGCGAGCGACGAAGATATGTCCGTTAGTCTCATTAAATTACTCAGTTCTCTTGTAGTATTAATGCGTAAAACTGTGCACTTAAGTGTAATATTAGATTAGCATATGAGAAAGGTATTCGAAGAGCTCGTGTAGCTCTAATAACACGCAAAATGCATGCTTAGACATGGATTTACGGTCACTCAGCTATACGAGTATCAGTCAATCAAAAGTCGGGTAGTATTCGATAGATCATACATATGTATGTATGTATTACTCTAAGATAGAATTACACATATTTCAAAACGACGTGGTAGAGCCACGCTGCAGCTATATTGTGGTCCTAGCACGAATGGGTCGACCGGGGTGGAACCACCCTCTCACAGAATACCAGCGTAAAATAGTTTGTCACCCTTATACTAAAAAAATAAAACATTTTTAAACGACGTTCATCTCGTGACAATCAAACTAAATCTATGTTACAAGTGAATATTAGAAAGAAATACGTAATAGAGAAGTTGCATGTCTTATTTGAGTTTTCTAAAAATTATTAAGAAAATAAAAAAAATTAACAATTGATTTCTTATGTTTTTTTATAGGATAAGAGTGACAAACGAACACACAGTCCACCTGATGGTAAGTGGTTGCTGCGGCCCATAGACATCTACATCTATACTCTATTCCAAATCAAAATGCAGACGCGTTGTCACCCGTGAGGACTAAGATGCAATGCCTCATTTCCAGTAAAAAGGGTCTCCGGTTCTCTTCACTCACCATACGAAACACAGCAGCATTAAGCTGCTATTTTACGCTGGTATTCTGTGAGAGTATGGTTCTTCCCCGGTCGAGCCGACCCATTCCGTGCTATAACCATACAACTAATATAGCTGCAGCATGGCTCTATCACGTATAATTTTACATTGTCTTGTAATTTTACTATTAAAAATGGTTTTTCGAAAGTGTAAATTCAAACGACAGTGACGTCATATAGTTTAGTAACGCCACCACAGACTAACTAGTATATTCTAAACGCCACCGCATGGTGAAATGATGCAACACTCATGTTTATGTTATCAAAATTGAAAAAAAAAAATTGTCATTGCATAACACAGGTTATATATGTTTTGTTATGACACATGGTGATCTATAGAAAATACAAAAGTATACTGATATAATGACGTCACAACCAATCACAAGTAGCTTTTATATTCAAATATTTAACAATTTTTTATTAATAATTACTAAATGAAATTGTATTGTTAATAAAAATAAACTTTTCTAATTAAGTATATCCTTTTCGAGACTAAATAGAATCTTACGACGGCAAGTATTTAAAACGTTTTAGCAAAATCTTACAGTCGAATCATAAAATAATGAGAGTGATTCCTAGTTAATCTTACGCCAGTTTTCTTTCCGCACCATACTATACCTATTATGTAAATAAAAAAGATAAAATTGTTGGTAATCAAACTATGAACATTTACCTAATAAGTGAATAGAATATTTGTAAAAGATATTTTGTATATAAATAAAATTGAGTTTTTAATTATTTAACATTTTTTAATTTCGTTCTATCACCAGTAGATAATATAACCTATATTTGAAACAGAAACAGAAACTTTTATTATTCAATATAGATTATAAATAATACTTATTGCAAGTCACTCTTTTGTTTAAGTACCACTGGTTCGGAAAAAAAACCTCTGTCCCGGGAAGTTACAACAAGAAGCAAGCAGGACTTAAAAAAATAGCTTACAATCATATATGTTACACAATTAACAACACAACAAATTAGAAATAGCTTGGTAGCGATCACTTCGGGTCGGACCAAAATTAGTTACAATGATCACTTTATGGGTTTCTCTGTCAAGAAATTCTCAGTAACAGCGGAGTCAGGAAGCTGGCGGTGTTTTATCCCCGTGCCTGTACCTGATTTCTCTCCGGTCGTTTCGGATTATCGTCCCATCGGAGTGTGAGATTGAAGGAATAGAGAGTGCACCTGTGCTTACTGCGCAGATTGCTAGTCTCAGTTGAGACAGGGTGCCATGACCGAAATTCGGTCTAGAGGACATTAAGAGTATTAGTCCGCAGTTGGCCATACCCCAATTTGGGAGGATTTGTTTTATCGCCACCCTTTGCATGCCGTAATTCACCTATCTAATGGTAAGTGGTCAGTGCAGCCCATGGAGATCTGTAAATTTTATTAAAGGAGTTTGAGAACAGAAAGGTAACCGCTCTGATCCGTCCAACTACAGGCTTATCGCCATCACCTCCTTATTCTCGAAAATAATGGAGTCCATTACTAACTGTAAGATCATGCGGTACCTTGAGGAGCACCAGCTGATTAGTGACTGGCAGTACGATTTTCGTCGGGGTCGCTCAGCTGGTGATCTTCTTATTTACCTAACACATAGATGTGCGCGGACATAGCGAAGGCCTTCGATCGACCCTGGCACAAAGCGATTCTTTCGAAGCTTCCTTCCTATGGGCTTTCCGAGAAATTGTGCAATTGGATCACCAGTTTTCTGGCTGATCGGAGCATCAAGGTCGTAGTAGACGGTGCATGCTTCGATTAGAAGCCTATTAACGCTGGTGTTCCACAAGGCTACGTGGTATCACCAACGCTGTTTCTTCTGCATATCAATGATATGCAGAAGAAACAGCGTTGGTGACTGGACAAACCGGTAATATACTGTTCACGCCCAAACCCTGGTTTCAAGATTTGACGCCGGAGGGCGCTCGGCTCGGTGCCATACCGGTTTTGACGTTCGGGCGAGCGGAGTGGGTTTGGCAGAGAGCGCGAGCGCAGAACGTGAGTGCAACGGGAGTTGCTTGAATGCAGTGCTGTCGATCGCACGTCGTGAGGTCGCCCGGGATAACCTCCATTTTTCAGAGTCGGTTTTGTTAGCAAATTAATGCAACGACGAGGTTTTTGTTAAGTCTAGACAAATAGGCGCCGGTTTGATTAATTATTTAGAATTAATATTGATTGCGACCAACGTCCGGTTTTTTGACGCGTGTGGAATTTACTATTGGAGTTTTAGCTTCTAGTTTGCGTATCCTTAGTGCGTTCACGCGATGACGAAACAGTAATAATTTGATGGATTAACCTAAAACTTTGGGACTCGTGAAGAGATCGCGCTAGTTCCCGATTTGTAATTTGGTGATAAATGAATCCGGAATAGTGAATGTTGAACATTGAACTACTGTGCGTTACTTGAGTCGGTTAACACGTGTTCGATTCTCCAATGAACGTTGTATTAGTTGAGTTGAAGTGAGTTAACTGTACAATAAAGGTTGATAGACTGAAATAGTGACATGAAGAAAGAAATCAACCGTGGGTGACGCCGCTGGAGATTACCACAATTTAGAGCGGTGCCGGAGTCAGGGTTGCTGCCGACTTCAACGGTCCAGTCAGGTCAACCACAATTCACACCACTAAAAACACCACTACACATTCACCTACACACCTTCGGCCTGACCGAACCTTTGGGGCAGTCTTCGCTTCAAACCCAGGTACGTACTATTAATTTGACTAGCCTTCTCCCTATAGTGTAGTAGGATAGGATAAGTTTTCCATATGGCCATTAGGGCTCGAACCCGCGGCTGCCCGTTGAATCTTCCGCTCATGGGCCCCGGGATATTCTAACTTTGCAGGGGCAGTTGCGGGCCGTAACATATACATTGCTATGCAGTTGACAGCACTGCATATAATGCTCTATACACCGGCCGTGCCAGTGTTTCTCGAGAAAACTTCGCCGAGTACCGGAACAAACTTGTGTCTGAAGTCGAGACTTTGTTGAACAAAGTCTCGGATTGGGGGTGACTAAATCTAGTCCAGTTCAATCCCCAGAAGACACAAGTTTGCGCGTTTACCGCCAAAAGGAACCCCTTTGTCGTATCTCCTCAGTTTCAAGGCACTCCCCTTGTTGCATCAGCTAGTATCGGAATCCTCGGCGTTGACATATCGAGTGATGTGCAGTTTCGTGGTCACTTGGAAGAGAAGGCCAAATTGGCCTCTAAAAAGCTTGGCGTGCTCAGCAGAGCGGGACAGTATTTCATGCCGGCACACCGCCTGCAACTTTACAAGGCGCAGGGTCGGCCTCACATGGAATACTGGTCCTATCTCTGGGCAGGGGCTCCCCAGTGCCAGCTCCTTAAGGACCTTCAAGAAAAGAGCCTACTCCTTTTTAAAAAGGCCGCCAAAGCATCTGCAATTCCCCTGGTGTTGCAGTTGTTCATGGGCGGCGGTAGTCACTTACTATCAGGTGAGCCGCATGCTCGTTTGCCCCCTCTCCTATAAAAAAAACACCTCGGAGGCTGCCCCACAGCCTTTAAATTAATCTCTTTAAAAATCGAAACAAATGGTAAGAATGTATATAATATATATCGTAATATTCTAAACAGACGGAATTCGTAACCGTATGAATATATTTTTTGTGCAAGCAGTTTCGCAGGTCTTAAACCAGTATTACGCCCAGAAAGATCTTGTGATCGCTGCTATGACTATAGTTTACAGCTAAGCCCTATGATCTTCAATCTTAGGTATATTAGTAAAATGTACAACATGTAGTATTTCTTGATTCTTCACCGTGGATCCGTGGATGAATATAGGTTCTAGGTCTTTAAGCGTTTAAACGGCTATTACACGCCTAGGCAAGCGTCAATCAGTTCGATCAATCATGATTGATGTATGAATGATAGAATAATTTCATTTCATTTTGGCATTTTCAGCACCAGCCCATATATGGCAGCAATACTCCATGCACGACCGGACTTGCGCTTTATATAAAGTAAGCAGCTGCCCCGGCGTGAAGTATCCCCGCACCTTTGCAAGGACTCCCAGCTTCCTTACAGCTGCTTTGGCCTTGGTCTCAATGAACCGCCCGAAGTTCAGATTTGAGTATATCTCAAACCCTAACCACTAAAGGCGGTCTGTATATTCCAGTGATACATTTCGGAAGGATCCTTCCTTCCGAAATGTATCACTGGAAAATACAGACTGTGAGATTCACACGCTCTACCATAGCTTCTCTTTCGGAATGGATTTGATCCCGACTGTCCCGAGGACTTGGTTGGTATCTTTCTACAACTGTGCTATCGTCTGCATTCGCATAGATACCGGGCATAAGCAGATCATTAATATGAAGCAGGAAGAGAGATGCGGAGAGAACGGATCCCTGAGGAACACCGGCGTTAGTCGCCATAAGATCGGATGAGCAGCCATCGACGATGACCCAGAGAGACCGTTCACTCAGAAAGTCCTTTACCCATTCAATCAGACCAGGGGATAATATACCCTTGCCCCATACGTGTGTGGCATACGCTAGAAGGTCCCCAGCTGACCGATTTCGGCGAAACCCATATTGCCGGTCACTAAAGGAGGTTATTCTGTTCTAGGTATGCCATTAAGCGGGCGTTCAATATGCGCTCCATAATCTTGCAGAGTATGGAGGTAATTGAGATTGGCCGATACTTGGCCTTTGATTTGCTGATGATATAGTTCTTATGCAGAACCTAAGCACTATGCTCAATGACCTCAATAGTGTCTCCCAACGGATAGAATGGACATGGACAAAACAAAGATCATGTTTAATGTTCATGTATGCCTATGTATATCGGTAGTTGTTGGGAGCACTAAGCTCGAACTTGGTGACGAATATGTTCACCTGGGACAAATAGTCCGACTAGTTAAGTCCAACTTCGACCACTGCTCAAACATTCTCGACAGTACAAACACTTCAGCACTTCGATATACCGACAGTCAAGCGACGGATTCAATTCGACTGGACAGCGTTCGGGAAATTACGACACATCTTCTCGTCAGATATAGGTACCTTAAAACCTGAAAACGAGATTGTACAACCAGTGCGTGTTGCCAGTGATGACTTGTGGATCTGAGACGTGGTCCTTCACTGCTGACCGTATGAGGATGCTCAAGGTCGCCCAGCGAGCCATGGAGAGGGCTATACTCGGGGTTTCTTTGCGTGATAAACTTAGAAATGAGGATATTCGCAGTAGAATAAGAGTAACCGACATAGCCTAACGGATAAGCAAGCTGAAGTGTCAATGGGCCGGGCATATAGCTCGAAAAACCGACAACCGACGGGGAAAAAAGGTTCTCGAGTGGCAGCTTCGTACAGGTAGGCGAAGTGTAGGGCGACCCCCCACTAGATGGAGTGACGACCTGGTAAGACTTGCAGGAAGTTGATGGATGCAGGTGACTCAGGATCGTGCTTTGTCGCATTCCTTGGGGGAGACCTATGTTCAGCAGTGGACTTGTGAAGGGCTGTAATGATGATGATGATGACACACACACGACTGGACGCCAGCCGGGAATAGTCGGATTGACATCTAGGGATGTGCAAAAAGAGCCATTCTATCTTAGTCTTCACGGCTGACAACGCATCTGCATTTTAATTCGCAAACGAAGATAGATGTAGATGTCTATGGGCCACAGCAACCAATTACCATCAGGTGGACTGTGTGCTCGTTTGTCACCCTAATTCTATAAAAAAAGGTAAATATACTATAAAATAATATATTACATATTATATTATAAAATTAACCTTTTACGTAGTAGAGACATGTTTTATTTGCGTTTACTGTATTTAGTAGGCCTTTTCAAGATTATTATAATACATATATGCATATATGTATGTCTACTCGTACAGGGTTATTTTTCAGAGTAGCCAAATTTTATACAAGTTCAAATATATAAATAATGATATACCGTTATTGTAGTTTTTGAAAATGCGAGTAAATAAGGATTCTACTTTTTTTTTAAATAATCCTAAATTGATTGTTATTTATGGTCAACAAGTACGCATATGCCAGCTTTTGTGTGCGAATCAATTTACAACGTTTTTGCCGACCGAATGTGTGCGTGCGTAGTAAAATAGTAGGCGTTAGATATTTATTTATGAATGACAATCAGTCAAAATAACCACCCATTCTGAATTTGTATTAAAAAGTACAATGTTTCAGGTTAAACACATCTGTTTATCACATAAGAACAATATACAGTTCGCTCAACAGTGATAAATAGTAAACAATTAACAAATATATAAAAAAAATCTGTGTTGTTGTTTGAGATATTTTTTAATTAATTTTTCTTCACCGTTCGCCTATATTATTTATTTTGAAACTTCTCTGCATATTTGACCGCATATTGCAATATAGGCACACAGGGTTATTATGTATGTACATTGTAAAAAATATCATATTACATAATTACAAAGAGGCTGTATTCAACGGCCTATTGGCATAGAAGAAAAAATTACCTTCACATTCAATCAATTCCATTTTCTAATTATACGTCACAAAGCGTTCATTTTAACAACAATCAAAATTTTATTTTACTAAAATAATGTGATCAATTTTAATATCAATACAAACACAAATTATTAGTATACAAAATAAAAAAAATATTCTTTAAAATGGGAACCTTACGATACTACAGCACATTAAGAAACTTTAATAATATCTTGGCTGTTAGCAATCAAAATCTTGGACTTGTCATGACTGGAGCTGGTAAAAACACTTTGTTTTTGTATTGATAAACACGTTTTATGTAAATGGTGTTTATGCCTTAAAATTAGGAGCAGTGGTAGTTCAGAGGCTAAGCGTTCGACATGAATGAAGTTGTTGATTGCAATTTGAAACTTATTGTACCAAAAATCATCTCCGAAATTAGAGGAGGCCTGTGGCCCGCAGTGTGGTTGTTTAGGCTGCAACTTTTTATTGTATAACCTTTGTATTGTGCTAAGTGGTAAACTCCTTACACCCAAAGCTTTAGACTAGACTTTCTCTAGAAATATGCATCTCACTTGCACGCAGTGCACTCACTGCCTGCATGTGTAACAGCTCTGACAATCTTCTAAAGAAATAAGTTATTGACTATGCAAATCCTACAATAATATGTAGGATTTGCATGAGTTATAATAAAGGCAGTAGAGATACCTACCATTACCAAGGCTTTGTGCTAAGCAATAGGTCTGCCCAATGCAATAAATATAGGCAGCTTTTAATTTTATGATTAAATTGCGTTTAATTATAGAGTTAGGGTGCTTACATAAAGAAACAGGTTTCCGGTACTGACAAATCTGTGCTGGTCGGTACCGATCGGTACTAGGTTAACCTACATAAAGAAACAGGTAAACCTGGCCTTATTGATAACCATGACCTCCAGGTCGTCGGACGACGATTTTTTACTTCCGTTAGTGTTAACAGTTAGTGTCTGTAATATTAACAGGAAAAGAAGAAAAATATGCGTCATATTATCATTTATTTATAAAAGTTTGATGAACACAAGTTTTATGATTATACCAGGATGGCACGAGAAACATTTAACTACATATAAAATAAAATAGAACATCGCTTAGTTAAAAGATGGTGTAACTGGCATGTTTAACCCATTTCACCCGAAGAAAAACTGCTGAGTTTATCGCGAGCGAGAAAAACGGTGGAATGTGCATTTGGTAGATTTTTTTTTAAAAACGACACCCCCACACTAGGATTTTCTCCTGTACCGTGGAGGCAGTTTACAAACACAAATTGCACAAGGACAAACATCCAGACAGATGATTATATTCAAAGTGTTTTTTGTTATCTAAAAGCATTGAAACTAGTATTGAACTAGTTGACAAAATCGTGAAAACTATGTGTTTGTTGCATAATATAAATAAAGAGGATATTGAGAGAAACTTGACTCCTATAAATTTTGTACGGCGAAGATGGCACCAAAGATTTAGTCCACCTTCAAATGTAGCTACAAACGTCAGAAGTAATTTTGTTCAATATTTCGGACATAATTACTTGTTGTACAATACCTAATTACTATTAAAAACTAATATGCAAATAAATCTATTTTTTATTATAGGTACTTACCATACTGTTTCATTTCCAAACTAATCTCTTTACAACACTTATCGGTGACATTTCTGTAGCTATGGAACTTATTTCTTTTGCCCCATAAAGGTTGTTTATCAAATACCAAGGCTATCAAAACTTCGTTATCCACATCCATTTTCATAAACATATACACCCTACACCGGCAAACGCAGGTAGTCGGTACCGACAAGTTTAAATCTGTTTCTTTATATGTGACCACATAAGATAACATAGAAATATTATACCTGCATCGATCGGTACCGACCAGTACAGATTTGTCTGTACCGGAAACCTGTTTCTTTATGTAAGCACCCTTAGGTGTTACTTTGCGGAAATCCATCATATTAACGTTGGTAAAAATTACGTTGCCTACATCCGTTTAATGAAATAATTAAAAATTAAAAATTTTGTACAACCGACATAATTTAATATATATATATATATATATATATATATATATATATATATATATATATATATATATATATATATATAAATTATTAAGAATAATTTAAAAAACTATTGGTCAGACCTTGATCACATTTATATGGGACCACATGTGAAGCACCAGCTTTCAAATTAAAAAAAATAATTGTCGAAATCGGTGCACCCAGTAAAAATTTATGAGGTAATAAAAAAACATACGGTCGAATTGAGTACCGTCTCCTTTTTGAAGTCGGTAGATAAAATGATGTGTCCTACCTAGTTTGAAGAGCGTCATTGAACCAACTTTAATAAATAGCATTTAATTTTTACTTACACGTTGAAGTAATCGCGTTTAATATTAACTTATATACATTAAAATAAAATGCGATCACTTGGATCGAATTAGCATAAGAAAAATATCTTTTTCTTATTTCTCCGTACTAGTAAAATTCTACTGCTTTTTATCCAGCTTTCGCAATCAATTATACTAGTCTGAAAATTAGTTATAGGTAAATTTTGTGAAATGTTTTTTACTGTTACGAAAATGTGCTATTATCGATATTATAAATTTTTTAACAGTGGTGGGCGGCCGGTGGATGGGCCGGCTCGGACCGGGGTGGTACCACGACCTCACAGAAAACCAGCGTGAGGTAGAGGTTAACCTCTGCGTTTCGCTTGGTGAGTGCAGGTGGCCGGAGGCCTTTTTTACTGGAAATGAGGCATTCCATCTTAGTCCTCACGCGTGACAACGCATCTACATTTTGATTTGTAATAGAGGATAGATGTAGATGTCTATGGGCCGCAGCAACCACTTACCATCAGGTGGACTGTTTGCTCGTCTGTCACTCTTATCCTATAAAAAAATTTTTTTTGTGGAATATAGGTGATTAACGAGTAAACAGTCTCAACTGATTGTAAGTAAATGTTAAATGATAGTAATGCCTCCTTTCTAGTAAAATGGTCTCCGGTTCTCTATACTCACCATACGAAATACAGCGGTATTAAGCTGCTATTTTACGCTGGTATTCTGTGAGAGCCGACGCATTCGTACTACAACCATAATATAGCTGCTGCGTGGCCCTATCAAGTATATACGATACGGTTGATGTAAGCGTCTGTATTTAATCCCAGTGTGTTTTAGGACACTACAAAAACTACTCTAAGAATAAAGACACTTGCTGCAAAGATACTTTTCAAGCCGAAGGCAGATCAGTGGAAAATTGGCCCAAGGGTGATTCAACTATGCAAATATGGCGCTGCGATGGCCCACAACAGCCGCAACCGATAAATTATGATCCATACAAAATTAGATCACCAGAAGTTGTAGTGCCGCCACTTCCGCCTAGTAATGCAAAGGTATTGATTTTTTTGACTCATTTGAATTGCATTTGCATTTGTTTCTCCGTTACTTAAACAATTTTCCAAAAATGTTTGATCTTAGACAAAATATGCAGTCAATTCCAGTGTAAATCATCATCATCTAGAGTCTATTTAGTGTCCACTGCTGAATATAGGCCTCCTCATCGATGCATAGCCTCTTTGGGTAGAATATTTGCAATAGTTGGCACGCTTGGTAGGCGGGGTGGCAACCGCAGTTTTTTATTTTGAGTTATCAGAAAAATGCTGATACCCATGTATATATAGTATCAATAGCTGATACTCCTGTAACATTTCTTTTTGTCATCGCTTACGGGATGATATCTCTTACAGGATTTAAAAAAAAATTAAATTCCTAGAGTTTCAATTACAGTTCATTTGTTTATTTCGTTTAAGTACTCACCTTTTTATTTTGAGAGTTTCAAACACTTCATCATAGTGCGTTAGACGAAATCAGAGCCCTTGCGTCGAATTAAATATCTAATGAAATCCAGCTTGTGCTTTCTTCATCAGTGGACTGGATTCGTGTTCGTGACTCCTGGCCACCACGGAGGTTATCAACAAGGTTACCACCCCAGTCAACGCACGTACGAACAACCAAATCTAGAAGATCAGAACGTGGAACAAGGCAGTGGAAAAGAAGAGAAACCCAAAGGATTTTTGGGGATGCTAAAAAATATGTTTGGAAGGCGGAAGAAAGAAAAGTCAGAAAGCGATGTGTCAATGATCGGTGTCAGATTACATTAAAACACAATCCCAAAAATGAGAGAATAGCACGAAATGGTAAACTTTAAGTTCGAATTTTTGTGAATTTCGTCCAACGCACTAAAGCAGAGTTCGTCGATGAACTAAACGTTATTTCTTTGACAGGAAGTTCCCAGCGAAGATATGCAGGAGACGGAGGTGTATAAAACGGAAAACAGCTTTGGATTTAACATGCCTTCCGGCACGATTCAGAATTTATTTCATAATTCTCATATTGTCCATCCAGACAATTGGAAAGAAAAATCTTTGGATAAGACGCAGAGGTTGGATGTTGAGGTGGGCCAGGAAATTTTACCACGACTTGGTTACCACGGAAAGAATAAATATAAATATGCATTCCACGAACCATGGAATCCTCTTGATAGATTGACTCTTCTAGCACAAGCTGAAAAAGACGAATCTCAATATTCAGACGAAGTAGTAGCGACAGATAAAACTGACAACGAAATGGGGTAATACTCAAGGGTTCTGATTTCGTATATATAATTAAATAATAAAATAAAAGATAACGTTTGATTTTTGTACAATATTGTCTGGTAAACGAAACGATGATAAATAAATGATCGCTAGTAATTTGCTGTTTCTTTTTTCGCTGTAAAATTCTAAAAATAAATCTAATTTGGCGGTCTCAGACACATTTGGGTTTCTGTTTAGTAATGATTCATATTCTGTTGGTACTAGTTAATGACTTACTTTTTTTTATGGGATAAGGGCAACAAGCGAGCACACAGTCCACTTGATGGTAAGTGGTTGCTGTGGCCCATAGACATCTACATCTATTCACGTTTGCGAATGACATGCAGATGCGTTGTCAGCCGTGAGGACTAAGATGAAATGCCTCTTTTCTAGTAAATATACTATTAATATAGCATTTAGCATGGCTATACCACGTACTTAAATTTGCCTATTATTTACAATAATTAATCTATTCATGCTGATTCATACTTACACACAAATTGTAAAGACACAGGAAAAGCAGTGGAAACAAGATTGACACTGTAAAAAAAAATAAGTAAACCATAGTGCCACACAGAATTTTAGTGTAAAATAGCAGCTTATTGCTGCTGTGTTTCCTGTAGTGAGTGTAGAGAACCGGGGACCGTTTTTACTGGAAACGAGACATTCCATCTCAGTCCTTGGAGTATAAATGTAGATCTATTGGCCACAGCATTCACTTCCCAACAGGACTAATCGTGCATGTTTGTCATAGTCACTCTTATCTATATATATAATATATCTGTAGAAAAGTCGGGTCTGTAATTCTAATATATTCTTGAAAAAATAAGTCCAGGGCTCTAAATAAAGGTTTTTGAATCCAAATTAGTGGTTTTTAGAATTTTTGTCTGTCTTTCTGTCTGTCTGTGTATTCCGGATTCACGCAAAAACTACTGAACCGATTTACATGAAATTTTAAATGTAGGTAGTGAGTAACCCGGGGCAACTTATAGACTACTTTTTATCCGGTTACGGAAATTCAAAAAAGGAAGGTTAAATATTTTATTTCCTTTAGATGTTAATTTTCTATTATATCTTAGTTATAGGCGGGATGACGGGTGTTTTTCAAATATATACCATTGTTACGGCCTAAGGCTGCTCCCATAAAGGTCAAATCCTCAGGGGCCCATTCATCTGAGTTTCGACGAGCGGACGTAGGTCGGGCCTCCTAAGGCCAAAGTGGAAAATCTCTAGTTACACTAAACAATAAGGGGGAGCATTCTGTGGTACGGCCATTCAACAGGGAGAATATTAGACGGAGCTTACTTATCTATATCCAAGGCGACTGGTCCCTCCGGAGTCGGTCAGGTCGCATGTGGTTGTGTAGTGCAAGGGAAATAAGGTGCTGTGATGTGTATCTGGGTGTGACTGATGGTGATTGACCTTAGTAGACCTTGGCCGTCGGCAGCAGCCCTGGCGTCAGCACCGCTCCAAATTGAGGTAATCTTCCGGGGCGCCGTCCACAGTCACTTTCTTCGTTCGTCACGATGACAGTCCATTAACTCTATCGTACGATTAACTAACTTACAGAAGCCACTACTCTCGGTTGTTATAAGGTTAACGCACAATACGAACATGGAGTGTCCGGACCAAAGGTCACTACCGTTTCGCGTAGCAACAGTTATTTCTAGAATATCAAAGGCCGCACTAGCTAATATTGCCGAATGCACTTATAAAGATTCTGAGTCGGACCCAATAAGTCCCGGGAAAGGCTATCCAACAAGGAATGCGCGTTATAAATCCTAGACAGGATATTTATTAGACGCCTAAACTATTCCGCGGTTCCCGCACAAAAATTGACAGCGTGATGGCGTTAGCACAGCTGGCAGACGACTGCTGCGCTTGCGCGTTCTACGCACGACCGAAAGTCAAACCGGTATGGCACCGAGCCGCGCGCCCCCTCGCGTTAGTTCCTTAAATTAGTGTTTGGCGCGGACCATATTTGTAAATAAAGTTTAAAATATAGTTATAATCTTGGTAAAATAATTTGAAACTACACCGATTTGGTATTCAAAACAGCGCCATCTATAATCAAATTGAAAAAGTAGAATATTTTGCCTTCCGTTACTAATAAATGAAATAATATAAATAACTTAGATACATTTGTATGATTAAATTATTACATTTTTAAAATTATTAAAAATCTCTAACGTTTAGGTTTTTTAGTATTTTTGTTATTTTATTTTAAAAGTGTAATAATTTCAATAGATAATAGTGACGTCTATCAACAATATGAAAATTGATAAGGTATTTATTTCAATTACTAAAATATATGTAAAGTGATTAAAAGTGGTCTGTCTGCAATTGTTGCAAAATTTTAATTATCATTATAGTTTTATTCAAGAGATTTTTATGTAAGTCGTGGCCAGATCGTAGAATTAATCATCTATACAAATAAATAAAATTGAAGTGTTTGTTTGCAATGCTAAAATAACAGCTTTTTACTAAATGCATATAAAAGTATATACTGTACTAATAACGAAAACACAATTTTTTAAATTTTTGTCTGTCTGTCGGTCTGTCTGTCTGTCTGTTCCGGCTAATCTCCGAAACGGTTGGACCGATTTTGACGGGAATTTCACTGGCAGATAGCTGATGATATAAGGAGTAACTTAGACTACTTTTGTTTTAGAAAAAGAATTAGGGTTCCGCGCAAACAAATGAAAACCCATGAAATACAAATACCACGCGGGCGAAGTCGCGGGGAACAGCTAGTCTAATATATAAAACTTAATTTTTCTTTATTCGTATTTTATGCGCTGCCATACCCTTCATCAGATTGTAGTAAAACTTTGTCAACTTATTGCTTGCACTTGTGCGAGGGTTATAGGAATAGTACAATTAAGGCCCATAGCACACGGCGTATTTAAAACGCGCAGATGACGCGCAGATTACGCGCGTATACGCGATTCAAACGGGATTCGATCGCAACCTTGTAACTGTAAGCACACGGGGCGATCGTGAAACGCGCCTCTACTGCGCGTATACGTGTAGATACAGCGATACAGACGCGCTGTAGTCGCTCGTAGATTTTGCGTTTTTCAGATCAGTGACTCCTTCAGTTGTACAATGGCGTCGGTTGAGACAACACTGCTTACGTTGGCTTTAGTACTTCTTTTAAAAAGAAAAAAATGTAAAAAAAAGCGAATCTATTGGATAGACCCATTTACGAGTGAAAAAAGATTGAGTGGTCATTATCATACAACGTTTAAAAAATTGGTAATACATAGAAGATGGAAGAAATTTTATAAGTGTTATCGAATGTCATATTCGTCATTCCAAGAACTTCTTTTGATTCTAAAACCGGAGTTAACTCGTCAAAATACAGTAATGAGATCATGTATATCGGCAGAAGAACGTTTGCTCATCACATTGAGGTAAGAAAACAACTAGTATTTATTTATTTATTTATTATGTATTTATTTATTTATTGACCTGTTACAGTTTTAAATCAATCGTAAAATGTTATAAGTGCACTTAGATTATTAATAAGAGAAAAATATTTATTCAATATCATCATACATATCAGATATGATATCGGAGTCATTTGTAACCGATTCATTGCTATCCAAATTTTGGAGTGAACTGACAGATTGTGAACTGACAGATTCGTTTCTTGGCGCTGATTGATTACTTGGATATTGAGGCTGAAATTCAGACTGATATCCAGACTGGTATCCATACTGACGTTCATATTGAAATGCACCTTGGTATCTATTTTCATGTAATGTTCTCGATGACTGTCCCATATTTTTATATATACGAATTAAATTTATCATATCAGCTTTGGCCTCTAACTTAAATTCCTCTTTGATGGCCGAAAAATCTTTAGCTAATGAAACTAAGAACCGTATGTCGAGATTTTCAGATAAAATTGTATTATTCGCTTTAGACTGTTTGAGATTTGCTGTCAGTGCTTCATACGAGGGTGGATTGAAAAGTACTCGGCCTAACCAAGAAAATAAACAAATACTAAATCAGTTATATTTTTATTTTTCTACATAATCACCATCAAGTTCAATACACTTTTGCCACCTCCCCTTCCAAGCATTTAGACCGTTGAAAAAAAATGATTCTTCCTTAGAGTCAAAATATGCGTCTACAGCTGCTTTGCCCTCGTCGTTTGTCGAAAATCTTTGACCTCCCAAGTGCTTTTTTAGGTTAGGGAACAGAAAGAAGTCTGATGGTGCCAGATCAGGTGAATACGGCGGATGCGGTAACAGTTCAAAGCAACAGTTGTGAATTTCAGTCATTGACTGTACTGACGTGTGAACACGGGCGTTATCTTGATGAAACAGGACTTTTCTTCTGATCATTCCTCGACGTTTTTCTTTTATTTCCTCTCGTAAACGACGTAGTAAGGTGCAGTAGTAATCAGAGTTTATATTCTGACCCCTTTCAAGATAATCAATCATAATCACACCTTTCGAGTCCCAGAATACTGAAGCCATCACCTTATTTGCCGACAAAATCGACTTAGCCTTTTTAGGGGGTGGTGAACCAGGTCTTCTCCACTGTTTTCATTGTTGTTTTGTTTTCGATGTACAGTAATGAACCCATGTTTCGTCCATAGTAACAAAACGATTCAAAAAATCATCTGCATCGGCTTCAAATAACTCCAAACAGTCGCGTGAAATAGTCAATCGCGTCCTTTTTTGTTCAACTGAAAGCAGTCGCGGAACCCACCTCGCAGACACCTTGTGGAAACCCAACTCGTTGACAATGATGTTTTGAGTTCGTTCATAAGAGATGCCTATAATCTCGGCTATCTCTCTAATTTTTAATCTGCGGTCTCCCATTATTAAATCAAGTACTTTTTTAATATTTTCGTCAGTAGTTGACGTCGAAGGCCTTCCAGAGAGGGGTTCATCTTTCACACTCTCTCTACCACGCTTAAATTCTGCTATCCATTTTTTGACAGATAAATATGACAGAGCACAATCGCCTAATGTACTGACCATGTCATCATGGATGGCTTTTGATGATAGCCCCTTCTTATGGAGGTACTTAATGACGGCACGCTGCTCGATTTGCTCCATTCGCGGAAATTATGTCCGATTACTTTGTTAATAAATTTATAAAATCACAACTAATTATCGCACACGTTTCGAACTTCACACAATGAACTAGTCTGAACTGAACTAAATAATGTGGGTAGATTTGATTTTTAGAATTGAATGGATCTGTGTTAGGCCGAGTACTTTTCAATCCACCCTCGTACAATTTGTCCTGTGGGTCTTCATGTTTTGGAGTCTTTTTAGACTTCTTTGGTGAATGTGGCTTTTGAAAATCACAGTCTTTGTCATGCCCCAGTGCTGCATCATCATTTTGACTTGGAGATCTTATTTCGTAAAGCGGGTCTAAAAAAGTTAGCAAATTGGAATATATGTAGGGTCTTCTAGGCTTAGCTCCAGATCCACTGGAACAGTTATTGTTCTTCGCTTTGTCTCTTTTATAAGCGTCCTTAATACTCTTCCATTTTTTTTGAAGATAATAATGTCAATAGTTCAGTTATTTATTAGGTTAATTTTAATTTATTTGAAAGAAGTAGTTGTAGGTTAATTTTAATTAAATATGTAAAATTTACGATGACAATAGAAGTTTTAATAATGTTATTTCTTTCAGGTATTTAGCTACGGGTTGCTATTTCTCAGATATTCACTATGACTTTAAGTGTGGACAAACGACGGCAGGCATTATAGTCCGTGAAACAGTGAAAATAATATGGGATAAATTAAAAAACATCTGCATGCCAGAACCAACCGAAGAATGATATCTAAAAACTGCTGAAGGATTTATGAAATACGCAAAATTTCCCAACCTACTTGGGGCTATCGATGGGAAACATATTAGAGTTATAAAACCTCAACATAGTGGATCAGAGTATTTTAATTATAAAAAATATTTTTCCATCGTATTGCTTGCAATATGTGACGCAAATTACAGATTCATCGATATAGATGTTGGATGCTATGGAAAGGCGGCAGACTCAACAATAAATGAATGTAGTGAATGGACCAAAAAGATAAGGCAAGGAAATTATAATATACCAAATGCGAGACCAATATCTAATAATGGAGTGCCAATACCATTTACGTTTGTTGGAGATGAAGGCTTTGCATTATCTCAACATTTACAGAGACCTTACGCTGGAAAAATCTTGCCACGAGAAAAAAGAATATATAATTACCGCTTGACACGTGCCAGACGATACACTGAATGTACATTTGGTATATTAAGCAACAAATTTAAAATCTTTAATCGACCACTGAACGTTAGCGTGGACTTCAGTGTGGCTATTGTGAAAGCCTGTTGTGTACTGCATAATTTCATACGTGAACGTGACGGTTATAATTTTCATAATTATTTGAGTATAGCTGGTTTAGGAGATCCTCCTGAAGATGCAAGTTTGATTTTGATTGGTGCAAGACGGTCACAGGGACAATTAAGCGGAACTACGATACGAAATATGTACACTGATTATTTTATTGGCGATGAAGGTGCAGTACCATGGCAAGATTCTAAAAGTTAGGGTACCTACCTAATTACATGTTCTACTGTTTTACTGTTCTATGTACCGCTGCACGGTGGGCCGAATCTGAAAAAAGGAACTTACGATTTTTTTTTCGAAACGTCAATTTTTTGTTCAGCCAATCGACAGAAGCCGTCAATACAATCAACATTTATGAATTGTAATTTTTTCTAAAAACGAATATTTAATGAGATATGATGACAAATTTTTAATTCATAAGTTCCTTTTTTTCAGATTCGGCCCAACGTGCGCCGTGAAGATAGCCACCCCATGTCGCGTGCCCACGTTTTAGGGTGCTAAATCGTTAGTTATAACTAACGATTTAACACCATAAAACGTGGGCACGCGACATGGGGTGGCTATCTTTACGGCGATGTTTTATGTGTAGTCCTAAAACAAATACATTATTTTTAAATAAATATAATAAATCTTACCTGCCAGGTTTTTTTCCTTAGTGGGTTTTTCATTGAAATTGTTATAAAAAATTTGGCACAATTCATCCCAAGCATTTCTTTTTAACACTTTGTTTGAATATTCGGGCAGTAGTGAATTCCATGTAGTGGGACGATTGTTTATTTCTGTTATGAAGCGGTCGGTGTCGAAGGGTTCCATTTTAAACCAAATACACGCGCAGCACACAATAAACTATTATTGCAACTGAGGCGCGGGCGGTGCAGTGGTGGCGTGAGCGCCCCCCCCCCCTGCCCCTACTCCGCTCCTTTGTACGCGCGTTTGTATCGCTTCAAACGCGCGTATACGCGCTTCATGCGCGCGCTTGTATCATCAATTCAAACGCAACAATCAGCGTCTACGGCGCCGAAGACGCGCGTTCCTGAAACGCGCGTCTCCTGCGCGTTTTAAATACGCCGTGTGCTATGGGCCTAACTTACAGTAGGTGGCGCGCGTATCGTACCAACAAATTTCTTTGAAAGTATATCAACAACAAATATATCACTCTACATACACTCTAAATATATTATCATTCCTAATTAAACAATATAAGTCTTCCAAATTCGAAACGGTATTTCCACAATTATTTCTTCTGAGGTAGCAGCGCGCCGGGTAACCAGTTAGTTCTGTATAAAAAATCTATCGGGTCCAGATTTTGTGACTTAAGGCAACATATATTGTGAATATGAGTCCATTCTGTTCCATAAATATAGAATTTCTTAATAACGTGACTACAGCGCCACCTATCGTATTTAACATATGAACTATCGTCTCGATAAAATAAATATTTTCGGTGATTATGACCTCAAATAGTCAAGTTATACGATCACTAACAGATATACCATCGATTAAATTTATAGGCTAAGGGATAGCTAAAAGAGTGGAGAGAAACACCGATAGTTAAAGTTATAGTGACAGGCCCTTATTTTTTTTAGTACGAGAGCAACCTAAGTTCGATCCCAGTTTAAGACATGGGTGACAAACGAGCACATATTACATCTGATAGTAGCTGGATGATATGGCCCAAAGAAATTTATATTAATATCATCAATTAAGAATCAAAATGCGTTTTCTTGGGTTATTTGTGGCAGCAACGCGGCACAAGCGACAAGGAACACCAACGACGTTTACGGAGCGAATACTACCAACGAACGAATCACCTGCTATTGGTTTGCCGACATCCATTCTGGACATTTCGACCTGAAAAATGGACCACATGGTCGTCCGAAAACTTTGGTCGACAATGACGAATTAAAGACGATTGTGGAAGCTGATGATATTTTATCTACGAATATGAATTAGCAGCAACTTTCGACGTTAGCATCAAAATAATATCGGTTCATTTGCGTCAAATTGACAAGGTAAAAATGTTTGTCAAATAGGTGCCTCACGAACTCAATGAACTGGCACACAGGTGAAGAAATTTTGAGCCGCATTGTTAACTGCGATGAAAAATAGATTCTGTTTGACAATCACAAGCGCTCAGCAAGTTGGTTGGATCTTGGTTCAGCACCTAAACAATGAACTAAACGAAAACTCACCCTTAGTAATTGTTTGGTGGTCTAGCGCCGGTGTGATTCATCGTACCTTCTTACCGAACAGGATGAGCATTACTTCAGGTGCAGGTGTGTACTATGAAGAACTGAACACAGTGATAGAGATGCTCACACGTTCCAACCAGCTTTGGTCAATCGCTCATACCCGCTGCTCCTGCACGACAACGCGCGACGAGCTGGAGTTGGAAGCTTTCCGTCATCCGCCGTAATCACCAGATCTTGCGCCTACAGACTTCTACTTTTTACAGAATTTGGATAACTTTTTGGCGGGGAAAAAATTTAATACTCGAGAGACAGTACGAAATAACTGCGTTGACAAAGATGCAGCGATTGCATGGGTGATTTGTTTGATCAATAGAAATAAAAATACGTTAACTTATTTAATAAAAAACGGCAATTTCATATGTATATACATACTTCTTGTTTGAAAAGTTAACGCTGAAATAAAAGGTGTACCTCACAGGATTACAGATACATTGGAATTTTGGCATAAAATAATTAAAAATGAAGTTAAAGATTTGTCTTTAACTTCATTTTTAATTATTTTATGCCATGTTTGCATCCAAAAACGATTTTGGAATGCATGCTAAAAACGTTCAGTTTATGCAAACACAACTGTTGTAGAAAAAAAAAATTGAATGCGATTGCAAATGTTCATTAAAATTTACCAATTTATTCAGGATATCAAATAACGTCTACTCAATAATGAAATAAGTGTTGACATATTGCAGCATTTATAAATTACACAATCACTGAATAATATGTACTACGTACTAGAGTAGCCATTCCAAACAAAAATTGTGTCCTACTCTATGTCTTCGCGCATGCGCGGGAGTAGTAGTCGCGCATGCGCGAAGACTTTAATTTAATATAAAATAAGATATTAATATAAAATAAGTATAAGAATTTAATATAAAATATCTTAGTTTAATCTAAACAAACATATTTCTAAATAAAATGTAATAATAATTATTTTATGGAATTCACAAATCTTCAATTTAGGGCTATTACGCACTGTCGACTAGTCGCCGGCGACTCAGTCCCTCGGCGACCGAAACATGGGAAACAGGGCCCGGAGACCGAGCCGAGCGACAGTATTCCAAGTACATTCGTGCAGAATGGACGTTGAAGAACTTGCAATAGTAGCGGCGCTACTAATTATAAAAAGAAAGACAAATAAAAAAAAATCAAAAGAGTATTGGGTGCATCCTTTGTTAGAAGAACGGAGGTCAAAGGGAATGTTTAAAATATTTTATGAAGACGTTAGAAAATATCCTCGTAAATTTTTTAATTATGCAAGAATGTCTGTGAGTTCGTTTGATGTCTTATTGTGTCTTCTAAAACCACATATAACTGGCATAGATACAAATATGCGACCATGTATTTCTCCGGAAGAAAAACTTTTTATAACACTAAGGTAAGTGACAATTCAAATAAAATTCATTCCTAACATTTATTTTTTACGGGATTTTAACACAATTTACATTACATTCCCGGACACATCTATCGGCCAAACCTAGTGTTTAAAGTGTTGACAATCCCTAGCTAAAAATAAATGTTAAGTGGTGCAATAAGTTTTTATGCAGTTTTTTACGAAAACGATGGCCAGTAAATCAGCTTCACACTTGCAAAAACTTATTGCTCTTCCTAACATTTATTTTTAGCTGGTCTCCAGTCAAAACTTAAAACTCAAGGTGGACCGATAGATGTGTCCGGGAGTGTGTTTAGAGTTACAGATAATGCCATCCACGAAGATGCGCGATTAAATTTAAATAGAGCATCTTTCGTGCTGTTCATAATACTCTTTCCTGATTAGTCAATTTCTATTAGTGTGCGTTTGCATTCATCGATAATTAGCGTGTATCGACAGATGTTTAACACATGCGGAAGATAGCACACATGCATTTGAACAAAGAGTGGGGCGCGTCTTCGTGGATGGCACTATCTGTAAGTCTACTCTTCGATGACATAATTTAAAAATATACGGTAAATAATTATAAAACATGTATTTTTTTTAAAGTACTTAATGAAATCAATATTATAAACGAACGCACAACAAAAGGAAATATTCAAAATAGATCCAAAATGTCAGAATCTTGCGAGGTATTTGAAGTGACAGTAGAAAATCGCGACTCTGGGCGTTCACGTTCTGAAGGAGTTGAAGTTGGTAGCGTATAATAATGTTGTGCTTCAGGGCGTGATTGTTGACTTGGTGCTGTTGAACGCCCGGCCTCCGGTGTGAAGTAACCACGCTCATACTCGTACTCATTAAAATTTCGCCACATTGTGTTTGGATATATATTATTTTGAGTAGAGGATCGGAATGATTCGATTACACTGATTAATTGAATTTTCGCAGCTGACTTTTTGTGCTCCGGAATTGCCCTAAATGATGATAATAGGGACATCAGGAACATTCTGTCCTCATCTTGTTCCAAAATATCCTCCTTATTTTTGCGAGTTTCAATACACTTGTTTAATGTGGTTAACAGTTCGCTTGTGCCATCATCTGACGTTTTTTTCTTTTTTCTTCCGACTATATTTTCTCTCGAGTAAGGTCCTAAAGGTTCTTGATCATTTGTCAAATGTTCTTGTTCAGCAATGTTACTCTCTGTGTTCAAATTACCAACGGTATTCTTCAAAAATAACAGCTGATTATAATAAATATAGGGAGTTTTATGGGAAGCAGCAGATCCGCTTTTAGTATTTTTTAATCTTCGTACTTCTCGCGAAAAGCAGCTTCTTATATTTTTCCATTTCTTTTGAAGTGAATGACCTGTAAATAATGTATATATTTAAATTATTTTTTAATTCCAGATATCTTGGAAGCGGTTGTAAATTTGTAGATTTACATTACTCATACAAACTTGGGATTTCAACTATAGCTGAAATAATAAGAGAAGTTTGTCATTTTATATGGGTTGTACTAAAAGACATGTGTTTACCGCAACCGACAAAAGAAAATTGGTTAAAAATCGCAAAAGATTTTCATTTACGGGCCAATTTTCCAAATTGCATAGGTCATTGTGTTATAATTACAAACACTTCTTTTCTGTAATTTTGCTTGCCATTTGTGACTCTGACTATAAGTTCATATACATAGACGTTGGTTCCTATGGAAAGGATTGCGATTCAACTATATTTACAAATTCAACGTTTTATCAAAAGCTAATGAACAATGATTTGCAAATACCCGAACCTAAGCCCATTTCATCGACAAACCCTATACCAGTACCGTTTGTTATTGTGGGTGACGAAGCATTTGGACAAACTGACAAAATTATGCGACCGTTCGGTGGATCAAATTTAACAACAAAGAAAAAAATATTTAATTATAGGCTTTCTCGTGCACGACGCCATATTGAATGTTCATTCGGCATATTAGCAAACAAGTGGCAGATTTTTCACAGACCTATCAACGTGAATTTAGATCTAGTATCATGCATCATCAAAACATGTTGCGCTCTTCACAACTATGTCCGAGAAAGAGACGGATATAAATTTGAAGATACCCTGAGCATTCCTGGCTTTGAAGAAGTCCCAAACGGTTTCCAAAGAGCTACGCGACGTGGTGCATCATACAGAGATGTATTTGCTGATTACTTTACAACTGAGGGTCAATTATCTTGGCAGATGAGCAGTATTAATTAATAAAAAATAAATGGCATTTCTTACTTACCTGAGTTTTTTTTTCTTCGTCTGATAATTCTTCACCTCCAAATAACTCCACTATTTCTTCCCACTGTTTTTTCTTCAAATCCCGATTAGCATATTCCTCACTTTGTAAATCCCAAATAGCTTTTCGGGATTGTATTTCCGATATAAATTTATCCGTGTCAAAACTCATTATGCGCGGCCGTCCGGTCGTTACGACAGTTGCTCGCAGTGTGAATGCTTTCAATGAAAGCAATTTGAAACCGTGCTCCTATTGGTCGCCGGCGACCGGCAGTTGCCTGTGCGTCGCCACTGCGCGGCGAGTCGCCGAGTTGCCCGGGCAACCGGTGACTAGTGCGTAAACACCTATTTAAACTATACAATATTACAGTCGTCGACAACTGAGTCGCCGGCGACTAGTCCACAGTGCGTAATAGCTCTTACGCAATATTTAGTTTGTAGGGATTGCACTACAGTTCAGTTGAAGATAGTTAGTGTTCGGAATGGCTTCTCTAGTACGTAGTACATATAACTCAATGTACATAATAATATTATTTAAAACGAGGAATTTTAATTTGATTTAAATGCAATACGTAATGCATAGACTAATAGGCTCTAACGGCAATAGTAACGGTAAAATGTACAACGATTTTTATTTAAGTTTGTGGTTATTAAATGTTTTTTTAATAATTAGAGTGTATGAGTTGAACTGTACTTGGGGAAAAGTTGGAAGAACAAATAAAATTGAATTCCGATCATCCACCCCGTCTGGGGTGGCGTTTCTGATTATCCACCCTAGGGTACTGTCTGCTTTATCACATCCGCAGTAATTAGGTTACATAGGTCACTCAATAAGTTTTGAGATATACAAAAAGAATTCTAGATACTATTAATATGTATTTTACATCTTTTCAAAATATTATCCATCATGCTCTATACAAAGTTCCATTCGCCTAAACCAACTCTGAAAACACTTTTGCCAGTCTTGCTCTGACAGGTCGGAAATCGCTTCTTCGTAGACAGCCACGGCTTCTTCGGCGCTTGAAAAAAAACTTGCCTTTTATTTTTTCTTTGACTCTTGGAAACAAAAAGAAATCACAAGAAGCTAAGTCTTCAGGCTGTAGGGTGGGTGACTTAGAGTTTCAACACCAGATTCCTCAATAAATGCTTTTGTTTTAAGGGAGGTATGTGAAGCGGCTTTAGCATGATTCCCCGAAGCCCGGTCTTTGGTCTTCTCTGCCGCACAGCTTGAAAAGCTTTGGGTAATGCAACTGTAGTATACCATTCAGAGTTGACTGACCTACAATTTTCCAGCATAGACGTCGACAAATGTCCGCTCCGAGAAAAAAAAAGCTAGTTACCATTTTTTTGCCGACGTTACGAGGTCTTTGCAGTTTTGTCGTTAACTGTCCTTCTGATTAGACCCATACCGATGATTGCCTTTTATTTTCAGGATCATATTTATAGATCCATGTCTCGTTACCAGTAACGATTTCTGAAACATGCCTAGAGATGCCCCGTTTTCCAAACGTAGACGCATTTCATGGCTCTAATCTACACGAGTCTGTTTTTCGCTTTCGGAGAGCAAACGAGGGATCCATCGACAACAAAGCTTCCTTACTCCAAGATGCTGATGTAGGATGGTATGAATACTCCTCAAACGAATGCCTACAATCTTTTCGATGTCCGTATATAAGATTCATGGATGTTCTCGCACCAACATTTCAGTAGTCCATACATTTTCTGCCGTTACTGCTGTTTGCGGGGCCCTGGTTCTGTGGTCACCTTTAACATTAATTTTACCCCTTTTGAATTCAGCAAACGGCCTAACACTTATTGCGCGTGATGGCGCTGAGTCCCCGAATGCTGATTGTAACCGTTGTAAACTTAATTGTTCGGTTAAACCAAATTTAAAATCATAATATATCATAACGCGCAAATGTTCACGGTTAAGATCCATTGTTTTAAATGAAAAGCGCGGGAAGCGTTGCAGGATAATTAATAGAGCTTTGTTTTTTTTTAATATTGTGCAATTGGCTTATGGAGTTCTATTTTTAAATAAATTTGCTTTTTAGAAACATAACACGAGTGCGTTCCATTTTTAAATTTCGAGCATCTCAAAAATTGGAGTGACCTACGTATCTCTTTAGATTTTAATATTATTACAAGAATGGAAAAAACAGAATTGAGTCCGCTTGATAGTAAATTGTTGTAGTTAGTCTTTCTTGTCACTCTTAGGACAAAAGTGGAATGCCTCGTTATAAGTAAAATGTATCCTCGGTTCTCGCATTTCGGGACACAACGGAATGTATTGCTATTTTACGCTGGTACACTAAAGGTGCGTGGTATTCTCTTGGGCAAGCCAATCATGCTAAAGCTATGCAATAGCTATGTGCTTACCATGTAAAAATATTTCATATTTTAGACTTTGTACTTGGTTATAATTATATATTTATTATCGAATCCTTGTAGCCCATGTTAGAATGCGCTCGCACCAAGGGTCCGTGCTCAGTGAAACCAGTTGCAGATCCACCGCCTTGTCCTCCACCTCCTCCGCCACCATTCCCTTGGATTTATGTGTGGGGTTTGGCTTCATTCTTCGGCCTTATGGGATTGGTAAGTTTGCTTCGATGATATCCTTTTAAGTGTTTTTTGATTATCATCATCATTTTAACCATCGTATTATAATCATAATTTTTATAAAATAAGGGTGACAAACGACCCCACAGTTCACCTTTCTCATTCCTCAATTAAGAATCCGTTGAGTTATATGTACTACGTACTAGAGAAGCCATTCCAAACAAAAATTGTGTCCTACTCTATGTCTTCGCGCATGCGCGGTAGTAGTAGTCGCGCATGCGCGAAGACTTTAATTTAATATAAAATAAGATATTAATATAAAATTAATATAAGAATTTAATATAAAATATCTTAATTTAATCTAAACAAACATATTTCTAAATAAAATGTAATAATAATTATTTTATGGAATTCACAAATCTTCAATTTACGCAATATTTAGTTTGTATGGATTGCACTACAGTTCAGTTGAACATAGTCAATGTTTGGAATGGCTTCTCTAGTACGTAGTACATATAACTCAATGTAAGAATCAAAATGCAGAATGCGCTGTCACCCCTGAGGACTAAGATGGAAAGCCTCTTGTCCAGAAAAAAGGGTCTCCGGTTCTCAAGACTCACCATACGAAACACAGCAGCATTAAGCTGCTATTTTACGCTGGTTTTCTGTGAGAGCGTTGTCCTTCTCCGTGCTACAACTAGCATGGTTCTACCACGTATAAAATCTCTATTATTGTTTGTACCGTTGGTTGGTTCAGAAAGTAGGTGGGTTCTTAAAAATGTCAAGATTTGTTTTATCTTACTTCCGCATACGTACAAAGTAACTTTCTAGGGAAGGGATCACTGGCGTGACGTAGGGGCGAAGTCCAATCGCTGTTCCCTCAGCGTCGTAGACAGCCAGCTAGCAGAATGAGATACAAGATGATATACAAGCCCGACAGTGATGATGGCCGTTGGTAGGATAGTAGGCCAACACTCCGTTAGCTCTTGGCATAGCAAGCAAGTAAGTCTTAGGTGGTAGGTGGATCCTGGAACCTCAGAAGGAGGTCAACATTAGGGAAACTTCCAATAGCACTATATGCGCCCCAGTCAAGTTCCAGCACCCCTTATCGGAAGTTAAAAATTCCTAAGCACTAAGCAGCGTCAGCAGAAGAGGTAGAAATTAAGCAGGACATGTTTGCTGTAGTTAAAATAAATAAGAACTCACACCAGCGGGATCAACTGCACTTTGAAGTTCAACGGTCGTTTGTTTAGGCTCATGTGCGTTGCGAACTTCAAGCAAACTCAGATAGAAATGAACTCTATCTCCCTAGCTGAATATATACCTGGTACAGCCAAGCTGCAGCTATATTAGTAGTATAATAGTACATATAGTAGCACGAATGGTTCGGCTCGTCTGGGGAAGGGCCACGTTCTCACAGAATACCAGCGTAAAATAGCAGCTGAACACCGCTGTGTTTCGTATGGTGAGTGTAGAGAATCGGAGACCCTTTTTACTGGAAAAGAGGCATTCCATCTTAGTCCTCACGAGTGACAAAGCATCTGCATTTTGGTTCTTTATTGAGGATATATGTAGATGTCTATGGGTCACAGCAGCCACTTACCATCAAGTGGACTGTGTGCTCGGTATCACCCTATCTTATGAAAAAAAACCTGAATAATTTTGGTTTGTTCTAAAATGGCAGTAAGGACAATTTGCTATAATCGCCGTGCATGATAGGCAGATTGGCAATGACATTATCAGACGCTGCTAACCGCCAGGTTCTACTGGTTAGTGGTTTTTAAGCCATCTATACAAATCGTCTATGGCGTTTCCTATGGCTATATATATATATAATTCTAACGATATTTACTTGGTGACATGGAGTTTTAGATTTTTATCGCTTACTCCACAAATGCACTTTAGGTCTTTTATGTAAAAAAATACGTGTAGGTTTATATTCCTTTTTATTTTAATATTTTATAGATATACAAGTTATATCTGTGGAATGAAGCTCGCATCAAACTAGGAGAGAATGTTCCAGTTTGTAAGTTGTCGTTTTTTATTAAAATTGAATTGTAACTAGTCTAAGTAGCTACTGCAACCTATGAACGAATTTTCACATTAAAATCGCAAATGTTTCGTAATTTTTTTGAGTAATTTTAGACTGGGAATTTCGATTACATAACTAGAAGTGGATTGTATCCAAACCTCTTTTCCAAAGGGCAATACAAGCAAAACTATTTGTTAACTGTTAAATGACTGTTTCATGAATCTGTTATAACAAATGTTAAAACACTTATATCTCCTTCAATAATTTAAAAAGTAGTAAACGTTTTATATAATATATAGGTATTATAATAATAATGCCATATAGACCGAATTTCGGTCACGGCAGCTAGTTGGTGTTGAGACTTCTACGCAGGACAGGTTTATAGTGCCCGAGTGTATACATAAGTACACGTGCACTCTTTATTCCCTCACTCTTGCAGTACGATGGGAAGTCACACTGATATTACTCGAGAGAGATCAAGCGTATGATCAACAGCTTTACGTGCTTTGTGAGGCACGAGGTTGTAACAACGCTAAATTCCTGACTCGGGGCTGCTACCAAGCATTTTTTGACAGAAAATCCTAATAACTCATTTTTGCCCAACCTGGGATTCGAACCCGGGACCGGGACCTCAAGACCGCCATTCGCGTTTACGACTACTAGACCAATGAGAAACCAAAAAAATATACTTATTATTACTTTCTTTAAGAGATTCTTGATCACATTATATTACACTTTAATTTTTTTATAGGACAGGGTGACAAACGAGCACACAGTCCACCTGATGGTAAATGCTTGCTGTGACCCATGACATATATATTATCTGTCCTCAACTGCGAATTAAAATGCAGATGCGTTGTGAACCGTGAGGACTAAGATGGAATGCCTCTTTTCTAGTAAAAAGGTTCTCCGGTTCTCTACAATCACCATACGAAACACCGCAGCGTTAAGTTGCTATTTTACGTACTATATTCTATATTCAATTTTAATTTAATTTTTAATCAATATAGGCAAACGTGTAGTGGCGTTGTAACGATATCAACTACCCCATATCATCCCGTGAGTGTCGGAAGAGGCAACAGAGAAAAACCAATACAGGAGATGGGCGGCAGCATCTTCCTAATAATGACTAAAAAAATAACTGCGGTTGCCGACCAACCGTGGCAGCTATGGTAAATTTCCTCCATATGATGCAATCTATGGTGGAGGTCTATGTTCAGCAGGGGATTTTAATAGTCTGTAACAATAACGGTAGCAATATAAGCACTCTCCTTCCCAGGGCGTCCCCGTCGCATGATAAAGCGTCCTTTTCACCACAAAGATTTACCGCCTTGTGTACAGTACCTGATTATTGGGGCTGGAGCAGCTGCCTGGGCGGCTTATAGGTCCATCATAGAACATGACAAGAAAGCGAAGGTAATTTCTACTTTTTAATATGAATCCTTTTTGAATCATACTAAAATATTATTGGATTTCCACAAGGCACTATTTTCGGGCCCATATTGTTTTCTTTTTTTATATATAAAACTGAAGTGAAACGAACTTACAGTACACTAAGTGGCCAATGTAGCTCATGGACACTTGCAACTGTAATTATACTGGCTCTGTATACCATTCAGGCTGGAGATCAGCAGTGCAAGCACTGCTATTTGATGACAGAAATAGGAAAGAGAGTGGTACCTGACCATACAGACACCTAGGCATAAAAGCAGCCTTACTACCTCGTAATTGTAAGGCGTAATTTTTTTTATCAAGCTAAGAACAGTTCGCCATTTGGTGTACCACGATAAATCACTGTATTATTCAACGCCGAGTCTCCATCCCAAAGCACTTTGTCATTTCGCTCTTAGTCACACTTTACATCACCCGTGGGACGAAATGATTCTCTTTACCGGCGTTGCCTACAAATAATTCATTTAGCTTGAAAATATTAATTTAATAGCCTTGAGGATCGTAATAAATGAACAAAAATTTACAATGTGCCGGAAACAATGGAGTAACTTATGATTAACGATACAGACAGTGAAATTAAAAAGTCATGGGTTCTAATTCTTAGCACTTCTGCCGTGAGAACGTATCTTATGTATTCTGCGGCGTGAGTAGCTCACCAAGGAGTGGTTAACGGAGGTACCCTGTTCTTACATACTCGTACGTAGCCTTTGTCGACGCAAACTGTTGGATACAGTGTGGTTATCACCGCGCCTCTGACACATTGGAGATTCTCACATCCCATTGAGATGTATTAAAAATCATAAATTAAATTTAAATGTATTAAAGAACGATCATTGTACGTGCCCATGCTATTGTTCCATGTTTTGCGGCTAGGATAGGCTTTAAATAAATGTGCCAACTGCTGTGACTGATAGGGTATTTGGTTTGTGGTTGTGCAGGCGATTGGCTAGCCAACTTGAACTTCTACAATTTTTCAATTTAAGCCCATACTTTTTTACTAAACGTGGTCCGAGTAGATTGCTGCTCTTTCGTCTCTGCCTACCCCCTTAGCGAATATAGTATTACTTATCACACTATAATCACGGACGGAAAAAACTGAATTATATTAAAATAATATTAATATAATTAAGTTTTTTCTCGTCCGCTCTAATGTTTATAGTGTTATTGTGTTGGACCGTAGCAGAAAAAGAACTCGTGCTGGTTACATAAAATGTTTATTGCGCCACACGGTGAAAATACAAAATGACCGTTAGATTTTTCAAAGCGCGGGACGACTTAAACGTATATATGTGTACACTAGCGGAGACTCGGCAACAACTGCCTGCCAAGATTGCTGGCGGGGGATCGCTCCTTCTTATCTACCTTACGGATAATATTACAAATACATACAAGATTACCTACACATAATTTATAAAATAACCGTTATTATACTATACAAACAAACCTTAACCTAAGATACAACATATTAGAAAATTAATAATAAATATTACATACAAGAACAATGCGTCGCCAACAGTTATAGTGTTCATTTAAATACGACACATATTACATATTGTTAATACAACTTTCATTCACGTTACGAAAATATACGGTTGTGCCAAATTACTCATATTACAATCAAATACAAATCTTTACAATTTGCGCTCTTCCAACGTCCAAACGGTACAAATATATGAACTAATCTGATCGCATTCGCCTCTCGCCATTCTGCGACGTACGACGTACAAGAATTGGGTCAAGTTTTGGAATGTAGATGTCTATTGGCCAAGCATCCTAATGAACTGATCTGATCGCATTCGCCTCTCGCCATTCTGCGACGTACGACGTACAAGAATTGGGTCAAGTTTTGGAATGTAGATGTCTATTGGCCAAGCATCCTAATGAACTGATCTGATCGCATTCGCCTCTCGCCATTCTGCGACGTACGACGTACAAGAATTGGGTCAAGTTTTGGAATGTAGATGTCTATTGGCCAAGCATCCTAATGAACTGATCTGATCGCATTCGCCTCTCGCCATTCTGCGACGTACGACGTACAAGAATTGGGTCAAGTTTTGGAATGTAGATGTCTATTGGCCAAGCATCCTAATGAACTGATCTGATCGCATTCGCCTCTCGCCATTCTGCGACGTACGACGTACAAGAATTGGGTCAAGTTTTGGAATGTAGATGTCTATTGGCCAAGCATCCTAATGAACTGATCTGATCGCATTCGCCTCTCGCCATTCTGCGACGTACGACGTACAAGAATTGGGTCAAGTTTTGGAATGTAGATGTCTATTGGCCAAGCATCCTAATGAACTGATCTGATCGCATTCGCCTCTCGCCATTCTGCGACGTACGACGTACAAGAATTGGGTCAAGTTTTGGAATGTAGATGTCTATTGGCCAAGCATCCTAATGAACTGATCTGATCGCATTCGCCTCTCGCCATTCTGCGACGTACGACGTACAAGAATTGGGTCAAGTTTTGGAATGTAGATGTCTATTGGCCAAGCATCCTAATGAACTGATCTGATCGCATTCGCCTCTCGCCATTCTGCGACGTACGACGTACAAGAATTGGGTCAAGTTTTGGAATGTAGATGTCTATTGGCCAAGCATCCTAATGAACTGATCTGATCGCATTCGCCTCTCGCCATTCTGCGACGTACGACGTACAAGAATTGGGTCAAGTTTTGGAATGTAGATGTCTATTGGCCACAGCATCCCAATGAACTAATTGTATCGCATTCGCCTCGCGGCATTCTACGACGTACGACGTACAAGAATTGGGTCAAGTTTTGGAATGTAGATGTCTATTGGCCACAGCATCCCAATGAACTAATTGTATCGCATTCGCCTCGCGGCATTTTGCGACGTACGAGAATTTGGTTAAGTTTTGGAATGTAGATGTCTATTGGTCACAGCATCCTAAGTGGATAAGGATGAGTTTATGGCTTATTAATTTGGATTGCATTAAAAAAAAACACGATAAATCCCGTAAAATTAGTTTTATCTTTTTTGGTAGAGCCATGCTACAGCCATATTGCAGCACGTATGAGTCGGCTCGACCGGGGTAGGGCCTCGCTCTCGCAGAATACCAGTGTGAAATGTGTTTCGTAATAGTGTAGAGAACCTGAGACCATTTTTTACTGAAAACGAGCCATTCTGCATGTACTATACGCCGAGTATTCACTTACCATAGGATGGACTGTGTGATCGTTTGTCACACTGTAAAAAATGGAGATAGATGGAGAAATTTGCAACTATTTGATATCGGCGTCGTTCTGCACTGTTTCGCGTGAATGTCCCGTAGGACGTTATAAATGGATACAAATACTATAGTTCTAGTTTTATTTTTAGGTGTTCTTTATATCCAAAGAAGACTGTCTGCCCTACGATCGGCCTCCGATGTCGAAGCACATGTGGTGGAATCCGGACCCGCCGGATATCGACAAACTTAATTACATGCAGAACTGGAAACAAAAGACGTACTATTTTACAATACTCTTATTTATTCTATTTTACTAGCCGACTTGGAAACAATTAGAATGCATGTTTTTATATGTATGGAACGCTGTTGCCTTGTCAATTGTGAATCGAATTGGATGATTATTTTTGGAGAAAATATTAACTTTTTAACGTAACTATTTAGACGAAATTGATCCTTTTGAGTAATATCTCGGTCCTCAAAATCTTCTTCTTTCTTCTTTTTTTTTAAAAACGTTACCACCACACTAGGATTTTCTCCTGTATCGTGGAGGCAGTTTACAAACATAAATTGCACAAGGACAAACATCCAGACACGGAACAATTATTTGTAGGCCATACAAATACTTGTTCCGTGCTGGATTCGAACCCGCAGCCCCCAGCGCAACAACTTATTGCTAAGCCACTGCGCCACGGAGCCGTCAAAATGGTAAAACAATTTAACTCTTTATAAAAAGCCGACTTCAATGAACAAAAAAGAATGAAATAATCTCACATTGTGAAGTCGTACATTTGATTCTTCTATACACTAACGTCTTCGATGCCTCGTTGGTCTAGTGGTTGTAGTAGTGCGACTGCTGATCATGAGTCCCGGGTTCGAACCCCGAGTCGGGCCAAAAAAGTCGTTATTAAGCTTTTCTATCAAGAAATTCTCAGTAGCTGCCCGGAGTCAGGAAGTTAGTCCTGCGCCTGATCTCTCTCCGGTCGTGTCGGTTTACCGTCCCATCGGACTATGAGAGTGAAGGAATAGAGAGTGCACCTGTGCTTGCGCATACACTTGGGCACTATAATTCTGTCCTGCACTAATGGCTAGTCTCCTTTGAGACTGGCCGCCGTGACCGAAATTCGGTCTGGAGGACACTGTTACGCAGATTTCAGAGTGTGAAATTATTTTATTCTTTGAGATCTTTGAAGTTCCGTAATTGCGTTGCGTAAATTTAAAAATTTAAAATTTGACATAATATCTTTCTTCTGGATGTATGATTCCGATATAACGCGGAGTACATATAATAGTGAAAATTCAGTAAAGTGTTCCTTTTTGACTTTCGACAGAAGGTTCGTATTTACTTTTCATTCTTCTATACCCCTCTACAAAAAGCATTAATACATACTTTATGTTTCTAATTCAACTATATTTTGCTCAATTGAATTTTCGGAATAACCCCACATAAAGTCCAGTGGTTCTAAACATTTAAGGCACCGCCACGATAGCGCACCTTGCGTTTCCGTGGTTGGACAGTTATTATGGCTAGTTATGAGGTTTCTTTAAACATTTATAACAGGTAAGCGAAAATAAAAATTTTACATTTTTTGTGCGTTTCTTTATATATTTTTAATGTGTCAATAGTATCCGAATTCGGGATTTTTCAAATATTTAAAAGCTTATAACTCCGAAGATATTAACGTAATCGTAAAAAGTCATGGATACCTTTTTTATTCACATTTTATCAAAAAAAAAAAATGTCCCGTTTGAAAATAACAATTCCTTGAAAATTAAAAAAATCGGTTCAAACAATATGTCACCGAGTTGCCCCATGGCAACATGCATTTATATCAGCAGTGGGACAATTTGAAGAGAATCGCATAAAAACATTGAGGTGGAATAGTTTTCGGTACTCATGCGCCGATTCCTCCTGGACTATATTTATATATTTGGCATAGCGGTGGGTACTCCTTGTCCATCCCCGTTGGGTAAATTTTGGAAGGTCTCTATCCAAAATAACAATTTATGCTGACGAAATATTGACAGCCACTGGAAACTACAATGGAAAAGTAGTTCGATAGTCCATTAATTCGTAATTAACACTGTGGGGTATTTCCGGTAAAAAAAACGCATAAACAATAGTTAGCTAATCTTAACCTATAAAATAAAGCTTAAAAAACAATTATCTGTCATAAAATCAAACAATCATTAAGATTACTTAGCAAGTTCCTAAGATAATGAACGCGGGGTAATTTCGAAAAAAACGTAAAGAGTTGAAAAAGCTGTTTCCACCGAAATGTTAACTTTGCATGCGCACTATTGAGACTGAGTGAAACTGAACTGAAACGAGTGAAGCGAGGGAGACAAATGAGATGTCGTCTAGCCTAATGTTACCAGAGCAAAAAATATTCCCTAGTCAAGTCGTAATTTGTAAATATCGAAATTCCCCCATTTTCGTAATAACCTCAAAGCATCTTATATGTTTTTTATCGGATCAGGACATCGATCACTAATAAAAAACTAGAGAGGCACAATCCCATGCAAGAGTTCTCTAAAAACTGTCGCCAATTGTTTTGACGTAATTCTAGTTAAAATAAATAATAATGTCAAATGTTCGAGTGGGCGCTCATTCGGTAAGGACATTTTTTGTCATTGATTGTGTATCTAGTTTTTTATTAGTTATCGATGGATTAGGAGAATAGAATAGAAAATAATTTTTTATTCAATATAGATCACATGTGTAATTCTTATTGAAAGTCATTTTTTACTTTACCACTGGTTCGAAAAAAAACCTCTGTCCTGGAAAGAACCAGCAAGAAACCCAGCGGGACTTTTTTTTAAAGCAAATTTTACAATAATAGTTGTACAAACTATATAAGTACAAGAGATAGTAAGCGACATCGTTGTTCATCATCAAGATTCTTAATCGACGATTGATGTAGATGTCTATGGGTTGCAGCATCCATTTACCATCAGGTGGATTGAATAATATATTATTCAATGAAAAGGAAATTGTCGAAGATATTTAATTTTTTTTAGCATGTATCTATCGGAATGCCACAAATTCATGGATCCGGTGAAATTCTATCGCACGGAGACCGGACCAGCGGTCTCCATCGCGACCGGCTGGTGTGTACAGCGTGTTGACGCTGACTACCACGTCGCCTGGGTGAAGACCCTGTGTGGAGAACAGCCTATTTACTACGAGCGGTGTCTTCTAGCACCAGGTGGGCAAGCAGTCTGTAGGATATTCTGCTTTTCAAATAAAAAATAGGCTGTTACTTTTGATACAGAATTCTCTTTAAATCTTTAAACGTAGCGAAAGACTGATAAAGACAAGAAGGCAAATATGACCTTTTATTCTTTATCAGTCTTTCATACCTGTTGTTGAATACAGGAATGAGTCAATAGATATATTTCCTGAGATTTAATTACCCACCCTATATAAAGAGGTAAATTGGTAAGCTCAAAGCCTAGCACTGGTAATTCTGTCTTATTACTAGTGTGAAATTCGGGTTCGTTATTTTCGAGTAGCTTATACAGGCTGTTTGGTATGTCGATGCAAAGTCTTGAGGGGCGGGAAGGGGGGAGGGGAGACAATTCACCTCTTGGGGCACGTTTTTGAGCAGGTTAAAGGTAACTATGATAACTAATGACTAAGAATATTTACCTAGATATCGTGAAAATTATGATTTTTGGCAAATAGCCCAAAATTTGATATTTAATCGTTCATAACGAATAAACAGGCTACAATCAGTACATAAAATCTCGTTTTTTATCTTAGCTTACTGTGTATTTAATCGACAAACACTAATGCCGTCCTGTGTATGTACCTTTTTTATGAATTAAACTCAAAAGATGCAGATGTTGTTTTATATAATGGGTGTGACAAACGAGCACACAGTACACCTGATGTTAAGTGGATGCTGTGGCCCATAGACATCTACATTTTATCTTCGATTAAGAATCAAAATGCAAGTGCGTTGTCACCCTTGAGGACTACGACGGAATGTCTCGTTTCCAGTAAAAAGGGTCTCCGACAAAACACAGAAGCATTGAGCTGCTATATTACGCTGGTATTCAGTGAGAGCGTGGTACTTCCCCGATCGAGCCGACCCATACGTGCTACAACTATACTACTAATATAGCTGCAGTATGGCTCTACCACGTAAAAAATTGTCCATATTTATCTCACTATACAGGAAAATTGGTAGCATGCGCCAAGTGAATTACCTTGCATTGCTGATCCCCGTGCAATGGGTTTTTCCGAATGAATATACCGCCATTTGTACCACCGCTTCTTAGGCATTGTTTTTCATTTGGCCTTCCTTAAAGCTCTTTAGATCGTCATAATGTACACCGAGTAGTAAAAATAAGCGGGCGTTAAAATAAAAGGCCTTCAGAGATATTATTTAGTAATAAGTAATAACCTAAACACACTTTTCAGAATAAAAGGCTTTAAATAACAAAGGTTCACAGAAATACATGATGATGGTGATGGTAATATTGATGGTAAAATTGTGAAAAAGCTCAAAGTCGCTCAGCGAGCTATGGAGAGGGCTATGTTCTAAGTTTCTCTGAGTGATAAATGTCTAAATAAGGATGTTGATGCAATAATTTAGAGCAATTGTTATTTTATGATAATATTTTTTCAAGGTTCTTGAGTGGGGCGGCCTTGTAATCTGTAACTACACCGATATAATTACCCGGTAAGAGATGAAGGAACTCGATGCATGCATGTGGCTCAGGACCGTGCTTTGTGGCATTCCTAATAGGAACCTTAAGCTCAGCAACGGACTTGTGAAGGGCTGTAATCATAATGATACTGATGATAATACGTAATCGATACCAACGTCGGTGGACTGTTCAAACTGTATATGTGTTGGACGTTGGACGGTGACATAACTCATACTGTAAAGTGAGGACGGTCTCAGGTTGTGTACAATCACCATATGAAACACAGCAGCATTAAGCTACTATTTTACGCTGGATTTATTGGTTTACGCGAGAGTGTGGCCCTTCCACTGTCGAGCTGACCCATTCCTGCCGCAATCATAATATAGCTCCAGCGTGACTCAACTAAGTAATCCCTTAAGCACGTCAGAAAAATACCAAGTTGTAGTCAACCCACACAAATGCCGCATTAGATTTAAGAGAAAGTACAGTAAGTCGTCTCCACTTTTGACAATAATCGTATCTAATATACCAGGTTCAAAACCGAAGCAACTGTCCATGTTCAAATCGGCCCCGAAACCGGTACGTGACCGTGTTTGCACACTACGCACCATCAGGGACTTGGAGATAGCGTATCGAAGCGTTAAGGCGGCAAAACACGTTGTAATCATAGGTGGCGGTTCTCTTGGATGTGAATTGGCTTGGCATTTGGGTAGGATGAGTAAGTATAGACTAGCTATAGCACTATTATCACAGTATTGTTTTATTCTAGAATAAGGGTAACAAACGAGCACATACTCCATCTGATGGTAAGTGGGTGCTGTGGCCCAAAATGCAGATGCGTTGTCACCCGTGAGGACTAAGATGGAATGCCTCTTGTCCAGTAAAAAAGGGTCTCCATTTCCCCACACACATCATACGAAACACGGTAGTATTAAGCTGCTATTTTAAGCTGGTATGCTGTGAGTGTGGTCCTTCCCCGGTCGAGCCGACCCATTCATGCTACAACTATACTACTAATATAACTGCAGCATGGCTCTACCACGTATTGCTCTACCGACCAAATGTGTGGGCCTATTTTGATGATTCTTAGGTCAATCGACCACGAATAAAATGTATCAAGGTAATTTTTAAATAAAACTAATTTTACGGATTTTATCGCGTATATTAACTTAATTTTATATTCCCGACGTTTCGGGTGCTTTCCAGCACCCATGGTCACGGGGGACTGAGTTGTTTGACGTCCTGCTGTCATAGTTAGCCCGGCTACCTTCAGTTTTTTAATATTAATTTTTGGTTCGATTTACGCAGAATGAGCTTACAGTATCTTGAAGTCTAGCAGTGGTATACTTGGGTTTGGATTTGATTTTATTAATTATGGGATCCTAAGCAGATGGCAGCACCCATCCATCTTCTCTATTGAAATTAGGATGTTTTCTAATTTCAATAGCCTCGCGAATCATCCTTGGGAGGAATCGGTGTTCTTTTGCGAGGATTTGTGGTCTATCAAATCTAATGTAATGACGGGGACGATCCTGAACATGTTCACAAACTGCAGACTTCCCGATACGTCGGTGCTTCACGTCAGCTATATGTTCTTTAACGCGGGTTTTAATAGATCTTTTTGTTTGTCCTATGTACGAGAGACCACATTCACAATCCAGCTTGTACACTCCTGCATCTTGTAGAGGGATATGACACTTGACGGATGGTAAAAATTGACCAATCTTCTTCAGCGGCTTGAAGTACGTTTTAATGGAAGCTCGCTTCAAGATGTAGCCAACCTTGTCTGTGACTCCTCTGACATAGGGTAGTACAGCAGGCACACGCTCGACTGTGGCTGGCTTCACTCGGTCACTGTGACGTAGGCGCGGGACCCGAAGCTTGTTGTCTTGCAGTACTTGCTCGACGTGCTGAAGCTCGGCGGCCAGATATTTTCTGTCACGGATCCCTCGTGCTCTCTGAAACAAAGATTTTCCCACGGTAGCTAACTGTGAAGGATGATGATGAGATTCACCATTTAAATATCGGTTGGTATGGGTGTTTTTTCTGTACACAGTATGACCAATAGTGTTATCAGGATTTCGGATGACTAAAACATCTAGAAAAGCTAGAGTATTGTTTGCCTCTAACTCCATTGTGAATTGTATTTTAGGGTTTATGGAATTAAGGTGGTTTAAAAATGCAGTTACTTTGTCAGATGGTAAGATTGTGAAAGTATCGTCTACGTACCGCTTGTAGAATCTTGGATTTACAGGAGCAGTAAGAAGGGCTTTCTCCTCAAAGTCCTCCATGAATATGTCGGCGACTACGGGAGATACAGGTGAGCCCATTGCCACTCCGTCTACTTGCATGTAGAACTCTTCTTTCCACAATAAATAGCCAGATGGATGGGTGCTGCCATCTGCTTGGGATCCCATAATTAATAAAATCAAATCCAAACCCAAGTATACCACTGCTAGACTTCAAGATACTGTAAGCTCATTTTGCGTAAATCGAACCAAAAATTAATATTAAAAAACTGAAGGTAGCCGGGCTAACTATGACAGTAGGACGTCAAACAACTCAGTCCCCCGTGACCACGGGTGCTGGAAAGCACCCGAAACGTCGGGAATATAAAAATAAGTTAATATACGCGATAAAATCCGTAAAATTAGTTTTATTTAAAAATGTGTAGTGTTCGCGTAAATATAAGAAATCAGTATCAAGGTAATGTTTAATTTTATAGAATCATAGTAGCGTTGTTGTCATTTGGTGGCAGTGTATGGTTCAACTGTACATTTCATGGCGTTATCATTTTATGCACAGAAATCAGATATCAGAAATGTTTATTTGCTTTAAACATGGTAGAACAAAGATCTTAATATAGTGATATGTCCTCATGTTTGACTTATAACTGTCATGCATATTTAAAAGTAGTTACATTTTAATGTACATAAAGTTAAAAATAAGTTAAAAGACTAAATATGAAACCAATGGTAAACGTGAATCATAGACAGAACTTTACATTACATTTATAAATTGTTTATAAATTGTATAATATTTTATGTCAAATTATTCAATTGATAAATAAAATAAACACAGAAAAGCTACATACAAACACAATTAAAATTCAAAAATCTCTTGGTCATCTAAGTATTCCTGGACTGAATAAAAGCACCTAGTCAAAAGCCAGGAATGTAACTTTCTTTTAAACAATGGTAATGGCAGAGCCTTGAAATTTGAATGAAGCTTATTGGATAGAAGCAAATATCGCTGTACTTTGACAATTATTTTGCTTACGTATTTACTTTAACCGCGATGGTCGCGAACTCATCAACATATTATTATAACATTTAACATAGCATAACATATTTAAATCTTACATTTTTTTTTACTTTTTTTTATTAAACTATTTTAAGAAATGTTTAGTTCAATACCCGATCAGGCAGTATAATACCTCTCGACGGTGGAACCATTTCATCTATTCCAAACGTAAAATACCGATGAGATGTCTGGTACTTGTACAAACTATCAATCCGCCGCCAAGCGTAACGGTACTAGCCAATCCTTCCAATGAGAGGGGCCCGTTTTTGGCAGTGGATTTTAACAAGTTGATGCAAAATAATACGAGGATAAGATCTCTCGTTTTAGTATTTTGAATACTGTTCTTCGTTAAATGTTTATGATGTATGACATAAATTAGTTGGTAGAAGAATGATTATAGTATGTATGTTGATGGCACCGGTATAGCATGTTTATATCGTAAAATATAAGTTTAAATATTGTATGATTGTTATCAAATAAAAAAACAGAAATTTAAAATTCTCTTAATGCAGTGCCGCGTGAGATAGTTTGTACAAGGCAATAAGGAATATAGGATAATATGTAAAAAACTTCGCGGCCACCGAAGTAATCATCACGAATATAACAGACCGAAAACTATGCACAGACTAACAAGAAAAAGATTTTGTTACATAAGTTTATAAAAAAATCTTTTTTTGTCAGTATGTTTTTTTCAGTTCGTAATTCAGTAAACAAGCGCACAGTTCACCTGATGATAAGTACATGATGTGGCCCATAGACACCCAAACTTATCCTCGACTAAGGATGCCTTTTTATCAGTCAATATAATAAATACGGAAAAATACGTAAATTTATTTTATTCAATAAACAGTGTGATATCTATAGACTTAGCTTTTTAACAGATAAAATGGAGAAGGAGGTGGATCCGGAAAAGCAGCCGCTGGAGATAGTGCACATATACAAGGACAAGGGAATCATGGCCGGCGTGTTGCCCGAGTACCTCGGCGAGTGGGCCGCAGAGAAGATTAAGAACGAGGGTGTCACTGTTAAACCTAAGAGTAAGGCCAGTATTTAGACCAATCCCAGCATGAGCTCGCTCAAACTCAAGCTCCACAATGTTATAATTTGAATCTAGACTTAGAATATTACGTTACACAAATTTGGTCATTATGAAGTTTGAGTTTAGGAGATTGTCTATGTGTCTTAATTTTAGTATTATCGCAAACAAACAAAAACCTTTTAGCTTGGTTAAGGAATCAGAACAATCAGAATCAGAGCAAAGAAAGAATTATACCTAAATCATTTCGCGTCTTATAATTTACAATCGTTTCAAAAGTATCAAGATATATTTTATTTTGTGATTTAATATAGTTTCAATAGTTAAGTTACGGAAAACAGTCTCAAATTTTTTATTAGTTGATATCCTGTGATTATGTTTATAAAAAAAAGAGACCCAAATGGGATCCTTGAGGGACACCAGAAAGGATTTCGATTTTAGATTAAAGTTTATGCCTTGAAGATACATATTCAATCAAGCTATGCTTATGTATATTTTAAGTCTTACACACACTAACTTTAATCTATAATAAAAGAAACGACAAATAACATTATTCTCATTTTGTTCCAGCTCAAGTCTACGATGCTTTCCAGTCTCCGGACGGTAGGCTGGAGCTGACACTTTCTGATGGATCCTCTCTTGTCACCGATTATGTACGCAATATGATATAAACTAGTTAACAAAAAATATAAAAATATTAATTTTTAGTTTCACTTTGCTTATGGATAATTGATTATTGCGTATAGGGGACCTATATATATATATATATATATAGGTCCCCTATACGCAATAATAAATTATCCATATATATATATATATAGGCTTTGATGTGATTATTTGAGGCCCTATATATATATATATATATACGTAGGCGGTCCCATAATGAATTGGCCTAACTATGAACCAATGAAGGAAATGAAACGAAACCAATTTTATTTTTCAATATAATCACCATGAATACTAACACAATTCTGACATCTGTGAATCAACATCTCTAAACCTTTATAAAAATAATCACATTTTTTATCCTCAAAATGACTGAAGACGGCCGCCTGCAACTCTTCATCGCTTGAAAATTTTCTTCCTCTTAAGTCCCGCTTTAAATTTGGAAATAAATAATAGTCGGACGGGGCCATGTCTGGACTGTAAGGTGGATGTTGAACTTCTGTGAACCCGCATTGACGAATTGCATCCTTCGAAACACCAGCGGTATGAACAGGGGCGTTGTCATGGAGCAACAGGACACCTTTAGACAGCTTGCCTCTTCGTTTTTCCTTTATCTTGTCTCGTAATTTATATATTAAAGAAACATAATATTCGCCGTTCACGACTGTATTACGTTCTTTAAAATCCACCATCAAAATGCCTTGAAAATCCCAAAATATTGTGCACATTAGTTTTTTAGTCGATTGTTGCACCTTTGCCTTTCTAGGGGGCTTTTCACCCTTATAACGCCATTCCATTGACTCGCGCTTGCTTTGTGGATCATAATACAAGATCATAGTTTCATCACCAGTCACTAGCCGCTTGATCACAGTCTTTGGATTTTCGCCACAAAGATCCAAAAACTCCGAAGCGCAGCGCACTCTTTCCTGTCTCTGTACCGCTGAAAGAAGTTTCGGTACCCATCTTGCACTCACTTTTTTCATGTGAAGATGTTCATGGAGCGCGCGATGAACGGTACTCTTAGAGAGCCCAAGCCTTGCTGCAATTTCTCTAATCTTCAAACGGCGGTCACTCAGAACCTCCTCTTCGATAAGAGCAATCGTTTCAGGAGTGAGCACTTCCACAGGTCGACCGTCGTGGCCAAAGTCTTCGACGGTTTCTCTCCCGAGGCGAAACTCTTTCACCCAATTTTTCACTGTGCTATAGGAGGGGGCAGACTCCTTATACACGCCATCCAATCGTTCTTTTATTTGGGCAGGGGATAAACCTTCTTTAAACAGAAACTTTATGACACTTCGATACTCAGTTTTCGACATTTTGAAAAAATACGCGACTCTCGTTATTCAAATGCCTGTTAAACTAAGACTAAGCATTTCATGTCGATGCATGTTTCTTATATTAAGTGCACGATAAACGTACTATTTAATGCAACACAACATGTAGCGACATGTCGCGTTGAACTATATCAGGCCAGTTCATTATGGGACCGCCTGGTATATATATATATATATATATATATATGGCCTCAAATAATTTCCAGAACCTTTCACTGTACAAACATCTAGAATGTTTGAGTACATACCGGTCACGAATGACTAGGTATCGATAGTTCTAGAAAGTTCTTCCATAGAAAATTCTAGAAGGATTTTGACTCTCATAGTTCTGCTACTCGATACCAGAGGGCGCTAGTGGTAACTAGTGTTGCCATATACCAGGCATTAATGGTGGCGCTCAACAATAGCTTCCAATTTTGAATAATATAGCAGATACCATCATTGTTAAAGTTCACTAGAATTTCTGTTCTCACGAGTGTAACGTTTCCCTCAAGGCTTTCGTGGCAGTGGGTGCTGAACCTCGCGTGGAGTTGGCGGAGCCCTCGGAATTGGAGCTGGATGACGTAAATGGCGGATTCCTGGTCAACACCGAGCTGGAGGCGAGGACTCATCTTTATGTGGTAAGTCTAATTATCATTATACTGCTATATATATATATATCATAATATGGTGATTGACCTGAGACCCTTTTTAATGGTAGCCGTATAGAGGCGACAGAGATCCTGATAACAATGAAAAATTAAAAACTGTGATAGCCCACCCACCTGCCAAGTGTGGCATCTATGGAAAATATTCCCCTATTAGGCATTCTATTGAGAAGACTATGTTCAGCAGTGAACTTTGAGATTGTTATTAGGTATTCCATTTTAATCCCGAGCCTTCTCTGGTCGAGCCGACCATACATACTGCAGTTATAATACGCTACAGCGTAGCTCTACCACGTTATAAAATTCCTTACGCGTTCCCGTTAGGTGAATTATTTGGGGCACGTGCTCAGGCAAGCTCAGCTCAGGTAAGAACTCCTAAAACTCATTATGATGGAAAAGTTACCGAAAGAAGAGGCGTCGGTCGCAGAAAAAAGTCATCGTTATGTAACATCCGAGAGTGAACGGGAATCGCGAGTGCCACCGAACTGTTGGCATCGCGAAGAATAGAGAGTTCACTAAGCTGACTGCCAACCTTCGCTAGTCGGAGAGGCACCAGAAGAAGAGGAAGTATTATCTGTGGAATTTGTTTGTGAACGTATTGCAAAAGGCATTGCATCCACTTCCTGGTTAACTTTTGACTCTGTCTGTGACGCGCCCGCAAGAAAACAATAAGTTAACTGTGACAAAACGTGGAAGCCACCGCACTGAGTAGTCGAATTTTTCCCACCGCACTGCAATTTAATTATTTCATCACCTTAGTGGAATCCTTTACAAATCCGCCAAGACGAGGAATTTGGAGAACACGCTAAGTGTATTGCACGTCTTTGTCATATATGAATGAAGTATTTACCACAGATAGTCCAAATTTTGTATTTTTAGGTTATATTATAATCACCGCTTAATTCTGTCTCTTTCCGCATATCTATATAAATAAAATGATAGAGGTTTGCAGTTGTGCGTGAATCACGAAAAAACTATTGGATAGATTTCAATTAGGTTTTCTAAGTTTTATTTCTCAGACACTTGGTAAGGGCCGAAAAAACTATTGTGATATCTTCATTTAATGTAAAGTTATTAAAGTTTTAAGAAACAACGATTTTTATAAGCACTACGTGTTCAGTGATGTGTGTAAGCAACGCGGACGATGTCGCGGGTATCAGCTAGTATCCAATAAAACTACAGTCCACTCTCTCATTTTTATATAATTTATGTGTTGCATTTTGGTAAAGACTTATAGTTTGAGAAAGCCTCAATTACCTGTCATCCTCGCCGCATTCAGAGAATTAAAAACAATAAAATAATTTCACACTCGGAAATTGGAACTTACTTTTGCTTAGACACTTTTTCCTACAACCGACTTTAAGATGTTAAATTATTTTATTCTTTTGTTCTTTGAAGTCGGCTTTTACTTTTAATTAAATTTTTTTTTGAAATGTAAAAGTTGTTAAACAAAAAGCAAACATTGTTTATAGAGAATTAAAAAAAGAGAAACAAAAAAGTAGTTATTACGATCTTTCCCTTAACCTTTCCGAGTGATGCTATTGACTCAGTGACTTACAAGCTAATACTAAAAATTTATGTACAAAATTTGCAAAAAGCATGTTGGCGAACTTTAAATGTCCTCAAAATATATTATGTATTTTATCCAACATTCATGACGATATTTTTCTTCAACTTGGAGTGATTTTTTTTTATAGGATAGGGTGACAAACAAGCACACAGTCCGCCTGATGGTAAGTGGATGCTGTGGCCCATATACATCTACATCTATCCTCGATTACGAATCAAAATGCAGATGCATTGTCACCCGTGAGGACTAAGATGAAATGCCTCGTTTCCAGTAAAAAGGGTCTCCTGTTCTCTACATTCACAGCTATATTACTTATATAGTTGTAGCACGAATGGTTTGGCCCGCCTGGGAGATTTCAATCTTCAGTCTGTGGATTTTGAGGAGATGGTTGCACTGCCAACTAACCTCCATCACATCCTTTTGCGCCTTTCTTGGAGACGTTTCATACGATACTTATAATAAGACGACGTGATATAGTTTCTAGATTTTTCTTTTAATGAAGTGATGCTGCTGACGATGCTGTAGCCCATAGACATCTACATCAATCCTTAATTCAGAATCAAAATGAACATGGGGTATCTTACTAAAAGCGAAAAGGATTTTATTTTACTCACTGCTGTGCCACGGCTGTTCCATGCTGGTATTCTGTATTGAGCGTGGACCTTACCCGGTCAAGCCGACTAATTAGTTTTATCTATTTATTGTATTTACTTGTGGTTTTGTGTGACACATTACAGCACATCCACCCAGCAAGAGTGTAACAATATCAAATAAAGCTAGCCTTAATTTCTAATACCTTAATTCTAATACTAATATTTATATATTTTTTATACATTACAGGTATTATTGTAGTATTTACTACACGTTACATTACTCTATTTATTTATTTACTTCAATTTTACATAGTATTCATCTAATTTATAGTAATATTTCTTAATCAGAAAGCTATTTAGTGCTATCACAAATTTCTTCTATTCTTCCATCTCTCGTATATTTTATAATTTAACTGCCATGGAATATGGTCCAGAACTGTATAAAGTGGTTTTAGGCAATATTAATTTATTTCTATTCCTAAGTTGTATATTATATTTATTTATATTATTATTACCAGCTTTTTGAAATATATTTATTTATTTATTTATTTAAAACTTCATATACACATGTGGTATATAGGCGGACTTAATGCCTAAGGCATTCTCTACCAGTCTACCTTGTAATTAAATATATAGATTAGTAAGAAAATATATATCTATATATTTTCTTACTAATCTATATATTTAATTACATGATTCTAATATGTATAAAGATGTAACTGTTAATATCTTGTATTGTATAAAATATGGTCTACAGCTTTCCCTAGAGCCAATATTTACTAGAATTCTTATACATTTTTTTGAGCGATAAAGAGTTTTTGGATGTCACACGAGCGCATACGCATTGTAGGCCATTTTGGCTGTATTTGTATATGTGTACCTTTTTAACTCATTTAGCGTATACATATATAAATCTGGACAAGCTGCAGCGTGGTGCTATCACGTTATAAAACTCCTTACGCGTTCCTGTTATACGAAGGCTGGAGACGCGGCCAGCTTCTACTCGCAGTGGAAGGACACTCGGCTGCGCCTGGAACACTACCTGAACGCGCAGGAGCTGGGCCACGTGGCGGGCTCCAATATGACCGGCTACTGGCAGGCTTGCAACATAGAGCCACACTTCTGGTTGCGCTTCGAGGACGAACTGCAGGTGGAGGTGTGTATATTCTGTATTGATACAGTGGCAACGTGTATCATTAACACGTTAGCTTGTTTCAACTTCTTGCCTACTAAGCGTGGCAACTATGGCAAATATTCCCCTATAAGGCATTCTATGAGGGAGGCCTATGTTCAACATAGTGGAATTTCTATGGGTAATCAGCTATTCCATCTTAATTCTCATCGGTAACATGTCTACACTGCACTTCTGGCTATGTTTCCAGGACGAACTGCAGATGGAGGTGAACATCAGGCATCTACATCTTAATGTTTATCACAGTTGAGAAGATAATCATGTTTACGCTTTGTCGTGGCGTAAAATATTTATGGAACGGCGCAACGTAGATTTCTAGTGGCCATATTGTCAGATTATTGAACAAAAGGTTAATGTAGTGCGCGGGCCAACTACGTAACGTCAACATTAAGGCCTGAATTCCTCCTACGCTGACGTCGGTTGCGTACGGTCAGTCGCGTACGCGTACGTAGCAAACAACGCGCCGCTGTCGTCAGCGTCGTAGTGTGGGGCTATATAGAACACAATGTATATTAGTACACGCGACCAACGTACGCGACCGACGTCAGTGTAGGAGGAATTCAGGCCTTAATGTGACAGGTGCGTCAATGTGCTTATGTGTTTGCCGGAATAGCGTTGCAAGCGTGGCAACTATGGTCTATGTTCAGCAGTGGACTTATATAAGGTGTAATGAAATATTTTGTAATAATCTATTTTGAATAAAAATTATTCAATTTAATTCCATTCGATTCCATTCCATTGCATTTAATTCTATTCTTACGCTGCCACAAGACGCCATTGGTATCATGGTAACAACTTAATTCTCAGGTGGTAGGCGAAGTAGGAGCGTGCATGCCTACGATTGGTATATTCAAGCAGTGCACTACCGAGGAGATGGCGAAGAAAACTCAGGCCGTTGAAAGTGCAAGCGGTGAACGACCATGTTACAAAAAGTATAAAGTTCTATTTCTTTCAATTAATATCAATTTGTAGAGTAGTTGAGTTGATTGGAAAGTATATGATAAAAAGTTTACGAGCTGTCAAAACAAAACTGTGCTGCAGCTATATTACGCTATAGCCTGGCTCTAACTCGTAAAACAAGCGAATTTGTCTTAACCATGTAATAATGTCCTCCATAACGAACTTCGGTGATGGCGGTCAATCTCAACTTACACTAACTATCTACGCAGGTTAGGATTATAGTGCACGAGTGTGTACGTGGATGAATCACTGCCTACTTCCTGACTCCTGGCTGCTGCTGAGAATGTCTTGACAGAAAGATAATTGATTTTGGGCTTGCACGTAATAGCAACTTGAGACTACAAGATCAGCAATTGACTTTATGCCTATTATACTGTACAGAACAGTGGTAATAATGTAATATAATAATTAATTAATTAATAGAATCTAGCGTTACTTTGCAGAAATTATATTAAAGTTAGTAAAAATTACTCCGCCCATATTAGCTCAATAAAATAAAATGATGTGTCTTACAAGTCGCGGCACGTAAGTCTAGCGCTGAACGAAACGTGGAGGGGACGCGCAGGAATTGAATTGCACGAATGCGACTGGAGGGCCAATTAGCGCGTGCGAACGGTCACCGCTAGACTTTCGTGCCGGTACTTACACCTAATTTGAAGAGCACCTCCCACTTTCCCTCAATTGCATGCACTATCATCATCATTACTAATCCCAGTACCACTACTCCCAATACCACAACACTGGAAATGAGGCATTCCATGTTAGTCCTCACGGGTGACAACGCATCTACATTTTGATTTGTAACAGAGGATAGATGTAGATGTCTATGGGCCGCAGCAACCACTTACCATCAGGTGGACTGTGTGCTCGTTTGTCACCCTTATCCTATAAAAAAAAACTACGGTCAGCCACTGCAGAATCTATTTCACCTGAGGATGCCTCGTGTAGAGGCGAAACACATATCGTACTATCTGCTGTGGTGAGTCTTTCCTAGTTTGTGGAGTTGATAGTAGTGGTGCTGGGATTAGTGATGACGGAAATAGTGCACGCAATTAAGAGAGGGCTGGAGATGCTCTTCAAACTAGGTAAGACAGATCATTTTATTTTGTTGAGCGGATATGGACAGAGTAATCTTTATTAACACTAATAATTAATTACTTTTGCTCTTTATTTATTTTTAAGGACCGACGAATACAAGAACAGATACAAACGCGGAATGTTAATGTATCTGCGCGACGAGACAGTGGTGGGGTTTGTCTTCTGGAACATGCCTCCCATTGAAGACCGGAGCGCCGTTGCCACTGAGGTGATGTGTTTTGAATCATGTCGATTATAATAATTTTCCATAAGTCTGTCTGTTAGAAACACTAGTCTTGAAACATTTTTATGTTGGCACCCTTGCTAACTATGCATATGCTATATGGTGACGTAAACAACAGGCTTAGAACTGTCATGCTGTCTTTTTCATGTGTCTTTTTTAACGCAAGTTATATACCTTTTGTACTAGTTTTATTGAAGTGTCGCCTTGTAAATTATCTTAATATACAACATGTAAAGTAATTAAACCACAACCTCAGACACCCCAATTAGAATATTATGTTATAATTATAATACATACACTGACTTTTTAGTTAAACATGTTTATGCATTGATTATTAATTAAATTAGTTATACTAATTCCTGGAGAATGTTGTGGTCACAGTACAAATCCACGAACGCACACAGTCGCACACGTGATATAGGTCATATGAGGATCTTGCTAGTCTAGTAGGTATTCGCTGGCGTTCGAGAAGAGTTAACGCCGCCGCCGCTTGACACAACTATAGGTAGGTATTAATGCCGAAACACCGACAATACACGATTGTTTACGTTAAAAAAATACCTACCTATGAACATCAACCGATGTCAGAACTCCGAGCATCGAGTTGTTTGTTTAAGTCTAGTAAACATTTTATTGCATATTTCCATCACACTTTTCAGCCTTAGGACTGTCGACTCTGAATAATTTTATTTATTGATTGTGATACAATGCCAATAGGCAATATTATTTCAAAGTGTTATGCATTTGCATTACGTTTTAATTGTACTTGTAAATAATAATGAACTGCTAAAAATAAGAGGCGATACGACAGCATAATTCAAAGACGGCGTGTTTAAAACATGTGAATTAAGATTACAATAATTACTAAAATAAAACAATGATTTAATACGTCCCCACAAAAAAAGTCAAGAGGCGTCAAATCAGCTGATCTGGGAGGTCACTGGGCAGGGCCGCCGCGACCGATCTAGCGCTCTCCAAACTCTGTATTTGTAAAGACTTTAACGTGCTTGAAATAAGGTTCATTTTTCTTTATTTTGTATTGAATAACGGAATTTGTATTAATATAAATAAAACTGCATTTTTAAAAGTCTTAGAAATCGATTCATTAAACGATTCTGAATTAACTACCCCCAATTCATTTCTGAAGTCTTTACTTCCAACTAGTGGGATGCGGGAAGTAAAAACTGTGTAAGAACCTCCAAAGGAGGCGGAGTTTTAGCCGAAATAAGAATTTAATTTTTTTTGGTTTTTGGCCATTTTGACCCCCTAGGAATGTAATGAGAACTTTTTGCCCCTGTTCAACCATGACCCCCATGACATCCTCTACATGATAGGCTATTCAAACTGACCTAAAGTTCGAGTAACACCCCAACTAATTTCTAAGGACTTTACTTCCAATTACTTCCAAATAGCGCGAGCTTCCCCAGCTTCCTGTTACACACTTCTATCCCTTTTCACAAAACCGATCCCACAGATTGCGGAAAAGCAAGAGGAATGATGTAAGACATCTGAAACATCTGAAACAGGAGATGGGCAGCAGTATTTTTCTGATATCAACTCATAACAAGTCAGAAAAAAACTTCATTTGTCAACCCGCCTGCCAAGCGTGGCAACAATGGTAAATCTCTTATAAGGCAATTATCGGGGGGGGGGGGGCTATGTACAGCAGTGGACTTTTATAGGCTGTAAAGGAATTGTTACCTTGTTATGCAGATATTGCGGGCGAAACCCTCGTACAAGGACATCGATCTGCTGGCCGAGTTGCTTGGCTTTGTGGACACCAAGTGCGTGTACATGAAAGAGGAGGAACTGGTGGAACCGGGACCTTGTATAAAGAAGTAAGTGGTTGGAAGCGTGTAGGCTATTGCTTTCAGAATTCGATTATTTAATAACTGACTGCCTCGTTAGTCTAGTGGTTACTAAAGCGGCTGCTGATTGAGAGGTCCCGGGTTCAAACCCGGTCGGCCATAAAAGTAATTCCTTCAATAATTTCTCAGTAGCAGCCTAGACTTAGACAGTTGTCGGTGTTTCACTCCTATGCCTTGGGAAGTACGTAAAGTTGGTGCTACGCCTGATCTATCGCAGGTCGTGTTGGGTTACAGTCTCAACGGAATATAAGAGTGAGGAAATAGAGAGTGCACCTGTGCACTAAAGCTTATCCTGCGCAGATGACTGGTCTCCACTGAGAGGGACGCAGTGACCGAAAGAACAATGGCAGAAAAATAGTTGATCAAAATTATTGCGTCTAGTAATAACTTATATATAAAATGAGTGTAATTATTTTTCTATGATTTTTCAAATAAAAATCTATTTTAATTAAAGCCACAGAAAAAAAACAACATTTTTGGGAATATCAAATGACTTAAATCATTTTACCCCATTCAAGTGCTGCCATTTAATATATTCATACTATTTTCGTATACGCTTTGTAAGATTAACAACACAAACACAAAATATTGTTATATTAAGTTATTATTAGTAATAACTATACTATCAGTAATAATAAAAATAAAAGTGATATGGTTGAAAATAAGTCTCTTACAAAGAACTTTCTACAATAATACGTTATCTCAATCATACTACTATGTAAAAATTCCATTTAATGTTATGGAAACACTAGCTAAAACAAAATGCCATTGTTTTTTTACTATCTTAACGGCTCTGGGTTCTAGTCCTTTTGAGAATGTCACTGTATGACACAAATACCCTGTAGCCATTCCAGATAAATACATTTATAGTATGCAAATATATAATAGAGATACAATGATCTAAAAACTCTCAATTATGTAGGTAGGTACATTATGTTGACAATGTATTAAGCTAACATCAAACAACCACAGGACGCATGACTTTTTCCAAGTGACATAAGACACAACCTACAAAGGTTCAAATCTAAATATCTTCGTTTTGACGCCTTCTCAGGACAAAATTCTTTGACAGAGTTATTAAGGGACTGACGCTTAACATTTTAAGATATTTTTGATATATAGACGCTACCATTCCTTCTCAACTAATTTTATGTATGAACGTCTGCCATTGTTCTTTGATTTTGAAGACATTTTTTTTTGTAAAGGATAGGGTGACAAACGAGCCCACAGTCCATCTGATGGTAAGTGGTGACTGTGACCCATAGACATCTTCCTCTATACTCAATAACGAATCAAAATACAGATACGTTGTCACCTGTGAGGGCTAAGATGGACTCTTTTCCAGTAAAATAGATCTCCGGTTCTTACACTCAGGTTAAGCTGCTGTTTTACGCTGGTATTCTGTGAGAGCGTAGTACTTCCCCAGCGGGTGACAACCCTACCTACATATATTCTCGATTTAAAATCAAATGCAGTTGGATGCTCGGGATTTCTCTTTCACGCTGATATTTTGTGAGGTTTTCATCGTGTCAGCTGTCATGGTTTCTTTATCAACCAAATAAATTTTCATTTCAGTTGGAGAACATTTTAAGTGAATTGGAAGGCCAGTAATATTCCTGTGTTTTGAAGTAAAATTCTACCATTGTGACGAATGTCTTAATTTTGTACGACAATAAAATATTTTATTTTGCAACACGATATTTCATTTCAATATATTTAATAAGAACTAACTAGATCTCGGCAACAGCACCATATAATATAGAAACAGAAACAGAAACAGAAACTTTTTTATTCAATATATATTATAATATAATACTTATTGAAAGTCACTCTTTTGTATGATTACTACTGGTTCGAAAAAAAAACCTCTGTCCTGGGAAGAACTAGCAAGAAACCCAGCGGGACTTTTTTTAAATAACAGCTTACAATCATGTATGTTACACAAATTAAACACAACAAATTAGAAATAGCTTGGTAGCGATCACCTCATTTCCAGGGGTTATTATCATCTATAAATTCATTAATATTATAATAACCCTTTTTATACAAACTTAGTTTAATAAAGTTTTTGAACTTTGAGCAGGTCAAATTTTGTATATTTTCTGGAATTTTGTTGTAAGAGCGTATACATCGCCCAAAGAATGAATTACTGACTCGATGGAGTCGAGTAACTGGTACTACTAGCTTGTGTCTGTTCCTAGTATTTACAGAATGAATATCACTTATTTTTGTAAAACTACTTTTGTTTTTGTGTACGTACATTACATTTTCATAAATGTATTGAGAGGCCAAAGGTAATATATTAATTTCCTTAAATTTTTGTCGCAGCGACTCTTTAAGCTTTAAATCATAAATTGCTCTTATGGCCCTCTTCTGTAAAACAAATATAATTTCAGTGTCAGCTGCGTGTCCCCATAGCAAAATATCATACGACATTATGCTATGGAAATAGCTAAAGTAAACTAGTCTAGCTGTTTCAACACTAGTTAGACTTCTAATCTTTTTTACGGCATATGCTGCAGAACTAAGTCTGCTTGCTAGTTTTGATATATGGGGGCTCCATTGAAGCTTCGCGTCTAGTGTGATTCCAAGAAAAATGGTGGTATCTACAAGACTCAGTTTCTCCCCATTTAAAATTACATTAGTATTTAATTGTTTGACATTTGGAGTCATAAATTTCATACATTTCGTTTTAGTGCCATTTAAATGCAAATTATTAACATTGAACCAATTTACTAATTTAGATATAGCATTATTTACTTCGTCATATTTTAGCAATTGTCGACTTAATTTGAAAATTAAAGAAGTGTCATCTGCAAATAATACTATATCATGGTTATCTCCTACTATGTAAGGTAAGTCATTAATGTATACAAGAAACAGAAAGGGGCCGAGAATTGAGCCTTGAGGCACGCCCATTTGTACCATCGTTTCGGAAGAACTCATACCGTTAATGACAACTTTTTGCGTTCTCTTACTTAAATATGAAATAATTAATTTAAGAGCATCACTTCTTACACCGTAGTGTTGAAGTTTCCTGATTAATGTTTCATGGTGAACACAATCGAAGGCTTTGGATAGGTCACAAAATATACCCAAAGCATCCTGTGAATTCTCCCATGCATTAAATATATATTTAATCAGATCAACACCGGCATCAGTTGTCGAGTGACCCCTTGTGAAACCAAATTGATTTTTATGAAGTAAATTATTTATATTAAAGAAATTTAACATTTGATCAAGAATAATTTTTTCAAAAATCTTACTAAGTGTTGGTAGTACAGAAATAGGTCTAAAATTGGCGGGGTCTAATGTACTACCAGATTTAAATAAAGGTATTACATTACTATACTTCATTAAATCAGGAAACACACCAGATTCGATACTAGTATTAAAAATAATAGCTAAATGAGGCGCGATTGTATCTATTATAGACGCAATAACTTTAACGGAAATCCCCCACAGATCCGCAGTTTTCTTAACATCAATAGTTTTAAAATATTTTACAATATCTTTTGATGATACTTTATGAAATACAAAATTCTTTGTACACGCATTTACATTTTGTTTAAGTAATGATTTGGCGACCGCAGGAGAAGAATTCAGTGACTTAGTGGTTAATATCGGAATATCAGTAAAATATTTCTCGAAAACCATTGCAACGTCCTGATCTAATTCGGTTAATTTGTTACTAACACTTAACTGTTAGTTTGAATTGCGAGAGTTGATCTTACCAGTTTCGCTATTAATTATACTCCATGTCATTTTAATTTTATTGGAAGCCGTCTTAATTTTGTTGCTCAAATGCAAAGACTTGGCTATGGAGCACACTCTTTTAAATATTTTTGAATATTTTTTTACATATTCCCTAAATTCGACGCTATGATTATATGACCTTTCATGGTAAAGATCATATAACCTATGTCTGCTCCTATGGACTCCTACTATCGCCCATTCATTAAATGACTTCCGACTGTTCAAGGAGAATATTTTAAAAGTAAAAGTATTATTAAATTCATTGCAAATAAGCTTAAATAATGTTCCATACAAAAAATTTGGATCATTTTGGTATGAAAGTGATGGAAGTTTTTTTACTATGTTACTTCTAAATTTCTCCAAGCGACGTGCATTTACTGGAACAAACACAACTTTCTCATCTACTTGCTTTTTGTGAACATAAGGTAACGATACTACCTGTCCACAGTGATCAGAACTTAATTTTTGAATTATACATTTATGCAACGGCTTCACATTTGTAAAAAATGTTATCTATACATGTTGCACTAGATTGAACAATACGCGTTGGCTCTAAAAATAAATTAAAAAGACCATATGATTAAAACAATGATCTAAATTTAATATTGATTGAGGAAGCTTCTAGGAGATTGATATTAAAGTCTCCACATATTACAACAGATTTATTCTGTTTATTAAGTTTAGCAAAAACTTCCTCTATAATTTTTTCCAAAGTATCGTATATAGAACATGGGCGTCTGTAGACGCTCACAACAATGAGGTGCTCAAACTCAATACATGCCATTTCTACAGTTCGCTGAACAGAGAGGCTCACAATATCTTTACGTTCCTTACATGACAATAATTTACTAGCTAATATTAAGGAGCCACCTCTTAAAACCGTTTTTCTATTGAAAGAACTGACCACGTGGTGATTACTGAAGTTAAACATTAAGTTATAAGCTTTGAACCAATGTTCAGTAATACATAAAATATGAATATTGTTGCTATTTAAGAACAACTCAATTTCTAGCTCTTTGCCTATCATGCCTTGTATATTTTGATGCACCAGGTGTAAACAATTTTCATTATTATTCTGTGGAGTCATACAATTAAAGATTTGTAAGCTACATTCTAAATTATTTAAATTATTACAACTGCTAGAGATTACCTCTATTGTCTCATTTTCTAATTTAAAATTCTAATCTAATTCAAAAGGAGCAGATGTCTGTGTAGCCAAGTCCTTGGCTGAGTTAATATATAAACAATAAGATAGCACATTTGCTATCTGTCTTAAATTATATTTTGATAGGTAATACCTATCTCTAGTCTAGTACTCTAGTATATATATATATATATATATATATATATATATATATATATATATATATATATATATATATATATATATATATATATATATATATATATATTATGAAGACCTAGCCTTTGTCCTTTGGGTAATAGTCCCTTATTTAGCAGTCTCCCCTTAGAAACACCAGTACTGCCGGAGTTGGAGATTTAATACCTTTTATAAGATTATTTATTAACTGGTGATTGGTAACAGGTTGTCAACCGTAGTTATTTGTATACCTTCGGGAAGTTTCTGGACTGAAATCAAATAAAAAATAACTCCAGACCGCATATATATTAGGTATATATCTGTGTTCTGGAGTTCTGGATAGTTATGAGGTATTTTACTAGTAATTTGAAATGAACTGAATCGTCAAAACACTTTCAGTCCACCTGATGGTAAGTGGCTACTGCAGTCCATGGACACCTGCAGTCAACTTCAAGCTATGAAGGCTACATATGCGTTGTCACCTCTGAGGACTAAGATGGAATGCTTCACAGTCTGTAATTGTACTGGCTCTCTTTACTCTTCAAACCGGCACTCAGAAATGCAAGAATTGCTTTTTGACGCTTCAAAAAGGAGGTACTCAATTCGACTATGTTTTTTTTTTATTTCTTTATGTGAGTTACCTCAACTTTTTTCTGGATGAACCGATTTCAATGATTTTTTTTATTTGAAAGCTGGTGGTTGATCAAGGTCTGACTAATAGTTTTTGAGTTATTCTTTATAATTTATATTGAAGTGGGTTGTACAAAATTATTAATTACTAGCAGAGATCCCCTCAACTTCGCCCGCGTTACTCTTGTATTTCATGGGTTTTAATTTTTTTGCGCGAAACCCTAATTATTTTACTTAAATAAAAGTAGCCTAAGTTACTCCTTATAACATCAGCTATCTGCCAGTGAAAATCCCGTCAAAATCGGTCCAGCCGTATCGGAGATTAGCTGGAACAAACAGAGAGACAGACAAAAATTTCAAAAAATGTTTTTTGTTATAAGTACCGTAAATACTTTCATATGCATTTAGTAAAAAGCTGTTATTTTGACATTACAAACAGACACTTCAATTTTATTTATTTGTATAGATGTATAGATTACATTAAACGAGGCATTCCATCTTAGACCTCAAGGATGACATCGCATCTGCATTTTGATTCTTAATTGAAGATAGATCTAGATATATAGGCAACAGCATCCTCAGGTGGACTGTGTGCTAGTTTGTCACCCATATTCTATTAAAAAAGCATTTCCTTGGTCACCAATGGCAAACAAAGAGGAATCCACTTGGACGACGAAGGGCCGGGGCGAGATGGTACCGTCGAGCCAATTCCGGAGGCTTGTTGGTGAACTGTGGCGGTAGGGGAGTGCTTTTCAACTTCTCGCCGCAACACTGGTGTAGTCAGATGAAAGAGGACAGTTAGTATTATGAGGCGTCGTTATTACTACCTTACGCGGCCATAACTTGGTCGGCAGTGAAGCTATAGACCAGATCTGCTGCTGGGGTTAAGAAGGCTAGTACTTCCGAATGCTTATTTTTCCCGGCCCGGCCGATTGGGAAGGGCGCCTTTTGTTCTGGTGCATCTCACTCACCAAAGGGGTAGCAATTGCATGTCTTAAGCGCAAAGCGCGTAGGTATGTTCTACTAGCGCCAAAAAATCAAGATTCTAACGTTTTGTCGCATAAAATCGTATCTAACAATCACATTGAACATATAAGTGATATAAAAAGCACATTGTAAGAAAGATAAATGATTGTTGAACTTATTAATATTTTTTTAAATCGATTAATTGCTAGTTTTACATAAAAAAGTGGTTTTAGTGACTCATGGTGTAGATTTATCAAGTCCGCATGGAATGATAAACACAAAAACTTTTGAAAATATTAATTGTTTAACTCAATCTATTTTTTAACCTCTTCATCTACCACTTGGGAAGCCATGGAATGTAAGTGACAATTTAATTTTGTTTTGTTTAGTTATAATTAATTTCTTGCGGCTCTGAAATGTCTATATTTTCTGTGTTTTAGCAGCCTCGTATAAATTTATTTTACTAAATAGACTGCCTCACTTATTCACTTCGGCGTCAACCGCCGTCGTGAGTACTGTATCGGTTGTTTGCAGCGGCTCAAAAAGATCGCTGTATAAATACAAAATATTCGAAAAACCAAATTTCATACATACTTGATTATTATAATAATCAGAGATGTTTATTACAATATTTTAAAAGCACCGAATAAATAATAGTAGTATGTACTAAAAGTAAGTTTTTTTTTTATATAGGAGAGGGGGCAAACGAGCATGCGGCTCACCTGATGGTAAGTAACTACCGTCGCCCATGAACAACCGCAACACCAGGGGAATTGCAGATGCGTTGCCGGCCTTTTAAAAAGGAGTAGGCTCTTTTCTTGAAGGTCCGTAAGTCATATCGGTCCGGAAAAATCGCTGATGGTAATCGATTCCACAAGGAAGTCGTGCGAGGAAGAAAACATCTTCTAAATCGCACAGTGGTGGACCGCCAATTATCCAGATGATGTGGATAGTATTGGGAGTTCTGCCGCGATGTGCGTTCATGAAATTTTGCGGCTGGGATTAATCCGAACAATTCCTCAGAGCACTCGCAAAACGAAAAATGCGAAAGAAAATGCAAAGAGATGCAACATCTCTTCGCAGTGCCAATGAATCGAGCCGATCGGAAAGGGCTCGGTCGTCGACGATTCGAGCCGCTCTGCGCTGGATGCGGTCAAGTGGAAGGAGCTGGCACTGGGGAGCCCCTGCCCAGAGATGGGAACAGTATTCCATGTGAGGCCGAACCTGCGCCTTGTAAAGTTGCAGGCGGTGTGTCGGCATGAAATACTGTCCCGCTCTGCTGAGCACGCCAAGCTTTTTAGAGGCCAATTTGGCCTTCTCTTCCAAGTGACCATGAAACTGCACATCACTCAATATGTCGACTCCGAGGATACCGATACTGGCTGAGGCAAGAAGGGGAGTGCCTTGAAACTGAGGAGATACGACAAAGGGGTTCTTTTTAGCGGTAAACGCGCAAGCTTGTGTCTTCTGAGGATTAAACTGGACTAGATTTAGTCGCCCCCAATCCGAGACTTTGTCCAGCAAAGACTCGACTTCAAACACAAGTTTGTTCCGGTACTCGGCGACGTTTTCCCGAGAAATATTGGCACCGCCGGTGTATAGAGCATCACCAGTGCTGTCATCCGCATAGCAATGAATGTTACCAGTTAGCAACATATCATTGATATGCAGAAGAAACAGCGTTGGTGATAGCACACAGTCTTGTGGAACACCAGCGTTAATAGGCTTGTAGTCAGAACATGCACCGTCTACAACGACCTTGATGCTCCGATCTGCAAGGAAGCTGGTGATCCAATTGCACAATTTCTCGGGAAGCCCATAGGAAGGGAGCTTCGAAAGAAGCGCTTTGTGCCAAACCCGATCGAAGGCCTTCGCAATGTCCAGACTAACGGCCAACGCCTCCCCCTTGGACTCAACTGCCTCCGCCCATCTATGGGTCAGGTAGACCAGAAGATCACCAGCTGATCGACACCGACGAAAACCGTATTGGCGGTCACTAATCAGCTGGTAATCCTCAAGGTACCGCATGAGGTGGCAGTTTACAACGGATTCCATTATTTTGGAGAACAAGGGGGTAATGGCGATAGGCCTATAGTTGGACGGGTCTGAGCGGTCGCCTTTTTTAGGGATCGGGTGGACAAAAGCTGTCTTCCATGAATTCGGGACTACGCCTTGGGAGTAGGAGTACTGGAAAAGACGCGTTAGGACCGATGCCAACTCCGGAGCACACGTCCTCAGCACAATTGGGGGGATTCCGTCAGGCCCACTCGACTTCTGGATGTCCAGGGAGAGAAGTGCTTTGCGAACTGAGCGCTGTGAGAATAGCACATCCGGCATGGAGCACTCACACCGCGGGATAGTCGGCGGTATTTTCCCCCCTTCATCAAGAGTCGAGTTGGACGCAAAAAGGGAGCCTAAAAGGTCGGCTTTGTCTTTTGCGTCGTGGGCCAGTGAGTCGTCCTCCCTGTGCAGAGATGGTAGTGATGGCTTACAGAAATTCCCTTGGACAGCCTTGGTGAGAGACCAGAATGCACGGGTTCTCGAAGGAAGGCGAACTAGTTTCTCGCCAATTCTGCCTATGTGCTCTGACTTTGCCTTGGCAATAACTCTTTTGAAGGACCTGGAGGCGAAGTTATACTTCTTTTTAAGTGTGCTGGTGTTTACATCCCGAGTCACCGAAGCCGCAGCCCAGGCTTGATAACACTCCTGCTTACTACGCAATGCAGTCTTACAGGAGCGACCAAACCAAGGCTGAGATCTGCCTCCGATGGGTACCACAGATGATGGAATAAATAGTTCCATTCCCTGTAGCGCCACATCAGTGACAGAGTCAGCTGGGATCATCCGGCGAGAAGCAAACCCGCCCCCATGGGTAGGATGCAAAGAAAGACCGTATTCCGTCCCAATTCGCCGACCTGTAATGCCAAACACGGCGGCAACCTGCAGAACGCAACCGCGAAGGGAGCGTGAGTGGCACCATACTCCGGATCAGACAATGGTCCGAAGAGCTGAGAGGGGCATCGACGGAAACCTGATATCCGTCCGGATGAGAGGTCAGCAGAAGGTCCAACAGGGAAGGTGTATGATCCTCCACATCTGGAATCCGCGTAGGCGAAGTAACCAGTTGTGTCAGACCATATGCCAAGGCAAAGTCATAAACAGATCTCCCCGCATGATCGGTTAAACGTGAACCGAACCATTCGGCATGGTGGGCGTTAAAATCGCCAAGGATCACGATCTCTGCGGATGAGACCTGTTGTAGCAAGGAATCTGTAGCCATTTGGACGTGGTCGATGAGTCGGTCTGTTTCGGCATTACCGCTATGGGACCTATAGAGGCACCCGTAGACGCGCGGATGGTCGTCGCTGTCTACGCGTAGCCAAAGGATGGACAGGTCCGAACCTTCAAGACTGCCGAGGCGTCGAGAACAGATGTCCTCTCTGACATACACGCAAACTCCAGCCCGAGGCACAAAGGAGTGCTCCAATTTGTACCCCGGGTAAGAGAGATACGAAATATCAGCCGGAGAGGAAACCTGCGTCTCGGTCAGAAAGAGCAAGGCCGGCTTCGCCGTCTCGAGGTAGTAGTGGACGGCGTTTAGGTTAGAGTGAAATCCCCTGATGTTGCAGAAATTCACGGATAGCGTGGCAGGGGTCGCCTTGGTATTGTTGCTCAGTTTGCCCCGAGCAGTTTTGTTTTTGAGCGGAATTTTGCCCCCCCCCAGAATACGCGGGGCAGCCTGAGCACCCACGCTCAGGATTGGAATAACATGGTGGTGGATGCTCAGCGAGGGATTCTCCAGGGGTACTGGTACCCTCCTGGGGTAGTCTATTGTCTAATTCCGCTACCATGTTGATGGGGGGGGGGGGGGGTGGAACTGGGCCTCCGGCCACGTGCACTCACCAGACGAAACGCAGAAGCAGAGCCTCTACTTCACGCCGGTATTCTGTGAGGTCGTGGTACCAACCCGGCTCGAGCCGGCCCATACGTGCAACAACAAAAACTGCTGCGGGGCTCTACCACCGTTAATAAATATAAGTAGGATGTATATATTAATATTTAATTACGTTTTGGACTTTATGGAGTAACCTGAATGATGATATAATGATTATATGGGCATTATAAGTCGTGCACTTGGATTTCCAAACTTTTTTTAAAAATTGAAGTTTGACATAAAATTATTGGTAAATTAGAAGGTTAATTAATTTAATAATTAAAAATTAATTAATTAATTAATTGAATAAGGTTATTAGTGAAAAGTTGTGTGTATTTAAACCACTTTAAATAATTTCCATATAATCATGTTATACGTAATTTTTTTAATGCGCTTAGGGCATGCGCAATTAGATTGACCAATAGTTTTCTTTTGTTTGTCATTGATACGCTTTGGCACTCCATTTAATAGGCTTGGGTCGACAAATGTAAAACTTTACAGTTTTTTTTCCTCTTTTTAGGAGGGGGCTGAGTCTGACATAACTACACATAATAAAATCTGACATAATAATATAATTCGACAAAACCACCACGAGTCAAGTTTGCATAAGTATTTCTTAGTATAAAAAAGAAAATACTTTATAATACTCAGAGCGGCGAGGGGCAGCAGCTTAAAGAAGAAGAAGTATAGTACTGTTGAAACGTTCGAACGTCATCCATCCATTACAGCCTATAAGAGTCAACCGCTGAACATAGACCTCCCCCATAGATTGCCTCACAGGGGGATTTCGCCATAGTTGACACGTTTGGCAGGCGCGTAGGTAACCGAATTTGAGTTTGATTTTGAGTTATTATCTGACCAACTCCTGTTTCTGTTTCCCTTTGCCACCACTGACGACACCCACGATACGAGATGGGGTAGTATATAATTCTACACAACATTATACAGTAAACGACAATTTTTCCTGGAATAGGTTTTTGCGGGTTGAATTCTTTTTGCGTAAACTACGACAAATTGAACTTCATGGTAAAAGTCTTTTGGTACTTTCCAAAACCCGTTTAAAAAAGTAAATGTGTCAATATTCCATTGACATGTAACATTATGCGATATTAAATGTCATTTAATGAATATAATACTGAGCCGAATTAAACTCTAATATTTAATATTAACGTTAAAGAAGGACAATTATTTAAGTTATAATTTGTAGTGATGCATAGCAAAAAGAAAAAGATTAAATACCACGATGTGGTATACGATAATACCACAAGAGACGCTATACCGAAGAGAGGGTACTATTCAGAACTCGTAGCGAACATGACTAAAGAAAATCCTTCCAGAGAAATGTGCGCAAAGAAAAGAATGAAGTTAATATTACAAGTAAGTGTTTAACCACTGTGTTCTCTTCATTCTATTGTGGAAGGTTATGGCAATTAACAATGCTGTGTTAGTCCCTACCTTTATATATGGTAGTTATAGTTGGGTGTTACAGATGAAGAGTTTAACGTGGTAGAGCCATGCTGCAGCTATATTATGGTTGTAGCACGACTGGGTTGGCTCGACCGATGTAGTACCATGCTCTTACAGAATACCAGCGTAAAATAGCAGCTTAACACTACTGTGTTTCGTATGGTGAGTGTAGAGAACCTTAGAACCTTTTTTATTGGAAATGAGCGGTTCCATCTTAGTCCTCACGGCTGACAACGCATCTGCATTTTGATTCGTAAACGAGGATAGATGTAGATGTATATGCGCCACAGCAACCACTTACCATCAGGTGAACTGTCAGGTGAAATGTCACCCTTATTCTATAAAAAAACGGATTGATTAACCCGCCATTTAGAGCCCATGGGATAATTCTAGCACATTCCATAATCACCTCATATACTCACATTAAAGGTAATAATTGTAGTAAATAGATAATATATTTATCAATGTCTTTATTCATTAGCGGTTGTCCTTTTTAATTAGCTCTATGTGTTGTGGTATAGCGAAACTAAACTTTTAGAAAATAGCTAAAATAAAAAGAATTTTCTCGCATTAAGGCGACACCGCGAAAAAATGCACCTCCTTTCATCGAATAGTATAGGAGTATGACACGACTAACGAAACTAGAATTTTGATATAGGTAAATTCATGTCTTTATCTTGAATTTGCTTGTTCAAAAACACGATTATAAAATTTTCCCTCGATCATAATTATTTGCGAAAACTCCTCTAAAAAATCACTATAGTTGAAATTACAACGAAATTACTTAATCTATATGCTTGGGAACCACTCAAATACATTCGTAACATCAATATTGGTAATTTGCTTGCTCATTATTTTGATTACTAAACTCAATAAATTTTTTTAAAAATATTTTAAGATTTTAAGCGATTTCTAACTGGTCTTAATCTTCACGGGCGCTACGCAATTTTAGACCTTATGACGGAGTTTTTGAAGTTTTTATAGAAATTATGTTTCACTCGGGTCAGCCTTAAATGGATTTATTTATTTATTTTGGAGGTAGTTATCACTTAGCCGTGCAGTAGCGGTATAAAAGAATTCACATCCCCTAATGATGCCGGTCATGAGAGATGACAGAGAAAAACTGAAACCATCAACCGGGAGCAGAATGTTCCCGTTAATAACTCAAAATAATATAAAATGGCTACTATGGCAAATATCAACCCCCCCTTGAGGCAATCCATGAGGGTGGCCTACGATTAGCAGTCGACTTTGATGGGTTGTAATGATAATGATGACGATGAGTCACGAACTGTGAACATGAAAATATCGGTAAAATTACATGTGTTTATTGTATCGTATTATTTGAGAGAATATAAGAACTTTTTATTCGATAAAAAGATGTCATATCTATACATATTGTTTTTAATAAAAATGGAAATTGCACGTGTGTCTGTACGTTGTATATTTTTATGGTAAAAATTATGCCATCATAACATATGTAACTCGTAAAAAAATAACAGTGGTAGAGCCACGCGGCAGCTTTTGCTGTCGCACGGATGGGTCGGCTCGAACCGGGGTGGTACCACGACCTCACAGAAAACCAGCGTGAAGTAGCCGTTTACCTCTGCGTTTCGCTTGGTGAGTGCAGGTGGCCGGAGGCCCTTTTTACTGGAAATTAGGCATTCCATCTTAGTCCTCACGGGTAACAACGCATCTACATTTTGATTTGTAATAGAGGATAGATGTAGATGTCTATGCGCCAAAGCAACCACTTCTTACCATTAGGTGGACTGTGCGCTCGTTTGTCACCCTTAACCTATAAAAAAAAATCAAGTCTCGCAACTCAGTTCTTCTACCGTAAAACGTTGTGAGATCCATGTAATACCAAGTCGGTTAATTTATTCAGTCCCTACTTAAGATATCTTCTGTCTTAAATTATTACGTAATTAGCTAACCTAACAACATCTTATAGTGACCATATCAATATTAAAAATCTTTTATGTTTTAAATAAATAGATTGACTAAGGCAGATTAAGAAGGATTAAATTAAGTGATTATTCAATTTTTCAATATCTTCAATCGACATTTTTTATCATTTTTGGAATTGTCTGTCTGTCTGTTTGTTTATAACGTATCACGTTTAATGTACTAAAATTTTCAGAAGAATCGTATAGAAAATTATAAAGCATATCTCCGTAAGTAAATTTATAAATTTCTTGACGCTTTTTACATTTCTTTTAAGTGATATGTACTAAGTGCTAGAATAGATCCTGAGAACAAAATCTGTGCGTCAACGCGGGCCGCGTGGAATGAAGCACAGCGCACCGCATGATAATACCGCATAGACTAAATAAGTTTGAGCTCATGGGTTCCAATGCGTGTCACAAAGACCAATTCGCGGCGTCTCTTCTCATCATCATAATCATCATTATCATTACAGCCCTTCATAAAAGAATGGCACAAAGCACGGGCCCGAGCAACCTGCATCCATTGACTTCCTGCATGTCTTACCAGGTCGTCACTCGATCTAGTGGGGAGACACCCTACACTTCGCCTGCCGGTATGAGGCTGCCACTCGAGAACCTTTCTTGCCCATCGTTTGTCGGTTCTTAGTGCTATATGGCCAGCCCATTGCCACTTCAGCATACTAATTCTTTGGGCTATGTCGGTTACTCTGGTTCTACTGTGGATATCCTCGTATTTAAGTCTATCACGCAAAGAAATGCCAAGCATAGCCCTTTCCATAGCTTGCTGAGCGACTTTGAGCTTCCTCATACGGCCAGCAGTGAAGGTCCACGTCTCAGCTCCATAGGTCATCACTGGCAACACGCACTAGTTGTATAATCTAGTTTTGAAGTTATGAGGTATGTCTGACGAGAAGACTTATCGTAATCTCCCGAACGCTGCCCAGCCGAGTTGATTCCGTCGACTGACCTCTCGGTCGAAGTTGGACTTACCTAGTCAGACTATTTGTCCCAAGTAAACATACTCGTCAATAACTTCGAGCTTAGTGCTCCCAACAATTACCGGCATAGGTGTGACATGGACGTTAAACATGATTTTTGTTTTGTCCATATTCATCTTAATAACTGTTCGTCCTCCAGCGATTCTACCATGAAGACTATATTTATATATTTCCAGTCCAGTAGCTTGAAAACGTCTTCCCATGCAGCGGTGAAGAGTTTCGGGGATATAACGTCACTTTGTAGTTGGATAGGTAGCGTACTCTGATTCTGAACTCGGATAGCCATCGTAGCCCTACTGTGCAAATACTTTAGCACTTCGATATACCGACAGTCAATTTGGCACCGTTGAAGAGACTGTAGCACCGCTCAAATTTTGACGGAATCAAAGGCCTGCTCATAGTCCACATACGCAAGGGAAAGTGGCAGATTGTACTCTTCTGTTTTCTGTAAAAAATGCCGAAGGGTGTGTATGTGGTCCATGGTACTAAAACCTCTTCGGAAACCGGCATGTTCAGGAGGTTGGAAGTCGTAGAGTCTGCGTGCGAGACGATTCGTAATGACTCTCGAAATCAGTACGTAGACACGGCTCAGAAGGAAAATCGGTCTATAGTTCTTCAAGAAAGCGTTGTCGCCTTTCTTGAAGAACAAGACCACCGCACTTCTGCTCCATGCCTCCGGAGTAATCCCACCATAGAAGACGAAATTAAAGAGCTTCTTAAGGACTTCAAGCACCGGTTTTCCACCCGTTTTCAGAAGCTCCGCTGTAATTTTATCCTCGCCTGGGGCCTTGCCGTTTATAAGATACTGGAGAGCCATTCTAATCTCACTCAGTCTGACGTCCTATATCATCGGAATAGTGTCGGATAAGACTCGCTCTTGGATCGTTACTCACACTTGCGTATGGCTCCAACTATGATGTGTACATCTGACCATAGAACCTCTCAATCTCACTCAAAATCTAGGTGTCTCGGAAACGATGCTGCCACATTCGGTCTTCAGCTTCGACAGTTGGATATTTCTTCTTCTACCCAGTGTATTGCAATCTTCTAGATACTGAAAACGGTTTGTAACTCAAGTTGAAAGGTTTCGGGACTTTGGATTAGAGCAAGAGGGAGACGGAGCGTTGACTTCATTAGACGTTACCTCTCCAACTTAACGTTTAGGTTAAGTATGCCTCTAACCATTCGGTAATCGCTACCAGTTTTCACCCTCGCGATCACTGAGACATCACTGAACAGTTGTCGTCTGGTCGTCATAATGAAGTCAATCTCATTTTTTGTAGAACCGTCGGGACTCAACCAGGTTCACTTGCTGTGGAGCCGCGTCTGGAAGAAAGAGTTCTTCATAAAGAGTCCCTCTTTCTCCATGAAGTCGGCCAGCTGCTGGCCCCTTGGGTTCCGTTGCTCTATTCCAAATTTCCCTAATTGCAGCTCACCGTTCTCTCTTGTGCCTAGGTTTGCATTGAAGTCTCCCATTAACACCGTATAGTGGGTTTTGGAGGAATGCATGGCTCTAGAGATATCCTCATACATTTCCTCCACCTCCTGATCGGGGTGTGCCGAGGTTGGTGCGTAAACCTGTATAACCTTCAGCGAATACCGTTTGGTGATTCTGAGTATAAGGTAAGCAACCCTCGTCGACACACTCTCAATCTTTACAACGTTGTTAACGAGAGACTTGTGGACGATAAATCCGACACCTCCTTAGGACAGATGGTTGTCCTTCCTGTGATAGAACAAGTTGCCAAATTCGAGGATTACCGTGTCCTCCCCCTATCTACGGACCTCGAATAATCCTATAATATTCCAGCGCTCTATTCTATCTCTTCTTCCAGCTCCAGGATCTTCTCATCAGTCCTCAGGGAGCGTGCGTTATAAGTTGCCAAGTCGAGTCGTCTTAGGTGGCAACCGAACCTTTACCGGAGATTCTTAGCACCCCCTGCCCCGCCGATACCGCCGGGGATTGGGGGCCGTTTATTCGTCGTTGCTCATGGGGGGTATATTGCCTTAGTTGCCACGTTTAGTGAGCGGGTTGGCTTTTTGCTATTATCAGAAAGATGCTGCTGCCCATCTTCTGCCTCAGTTTCCCTCTGTCGCCTTTTACGAGACCCACGGGAAGATATGGGGTAGTGGGTATTCTTACCCGCTACTACATGGGGGCGTCTCTTCTAAAACTTAGAATGTTTTTCGTAAATTCCATTTTATACCGACTTCAAAAAGGAGGAGGTACTCAATTCGACTGTATGGTTTTTTATGTATGTTACCTCATAAGTTTCTTCTGGGTGAGCCGATTTCGATGATTCTTTTTTTTATTTGAAAGCTGGTACTTCTCATGTTGTTCCATATAAATTTGATTAATGTGTGTCCAATAGTTTTTGAGTTATTCTCAATAATTTATATTGAAGTCGGTTGTACAAAATTTTTAATTTTAAATTATGTAGCGATAAGGTCACTTTAGGACATACGACTCAAATTACCTATTTACTTACATTAATGTAACTTTTATTTTACCTGTAGGCAAAGACAGACAAGCTAGCTCCAATGTTGGTGTCCCTGCCGAAACCGCAGAAGCCGAAGGTGTTGATGCCGCCGGGACGTTGGACCACTTACAGGGAGGACGATAGCGTTGTATGTTTGTTATTTTATTGTTACGTTAGGGGTGAGTAAACTCCTGATTAGGATGAGAAATGGATGTATACGTCCACACACACTGATACAAAATAGAAGCGCGTCGTCCGAAATCGCAAAGTTTCTTCGGTGAGGTCTTTTTTATGTCACTTCTAATACTAAGACGAATATAACGACACCCAATATGTTTAAATATATCAAGCCAATTAGGCTACAGAGCATGCCAAAGAAATAGACATACTCGCGGAAAACATTATCTTCCTTCTGGGGTAGTCGGGTAAAAAGAATGACGGGCGCCCGATTTCTTTATGGCCACTTTCTACTCATGCTTAGCCATAAGTTAATATTTATAACACTATACTGTTTTTCCAGCAATTTCCTTCGACATAAGAATATTTTTTGATGACAAAGTGTAAAAATTACTTCAATTATGTTCATATGCCTCTAAAGTGAAACATGGCTGCATCTAATAATAATTTTGTATGTGACATTCTGTAATACCCATGCTTATGAATTAATAAATGATTGATTCATTTTTTCAGCAATTTCCTTTCGAAACATTTGTACCAAAGCTACAGTTTCTGAGCGTTGTACTCCCGAAGGAGCTTCCAAGGTTGGTGAAAATTGAACGATTGAGAAGGAAATTTCTTGCGGCTAATATAAAGGTAAGTTCATAGAATAAAATATAATAAATGATACAAGTGTGAGTACAGGTGAACACCTGTACTCACACTTGTATCATTTATTATATTTTATATATGTTATGTGTTCATATACCCTAAGGCATTTGTTTTTATAAAGTGGTTATGCAGCAAGATATTTCAACAAACTTTTCAAATAAACATAACACTGCAAACAAACATAAGACTTCTATAAAAACATATTTGTTTTTTAAAGAATAAGGGTGAAAAACGAGCACACAATCCACCCGATGGCAAGTGGATGCTACAGCCCATAGACTCACCCGCAAGGACTAAGATGGACTAAGATGGGTCTCCGGTTCTCTACACGCACCATACGAAACATAGCAGCACTAAGCCGCTATTTCAAGCTGGTATTCTGTAAGAGCGTGGTTCCACCCCAGGCGAGTCGACCCGTTCGTGCTGCAACCACAATACAGCTGCGTCATAGCTCTACCACGTGATTGCAAAGAGACGGATTAGGATATACACATCCTATCAATTATACTTAACTGTTAGCTATCGTAGAGAACTACTACTTATGATGCCGTTTAGGGGTGAAACAAGTGTCGTATATTCGACGGTGGTGTGTATTTCTTGGTATAAAGGTTTGAGTGATATTGGATGTCATGGTGTTAGATTTAGTGATGGTAGTGATTGCGCGCCCGATTATGGGAGGTAGGAAAACGTTCTACTAAGTAGATAATACATACAACTGAATTTTTGAACTCATATCTATGATCAAGCCATCCATATATTACAGCTAAAAAGTCCACCACTAAACATAGGCTTTCCCCATGGATTGCCTTATCTGGGGCATTTTGCCACAGTTGCCACGCTTGGCAAGCGGATTGGCAACCGCAGTTGCTTTTATTATTAAAGAGTTGCTGAAGATGTTGCCGCCCATCTCATCGTCTGTCGGGACACGGGACGATATGGGGTAGTGGATATTCTTACACTATTACTTCACGGTTTAATAACGGGTATCTAAAATAGTAAACGGGTATCTAAAAATTATTATACGTGGTGGAACCATGCTGCAGCCATATTAGTAGCACGAATGGGTCGGCTCGACCGGTGAACGACCACGCTCTTACAGAATACCAGCGTAAAATGGCAGCTTAACGCTGCTGTGTTTCGTATGGTGAGTGTAGAGAACCGGAGACCCATTTTACTGGAAAAGAGGCATTCCATCTTAATCTTCACGAGTGACGATGCATCGGCATTTTAATTAGATGTCTATGGGCCAAAGCAACCACTTACCATCAGGTGGACTGTGTACTCGTTTGTCACCCTATGCTATAAAAAATATATAATTAATACAGCTATCAATTTATTGTATTTTCAGAAACAATACACACACATATGTACACAAACACACGCAAAACACGTACGCATCATAAATACAAGAAACGTACGGATGCATATTTAATTTTAATTTGTAAAAATTTTATTTACTTTGTTACCTTGTTACGTACGCATAACATGTATGCATCATAGATGTAACACACATACGCATGCATATTTTTTTTTGTTTTTTATTTTCCTTTAATTTGTATTTTTTTTTTTGTTACCTTGTTACGCACGCACAACATATACGCATCATAGGTGCAACACATATACACATTAATATTTAAAAAAAAATATTTTTCTTTAATTTGTAAAATCCTAATGTATTTTGTTACGTTGTTCTGATTTTCTGATTTGTGATAAGCTGAAAAGCCATTTTGTAATTGTAACTTTGTGGATATGGGAAGGAACTGAATCCCGACACACAGCTATTGCTAGTTCGGGAGTCAGGGCTTCAACTTTGTAGTGTCAATATGGTTTTATTCAATAAATAAATTTATTATTATTATTAAATTTATTATTAATAATAAATATATATTTTACTACTAATCACAATTATTCTTTCTGATTAAGCGAAATAAATGTTTTTCAGAAAATGTTAAGAGAACTCGAAATACAGCCGTACTGGCTTGTACCGCCATCGGAATATCCGATCACGGATCAAGTGCGATACGGACTGTACAGTCCCTATCCAAAGCTAGACTTGGAGATCTTCGATAACACGGATTTCGATTGTAGGTGAGTTAGTATTGGATCAAAATGATATGCACCAATAGTGGTAGTCCTGATCCAGATTATATCGAGTGTTATGTCCCGCTAACTTTGACAATGCAAGCAAATCTTTTTTTCGTTATATACTAAATTTCTTTAGGTATTACAGCAGCTTATAGCTTCCAGCCAAAATCAACACCAGACACATCACTATCAATCTAAATCGATAGAGTGATAGAAGCGACAACTGTTTGCCATCTTGATTTCTCATATTTACGCGGACACTACACATTTAAATAGAACTAGTTTTACAACAACACATAGCTGATGTGAAGAATCGACGCTCCGGGTAGTCTGCAGTCTGTGAACACGTACAGGATCGCCCCCGTCACTACATTAGATTTTATAAACCACAAATCCTCGCTAAAGAACACCGATTCCTTCCGAGGATGATTCGCGAGGCTATTGAAATCAAAAAAACATCCTAATTTCAATAGAGAAGATGGCTCTCCATCTGCTGATGGTGCTACCATCTGCTTGGGATCCCATAATTAATAAAATTAAATCCCAACCCAAGCATGCAACTGCTTGAATTCAAGATACTGTAAGTTCATACTGCGTAGATTGGAACAAAAATTTATTATTTTTAATCTGGAGGTAGCCGTGGTTAACTATGACATTGGAACGTCAAACTCAGTCCGCCTCTTGACCATGGGTGCTGTAAATTACTCGAAACGTCGGGAATCTATAATATAATAATTAATCGCTGAATGTGTTGCTAAGCGCAAATCTCGAGAGCAGCTGAACCGATTTCGCTAATTCTTTTTGGTAATATTCCTTGAAGTACGAAGATGGCTCTTACGGAGAAGAGAAGACGGAAAAGACTCTTAAAAAAATGCCTGAAAATGTCTTAAAATAACACTTTTCTATGTTCCCATACAAAAGATTCGTAATAATACTTAAAAGTCAATTTGAACTTTATGGTTCCGGGAAGGTACGAACAATTGAGTGACGTTAGTATCGTATAAATATTAATGTCAATTATCTGTCAATATACTACAAGATTTCGCAAAAAATTACTCCACGCGGGCGAAGTCGCGGGGAACAGCTAGTATAAAATAAGTTAGTATACGCGATAAAATGCGTAAAACTAGTTTTATTTAATTGTTTACCATCTTGATTAAAGATATTAAAAATTATGTAGCTAAGATCGGCGTGATAAAATAAAATTATGTGTCTTACCTAGTTTGAAGAGCACCTCCCGTCCTATGCCTCGTGTAAAGGTGAACGTGTCGTAATATCGAATTTATCGACGGCGGTGTGTCTTTCCAAGTGTATAGGTGTTGGGATTAGTGGTACTGAAATTAGTGGTGACGGGGATAGTTGACGCAATTGAGGGAGGGCGGGAGGTGCTCTTCAAACTACGTAAGACATCATTTTATTTTATTACGCGGATCTTAGCTGATTGTTTTTTTAACGTCGTTTGTATAAAACTTCTATCTATCTTTTTTTTTTTATAGGATAAGGTGACAACGAGCTGTTCACCTGATGGTAAGTGGTTGCTGTGGCCCATAGACATCTACATTTATCCTCGTTTGCGAATCAAAATGCAGATGCGTTGTCACCCATGAGGACTAAGATGGAATGCCTCTTTTCCAGTAAAAAGGGTCTCCGGTTCTCTACACTCACCATACGAAACACAGCAGTGTTAAGCTGCTACTTTACGCTGGTATTCCGTGAGAGCGTGGTCCTTCCCCGGTCGAGCCGACCCATTCGTGCTACAACTATACTACTAATATAGCTACAGCATGGCTCTACCACGTAAGATCAGACATCTATCTGTCACTATAATAAAAATCTAACACTCTAACACGACGTCTGTCTGAACACGTATCACGCAAAAACCTATGAACTGCTTTGGATGGGACTTTCACTGGCAGATAGTTGATGTTATAAGAAGTAACTGGTAGCCTCAGTTTTATTTAAGGTTAAGAATTATGGTTCCGTGCAAAAAAATAATTAAAACGCATGAAATTCATTCGCAATAAATTCCACGCGCGCGAAGTTTCAGGGAACAGTTAGTAACTGAAAAAAATAACTAATGTATCATTTTGAAATTGTAAAAGTTTCAATAATTTAATAAGTATGTATATGTAATATTATATTATTTGAAATAAATTGCTAGGACCCCTGAGGAGTGGTTGTCGTTGGGGAACATTGAAGGAGAACAGTATCCATGTCCCGGTTTAGCATTTATCCCTAAAGAAGATGGCTCCAACAGAGGATCAGGCGACGTTATACACATGTTGAACAATTTGTACGAGGTGAATACTATATTTTTCTATTTATTACATTAGTGTGGGTTGTTAACAGGGTTCACAGGCTGTTCCTTCAACAGGTGAATTAGTGGTGAGCAAGGTTGGCTACAGGTTTTTCATCGCTTGGCGGAACAGGCTACATATACCCTGAAAATTCAAATGACTAACTCATATACGAATTATGAATAGAATAATTACGAACTTCGTTATACGAGTATATTTTATGAGATATATTTTTTATAGGATAAGAATAAACGAGCACACAGTCCACCTGATGGTAAGTAGTAGTTGTGGCTCATAGACATCTACATCTATCCTCGACTACTGCCCAGTTAATCACTGGTTAAAATTCCTATTAAAACAAATAATACTTTCTTGTACTTATGTAAACACTACACATTAAATAAAACTACTTTTACGGATTTTATTGTGTTTAATTTTTAACTTTTATAAATTACAGCTGACAAGATCCATTATCTCACACTGAGACGCATTTTTTTTATAGGATAGGGTGACAGACGAGCACACAGTCCACCTGATGGTAAGTACTTGCTGTGACTCATAGACATCTACATCTATCCTCGACTACGAATCATAATCATCTGCATTACTTTTACTTTATGGACTTCAAAGTAATGTTGGGGATATGTTACGACTAAACGTAAAAGTGCGGTTAGATATGCAGCGGTTGGTCAATAAACTGAGGCGTATTATTAAATTTGTTCAAAAATACGAAAGCACATTTCAGGGCCACCTTGAACCCGTGGATATTTTGTTTTTATACGATAAAGGTGACAAACGAGCACACAGTCCACCTGCTGGTAAGTAGTTGCTGTGGCCCATAGACATCTACATCCATCCTCAAATATGAATCATAATAATGTAAATGCGTTGTCACCCGTGAGGACTAAGATAGAATGCGTCGTTTCCAGTAAAGGGTCTCCGGTTCTCTACACTCACCGTACGAAACACAGCAGCGATAAGCTGCTGCTATTTTACGCTGGTTCTGTAAGAGCGTCGTCCTTCCCCGGTCGAGCCGACCTATTCGTGCTACAACTATACAAATAATATATCTACAGAATGACTACCACGTAAACACGTTCGTATAAACGTAATTTTGTTGGCGCTAACAAGTATAGAATTTAATTAATTGCAATTTGAAATTTACGTTACGTTATCCTCATAAAATTATTTTTGTTCTGTTTGTAATGCTTTAGTGGATCAACGTGGCCATCTTCAGTTATGACAAGAAGACTGAAAAATGGGAAGTGATGGCGTTGGATGGCTCAAAGCGGCGCTTCAAGTGAAGTTGCATTATGATTTCTTATAATTACACGAATACTACACATTTAAACGAAAGTAGTTTTTACGGATTTTATCGCGAATTCCCGAAGTTCCGAACACTGTCACAACCAATCCACAGTCCACTCCTCCCGTTACTATGGGCATAAAGTATCATCATTTAAATGTCGGTTACATTTTTATTATCGGTAACAGTTCATGAAATTTATTCTTCATGTTTACTAGTCTCTTTAAATACTAATGAGCTCAGCTTAGATTTGCCTATTTGTCTACCACCGTTTTAATCAATTGCTGGTCTTTTTATCATGGGCAAATCCTCATGAATACCCTCCGCTGTGGGAGGTACACAAGGTATATCTCAAAACCTGAAAACGAGATTATACAACCAATACGTGTTGCAAATGAGGGCTTATGGATTTGGGACGTGGTCCTTCACTGCTGGCTATATGAGGACGCTCATGGTTGTTCAGTGAGCTATGGAGAGGGCTATGCTCGCGGTTTCCTTGCGTGATAAACTTAGAAATGAGAATATCCGCAGTAGGACTAGAGTGAACGACAAAGGTCAAAGGATTAGTAAGCTGAAGTGGCAATGGGCCAGCCACATAGCTCGAAAAACCGACAAACCGGTGGGGAAAAATGGTTGTGGCGGGTGGAAGGAAAAGGGGAGATCTCCCGTCGGGCAAGGTGTTCTGCCCGGGGAGCGAGCAACGCTCCAGTTGGTAGTTTGGAGCTATTCTATATATTATGCTGCTTTAATTTCGGAACTTTGTTGGCGCGATTTACGCTTCGATGTATTTCGCTTGTGGCGCGACGACAGCGTCGCCACATGGTTCTCGAGTGGCAGCCTCGTACCAGTAGACGAAATGTAGGGCGACCCCCACTAGATGGAGTGACGACCTGGTAAGATATGCAGGAAGTCGATGGATGCAGGTGGCTCAAGATCGTGCTTTGTAGCTTTCTTTGGAGAAGGCCTATGTTCTTCAGTGGACTTGTGAAGGGCTGAATGATGATGATGAATGACGAAAAACACGCGATTGTAATCCGTTCCCCATAATTATCATTACAGCCCTTCACAAGTTCGTTGCTGATCATAGGCTTCCCCAAACGAATGCCACAAACCATCAATTTTATCAGTAAAGTTATCCATTAAACGTATTAGTATATTTATGTTTTTTTTTTATAGAATAAGGGTGAAAAATGGGCACACAGTCCAACCGATGGTAAGTGGATGCTGTAGCATATTTAAATTTACATCTATCCCCAATAAAGAATCAAAATGCAGATGCGTTGTCACCCGTGAGATCTAAGATGGAATGCCTCTTTTCCAGTGCAACACCCCTGAGGATTTAATGTCTCCTTTCCAGTAAAAAGAGTCACCGGTTCTCTACACTCACCCAACGAAACACAGCAACGTTAAGCTGCTATTTTACGCTGGTATTCTCTGGTTTGAGCCGACCCATTCATGCTGCAACCATAATATAGTTGCAGCGTGGCTCTACCACGTATAAACACAAATGTTAAGGTGATCATAATTTTTTAAACACTAGCATCTCACGTGTGCGGTTGATGTTCAAAGCGGACGACCCGGAGAACTTTGCTCAGCGAGTCAAGTTCGCTGTCGATCTACGCAACGAGGTCGAAAACAATTTAAGGTTGACCTAATGATTTGTTATATTTAAGCGAATACTACACATTTTTTTTTAATAGAACAAAGTTCAGAAACGAGCACACTGTCCACCTAATGTTAAGTGTATACTCTGGCCCGTAAACATCTACATCCATCCTCGAATAAGTATCAAAACGCCGAATGCATCGTATCCAGTAAAAAGGGTATTTGGTTCTTTACGCACATCATACGAAACACAGCAGGGTTAAGCCGCTATTTGAAGCCGATCTTCTTTGAGAGTGTGGTTCTTGCCTGATTGAGCCTATCTATTTGTGTCTACAACCAATAAATATAGCTGCAGCATGAGTCGACCAACAACAAAAGAATAAAACAAAATATGCGGAATTTGATAGAAGTAATGGTAATAAACGAGCACACAGTCCACCTGATGAGTGGATACTGTGGCCTTTAGACTCCTATGTCAATCATGGATGAAAGTACCATGTAGATCAATCTGTAGATACGTTGTCACCACAAAGGAATACCTTGTTAACAGCAAAAAGGGTTACCGGTTTTCGTTTCTAGTATCGTATCGTATATAATATAGAATTACGTTTCTATTTAATGCTGATATTCTGTGTCACCGTGGTTCTTTCACAACGACAGTCTATTGGAGCTGCAGCCATAAAAATCGCCAAACTTAAATATGTCATCCGGTGTGGGTGTGCTCTACTTTTCATATTACGATATTCCTGTATCAATTTTACTAAGCGGTACTTCTACAAAGCGCATATCATGTTATATAATTTAATTTCGTGACAGGTTCTACTTATATTTGGATTGTATGATCCTTCACGGGCTACCGCGTATACCACTGCATTATTTGCCCAAGATATTGGAGATGGTTTGGATACACAGGCAGGCGAAAGAAGTGGATCAAGATCATTTGAATAAACTTAAGAACGAGGTGCGAATGTTATGATGATAAAAATTTACTAACAGTTTAATAATTTTTGAATACAACAGTGATTTGATCAGCCATACAGTGATGGCGGAAGAAAATAAATCACCCCATTTCGCCCCGTGGGTGTCGTAAGAGGTGGCTGCTTCGTTGATCTAGTAGTCGTAAACGACGGAAAAGCACGTAAAACCGTTGGTATTGCGCCTAATCTCTCTCCGATCATGTCGGACAGCTGTCCCACTGGACTATGAGAGTAAGGGAATAGAGAGTTCAGTTGTGTTTGCGCATTCACTCGGACACTGTAATCCTGTGCCTGTGACACAGTCACTTCTTAATATTGTTCTCTTCTTTTGTTCTTCTTCTGTTTCTCACTCAGGGGCCCATTCTTTCCGCAACTCCTTGTGCGATCTAACTCCCGTTAGACAGCGGTATCCGTCTCGCTAACGCTTGGCGTATAATAACCAGACCGGCGATGGGCAGCAGCATCTAAGTTGCTCACGTTTGGTACTGAGTTCGGAAATCCATCTGCCCAGCGTGACGATTAAGGCAAATTCTCTCTCTCTGGAAGAGGCCCATGCCCAACTGTGGACTGTTACAGGCTAATGAAAAAGAGAAAATGGTGAGCTTTGCTTTGGTTGTTAAGTTCAATGCAGCTCTTGGACAGCGATTAAATGGATCTTTCTTTGCGTTCAGGCGGAGCTGTTATACAGAAAAATGGAAGGAAAGTTGAAGATGATTTTTATGATAAGGAAATACCCTGAAATGTATAACTTTATTCGACCGCCGTTCAAACAGTACGAGCCCCCGGTGCCCGAATACGGTAACATTATTTAGTGTCATCTTACAGACTACACAAGGTGCAAGTGCAATCTGCTGATTCTACTTCTGACGGTCTATTTATAAAACTGAAGTGAGAAACAAACTTACAGTTCACTTGATGGTAAGACAATAGCAATGAACTATATGTAGTGCATGGGATAGCGAATGGGTTAATAAGTGGTAGAGCCATGCTGCAGCAATATTATGGTTATATCACAAATGCGTCGGCTTGACTGGGGAAGGACCACGCTATCAGATAATATCAGCGTAAAATACCAGATTAATGCAGCTTTTCTTCGTATAGTGAGTGTAGAAATCCGGAGGATCTTTTGACTGGAAACAAGGTATTCCATCGTAATCCTCAGGGGCGACAACGCATCTGCAAAAGGATTTATTCGGAAAAGGAAAATTTACGACGGTAAAGCTGTCCTAAGCCTTGAACCCAAGTTTTATAGACTAGTGATAGGAGAAGCAACACAAGTTACTGCTGCCGCATATATGTCTAGCTAAAAAAGCGGGCGATGTAACGAGATGGTAATATAATTATATCCATTCTTTAATTTTGAATAATATTTAAGTAACATACGCAAGTCTCAATTTATACGTGGTAGAGCCATGCTGCAGCTATATTTCCGGTATAGTTGTAACACGAATAGGTCAGCTCGACCGGGGAAGGACCACGCTCTCACAGAATACCAACGTAAAATAGCAGCTTAATGCTGCTCTGTTTCGTATGGTGAGTGTAGAGAACCGGAGACCCTTTTTACTGGACAAGAGGCATTCCATCTTAGTCCTCACGGGTGACAGCTCATTATAATATCAGCTATCTGCATTTGGATTCGCAAACGAGGATAGAAATGTAGATGTCTATGGGCCACAGCAACCACTTACCATCAGGTGGACTGTGTGCTCGTTTGTCACCCTATCCTATAAAAGAAATTGGTGTTCTAATGTGTACAGTAATGTTATATGTTGCAATGTTGAAAAACAATGTAACATAATGTGGACGTGTTATAAAACAAAAGTTACATAACATGTTACTTAATCTGTACGCACCCTAATGTATTATTCGCATACTAATTGTTTCCCGTGACTCCGTCCGCGTTGAATTTATTGCGGTTTGTTTTTTTTGTGCGAAGCGTAATTGGTAGCCTAAGTTACTCATTATAATATCAGCTATTTGTCAGTGAAAGACCCGTCCAAATCGGTCGAGCCATTTCGGAGATTAGCCAGAACAAACAAACAGACAGACAGACCGACAGACAGATAGAGACAAAAAATAATTTAAAATGTTTTTGTTAAAAGTTCCGTATAAAAGATGTTATTTTCACGTTATAAACTTCAATTAACTACTAACCTTAATTTATTTATCTGTATATATTTATAGATATATGTAGATATAAAAGTGGTTGAAGTCTACAGTGAAATGGTCAAATCTTGGTATTTTATTTTTAAGTAACGAACTTGTTGCTATTTTCCTCAGGACGACTGCAATGTGTCATGGAGGACTTCCTCGGTCGTCTAAAATATAACCAGTGGTACTCTTTGTACGTCCTCACCGAGTCCGTTTCATGCATACACATGGTCGTTGAAGAGTGTCTCAAGGTGCGTATTTATATATTACCATCTGGTACAAATCACTAACAGATGCACTAAGGATTCTGTACTCGTATATATGATCATCATCATCACGGAATATTAAAGTCCACTGCTAAACATAGATTGCTTATAGGGGAGATATGTGCTATAGTTACTTCGCTTGGCACATGACAGTTTTTTTATTACGTTGAGTTGTCAGTTGTTGTATCAGGAAGATGCAGCTTCCCATATCATGTTTAAGTTTCCCACTGGCGCCTCATACGGTTATTTAGTGAACGACACAAAATTAATACACAATTAAGGTGTTACGAAATATTTTCCAATTTCCAAAGCATTATATTTTTTCTTTAGGGTTCCGTACCCGACGAGTAACTAACGGGACCCTATTACTAAGCCTCCGCTGTCTGTCCGTCCGTCCATTCATCCATCCATCCGTCCGTCAGCGGGCTTATCTCATGATCCGTAATAGACAGGTGGTTGGAAATTTCACAGAATGTGTATTTCTGTTGCCGCTATAACAAAAAATAATAAAAATAATAATAAATTAAAAATTAAAGGGGGCTCCTCTACTAGAAAGGTTTTTTTACGATTTTACGGAATCCTTCATGCGTGAGTCCAACTCGTACTTGGATGGTTATTAATTTAAACATTTCTTTAATTTTTTTCTGAATTTCTCTTTTTCACATGCTAGATAAGATTTTTTTTTGAAATGGAAACAACGGTGGTAGAACCACGCAGCAGCTTTTGTTGTTGCACGTAAGGGCCGGCTCGAGCCGGGTTAGTACCACGACCTCACAGAATACCGGCGTGAAGTGGAAGCTCTGCTTCCGCGTTTCGTCTGGTGAGTGCAGGTGAACGGAGGCCCAATTCTCCCCCCCCCCCCATCAACATGGTAGCGGAATTACATCATAACCTACCCCAGGAGGGTGCCAGTACCCCTGGAGAATCCCTCGCTGAGCATCCACGACCATGCTATTCAACTCCTGAGCGTGGGTGCTCAGGCTGCCCCGCGTATTCTGGGGAGGGGGGGGGGGCAAAATTCCGCTCAACACAATAACTGCTCGGGGCAAACTGAGCAACAAGCGACCCCTGCCACGCTATCCGTGAATTTCTGCAACATCAGGGGACTTCACTCGAACCTAAACGCCGTCCACTACCATCTCGAGACGGCGAAGCCGGCCTTGCTCTTTCTGACCGAGACGCAGGTGTCCTCTCCAGCTGATACTTCGTATCCCTCCTACCCGGGGTACAAATTGGAGCAATCCTTTGTGCCTCGGGCTGGAGTTTGCGTGTATGTCAGAGAGGACATTTGATGTCGACGCCTCGGCAGTTTTGAAGGTTCGGACCTGTCCATCCTTTGGCTACGCGTAGACAGCGACGACCATCCACGCGTCTACGTGTGCGTCTATAGGTCCCATAGCGGTAATGCCGAAACAACATGTCCCATCTGCAGAGATCGTGATGCTTGGCGATTTTAACGCCCACCACGCCGAATGGCTCGGTTCACGTTTAACCGATCATGCGGGGAGATCTGTTTATTACTTTGCCTTGGCATATGGTCTGACACAACTGGTTACATCGCCTACGCGGATTCCAGATGTTGAGGATCATACACCTTCTCTTTTGGACCTTCTGCTGACCTCTTATCCGGACGAATATCAGGTTTCCTTCGATGCCCCTCTTGACTCTTCGGACCATTGTCTGATCCGGAGTGTGGTGCCACTCACGCTCCCCTCGCGGTTGCGTTCTGCAGGTTGCCGCCGTGTTTGGCATTACAGGTCGGCGGATTGGGACGGAATGCGGTCTTTCTTTACTTCCTACCCATGGGGGCGGGTTTGCTTCTCGCCGGATGATCCCAGCGCTGTTGCTGACTCTGTCACTAATGTGGTGCTACAGGGAATGGAACTATTTATTCCATCATCTGTGGTACCCATCGGAGGCAGATCTCAGCCTTGGTTTGGTCGCTCCTGTAAGACTGCTTTACGCAGTAAGCAGGAGTGATATCAAGCCTGGGCTGCGGCTTCGACGACTCGGGATGTAAACACCAGCATACTTAAAAAGAAGTATAACTTCGCCTCCAGGTCCTTCAAAAGAGTTATTGCCAAGGCAAAGTCAGAGCACATAGGCAGAATTGGCGAGAAACTAGTTCGCCTTCCTTCGGGAACCCGTGCATTCTGGTCTCTCGCCAAGGCTGTCGAAGGGAATTTCTGTAAGCCATCACTACCATCTCTGCACAGGGAAGACGACTCACTGGCCCACGACGCAAAAAAGAAAGCCGACCTTTTAGGCTCCCTTTTTGCGTCCAACTCGACTCTTATGACGGGGGGAAAACACCGCCGACCATCCCGCGGTGTGAGTGCTCCATGCCGGATGTGCTGTTCTCACAGCGCTCGGTTCGCAAAGCACTGCTCTCCCTGGACATCCAGAAGTCGAGTGGGCCTGACGGAATCCCCCCAATTGTGCTGAGGACATGTGCTCCGGAGTTGGCACCGGTCCTAACGCGTCTTTTTCGGTACTCCTACTCCCAAGGTGTAGTCCCGAATTCATGGAAGACAGCTTTTGTCCACCCGATCCCTAAAAAAGGCGACCGCTCAGACCCGTCCAACTACAGGCCTATCGCTATCACACCCTTGTTCTCCAAAATAATGGAATCCGTTATAAACTGCCACCTCATGCGGTACCTTGAGGATCACCAGCTGATTAGTGACCGCTAGTACGGTTTTCGTCGGGGTCGATCAGCTGGTGATCTTCTGGTCTACTTAACTCATAGATGGGCGTTGGCAGTAGAGTCCAAGTTCCACAAGTTCCACAAGGCTGCGTGCTATCACCAACGCTGTTTCTTCTGCATATCAATGATATGTTGCAAGCCGGTAGCATTCATTGCTATGCGGATGACAGCACTGGTGATGCTCTATACACCGGCCGTGCCAATATTTCTCGGGAAAACGTCACCGAGTACCGGAACAAACTTCTGTCTGAAGTCGAGTCTTTGCTGGACAAAGTTTCGGATTTGGGGCGACTAAATCTAGTCCAGTTTAATCCTCAGAAGACACAAGTTTGCGCGTTTTCCGCTAGAAAGAACCCCTTTGTCGTATTTCCTCAGTTTCAAGGTACTCCCCTTGTTACCTCAGCCAGTATCGGAATCCTCGGCGTCGACATATCGAGTGTCGTGCAGTTTCGTGGTCACTTGGAAGTAAAGGCCAAATTGGCCTCTAAAAAGCTTGGTGTGCTCAGCAGAGCGAGACAGTATTTCATGCCAGCTCAACGCCTGCAACTTTACAAGGCGCAGGTTCGGCCTCACATGGAATACTGTTCCCATCTCTGGGCTGGGGCTCCCCAGTGCCAGCTCCTTCCACTTGATCGCATCCAGCGCAGAGTGGCGCGAATCGTCGACCACCGAGTCCTTTCCGATCGGCTCGACTCATTGGCACTGCGAAGAGATGTTGCATCTCTTTGCATTTTCTTTCGCATTTACCATGGGGAGGAGGAATTGTTCGGATTAATCCCAGCCGCCAAATTTCATGAACGCACATCGCGGCAGAACTCCCGATACCATCCACACCATCTGGATGTTTGGCGGTCCACCTGTGCGATTTAGAAGACGTTTTCTTCCTCGTACAACTTCCTTGTGGAATAGTTTACCACCAGCGATTTTTCCGGACCGATACGACTTATGGACCTTCAAGAAAAGAGCCTACTCCTTTTTAAAAGGCCGGCAACGCATCTGCAATTCCCCTGGTGTTGCGGTTGTTCATGGGCGGCGGTAGTCACTTACCATCAGGTGAGCTGCATGCTCGTTTGCTCTATCCTATAAAAAATAATAGCCCTTGGTTCAACTGATGGTAATTAAACGAAGCCACCCTTAAACCAAAGAAAATAAAAATGTATTATCGGTCGTTTAAGGAAGGCATAGGCTCCATTTTTAAAGAAAATCGAAAACGGCAAGTTTTAAAGGTTACTTGTTACTAGAAAGACGCTGCGGTCCATCTCCTTGTTTATTAGGGTGCGTACAGATCAAGTAACATGTTGTATAACTTTTGTTTTCTAACACGTCCACATTATGTAACATTGTTTTTCAACATTCCAAAATATAACTATACTGTACACATTAGAATAACAATGCAATATAACAATGTTATATGACATTGTTTTTTGTCGTTTTACCGTTCGAGTTATATAACATTTGTGTCACGTTATATAACACGTTTTATAACACTCAGCCTCCTCATTACTGAAACATGTTATATAACATCGTTATATAACATGTTATGTTATATAATGTGTACGCACCGTTACCCTCTGTATACTCTTACGGCACTCACGGGACGATATGAGATAATTTGGGTATTATTACACCGCTACTTAATTTTTTAACCGACTCCAAAAAGGAGTAGATACTCAATTCGACTGTATGTTTTTTATATGTGTTACCTCATAACTTTGTTCTAGGTGAACCGATTTTGATGTTTTTTTTATTTGAAAGCTGACGCTCATGTGGTCCCGTATAAATTTGATCAAGGTCTGAGCTACGAACCAAATACATAGAGGAGCTGTTGTTATTAGATATCACAATTTGCGGGGTGAGGGGGTGTTAAGCCCCGCCCACTTAACTATTTTCCATCTACAGATAAATAGTAAAACCAATCGCATCGTTCCATAACGATGTTGCAATGTAGTTTAGCTACCTTGGCGATAGATGGCGGCCTGTTCACAAAATGATTATAAAAACTATAATAATAATATTTTGGTGATTAAAACTTTTTTAGGACTGAATGCAAAACGAATTTCAGCACCTTATTATGATTATTTTACCAATACTGAGCTTTACGTATCTTTATATTTTTAGTTTCCATGACACAAAGTGTCGCCATCTAGTGTCGAATATATTTAATTATATTTGAAAGCCGACGTATAGATTTTTCTAGAACTATTTTAATAAATTAGGTATAAAATTATTTACAAATGAAATGTGATGCCATTCATAGCATCAGAGCGTCTATCTGTGTAGTTTTTACACGATATGATACACAACACTTCATCCTTTTCTTCTTAATACTACGAAAACACACCGATTTGCGATTTTCGACACTTATGCGCACAGGACGAACGCTGACAGTATACTAACTAAAGTCGCACCCACTGTGATGACGTCAGGACCTAGTTAGAATTAGCTGCTATTTTACGCTGGTATTCTGTGAGAGCGTGGTCCTTCCCCGGTCGAGCCGACCGATTCGTGCTACAACTATACTATTAATATAGCTGCAGCATGGCTCTACCACGTAAGACCACTTATTGTTATATTTAAGTCTTGAGGTTAATATTTTTGGCAGATATTTACTTAAATAGCTTTATTTTACAGGTGGAATCAATGTTGTTCTTTACGACGAACTACGGCAGAAATGTGGGGCTTGCTGAATTTGATGCGGCTCAGCAGCATTGCACACAAATGGTAGTTTAAAATCTCCTTTTATACACAAAAGGTCATTCCCACTACAACGCTCAAATCTTCCATTTTACACAAGACAGTTTCGTCACTGTAGCGTGCCATGACTGGACCAACAGGCTGACAGCGAATCGACGACGAGAATATTAATTTGTTCGCTCTCAATGAGCTCAGTGCTCCGATGCCCAAAATAATAGCAATGATTGCTCGTTCGTTTCAATGCAAAACTAGGCACAAGAGAGAACGGTGAGCTAAAAGTAGGGAAATTTGGAATAGATCAACGAAACCCAAGGGGCCAGCAGCTGGCCGACTTCATGGAGAAAAAGGGACTCTTTATGATGAACTCTTTCTTCCAGAAGCGGCCCCACAGGAAGTGGACTTGGTCGAGCCCCGACGGTTCGACAAAAAATGAGATGGACTTCATTATGACGACCAGACGACAACTGTTCAGTGATGTCTCCGTGATCGCGAGGGTGAAAACTGGTAGCGATCACCGAATGGTTAAAGGCACACTGAACCTAAACGTTAAGTTGGAGAGGTCTCGTCTAATGAAGTCAACGCTCCGTCTCCCTCGTGCTCTGTTCCAAAGTCCCGAAACCTTTCAGCTCGAGTTACAAAACCGTTTACAGTGCCTAGAAGACTGCAATGAAGTGGACGATATGAATGACAAGCTCGTGGAAACTGTCCATGCGGTCGGAGCTAACTTCTGCAACACCCGCCGCAGAATAACACAAAAACTCTCCGATCACACTCTCAGTCTTACGGCTGTTAGACGGGAGATGAAGCTACATTCTTCAACAGATTTGACAGCATACAGGCAACTGAACAGACAGATCTTCAAATGCATGCGGCGGGACTTACGCAACTTCAATACACCTCGTATTGAAGAAGCGATCGAGCGGAACCAAGGCTCCAAAGTCTTTGCCAGAGATCTGTCTGCCAGAAAGAGCCAACTGTCAAAGCTGAAGACAGAATGTGGCAGCATCGTTTCCGGGACACCTGAGATTTTGAGTGAGATTGAGAGGTGCTATGGGCAGCTGTACACGTCATCGTTGGAGCCACACGCAAGTGTGAGTAACGATCCAAGAGCGAGTCTCATCCGACACTATTCCGAAGATTTCCCGGACGTCAGTCTGAGCGAGATAAGCTCTCCAGCACCTTAAAAATTGTAAGGCCCCAGGCGAGGATGGAATTACAGCGGAGCTTCTGAAAGCGGGTGGAAGACCGGTACTTGAAGTCCTTCAGAAGCTCTTTAATTCCGTCCTCCATGGTGGCATTACACCGGAGGCGTGGAGCAGAAGTGCGGTGGTCTTGTTCTTCAAGAAAGGTGACAACGCTCTCTTGAAGAACTATAGACCGATTTCCCTTCTGAGCCGCGTCTACGTGCTGTTTTCGAGAGTCATTACGAATCGTCGAAAGTACTCAAAAAGTTGTGGATATCTTTGCGGAAAACTTTGATCATTGCCTATCACCCTCGAGAGGTTCCATAGAACTACCAATGAAGTTTCTTGAGCATAATGTACAACCTTGCATAAATGATATGTGTTGGGATCACATAACACCTGCGGAAATATCTAAAGTTGTAAAAAGTATGGAAGACAAGAAGTCATGTGATTGGGATGACATACCAATTTCAATATTTAAGAAAAACATAGACTTTTTAAAATCACCATTAGCGAGTTTTTACAATAAATGTTATGAAAAGGGCATTTTCCCTGATGAATTTAAGATTGCAAAAGTATTACCTGTACATAAGAAAGGTTCAAAAAATGACTCTAAAAACTACAGACCTATCTCGCTTTTACCAACAATTTCAAAAATTTTTGAAAAACTGATTAAAGTTAGATTAACTAAACATCTACAGAATAATAAAATAATAAATACACCACAATTTGGATATCAGCCAAAAATAGGAAGCAACGATGCGATAGATACATTAATTGATGATGTCATCACAAATTTAAATAATAAAAAGAAAGTGGCGGGATTATTTCTGGATTTAAGCTCTGCTTTTGATATGGTTGATCATAATATATTAATAAAAAAACTTCAATACTACGGAATAAAGCAAAATGTGCTATAGCTATTCAAGTCTTATTTAGAAAACAGACAACAATATGTTGAACTGAAGAGTATCGAGGATAAGTATGAAAAGACGTATAAATCTAAATTAGATAAAATTAATAGAGGAGTGCCACAAGGTTCCATTTTGGGACCAATCTTCTTCATCATATTTATAAATGATTTGATCCCCTTTATCTATAACTCTCTACCGGAAGTTCATATTGTAGCTTTTGCGGATGATACAAATGCGGTAATATCGGTACAGAATACAAATGATCTCAACCATAGACTAAATAGAGCTCTTTTAACATTTTCTCTGTGGTTTAATGCAAATAATCTTATGCTGAATGCAGAAAAAACTAAAGCTATACTATTCAAAACCACAGCGAAAACGCGAGTTACCTTGAACATCAAACTACATGAAAACTGCATACCACTTGTACAATCGGTGAAATTCTTAGGTGTTTATATAGACTCGTATTTGGCATGGAAAGATGAATTAAATAATATAGAGAGCAAAATCAGCTCTGCATGCTATGCTTTGAGAAGCTTGAGGGAAGAACTAACCACGAAACAATTAAAAATTGTATATTATGCTCTAATAGAATCTCGCTTAAGATACAGTATTAAGTTTTGGGGAAATAGTTATGCCTATAATGTAAAAAAAGCGTTTGTTCTACAAAAAAGAGCAATTAGAATAATATCTCGCATACACCAGAGGCAATCATGCAGAGAACATTTTATAAATTTGAAAATCCTTACTGTGCCCTGTTTGTATATTCTTACTTTACTCACTGATCTTGTCAAACATCCGAATAGATATGAAACTGATGATGAAATGGCAAGAAGATACGACACGAGACGAAAGAATATACCCAATGTCTTCAAAACAAAACTACAGGTTGTTGAGCATAGCGTTAGAAATCAAGCTGTAAAACTTTTTAATAGACTACCTAATGGCCTAAAAACCATAAATAATGTAAAAATTTTTAAGCAAAGGTTAAAGTCTTTTTTATTGGAAAAATGTTTCTATTCGGTGAATGATTACATTGAGTTTGGTAAAAATTAATATTGCATGCATTATTTAATTAATAATTAAGTTGTAGACATTTTTAGGAAACACGTATAATGCTAATTAATTTAATTTAATTTAATTTAATATTTTATTTTTAAATAAAACTAATTTTACGGATTTTATCGCGTATATTAACTTATTTTTTATATTCCCGACGTTTCGGGTGCTTTCCAGCACCCGTGGTCACGGGGGACTGAGTTGTTTGACGTCCTGCTGTCATAGTTAGCCCGGCTACCTTCAGTTTTTTAATATTAATTTTTGGTTCGATTTACGCAGAATGAGCTTACAGTATCTTGAAGTCTAGCAGTGGTATACTTGGGTTTGGATTTGATTTTATTAATTATGGGATCCCAAGCAGATGGCAGCACCCATCCATCTTCTCTATTGAAATTAGGATGTTTTTTAATTTCAATAGCCTCGCGAATCATCCTTGGGAGGAATCGGTGTTCTTTTGCGAGGATTTGTGGTCTATCAAATCTAATGTAATGACGGGGACGATCCTGAACATGTTCACAAACTGCAGACTTCCCGATACGTCGGTGCTTCAACTATGACAGCAGGACGTCAAACAACTCAGTCCCCCGTGACCACGGGTGCTGGAAAGCACCCGAAACGTCGGGAATATAAAAAATAAGTTAATATACGCGATAAAATCCGTAAAATTAGTTTTATTTAAAAATGTGTAGTGTTCGCGTAAATATAAGAAATCATTAATATTTTATATTAAAATTAAGTTTTCCCACACAATGTATATTGTTTTTGGAATAAATGACTAATGACTAATGACTAATGTCTCGCGCGCAGACTTGACGACTTCCAGCCTCCCGAACAACCCAGTTCCCGAAAGGGCTTTAGCACCATAGACCACATACATACCCTTCGGCAAATTGTACAGAAGTCCGAAGAGTACAATTTGCCATTATGTTTGGCGTATGTGGACTATGAGAAAGCCTTTGATTCCGTCGAAATTCGGGCGGTGCTGCAGTCACTTCAGCGGTGCCAAGTTGACTGTCGGTATATCGAAGCGTTGAAATGTTTGTACAGTAGGGCTACGATGGCTATCCGAGTACAGAACCAGAGTACGAAACCTATCCAACTGTAACTGAGACGTTATATCCCCGAAACTCTTCACCGCTGCATTGAAAGGGAAGCTTCTGGACTGGAAAGGATACGGTATCAACATCAATGGCGAGTACATCACTCACCTTCGATTTGCCGACTAATAGTCCTTATGGCAGAATCGCTGGAGGACCTAAACACTATGCTCAATGACCTCAATAGTGTCTCCCAACGGATAGGTCTTAAGATGAACATGGACAAAACAAAGATTATGTTTAATGTCCATGTCACACCTATGCCGGTAGTTGTTGGGAGCACTAAGCTCGAAGTTGTTGACGAGTATGTTTACCTGGGACAAATAGTCCGATTAGGTAAGTCCAACTTCGACCGAGAGGTCAATCGACGGATTCAACTCGGCTGGGCAGCGTTCGTGAAGCTACGACACATTTTCTCGTCAGACATACCTCAAAACCTTAAAACGAAATTGTAGAACCAGTGCGTGTTGCCAGTGATGACTTACGGAGCTGAGACGTGGTCCTTCACAGCTGGCCGTATGAGGAAGCTCAAGGTCGCTCAGCGAGCTATGGAGAGGGCTACGCTCGGAGTTTCTCTGCGTGATAAACTTAGGAATGAGGATATTCGCAGTAGAACCAGATTAACCGACATAGCCCAACGGATTAGTAAGCTGAAGTGGCAGTGGGCCGGCCATATAGCTCGAAGAACCGACAACCGGTGGGGAAGAAAGATTCTTGAGTGGCAGCCTCGTACCAGTAGGCGAAGTGTAGGACGACCCCCCACGAGATGGAGTGACGAGGTAAGACATGCAGGAAGTCGATGGATGCAGACTCAGCGTGCGATAGAAAGGTGCTCGTAATTTCCCTGCAGAATAAAGTTCGTAACGAGGTTACCGCAGTCGAGTAATCCGAGGTGGCAATGGGCCGGACATATAGCTCAAAGAACCGATAGCCGATGTGAAAGAAAGCGTTGGAGTGGCAACCTTGTACTAGCATGCGCAGTTTTGGGTGACTCCCCACTAGATGGAGTGACGGCTTGATGAAACACGCAGGTATTCGATGGATGCAGGTGGCTCCTAACCGCACTTTAAAGCAATCTATGAGGGAATACTATGTTCAGCAGTGGACTTGTGAAGAGCTGTTGTGTGATACGTGTTATGTACAGGCGTAGTAGTAATTGTCGTGTTTTTTTTTTCATGTCTGATACGTTCATAGAATGAGCCGCTGTAGTGGTCAGATACCTTAAAATGAAAAATTTTCATTACAGATGCTGAAGTATCTAACCATAACTTGGTTAAACAATACAGCTCATGCTATTAGAATGTCATTTAGGGACGTTGGAAAGGGGTAAGTTGAATGAGGTAGATTAACAATAAGAACATTTTTTTAAAGGAATAAGGGTGACAAACGATCACACAGTCCACCTGATAGTAAGTAGATGTTCCAGCCCATAGACATCTTCGTCTATCCTCGATTACAATTAAAAATGCAGACGCGTTGTCACCCCTGAGGACTAAGATGGAATACCTCGTTTCCAGTAAAAATGGTTCTGCTCTCCGGTTCCTACCATACGAAACACGCAATACCATTTAGCTGCTATTTTACATTAGTGTGAAGGAAGTGGGAAGGACCACACACTCACAGAGTGTGTGGTCCTTCCCCAATCGTGCTGACCGATTCGTACTATAATTATAATATAGCTGAATAATGGCTCATTCACGTGTCCGTTACTTTTTATTTTATTTATATAACTATGCTATGGGGGTCATTGTAGAAGCGTGCTCGTCGCGACCCCTGCCAACCCTTTTCAGGGCTGCAATTCTACTCAGCTGCGCACCCATGCCAACGAGGGTTAGGGCGTCCCCCCAGGGCGACGCACACCAGCTCGTCCCCGTTGGTGTGGAATGCAGCGCGCAAAGCAGCGATGGGGACCGCCACCCGTCACGCACAGCCCGACACAGCGGAAGGTGGAGGACAGAGTGCAGAGTTGGCACGTGGAATGTTAGAGGAGGCATGAGAGATAAGACGAATGAGCTGATCGAAATAATGAAAGAAAGAAAATTAGATGTCGTGTGTATGTCGGAGACCAAACGGAAGGGCAGTGGTACTGAAGAGCTCCCTGGCGGGGCGTTAGCTCTATGGTCCGGAGTCCCGGAGAGCGAGAACGCCTGCCAGGGAGTGGGGGTACTGCTGTCTTCTCGGTTGGTCGATGTTATGACTGAATATAAGGTTGTGAACTCAAGACTTCTTTGGGTTCGCTTTAAATTGGGGCTGACGAAGTTATTCCTTTTGGCTGTTTATGCGCCGGTAGCTTCGTCGTCCAGGGCTGAGCTGGAGGAGTTTTGGGAGAATGTAAGAGAAGTTCTAGATTTGGCTAGGGGAAACGAAAGAATTATTGTATGTGGTCATTTGAATGGATGGGTTGGTACCGCTCGACCAGGGTACGAGTCGGTACTTGGAAAGTTTGGCGATAAAAGGGTTAATGATGCTGGCAAGCTTATACTGGCGGTGTGCAAGGAAAAGGGTCTTCTTGTGACAAACACTATGTTTAATCACAAGGAAATCCATATGTATACTAGAGAACGAAAGAATGAGAGAAGTATGATCGATTTGTTCCTGGTGGATGACCGACTGCGAAAACACTTGATGGATACGCGAGTGTTCAGGGGTGCTGACCTGGGAACGGATCACCATCTAGTGATTACTAGATTTAGGGGTCTGTTCGCGGGTTGGCGCTACCGGACGGCAGTAACAGAATCACAGTCGGTCTGTCGCATCCGAAGCTGGAAGCTTCAGGAAGCGGATACTAGGGACAAATATCATGCGAGGGTAGCCGAAAAGCTTGACACCATCGATAGCAGAAAAGAATGTGTAGAAAGAACATGGCAGAGCCTTAGGGATGGAATGGTAAGTGCAGCGGAAGAAGTGTGTTGAACAATAAAAAGAGGCAGTAGTAAAAGAAGAGATGCCTGGTGGAATGATGAAGTGAAAGAAGCTGTAAAGAAGAAGAAGAAAGCATGGTTAGACTACTTGGCCTCTAGTAATGATAAGGATATGAGAGGGAGATGAAAGAAAGATATAGGCTGTAGAAAGTTCACACGAAAGCACTGATTGAGGAAGTGCGTGAAATGTGTAGAATGGAAGCGGACGAAAAGTTGTCGCACAACTTTAAGGAGAACTCCAAACTCTTCTGTAAAGAGTTTGGAAGGACCCGAAGTGGGGCGACGGCCTTAAGAATGAACAAAGTGCTTTCGAGAACTAATGACGTCCTCTCAGAAAAATCGGACGTCATGCAGCGATGGAGCGAATTTTATAGAGAAATGTATGCGTGTGATGATCTTAGTGAGGGATCCGGGGATGACGCCGTGACTGGTACGCCAGACCCGGACCTCGATGACACTGAGGTCATCAGTATGAAAGAGATTGAACGTTTGATTCGAAGTTTGAAATGTGGTAAGGCTGCGGGACTAGACAGAGTTACTGCTGAAATGGTCAAGTATGGTGGGCCTCGCGTCTGGGACAGCTTTCATCTGCTGTGCAATTTGTGCTGGCGGACGGGGGATGTCCCGGATGATTGGCGATCCGCAGTCATTGTGCCTTTATATAAAGGTAAAGGTTCACATTTTGACTGCGGGTGCTATCGGGCTTCTTGGATCAGCTTGACCAGTTTAGCAAGTAAAGTTTACTCGAAGGTTTTGACACGTAGGATGCAAGAGAAATCGGAAAGATTTCTATGGGAGGCACAATGCGGATTTAGACCTGGAAGAGGATGCACGGATCAAATGTTTTCTCTCCGCATGATTACGGAAAAGCTTCTGGCTGCTAACCAGAAGATTTTCTGTGCTTTTATGGATCTTGAGAAAGCATTTGATAAGGTTGTAAGGAAGAAAATGTGGGAACTGTTGCCGGGGTATGGTGTGGATGGTCGATTGCTAAGGGCTGTGCAGTCTCTTTACTGTGACTGTAAAGCCTGTGTGCGGGTAGGGCATGACCTGTCACCCATGTTTAACGTCCAAACGGGCGTAAAGCAGGGTTGTGTCATGTCTTCCTGGCTGTTCATACTGTATCTCGACAGCTGTTTACAGAAGCTGAAAGATAGCTGTTTGGGTGTGAAATTGGGTGACATAAAAGTAAATTGTCTGCTGTATGCTGATGATGCAGTGCTTATTGCACCATCAGAGGCAGAACTGCAGGCATTAGTCACGTGAATGAAAGAGGAATGTGAAATTAAAGGTCTCCGTTTGAATGCTAATAAAACTAAGGTTCTGGTATTTGAAAGGGACGAAGAGAGAACGAAGTGTGAAATATGGGTAAATCAGGAATGTCTAGAACAGGTAAAAGCCTAATGGCATTCCCTGCCAGTCAACTCTGGGATAAATTAAATATATCAAAATGAATATTTTACACAGCTACATAATTCACGCGTTACATTATATCATAACAGGGATGATGGATCGTTCATTTGATTAGTGGGCCGATTTTATTTTAATATTTTTTCTAATCTAAAGTAATAAAAAACGAATTAACATTTGACACGTTTCTGTTAATGCTCTATAATGTTACCTGTGTAGTATAGCTCCCACGATAATAGGTATATATTAAAGCTTTAGACGTGGTAGAGCCATGCTGCAGCTATATTATGGTTGTAGCACGAATGGGTCGGCTCGACCGGGGAAAGACCACGCTCTCACAGAAAACCAGCGTAAAATAGCAGTTTAATGCTGCTGTGTTTCGTATGGTGAGTGTAGAGAACCGGCGACCCTTTTTACTGGCAAAGAGGCATTCCATCTTAGTCCTCACGGGTGACAACGCATCTGCATCTTGAGTCTTTATTGAGGATAGATGTAGATGTCTATGGACCACAGTAACCACTTACTATCAGGTGGACTGTATGCACGTTTGTCACCCGATCCTATAAAAAAAAAGGTAGGTTTATAATAAAGAGTAGTATAATTAAAGATAGAAGAAGCAATACGTCGTCTCCTTCTCATTAACGCTTTCCAACATTACGTGGCGACCCTGCCAGGCGGTGCGCTGCAATAGTGCAAACGCACCGCCACGGCCTGCTAAAATGATTTTAATTAAAAAAAAATAGTGTTAACAAATATAATTCAATAACTATTTACTGAATTGACACAAAACCGGATGTGACAAGAATACCAAAAACTGAGATGCGTGAAGAGGCCATAATATTATTATTTTAAAGAAAAAGAAAAGAAAAAAGAAGATCAGCGTACCTGCGAAAATGAAGAAATATATTATGTAAATAGCGAAGGTCAACTTACGTACTCAGTAGAATAAGTTAAAGTAGTCTTATAAAGACCTGGTCTAAGTCAACGTCTCATCTGACACCTTCCAACATTACACCTAATTTGTCATCATCTTCTAGGTTAACTTCTTTATTTTTGTCATCCACAGTTGGTTCAATATATACGAAAAGAAGTGGCAGTTCTACGAGGTCAGCAAATTGTGTCGATTCATGCAGCTCGTTCGTTTTCGAATGCAGGTGATTTTTTGTCGTTCATTTGCGTGTAGTTCCAGCAATCTAATCGGAATAGTAACGAATAAAATGGACATACATACTTTATGTGGTAGAAGAGCCACGCTACAGCTATATTGTGGTGGTGGTTCGAATGGATTGGCTCGACTGGGGTAGGACCAGCGTAAAATAAAAGATAAAGGCTGTTGTGTTTCGTATGGTAAGTGTAGAGAACCGGAGACCGTTACTGGAAACGAAGCATTCCATCTCAGTCCTCAGGGTTGACAACGTATCTTTTTTTTATAGGATAGTTTGGCAAACGAGCTTCTAGTCCACCTGATACTTAGTGGTTGCTATGACCCATAGACATCTACATCTATCCTCAATAAACAATCAAAATGTAAATGCGTTATCACTCGTGAGGGCTAAGATGGAATGCCTCTTTTTCAATAAAAAGGACCTCCGGTTCCTTACACTCACCATACGAAACACAGCAGTGTTAACTGCTATTTTTGTAGCTGCTATTTTACGCTGGTATTCTGTGAAAACTGGTATCCTTCCACGGTCGAGTCGACCTGTTCGTGCTACAACTATACTATTAAAATAGCTGCAGCATGGCTCTACCACGTATAAAATTTTGAATTTTTTTGATTCTTTATTTAGGATAAATATAGATGTCTATGGTTTGCAGGTAATATATTAGAGATCAGTTTAATCTTTAATTCTTCACTGGAACTCAAACTTTTTTATCTCTATTATTAAACTTATTATTATTTATACGTTTTACCATCACTAATGATGACGATGATATCAGTATCCTGAATCATGTGATTTCCACATTTGCAGTATGCACTACGCTATTGTATAGAACAATCGATGTCAATGTTTGTGAACCTATGCGAGACGCCGTGTCTCTGCACATATTGGTGCGAGGACGACTACGAGTGGGACTCGAAGGATCTCATCAACTCACCCTTCCGTTCCCAGTCTCCTACGTTGTTTTATTTCCATCTAATGATGAACGCCGACGGACCCTACTATACTACACCGCCAGAGCAGTTTGAGGTGAGGCTTGCCAGTTTTTTAATAAATTAACATTTTACGTGGTAGAGCCATGATGAAGCTATATTAGTAGTATAGTAGCACTAATGAGTCGGCTCGACCGGGGAAGTACAACACTCTTACAGAATAACAACGTAAAATAGCAGCTTAATGACGCTGTGTTTCGTACGGTGAGTGTAGAGCACCGGAGACCCTTGAAATGAGGCATTCTATCTTAATTCTCATGGGTGACAACGCATCTTGATTCGTAACCGAGGATAGATGTAGATATCTACGGGCCGCAACAACCACTTACCATCAGGTGGACTGTGTGCTCGTTTGTCACCCTAAACATTTATATTACTGATTATTATTATTATTATTGACTGCCTCGTGGGTCTAGTTATCCTCAACACAGCCGCTGATCATGTAGGCTCGGGTTTGCGAGCGCTTAGCTCCCCCTAGCGCCCCTAAGCTACCACGGCTCTTTGATTTGATGTAGCTAAATTACTTATATCTTTTTGCAGATAGTTATTCAGCGTTTATTCCGTGAGATGTTATATCGTTGTCATTTCATCCCTCAAGTGCATCCAATGATAATGACGGGGCTGGTTTTTGATAAGGAGTTGTTTCTCACATCTATAGGTAATCGTTAAGCAACTGTTTTAATAAAATACTCTTTTTAACCGACTTGAAAAAGGAGGGGTTCTCAATTCGAGTGTATGTTTTTTATGTATGTTACGCGATAGTTTCGTCGATTGTGAACCAATCTTGACGATGCTTTTATTAAATAGGTTATACTTCAAGGGTGGTCCTATATAAATCTGGAAAAAATACCATCCCTAAAGGTTGAAAACAAACGACTTGTTTTTTTAGCAATTTGAAGTCGGTTTTTATTTTTTTTAAATTATAATTATTTAATAAACTTACTTGCACATGAGAATTTTCTCCTGTATCTTTGAGGCAGTTAACATACATAAATTTCACATACATTAATGACTTACCTTAAACAGTAGGGGATAACCATAATATAGTATTAGTAACTGATGACACTTCATTAATTATCATATTAAAATGATAATTATTAAAATATGACGAAGTAAATAATGCCATATCTAAGTTAGTAAATTGGTTTAATATTAATAACTTGCATTTAAATGGCACTAAAACGAAATGTACGAAATTCATTACTTCAAATGTAAAACAATTAAATACTAATGTAATTTTAAATGTAGAGGAACTGAGTCTTGTCGATAACACCATTTTTCTTGGAATAACACTAGACGCGATGCTTCAATATATCAAAATTAGGAAGCAGACTAGACTTAGGTCAGCAGCATATGTTGTAAAAAAGATTAGATATCTTACCAGTGTGGAAACAGCTAGACTTGTTTACTTTAGTTATTTCTATAGCATAATGTCGTATTAGACTGGGAGATGGTGACAGAAAATAGTCTCTCATTTTCTTCTGCATGCCTTTTTAAAAATTGATAACTAATCCTAAAATATGAAAGATATATGAAGAGGGGTTACGAGCCCTTGCGCGCTTGCACGTCATAAAGAAAATGGCTTCGCTTTGTGTAAAGAATTTTAGTATTTTTCCGTGACATTATATTGCATGCCTTTGTAATATAACGTAGTTGGAACAAATTTAAGCTATAATAATTGATGGCATGCAATTCGCAACGGCCGACGGGGCTCAAAGGGTTACTTAAAAATGAAAAAAAAAATAGAACATTTCCGTGTTTACAAATTGCATGCCGTTGTAAAAAATTAGTTTTTTTTTATCTCAAAAATACTCTACGAAAATTGGCATGCACCCCTCGTATGACCAAGGGTGGAAAATATTAGGAAAATGTTGTGAAAATTCAATACAAATTTTCCGTGATTTCAAACTGCATGCCATTTGAACAATACTTAATTTTTACAATTTATTGACGTTAGCAAATTTGGCATGCACAACAGGAAGTTGTAAAGTAGTGGCATGCATGACGAAAATGCAAAAAACCGTGACTTGATTTTGCATGCCATTTAACATTTCATTAAAAAACATTATTTTAAGTTGACAAAAAAATGGCATGCATATTACACAAGCCTGACATAAAAAACTTGTGCAAAACTTTAAGGAAATTAATATATTAACTTTGGCCTCTCAATTCATTTATGAAAATGTAATGTACGTACACAAAAATAAAAGAAGTTATACAAAAATAAGTGATATTCATTGTGTAAATACTAGGAACAGACACAAGCTAGTAGTACCAGTTACTCGACTCCATCGAGTCAGTAATTCATTTTTGGGGCGATGTATACGCTTTTATAACAAAATCCCAGGAAATATACAAAATTTGACCTGCTCAAAGTTCAAAAACTTTATTAAACAAAGTTTGTATAAAAAGGGTTAATATAATATTAAGCAATTTATGGATGAAAGGCCCTTTTTACTGGAAATGAGGCATTCCATCTTAGTCCTCACGGGTGACAACGCATCTACATTTTGATTTATAATAGAGGATAGATGTAAATGTCTATGGGCCGCAGCAACCACTTACCATCAGGTGGGCTGTGTGCTCGTTTGTCACCCTTATCCTATAAAAAAAAATGAAAATGACCTCTGGGAATGAGGTGATCGCTACCAAGCTATTTCTAATTTGTTCTTTGTGGTTAATTGTGTAACATAGAATAGATGATTGTAAGCTGTTATTTAAATAAAAAGCCCCACTGGGTTTCTTGCTGGTTCTTCCCAGGACAGAGGTTGTTTTTCCGAACCAGTAGTATTTAACAAAAGAGTAACTTTCAATAAGTATTATTTATAATCTATATTGTATAAAAAGTTTCTGTTTATATCCTAATATGTGAGTAACTATTATTCGATTCTTGTTGGTATTGCCAAAACTGTTATTCGCAAAGTATGATAAAGCAATTGATCCAAGTTGCTCATAAAGGACAGACAGCTACGTGTATAGCACGTTTGCGTACCATATGCAATGCGGCACCAGTTTTTGCATATGAAACTGTATAAAAGAACTAACACCACTTGTTCTTAATGATGAAGGAAAACGTCTTAAGAAACAAAAATAAATATTAGAGCCAATAAGATGTCTTATGATTCTCTTTGGAACACCGTGGTGACTCTTACCAATTACCTTTATGCAAATTATAAGTAGCGGCATCAAAGTCTAGTGGTGACTGTTATTGCGCATAAGGCGCGCTGATTGGCTCTTACGTATCGTTCGCACGCGCTGATTGGCTCTCCAGTTGCATTCGTGCAATTCAATTAATGCGTGTCCCGTCCACGTTTCGTTATGCGCTAGACTTACGTGCCGCGACTTGTAAAGTTGTTTAATTATATTTACGCAGTTGTTAAATAATTTGTACTTGGTTGATTTTTTACTTTTAAAAGTTTCGTAATAGAATTATGGTGACAACAGGTCTCATGGAACTGAATGTAGTGGAATACAGAGAAAGACTATTGAAGGCATACAGGAAAGCGATTATACCACTAGTGGCGTACATGCGCCAATACGAAGGTTACCGAGATATTTTCATGTTGAGCATCGAGGAGTATGTCGAGTAAATATTTTTTTTTCTATTTACATCAACAATTTTAAGATTATACTGATTTAAGTTTACATTTCTTAAGCTTAGTTTAGTTTCATCTCTTAAGTTTACTTGAGCGACAACTTTGTGAATAATATTGTTACCGATTGTTACTGTTATAATTTGACGTATGTTTGAGGCCGTGCCGTTTGAGGTGATGTTCAACAGTGGACTTCTTAAGACCTGTGATGGTGATGATGATCTAAAGGAGGCCACAAAATGTTCCCAGTATTTCCCTAAGTTGCCTCTCACAAAACCCGCTGGATGTGATCGGATGATGGATTATTTTTTGACAAAAGTAACAGATGACCATTTTGTTGCTGATGTCCGGTCTGTTACTACCACTACTTAAATATCTTTGCCGCTTATTTACTTTACGCTACGTAACTTCAACTTCAACTCGGCTGGGCAGCGTTCGGGAAGCTACGACACATCTTCTCGTCAGACATACCTCAAAACCTTAAAACGAAATTGTACAACCAGTGCGTGTTGCCAGTGATGACTTACGGAACTGAGACGTGGTCCTTCACTGCTGGCCGTATGAGGAAGCTCAAGGTCGCTCAGCGAGCTATGGAGAGGGCTATGCTCGGAGTTTCTCTGCGTGATAAACTTAGGAATGAGGATATCCGCAGTAGAACCAGAATAACCGACATAGCCCAACGAATTAGTAAGCTGAAGTGGCAGTGGGCCGGCCATATAGCTCGAAGAACCGACAACCGATGGGGAAGAAAGGTTCTCGAGTGGCAGCCTCGTACCGGTAGGCGAAGTGTAGGGCGTCCCCCCACGAGATGGAGTGACGACCTGGTAAGACATGCAGGAAGTCGATGGATGCAGGTGGCTCAGGACCGTGCTTTGTGGCATTCTTTGGGGGAGGCCTATGTTCAGCAGTGGACTTGTGAAGGGCTGTAATGATGATGATGATGATGACGTAACTAATTAACTTTATTTAAAAAAATGCTAGTGCCACTTTTAACGAATCCAAGTAAGTTGAAAATGCTTGTGTTGGGAGCGGTTCAGCAGGGTATTCGAATGTTGGCCATTAGGTTACTGTCGCCTAAAAGAAAGCAAAATCTAATCAGATTAGATGATAACAAATATTAATAGAATCAGGCGTTACTTTGCGGAAATCCATTATATAAAAGCTTTTAGAAAAATTTACTTGTTTTGGCTCGCCGCTCACTTAGCGGTTAGCCACCGTAGAGTCTATATCACCTGAGGATGCCTCGTGTAGAGGCGAAACACGTGTCGTATTATCGTCAGTGGTGTGTCTTGCCTAGTATAGTGGTGTTGGGAGTAGCGGTGCTGGGATGAGTGGTGACGGGGATAGTGCACGCAATTGAGGGAGGGCGGGAGGTGCTCTTCATACTAGGTAAGACACATAATTTTATTTTATAACGCGGATATTTGCGAAGTAAATTTTTCTAAAAGCTTTTAGATAACAAATATAATAAAAGTTATCAAAAAAACAAAAAACAGTATTACGTAGAAATACTGAATACTAATATTGCATTAATAGAAACTTTCGCCAAGAGAAGCATTCAGCGTCCGAAACAAGAGAAGAGGTCCAAGTTCATTATGATGCCAAGCAAGATCTAATTTTGCGTCTACCACAGTATATCAGTATCGGGCCATTCTCCATTAACGTCGATACATTAAAGGTAAATTTGATCATGACTATACAATTAAATATAATACTCTTTATTGTACAACAAGAAAGATAAGAATAATAAATAAATCATAAAGATTTCTTATATTTACGGAGTAAAAAAGCTGAAGATACTCCGGGTTAACTCTGACATCGGGACGTCAATCACCTCAGTCCCCCGTGACCACGGTTGCTGGAAAGCAACCGAAACGTCGGGAATATAAAATAAGTTAATTAAACGTGATAAAATCCGTAAAAGTAGTTGTATTCAAAATAAACCATACACAAATATTGAGGGAAAACCAAAAGGCGGTTTCATTGCTACATAGCTGTCTCTTCCTGACATCGCAGAAGAAGAAAATTAATAAAAAATAACTAAAAAGACAACATTCTGTCGAATCTAGACGTATTAAGATAGGTAAGCAAACTCTACGTACTTCTTAAGCCTTTAATGCGAGACTGCAGTGACTGTTGCAATTCACAATGACGAAATATTACAAATTATGATTCTACCTACATTATACATTCTTTAGGTAGGTCAATGACCGTAAATAAAATCAGGAAGAGAGAGGGGTTATAGACACAAATAGTGTTCTTTAACATGTTTCTGGAACAAATTTAAGTATTAAGCACTTTTAATTGAATGGGGTAAAGAGTTTTTTTTTTAAATATTACCTCCACCCTAGGATTTTCTCCTGTATCTGTAGTTTACATACATAAATTTCACAAGGACAAACATCCAGACCCGGAACAATTATTTGTAGGCCATACAAATACTTGTTCCGGGTCTGGACGTGTGCACTGCGCCACGGAGCCATCAAAAGTTCCAAAGCCTTATTTATTTCTAAAAATATTATTAAGATTCAATTTTCATTCTTCTTTAATATTACGTCGTGTCCAAAGAGGAGTTGTTTATTCGAGACATAAAATATTTATAATAACTACATTTATAGTGTCCTGTTCATTAAAGTTCGCCTTGAAGTAGAAAATATTCATACTATTTGTTCTTTCCACCTGTGAATTCTTATTTAAGTTCTTTAAATCGAATTCAAAGATATACTCACAGATCGTATAAACTAAATACTAAATATTAAGCGTTTCATAACTGAAAACTATTTTTTCGATACTGTGTTTGATGCTTATCTTTTTTACTTGGCAGAGCCATGATGCAGTTATATTAATAGTATAGTTGTAGCACGAATGGGTCGGCTAAACCGGGGAATGACCACGCTCTCACAGAATACCAGCGTAAAATAGCAGCTTAATGCTGCTGTGTTTCGTATGGTGAGTATAGAGAACCGGAGACCCATTTTACTGGAAAAGAGACATTCTTAGTCGTCACGGCTGACAACGCATTTGCATTTTAATTCGCAAACGAAGATAGATGTAGATGTCAATGGGCCACTTACCATCAGGTGGACTGTGTGCTCGTTTGTCACCCTTATTCTATAAAAAAAAAGATAAACGGGAATAAGGGTTAGTTTTTGAGGTAAATTCTTTCGAGGTTATGCTATTTTCAACACAAAAGAATTGTTTTAGATTTTAGTAATACTAAACACTGAAATCTAAAACACTAACCAAAATTAGCCAAAACCACAATGTTATCACTTGTTTATTTTCGTGTTATAGCAAATATTAGTAGCAAAACGCACCGACATTATGAAGGCACTTCTGACGATGTGGGCGGAGGAGATCCGTCTGCAGGTGGACGACGTGATCGTGGCCTACAAGAGCGTGATGAGGAAGCTGGGCGAGAAACCCAACACTATAGAGCACGTGTTCGAGATACGCGAGTGGATGGAGTCGATTCCATTCGCGCTGAAGACGCAGGAAGACAATATGAAGAAAATTTTCACGGTTGGTTTATAAATTCCAGTTGTAAATTAGAACATTAAAAATACATTTTTGGTTTATGAAATTGTAACAATCACCGTATTTTAAATGATTGTAATGACGGTGTAAAAATATCCCCTACCACATATAGTACCGAGATTTGTAAGAGGCGACAGAAGGAAATGAAAGAGGAAATTGGCAGCAACATCTTTTTTCCCCAAAAGTGGATTAGCAAAATGTTTAAAAGTAACATTATGTAACAGAGACTGTACTCATATCGTTTCGCAGGTACCGTGATAGTCGATTAAGGGATTAATAAAAGTCTTTAATTTGATTGATAGCGGATAAGGATTGATGGATGAAGTCATCTCAAAATCTGTCAAACCTTAAGTAGTCAGACGGTAACACTGGTAAATTGGTAGCGATAACGCCAAATCTTCGCAACTAACAAGAGAGAATTTTATGTTTTTTTTTTAATTTTTAATCGTACGTAATAATCGATATATATATATATATATATATATATATATATATATATAGTACATTAAGTACGTAATATTTTGCATGCCTGACTACTCTTTGATGGTTACACTTTTGCGAATGAAGAAATCTTTATATATTTTACCATTTCCTTTATTGGTCTTGGAATTGTAATCTCCAAGGCTTTAATCATCACTGAAGATCAGTGTTGTAGTTTAGCATAACTCATGCCTTCTCAACCTTTTTATCTTTATGCAGTTTTTTTATATATTTGTATATTATGCTGGACGTCAATGGTTTATGCCAAAATTAAGTGTTTATTTCTTTCTAGACACTTTATGTCCAACAAGTAGGCTCTTTATAGAACTGCGATGACGATGATGTTGATAAAATAGTGATATGCATTATAACACATTGTGGTTTAGTACGTTTGAGACATTTTGTGGCACACCTTGAGAGAGGCTTATGTTCAGCAGTGGACTTATAAAGGGTTGTAGTGATGATGATGCTTTTTAAACATATTTTGGTTACTAAATTTTAAGCATGTCTTGATTTTTTTATAGGATAGGGTGACAAACGAGTACACAGTCCACCTGATGGTAAATGGTTGCTGTGACCCATAGACATCTATATCTATCCTCAATAAAGTATCAAAATGCAGATGCCTTGTCACCCTTGAGGACTAAAATGGAATGCCTCTTTTCCAGTAAAAATGGTCTCCGGTTCTCCGCACTCACCATACGAAATACAGCTGTGTTAAACTGTTATTTTACGCTGGTATTCTGTGAGAGCGTGGTCCTTCCCGGGTCGAGTCGACCCATTCGTGCTACAACTATACAATTAATATAGCTGCAGCATGGCTCTACTACGTATGACATACGTAGGCCCGAGTCCGTTATTATTAAATAAAATGGTTAGCTGTTGTTGTTACTATTTTTGAGCTACTTCTTGATAAATTAATTAATAAAGACTTATTTATTAAAAGAAGTTAATAGATATTACAAAGAAAACTATATACAACCTGGTTATGTTATTGTAAAATGTTACTTTAAAAAAAGTTACGTAGGGTGTTTTGCTTTTTCTTCTTAGGACAGGGGATTTTTTCCAAACCATTGGTAAAAGTAAAAAAGGACTGATAAGAATATCTATATTGATATATTTGATTTGATATATTTTTTATGTTATTGTAACAAATTCTGCAGCCTGTACCTTTATACCAATCTATATAAATAAAGCGATAGAGGTTTGCAGGTGTGCGAGCATCACGGAAAAACTACTGGATAGATTTAATTAGGTTTTCTAAGTTTTATTTCTTAGACACTTGGTCCTTATCTAAAATATTGCGATATCTTCATTTAATATGATTTTGTAAGCAAAGTATATTTTTGCGACCTTCTTGATGTTTTTTCCTTCGCATAATCCAAAACTTTGTTAACATATCAAGCAATGCGGGCGAAGTCACGGGTATTATCTAGTTTATGTATAAACATGTTTCGGATATATTATGTTAAATAGAATCATTTACAGATTTACATTTTTTTTTGCAATTTTTTTTGTCTTCAGCAATGTTAATACATAATATACAGTGTACTCAGCTGCGTCGATTTTGTGTGTTATTTTATATTCTAGATGAGTTATCGTCGCTTAGCCCGTGAAACGATTCTGTGTTAGCTGTGTCACTAAATTTATCTAACTTAAATACCTTTCAGGATCATGAAGTACTGGATGTATTTTTCACACCATTGGAGAATGACGACTTCAAGGCACTGTGGGAGGCTGTCGGATGGCCTCTAACTATAACTAAACAGGTTAGTTGTATTGTCCTTATTGTCGCGCGACGTAATTGATAAATGCTTATTACGTTAATGGTTCGGTGGCGTAATGACTACGCATTTGACTGCAAGTTCGAATTGCGTACAGGACAAGTGTATTTTATTATATATAATTTATTTGTAAGAGTTAGAGCCACGCTGTAACTATATTATGGTTGCAATACGAATGAGTCGGCCCGATCAGGGTAGGATCACGCTCTCACATAACTACAGTTTTAGGTTAAACATATTTATAATAATTTAGTAATAATAAAGCTTAGTTTTTTCATTAAAATATAAAACCATATAAAATAAAATAAACAAAAGAAAGCTTTTCGTGTCAAAATCTATAAATTATTTTTCATAAAATATGTCGTATTTAGTGACAAGAGACTCATGTCTCTTGTCACTAAAGAGATAAAATGTTATAATGTACAGGTGGACTCTACAACGGAGTTTTTAGAGGAGGAGCAGGAGAAGTTCTGGAAGCTGCACCAGCAGGACGAGCAGACACTGTTCGATAAGATCGACATGTTCACATCGCAATGTATGGCGCTCACGCTGCAGAACGACATGACTAAGGTTTCATTAACATTTGAATAACTCTAAGAATGCTTAGATAAAAGAAAATGTAAAAAAATATGTTTTAAAAAAAATTAAAAACAGATTTCAAACAAACAAAAAGAATATGAAATAATTTCATTTTATAAAGTCGGTGCTAAGACATAGGCAATTCATTTAGGATGTGAATTTATTTCATATATTTTTTAAGATGTATTAAGATTGTTTTACTTCTTCTTAAAAGTATTTTTTTTACCAAACGAGTGCACTAAGAAATATCACAGTCTTAATGTCGTCTAAATTGTCTAAGTAGTTAATCATATTATCTCCTACTACATAGTTATTCTACGCAACTTCTCCGGGTGTAATAAATGCTTTTTTTTTCGCGGAACCCTAAAGCCGCGTATCTATTACGCGCGCTCACGCCGCGCGAAATGGCTGCCGCCTTGGAGCGCGCGCCAAATTGTTCGTTGGAGCGCTCGAACGTGGAACGGGCCGCTCCATTTGGTGTCTGTTTTTTACCGCGCACCAAAGTAGTTTGAGTTTAGGCGCGCGCGCCAGTTGGGACAGCTACTCGTACACGACCGACATCCATGTTGAACGTTGACCGTTCAACATGGATGTGGAGTGGCTGCCGCGCGCGCCTGGTGCGCTTAGTTGATACACTTCGAACATTTGGAGCGCGTTCCGCGGAGGGCACTGGTCGGAGCAGTCATACATGGCGCGCGCACCAGGGGCGCGTAATCGATACGCGGCTTAATTCTTTTTCTAAAATAAAAGTACCCTAAGTTACTCCTTATAACATCTGCAGCTATCTGCCAGTGGTGATAAAACCGGGCCAGCCATTTTGGAGATTAGCCTGAACAAACAGACAGACAAAAATTTTAAAAGTTGTGTTCTTTTTATTAGTACCGTTGGTCTGTTTACGCTCTTGTGGTATGACACGATGACGGTGCCACCAAAGGAGGGAAACCGCGATGGCAAGGCAATGTTCAACAAGCATTAAATTCGTACAAATGTAAAATAAATTCACCGTGTAATACTTAGCGGTGCAAGAATATTCACTACCCCATATTGTCATATGAGTGTCGATAGAGGCGACAAAAGGAAACACACCAGGTGATGGGCAGCAGCGTTCGTAATAAAAAAAAATGTCGGTCGTCGCGGGACGTTTAGTAGTAGCAGATGTCGAAATTGTTTTGTACAGGTAATATGCGTAAAAGGATAGTTTACGACAGGAATTAAATATGGCATAGTGAAAAATAAAATAATATGAATTTAAAAAAAATACTGTTTATTTAATTAACATTTATATTCAATAAATACAAAATTTTTAAATTCGCATCGAAGAATAACTATCAATAATAAATGTTTAAATATAAATTACCCCCCTTGGAGGAAATTTGTGAAAGAGGGTCAGATCTATGGAAGCTAATCTATTTTTCATTTAAGGTTCACGAGATCGCAAACGATATAAAGAAGGCATGGAAAGGTATGAAGGAGGCACAAGAATGGGGTCGAGTTCTCAATCAGCGGCAAAAGTTATTTGGACAGCCTGTTGTTCCTTTCGCGGACCTCAACCGTTTAGTCAAAGAGTTTGAGCCGTACAGAAACTTGTGGGTCACAGCGTCTGGTTGGTATTGGCTAAAAATGTAAATTTTTCGTATTTCTGATTCTATTATTGCACGCTTCATAACGCGAAGCGTTATTAGGTAGTGCATTATTCTCGTCAAGGTCAAACAATTTGTGTTCTTAAAATGTTTCTATCTCAACCATATTGCACTAATACAATAGTATGAGAAAATCAAGAAAATACCCGAATTAATGCATTTTATATTTTCTAAAAAATCATTTAATATTGCTATTTTGGCTCAGGACCGTGCTTTGTGGCAAACCTTCGGGAAGGCCTATGTTTAGCAGTGGACTTGTGAAGGGCTGTAATGATGATGATGATGATGATGATTTTGAAAAAAAAACTGTTGTACGTGGATGTCCGGATGTTGATTTTGTATGTGATCACGATAACTCCCGAAAAAATTGACGTATCGAGACCGGGTTTTTTATTATTTTTTTTTTTTTTTTTTTTTTTTATAGGAGAGGGGGCAAACGAGCATGCGGCTCACCTGATGGTAAGTGACTACCGCCGCCCATGAACAACCGCAACACCAGGGGAATTGCAGATGCGTTGCCGGCCTTTTAAAAAGGAGTAGGCTCTTTTCTTGAAGGTCCCTAAGTCGTATCGGTCCGGAAAAATCCCTGGTGGTAAACTATTCCACAAGGAAGTTGTGCGAGGAAGAAAACATCTTCTAAATCGCACAGTGGTGGACCGCCAATCATCCAGATGGTGTGGATGGTATCGGGAGTTCTGCCGCGATGTGCGTTCGTGAAATTTGGCGGCTGGGATTAATCCGAACAATTCCTCAGAGCACTCCCCATGGTAGATGCGAAAGAAAATGCAAAGAGATGCAACATCTCTTCGCAGTGCCAATGAATCGAGCCGATCGGAAAGGGCTCGGTCGTCGACGATTCGAGCCGCTCTGCGCTGGATGCGGTCAAGTGGAAGGAGCTGGCACTGGGGAGCCCCTGCCCAGAGATGGGAACAGTATTCCATGTGAGGCCGAACCTGCGCCTTGTAAAGTTGCAGGCGGTGTGCCGGCATGAAATACTGTCCCGCTCTGCTGAGCACGCCAAGCTTTTTAGAGGCCAATTTGGCCTTCTCTTCCAAGTGACCACGAAACTGCACGTCACTCGATATGTCGACTCCGAGGATACCGATACTGGCTGAGGCAAGAAGGGGAGTGCCTTGAAACTGAGGAGATACGACAAAGGGGTTCTTTTTAGCGGTAAACGCGCAAACTTGTGTCTTCTGAGGATTAAACTGGACTAGATTTAGTCGCCCCCAATCCGAGACTTTGTCCAGCAAAGACTCGACTTCAGACACAAGTTTGTTCCGGTACTCGGCGACGTTTTCCCGAGAAATATTGGCCCGGCCGGTGTATAGAGCATCACCAGTGCTGTCATCCGCATAGCAATGAATGTTACCAGTTAGCAACATATCATTGATATGCAGAAGAAACAGCGTTGGTGATAGCACACAGCCTTGTGGAACACCAGCGTTAATAGGCTTGTAGTCAGAACATGCACCGTCTACAACGACCTTGATGCTCCGATCTGCAAGAAAGCTGGTGATCCAATTGCACAATTTCTCGGGAAGCCCATAGGAAGGCAGCTTTGAAAGAAGCGCTTTGTGCCAAACCCGATCAAAGGCCTTCGCAATGTCCAGACTAACGGCCAACGCCTCCCCCTTGGACTCTACTGCCACCGCCCATCTATGGGTCAGGTAGACCAGAAGATCACCAGCTTTCTTTTACCTTCAGAATTACATCAACTGGTTCCCTAATTCATATCAAAAGCCTAGTACGCGTTGTTTGTTAATAAAAAGATTTTCAAGTTTTATTGCTATTAAAAATTTAAAGGCACTTTAATATTTTTTTAGCTTTTGAAAGACAAAGGACAAATGTACCATACAGCCTATATCCATTTTATACTTTATGTAATCGATTTATTTTGGTGAACATTATTTATTTTTCCCTGTGATACTACCTGTTATTTTAAATAGAGCGAAATATTAAATGAAACGCTCATGAGACGTGCACTTTTCGATTTCCCAAACTATTGTTCAACTTAGCTGACCAGGAAGTGCAGGTCAGGTTATTAATCAGGATCATAATATCGAATATTAAAGATCAATATGGCTGTTTCTAGTCATTAATAAACACTCCAGGCTATAATTGAAATAGATGCTTAGATCCAACATAGAGAGCTTCAATTTAGAAATGACGAAATAAATAAGTTTGTTGCAACTAGGAGTTTGAAACACAATTACCCTTGCATTCAGTGATTTAAACAGATTATTATACATAGGTTATGTACAATAAATGATAGTTGTAAAGTTAGAAAGATGGAAATTAAAAAAGAAAGAGAGAGCAAGGCTTTAAATAATATGATGAAATTATTGAAAAAAAAAAGATTACAATTTTAGAGAGCCGTGGTAGCTCAGCAGGTACACAGTACGCGAGCAACCCAGGTTCGATCCCCGCCGGCACCAATGAAATTGTTAATTGCAATTTTACGTGTTGATTTACCACGTGCTTGGGGTGGAGGAAAACACCGTGAGGAAACTTTCCGTGTATGAGAAATAAGGAAAAAAATATTTCGAAGACATGTGAAGTTCGCCAACACGCAATATGGCATCACCGCGGACGTTTCCTTGCCCTAAAACCATCTCAGAAATGAGAGGAGGCCTGTGCCTAACAGTGAGACGTATTTGAGCTGTAATTTTTACTTTAATTCTAACTCATATTAGCACTTGTTTGATTTTTACTTTGTGTAGTTATTATTTAACATTTTGGTAGCCTAATGGCCAAGCATATTTTTGCGGCGCTTCAGTGGCACAGGCTCAAATTCCGAACGGAAAATTTGTATTTGTACGAGTTACAAATGATTGTTCCGAGAAAAATATAAAGAATTGAAATTAGTAAGGGTTCATATAAGAAACATTTGTAAAATTAGTTAAAAAACCCAAAACTTTTATGAATTAAACGATTTTATGATAGTAATTAATTAATATATTATATGAACAGTTTAAAACTATGATTTTCTTGCTATTGAGTCAAACAAAACTGGACTGCATATATTGTAACATCTTAAGGTGAGCTTTGACCAATGGAGCTAAAAGCTAGACCTAGAACAAGAACGTTCTTTCATAATCTTTTAGTATAAATAAAATTTCGTTCTTGGCGTTCACACCAAAATAATCCCAATGAATAAGATGAGAAAAACCAAGAACTAGAATTCTTGCACATACTCTAGAGATGTTTAGATAAAGAAGTGTTCGTTGTTCATTCGTCAAGTGTCTTTGGCAGGTAAAGATACGGCGATATGATGCAAGAAGAGAGTTTCATCTTCTTTATAGATTCCTCAACACTACATTTCACTGTACTTGCAATTTATTGCTTACTACCATGTTTGTCATTTAAATTTTTATAATTATTATCATTAAGATCCTACAGTTCCCTCAAATTACGGTAGGTCTTGATCATGAGTAAAATTTTTTTTGAGAACAATCCATGGATACCTACGTTTATTACCTCCGATTCGCTAGAACACAAGAACACTGAAAAAATCGCTCCGAGGGGCGAGTACGTCCGAACACGAAAGAATGCTAGATTACTGTTCGGTGTTCGCTTGCTTTTACTTCCGTTTACATCAAGCGTGCGAGCGTTCTTAGAATATTCCATAGAATCTCTGCGAACAGACGTAGAATAACGAAAGAATGCTCTGTCTCTGTTTACACTAAAATTATTTGATGGCGTGTGGATAGAATGAACATTCGCTCGTTTGGTCTAAACCCAACTTTATACCGTGATTCTTGCAAATAAAGATTTATTGATAAAGATCCGTGTAAAATGTATCTATGATGAACGCTTCCGCGGTGCAGGAGGAAACCTTGTATTGGGGTGAAGTTTAAAAAAATATTTTAGTATTCAATTTGGAGACTCTATTAGCGTATCAATGTTTTTCAAATATCTTTGAATGCTGCAGAATAAAAGCTTTACGATAGTAATAATTTTTCAGAATTCCTTAAGTCTCGCGAAGTGTGGTTTGATAATCCGCTGATGTACGTGGACGCGGACACAATCGAGCCTTTAGTCAATGAATATTATAAAACAATCGTCAAGTGTATCCGGACGTTTGCCGATTTGCCGAAAATACAGAACGTCGCTTTGGCTATAAGGGTAAATATAGTACAGGTTTTGCCTTGAAATCGATTATATGATGAAAGGACAATATTTGATCCCTTATTTTTCTATGGAATAAGGGTAACAAACTAACACACATTCTACCTGATGGTAAGTGGAGATTGTGGCGCATAGACACCGCTATCTATCTGTGAATATGTACCAAAATGTTGATAGGTTGTGACCCCTGATGACTAAGATAGAATGCCTCGGTTTCATTCAAAAGGGCCTCCGGGTCTCTATACACTCTACACCGTATTTCGGTCACGACTGTCAGTATCAACGGAGACTAGCTATCTGTGCAGGACATGATTATAGCGTATGAGCGTATGTGTAAGCACGAGTGCTCTAGCGAGACTATCTATTCCCTCACGCTCATAGTCCGACGGGACGGCAAATCAACATTGACTGGAAAGATATGAGGCGCAGGGACTACGGTTTCACGTGCTTTTAGAGGCGCGAGGTGAAAACTTCTTGACCCAAGACGTCGTAATCAGCAACCGCAAGACCACTAATGTGTTGCCGACTTATTACCAAAAGAATCTTGAATACTTTTTTTACTGATTTGTTCGTATACCATCGTTTACCGTATAGTGGCGATTTATGAATATCTATTACTGCATATCATCTCGTGGGTGTTGTGAGAGGTGACAGAGGGAAACAAATCAGGAGATGGGCATCAGGGTCTTCCTAGTAACGACAAAAAATAAAAACTGCGGTTGCCAACCCACTTGCCAAGAGTGGCAACTATGGTAAAAACCCATTATGAGGCAGAGGTTCGTTTAGGTAATTATAAGTTCTGAGGTTGAAGGTTTATAATTGTCGTAATTGTTTACAGATTCTTTCTTAGGGTGCTTGGTTATAAGTGAATGCAATAGCTCATTGACACACATCTATTTTTAATTAGAAATCAAAATGCAGATGCCTTGTGGTCCCTGAGGATAAGAATGCTTCTTTACCAGTTTTACGTGGTAGAGCCATGCTGCAGCTATATTCGTAGTATATAGTTGTAGCACGAATGGGTCGAGTAATCCGAGGTAGTAAGTAAACCGGGGAAGGACCACGCGCTCTCACAGAATACCAGCGTAAAATAGCAGCTTAAAGTGAGTGTAGAGAACCGGAGACCCTTTTTACTGGAAATGAGGCATTCCATCTTAGTCCTCACGTGTGATAATGCATCTGAATTTTTATTTGTAATAGAAGATATATGTAGATGTCTATGCTCCTCAGCAACCACTTACCATCAGGTGGGCTGTGTGCTCGGTTATCACCCTTATCCTATAAAAAAAGTAAAAGGGGTCACCATCTCTCGCCATTCACGTTGAATAACATACCACGTTTATGCTGCTATTTCGCGCTGATATTCTGTGGTAATGTTGTCCTTCCCCGGTTCCGTCAATTCATTTGGTCTAAGATAGGTTTTTTTTTGGTAAGTGGTTGCTGTGGCCTATGGACATCTACATCTATCTTCGAATATGAATAATAATGCAGATGTGTTGTCACCCGCGGGGAGTGAGATGTAATGCCTCGTTTCCAGTAAAAAGGATCTCCGGTTCTCTACACTCACCATATGAAACACAGCAGTGTTAAGCTGCTATTTTACTCTGGTATTCTGTGAGAGCGTGATCCCACCACGGATGAGCTGACCTATTCGTGCTGCAATCACTATATAGCTGCAGCATGACTCTACCACGTGAACTTCAGACTGAAATTAGTTATTATGTTGACAAATATGAATTTGTTCATCACCTGAAATATTTTAATAGGACGACATTGACGCATTCAAACCTCTTATACCGATATTGCAAGCGGTCAAAAATCCCGGCATGAAGGAAAGACATTGGAAAGAGTTCATGGACAGAGCCGGTATGTATTCATTACACTTTCTATATTTCCACTTTAGATAAATAATTGGTAGGTGGTCAAATCTGGACAAATTTTTTCTCATATTAACACTTGGTCTATTGTTTGATAAAGGGTATACAATTTTTTTTATGGTGACAAACGAGCACACAGTCCACCTGACGGTAAGCGGTTGCTGTGACCCATAGTGAGGACTAAGATGGAATGCCTCATTTTTTTCAAACACTCAACATACGAAACACAGCAGTGTCAAGCTGGCATTTTACGCTGGTATTCTGTGAGAGCGTGGTCCTTCTTCGGTCAAGCCGACCCATTCGTGCTACAAGCTACAACTATCCTACTAATATAGCTGTAGCATGGCTCCACCACGTATAAATACAAAATATTATGTATATTTTGTATTTAGGTATACAAAATATATGAAAATATTTTGTATATCCTTTATCAAACATAGTTTTCGTCTATTAATATGACGTCATTTTACAAGATTTTTTTAAATTAACCATGAAGGGCCATTTATTTCATCAATTTTTCCATTTCACAAGAATATCTCAAAGTTTTTCGAAAAACTATAGCTAAGATCACTTCTGGTATTGCTCTCTATCTGTTCGTGAAGTTTCAACACAATTATTTGAGTCATTCCGAAGATTCGCCCAGACAGACAAGTGTTTTACAAATGATTGTACATGTCTAATTGGCATGCATTGTATTTATATCACAGCTGACACTTTAATTTTATTTATATGTATACATAAAGGATATACAATATATATATATTTATACTAGCTGACCAGGCAGACTTTCTATTAAAGCTTTTAAAAAGTTACTTCGCAAACATCTGCTATATAAAATAAAATGATGTGTCTTACCTAGTATGAACAGCACCTCCCGCCCTTCCTCAATTGTGTGCACTATCCCCGTCACCACTAATCCCAGCACCACTACTCCCAACACCACTTGGGTAACTTAAGTAACTTTTTAAAAGCTTTAATATAATGGATTTCCGCAAAGTAACGCCTGATTCTATTAATTAAACGTTGTTGTGCCCTCTCCGACGCCCCTGTATCCTATAAAAATTCTTAAATTCGTAATAAAAATATTGAGGGTCACTTATAGGGATAAAAACTATCCTATCTCTCAAGTTGGACCAAACTGCACACAGTGTGCAAAATTTCATTGCAATCAGTTTATTAGTTTAGGAGTTCATCGTGGACAAACAATGTGACACGTAATTTTTATATATAAAGATATAGTGAACATCATCCTTCACTTCTGGCCGTATGAATAATCTAAGTCACTTAGCGTGCAGTTTCATACATGGTAGAGCCCTGCTACAGCTATAGTAATAGTACAGTTCTAACACGAATGGGTTGGCTAGACTAGGGAAGGACCACGCTCTCACACAATACCAGCGTAAAATAGCAGTTGAATGCTGTTGTGTTTCGTTTGGTGAGTGTAGAGAACCAGAGACCCTTTTTACTGGAAATGAGGCATTCTATCTTAGTCCTCACGGCTGACAACGCATTTGCATTTTCTTCGCAAACGAGGATAAATGTAGATGTCTATGGGCCACAGCAACCGCTTACCATCAGATAGACTGTGTGCTCGCTTGTCATCTTTATCCTATAAAAAAAGAGCAGAAGCAACTGACAGAGCCAGCGGATCAGAAAGCTGAGTTGGTAATGGTCCGGCCATACAGCTCAAAGATTCGACAACCAACAGTGATTTGTTTAAATGCACTGTATTTCTGTTTTATTATTATTATTTTATATTTTATTCTAGTTTTTGTTTTCTCAAATTCCTTAGTCGTAGATAAAACATGTAGGTGTAGATAAAACACTGGTAGAATATCAGCGCTGTGGTTATTACACCGCGGCACAGTGCCGAGTCGGATGCCTGTTTATTGCTGTATTAATATTGATATAATATAATATATTCATGTGGTTAAAGTTAGTAAAAATTACCTTGCGCACATCCGCTCGATAAAATAAAATGATTTGTCTTACCTAGTTTGAAGAGCATCTCCTGCTGTCCCTCAATTGCGTGTACTATCCCCGTCACCACTAATCCCAGCACCACTACTCCCTACACCACTACACTAGGAAAGACACACCACCGACGACAATACGACACGTGTTTCGACACGAGGCATCTTCGGGTGATGTAGACTACGATGGCTGATCGTTAACTTAGCGGTCAGCCATCGCAAAGTACATCTACATCTATGCAATTGAGGGAGGGCGGGAGGTGCTCTTCATACTAGGTAAGACACATCATTTTATTTAATCGAGCGCATGTACGCAAGGTAATTTTTACCAACTTTAATAAAATGGATTTCCACAAAGTAACGCCTGATTCTATTAATTATACTCATGTGGTGCAATTATTTATGATGTAGCATCAAATAAAAAAGTTTCTTTCTTTCTTTCTTTCTTTCCAATGGGGAAGAAAGATTCTCGAGTGGCATCGTTCTTTTGTATTTAAAATTTGGCTGACACACTGCCGTATGTTTGGATTGTCACCAGATGATTTTTGGTACGTTAAACAAAGTAAAATTTAACAAATATTTTTCTGATCCATTAGGCATTACAGTCACAATGAACGAGAAGCAGACGTTTCAGATGTGCCTTAAACAGGGCGTGGCGGCGCACGCTGATCATATAGCGGAAATCGGAGAACTCGCTTCCAAGGAGTACGTCATCGAGCAAGCGCTGGACAAGATGCTCAATGAGTGGGCCAACAAGACTATGGAAATAACACCATATAAAAATACTGGTGAGCGCTAGATAAATAATTTGCAAATCCTACAACCTCTTTCCGAATTATCATCGTCATTGCTTATACAAGCTTAATACTCAATGCTCAATATTTATTTGCATTCCATAGTGTACAAATTAATAAATTAAATTATCACAATATGGACCCTTTTGGGTATAGCAAATTAGAAAATTAGAACAGAGGAGGACGCATAGATGTTTTATTAGTCATTATTATTATTATATCATTCATTATTATTATATCATTTATTATTATTCATAATAAATCATTCATTTATTTATAGTATTGCATTTGTCATTCAGGTATTCATATAAAGTATAATAACATTTATTGATTAGAAACACTTTTAATTGTCTTATAAAAATATTATCATTTGTTTCGTTTTTTAATGAGTTTGGTAGTTTATTATAGACAGTTATGGAAATTACGTAAGGGCCTGATGAGAAGAGCTTCATTTTAGAGGGTGGTAGCAATAATTTATTTTCATGTCGAAAACTATAAGCCGTATTTTTAGTTTCTCTTTTTACGTATAAATTAGGGTATTTTCGCACAAATTTGTTTAATTGCAATATATAAATACAACTTAAGGTAAGAAGTTTAAATTACTTAAAATGAGGACGACAACTTTCAGTATTTTTTATGTTACAAATAATGCGAATTAGCTTTTTCTGTAAGATGAAGATGGTAGGTGCATTTGTACTGTTGCCCCACAGGATAATACCATACCTTAGCCACGCCTGTGCATAGGCATTATAAGTAATAAACGCAGTCTGGAGGTCAGTTGTCTTTTTTATTTCACTTAGTGCATATACAAAACCAGACAATTTGTTACCAATTTTCTAAATTTGAGATTTCCAGTCCAGCTTATCACAAAACATCTGTTCAACAAATACCTCTCTCAAAGATTGCTATAAAGCATAATCCTGAGCTACTTGTATTTTTTTTAGGTATTATAAGTCAGTGCTTGCCACAATCCGAGTTCGTGGTAAGTGGTGATGAAGCCCTAGATGGTAAAACTTATTACTGTCACAGTATTAGCGTAACAAAAGTCTATTCACTCTTGCGTTGAGGACGTCTCGTTTGTATTCAGTCGGAAAGACGGACGGATTTTTGAAGTTGTAGAGCCATGCTGCAGCTATATAAGTAGTATAGTTGTAGCACGAATGGGTCGGCTCGACCGGGGAAGGACCACGCTCTCACAGAATACTAGCGTAAAAAAGCAGCTTAACACTAATGTGTTTCGTATGGTGAGTGTAGAGAACCGGAGACCCGTTTTACTGGAAACGAGGCATTCCATCTTAGTCCTTACGGGTGCCAACGCATCTGCATTTTGATTCACAAACAAGCATAAATGTAGATGTCTATGGGCCACAGCAGCCACTTACCATCAGGTATACTATAAAAAAATAAAACGCTAGCAGATTATTACACTCCTTTGCTGTACGTATTACGAAAGACGAAGCAAACCGTTTGGTTCAAATGCGTAGAGTATCGACAAAAAAGGGATGAAAACCCGTTGACCTCCTGGTTGTACGATGACGAAAAGGGGAGGGAGATATTAAAGCATGTATTCCTGCGCACACTCTCCGAAATGCATCCTATAGAATACTCTAAAGTTGTCTACTCTGTGCCTGTGCTCGAGGCTGACAGTCTTGGTTTCAACTGAATCCAACGCTACTAGGTGACATTTTGCAGCACCAGCCCATGACAGCAGTACTCCTTGCATGATCGCGCTTGTGCTTTATATAAAGTAAGAAGCTGCCCTGGCGTGAAGTATCGCCGCACCCCAGCTGGGATACCTAGGCCCGTGTTAATAAAAGTTACTCAGCTCAAGTACACGCACTTGAGTAGAATATAGAGGTTATGTTCTTATTAATAAACATATCTCAAGATGCGGTTTATGTTTACGTTATCATCTGAGTGTCACACTGATTAATAAATGAAACTCGACTCTCAAGTACACACGTACTTGAGTGCAAGTCACAGAACAGTATTACCAAGTACAGTGTTTTGAGATACTGTTTTTATGTGTTTATTAATTAGCAACGATCTTGAGATGCTGATATCGTAATGAAATATCAAATGATTACGCACTGGAGTTCGTCGTTGAGTAACGTTTATTAATATGGGCCCTAGTATCCTTGCGGCAAATTAAGTGTTATTATTTAGGTAGGTGCACGCTGCATTCATTGCATTCGTTGATTTCATGTATGTCACGACCTCACATAATCTGATACTCATTTACTTTATTATTATTTAATGTGTACTCCAAACTTTTCCAAAGGTACGTTCATCATGAAAATATCTGACGAAACACTTCAGCTACTAGACGAACATCTGCTGACCACTCAGCAGTTAGGTTTTAGTCCTTTCAAAGCGGCCTTCGAATTGAGGATCCAAGAGTGGGACGACAAGCTGCGCCTCACGCAGAAAGTCGTCGACGAGTGGATTGATTGTCAGAAGTAAGTAATTAGTGGTAAACATTCTTACTTACAAGTGTAAACCTTAGTAAATAAGAAAGTTCTGGGGACTTTCTTACTTACTAGGGTTTAAGGTTACGTAACGTTTAACTTGAGATTTAACGTACCTACTGTAAAGAATCGAAACAATAAATTGCACATTTTAAGCGTCCTACGTAGTTGTAGTTTAAGATATTTTCTTAAAAGGTTGAAAAAGATAAAGGTGTTTTTTTTTAATTTCTTTATCTTAATTTTATTATTGTATTAATTTAAACTACGAGTATAATATCTTGCAGGATTTTTCGCATTTCCTTGACATTTTATCGTCTATTTGGCTCTTGTGAATAAATGTAGATTAAAGACTAGACCACACCAAATACTTGAATATACTAGAATATGAACTGTAGTGATGATGATGTTGAACCCTTTCTTATGTTTATCATAGGGAATGGATGTATTTAGAGCCTATATTTACATCTGAAGATATCTCAAGGCAGTTGCCATTCGAGAATAAAAAGTATGGCACCATGGAAAGAATCTGGAGGAGAATAATGTCATCTGCTGCTGCGTGTCCTAAGGTAAAATCAATAATTTACACTCGCAAGAAATAAAACGGGACTCAAAAGAGATCCCTGTGGTATCCCAAAGGTGCTATGCTATGAATTTGTTTATTTTATCCAGCCATGAAAACTTTTCGTATAAATATGAAATTAGAAAGATATTAAGCATTAATCCTAGGTATTTTATTTATTATTTCCTTAATTCAATCGTAATATTTTTAAAGACTTCAAAAAAATTGTTTCTTGAAAAATTACAGACAAATATTTTTAGCATTTTTGCAATAACTATTCGTGAGGCTTTTGTATGCCATATTATTTTTAGATAATGGTGACATGCCCGGACAGCCGTCTCCTTGATAGCTTGGTAGAGGCTCGACACTTGTTAGAAGTGGTCTCACGTGGACTGAGCGAATACATGGAGGTAAAGCGGTTGCGCTTCCCTCGCCTGTTTTTCCTGAGCGACGACGAACTGCTAGAAGTGCTAGCGCAGTCGCGTAACCCACGTGCCGTGCAGCCACACCTCAGGAAATGTTTCGAGAACATCGCTAAGGTACGTATATTAAAGAATTCGGTGTAATTTACCACAGTGCCTGTAGTTTCTGAACTGACTTGAACAGATAGCGAATTAAGAAGTCGTGCAAACGTTTTATTTTTGCACAAAGTCTCTAACTTGTTTTGTTTAAAAAAATAATGAGTTCTGAGTTTACACTCTTTGAATTTCATTGAAGTAATAGAATTATACATAATAATTCTATGATCGAAGTATTACAAATATTTTATTTTTTGGTCTGGACTATCTCTGGAATGGTCTATCTTGTGTTTCGTTTTGTTGAACTTTACTAATTCAACTGACCATAATATTGTCTCACGTATTCTCATACTGCCACAATTTGGAACTGCAAGAGCATGGTGTATGTTTTTCGTTATATAATAGGAAACCTGTGCCCAGACCTGGGTTAACTGTATTACAAGATTTAATTTATACTTTAATGCCGAGGCAGATAAGAGTGCATGCGTAACTTGTGCAGCACGTATGCAGCAGCATTAGTCACCAAAACAGCAAGCCGAGCCAGCTTGTATGCGTGTTTGAATTTCATCACACAGAAGTGATGGAGTACTCTGTATGCGTGCCACGTACGCATACAGAGTACCAATGAAACAATTTCAAAATCGAAAGAGATTCACTATTAGACTGGATTTTTATGTATGTTTATTTATTTATTCAACCTGCACTATAGATCTAATGCGTTAGTGTAAACATTTTAATTATTTAAATTTGAAAAAAGACAACATTATTGTAAATAATGTGAATTAACTTTTTTTTTATAGAAATAGGGTGACAAACGAGCACTCAGTCCACCTGATGGTAAGTGGTTTCTATGGCCCATAGACATCTACATCTGTCCTCGATTGCGAATCAAAATGCAGATGCGTTGTCACACGTTAAAAAAGGTTCTCCGGTTCTCTGTATCACCATACGAAATACAGCAGAGTTAAGCTGCTATTTTACGCTGGTATTCAGTGAGATCGTAACTCTGAGGATACATGAGTATGTCTACTCCCTCATGTATTAGGTTAAGTAGTCTGATTACGCGAGTGCGCGGCTCCTCCCTCAGCAAGTTGGTTATGCGATACCTTCGCTTATTGTGAACCGATTCTGCCGATTTTTTTTATTAACAAATAACTTATTTTACATTTGATTCAACAGCGAAATTAAAAAAAAATACGAACCTTTTTTTTAAACGTTACCCCCACACTAGGATTTTCTCCAGTATCGTGGAGGCAGTTTACAAACACTAATTGCACAAGGACAAACATCCAGACCCGGAACAATTATTTGTAGGCCATAAAAATACTTGTTCCGTGCGGGATTCGAACCCGCGGCTCCCAGCGCAGCAACTCATTGCTAAGCCATTAGAATAGAATAGAATAGAATAGAATGATTTTTGTTCAATATGGATTATTACATAATACTTATTGAAAGTCATTATTTTATTTACCACTGGTTCAGAAAATACCTCTGTCCTGGGAAGAACCAGCAAGAAACCCAGCGGGACTTTTTTTTTAAACATAATTTCACTTAACAATTATTTTGTTTGCGCCACGGAGCCGTCAAAATACAAACCTACTTCTAATAATTAAAGAAAATTAAATAATTTCCACATAATTTAATAGCGCCTGGGAGTTTTTATTCTTCGATGCACTGACTTCAGAAGCATGTCCTTAGCACTGACTTCAGAAGCTATGAAATCATGTGGAGATGATTTTACTGTTTTTAATTACAGATAATGTTAGGAAATATTCATGATGTTAGAACCATTTCGTATATGTATCTGACATAACCTATCCAGACCGGCTACAAGGATCATCGTTAAAAATAGCGGAATTTCTACCAAAAAAAAAAATTCTACTGCGATACCAAAAGCCAAGTGAGGCCATCACGGCTATTCCTCCCTACTATAGAAGAGATCAGCAGTATAGTTTAAGCGCTGAAAAAGATGAAGAATGCTTACCTATAACTTTTTACTGCTTATAGGTTACTTTTGAACCAGATTTGAGGATAACAGAAATGCACTCAAGCGAAGGCGAGATTGTCGAACTGAAATATAAGTTCTACCCTACTTCCAACGTAGAGCAATGGCTTTTGCTGCTTGAGGACACTATGAGACACACTAGTAAGTCAAGTTCAATATACTTGCCTTCATAACGATTATACACGATTGAAAATGGTTGCATTTGATTTCTTATACGCGAACACTATACATTTAAATAATTTAAAATTAAACATTTTGTACAACCGACTTCAATATAAATTATTAAGAATAACTCAACAACTAATGGTCAGACCTTGATCAAATTTATATGAGACCACATGAGAAGCACCAGCTTTTAAATATATAATCATCGAAATCGGTTCACCCAGTAAAAAGTTATGAGGTAACACACATAAAAAAAACATGCAGTCGAATTGAGTACCGTCTCCTTTTTGCAGTCTGTAGATAAAACTAGTTTTTACGGACTTTATCGCGTATATTGACTTATTTTATATTCCCGACGTTTTGGGTGATTTACCCATGGCGAAGTCGGGCGGATTGAGGTATTCGACATCCCAATCTCACAGTTATCCACAGCTACTTCCAAGTAAAAAATGGGGGAGGAGACCATGGGTGCTGTAAGTGCTCGAAACGTCGGGAGTATAAAATAAGTTAATATACTCGATAAAATCCGTAAAACTAGTTTTATTTAAATGTTTAGTGTTCGCGTAAATATAAGAAATCATTAGCTTTATTTGGTTGCATTCGACCAGGGTTCAAACTAGTGTCAATATTTTAAGTAATTTTGAGAGTCCAGCTGCTTAATTTGCAGATTGTTAAATTCCTTAATCCTTCATTCCTTATTCCACTCAAAAGAGTAAAAAATTAAGGTATTTGATTTGTTTGCATAACAATACCACAATATATCAAAATATATTAAAAATGACACCTCCTCAAAACATTTTTTTTTCACACAACAAACTTTTTAATATCTACCTCCTTTTACGCGGCAAAACAAAAACAGGTGAAATGAATCGATAATGTTCATTGAGACCTTACGATTAATTTATGTTGTTCAAAGATTAAAACAACGTTTTATTTTTGAACATTAATAATTATTGATGATTAAACATTAATGATTAAAGACAAGGCGTGTTTAACTGCCAAATGGGCACACTGGGTCGGCTGACGCACGGGCATGCATAAGCTGTCGACCTCCTGCAGGCGTCATGACACATGAAGGGATAAAAGTGAAAGCCGACTTCAAGGAACTAAAATAATAGAATAGTTTAAATGTGTGTGTAATGTCTTAGCTGAATATACGCAGAAGCATCAAAGTAACCGACATAGCCCAATAGACTGGTAAGGGAATGTCGACCTGGTAAGAGACAGACACATGAATTTGATGGATAGTACATGGTACTGTCTCAAGACCGTACTTTGTGGCATTTCACGGGCGAGGTCTATTTATAGCAGTGAATCGTTAAGGCCTTACAGGCCTTAACGATTCACTGCTATAAATAGACATGAGGATGATTATGATATCTTTTATTGATTTTTGTAACATTCAAAAAGCTGTTTTCCAAGAATTGGCTTAGTTAACGATAATCTGCGCTAGGTTGCTGGATGTATGAAAATAGGGCTATGGAGCGGGTCTCAGTAGATCCAGTAGTAATTGCAGCGGGTTGATGATATTGGTGATGATCTAAAGTAAATAGAGACAATTTTCATTTTAGTTCTCATATTTTCTCCTAAATTTTGTTTAAGTTCGTCTGACACTGATAGCCGGTTTGGAGGAACTGTATAAGCTACCCCGGGACCAGTGGGTGCTACATTGGCCGGGACAAGTGGTGATCGCAGGATCACAAACTGCGTGGACTGCGGGAGTTGAGAATGCCATTGCTGATTATCGCATGGAGGAATTTTTCGAGGAAATGCTTCAACAGGTAAGACGTACTCAGTATGATTATAATAGTATCTTTATGGTTGTCTAATGATAAATGATGAAATGTGAAATTCCTCCCACACTTTTTCCAAATCCAACAACCAGATGGTCGACGGGTAACCATCTCTTTGGTGTCGCTATTCTATGCATTCGAACCAAACACTTTTTTCGTCTTATATCTACATAAAAAGGGTGGATGAGACAGTAAGATTTACTGCCTAGGGCTTCATCACCAGCCTAATATAGGTAAAACATGTAACCAATGTATTTATGTACATGTATGCATGTATTTACCGTAACAGTGTAGTGGTTTTTTTTTATAGAATAGGGTGATAAACGAGCACAATGTCCACCTGATGGTAAGTGGATACTGTAGCCCATAGACATCTACATTTATCCGCAATTAAGAATCAAAATGCATAAGGACTGAGGACTAAGATGGAATGCCTCGTTTTCATTAAGAAGAGTCCTTTTTATCTGTTCTCACCATAACAAACACAGTAGCATTAAGCTGCTATTTTACGCTGGTATTCTGTAAAAGCGTGGTCCTACCCATTCGTGCTAAACCATAATATAGCTGCAGCGTGTCTAATATTTTAACTGATAAACGTCTACCACGTTTATAATTTAAAATATTCAAAAAATCGGTGGTTGCTAACCCGCAATCTAAGCGTGGCAACTATGGCAAAATCCTACCTATGAGGCAATCTATGGGAGTGGCCTATGTTCAGCAGTGGATAGTTCCTAACCTTGGGGGCGCGTTTGATTCTCGCCGGAAGATCCCAGCGTTGTTGCCAATTTTGTTGCTGATGTGGTACTTCAGGATATGGAAATTTTAATTCCATTCTCTGTGGTGCCCATAGGAGGCAGATCCCAGCCATGGTTTGGTCGCTCCTGTAAAATAGCATCATGCTATAAGCAGGAGTGCTACCGGACCTGGGCTGACGCATTAACGTCTCGGGATGTAAACACCAGCGCACTTAAAAAGAAGTATAATTCCGCCTCCAGGTCCTTCAAAAGCGTCATTGCCAAGGCAAGGTCTGAGCATAGAATATATAATAGTCAAGAGCGGCAGAATTGGCGAGAAGCTAGTTCGCCTTCCTTTGGGAACCCATGCATTCTGGTCTCTCGCCAAGGCTGTCCAAGGTAACTTCCGTCAGCCATCTCTTCCATCTCTGTACAGAAAGCACGACTCACTGGCCCATGCTGCAAAGGAGAAAGCCGATCTGTTGAGCTCTCTCTTTGCCTCCAACTCGACTCTAGATGATAGGAGGAATACACCGTCAACCATCCCGCGACGTGAGTGCTCCATGCAGGATGTGCGGTTTACACAGCGTTCGGTTCTCAAACCACTCTTTTCCCTGGACGTCAGCAAGTCGAGTGGACCCGATGGAGTCCCCCCCATTGTGCTGAAGACGTGTGCTCCGGAGTTGGCACCGGTTTTAACGCGTCTTTTCCGGTACTCTTACTCCCAAGGCGTATTCCCGAATTCATGGAAGATAGCTTTGGTCCACCCGATCCCTATAAAAGGTGACCGCTCAGATCCGTCCAACTACAGCCCTATCGCCATTTCCTCCTTTTTCTCCAAAATAATGGAATCCATTATAAACTGCCAGCTCATGCGGTACCTTGAGGATCACCAGCTAATTAGTGACCGCCAGTACGGTTTTCGTCGGGGTCAATCAGCTGGTCATCTTCTAGTCTATCTGACTCATAGATGGGCGGAGGCAGTAGAGTCCAAGGGGGAGGCATTGGCCGTTAGTTTGGACATAGCGAAGGTCTTCGATCGGGTTTGGCACAAAGCGCTTCTTTCGAAGCTTCCTTCCTATGGGCTCCCGAGACATTGTGCAATTGGATCACCAGCTTCCTTGCAGATCGGGGCGTCAAGGTCGTTGTAGATGATGAATGCTCCGACTACAAGCCTATTAACGCTGGTGTTCTACAAGGCTGCGTGCTATCACCAACGCTGTTTCTCTTGCATATCAATGATATGTGTCAAACTGGTAGCATTCACTGCTATGCAGACGACAGCACTGGTGATGCCTTATATACTGGCTGTGCCAATATTTCTCTAGAAAACGTTGCCGAGTACCGGGATAAACTTGTGTCTCAAGTCGAGTCTTTGCTTCAGTTCAATCCTCAGAAGACACAAGTTTGCGCGTTACCGCTAAAAAGAACTCCTTTGTAGTATCTTCTCAGTTTCAAGGCACTCCCCTTGCTGCCTCAGCCAACATCGGAATCCTTAGTATATATACATATCGAATAGTGTGCAGTTTCGTGGTCACTTAGAAGGGAAGGTCAAATTTGTCTCTAAAAAGTTTGGCGTGCTCAGCAGAGCGTGACAGTATTTCATGCCGGCACATCACTTCCAACTTTATGAAGCGCAAGTTCGGCCTCACATGGAATACTGTTCTCATCTCTGGGCCGGGGCACCCCAATGCCAGATCCTTCCACTTGATCGCATCCAGCGCAAAGCGGTTCGAATCGTCAACGAGTTCTTTCTGATCGGCTCGATACACTGGCACTGCGTAGAGATGTTGCATCTCTTTGCGTATTTTATCGCATCTATCACGGTGAGTGCTCTGAGGAATTGTTCAGACTAATTCCAGCCGCTTAATTTCACCATCGCACATCGCGACAAAACTCGCGTTACCATCCATACCATCTGGATGATTGGCGGTCCACCACTGTGCGATTTAGAAGAAGTTTTCTCTCTCGCACAGCTTCCTTGTGGAATCAATTACCACCAGCGATTTTTCCGGACCGATACTACTTAGGAACCTTCAAGAAAAGAGCTTATACCTATCTAAAATGCCGGCAACGCACCTGCAATTCCCCTGGTGTTGCGGTTGTTCATGGGCGGCGGTAGTCACTTACCATCAGGTGAGCCGCATGCTCGTTTGCCCGCTTTTTTATAAAAAAGTGGACTATTAAAGGATGTTATGTAAAGATGGATGTATTTATGTGCTTTTTATGTTGACAATATTCTTTATTAATTATCATAAAACTTCTTGCCGTGTTCTTGCTCTCAGCAACACGATCTTCCTTGCTTACACTAGAAGTACACAACTAGGAAACGAGGCATTCCATCTTATTTCTTAGAGGTGACAGTGTAGCTGAATTTTGATTATTAATCGAGAACAGATGTAGATGTCCAAGAGCCACTGCCATGCTCATAATCATGTGGACTGTGTGCTCGTTTGTCATCCAATTCTATTGAAAAAAACTATATTAGGAACATCGTACATTGGTAGTAGTATTTAAGTTCGTTAAATTCGTTCGTTCGTTCGTTCGTAAGACGCTTGGTTTTCCAGTTGGATAGCCTTCGTGCGCTTGTGAAGGGCGAGTTGACGTTCTTCCAGCGCGAAGTGTTGTGTGCGCTTATTGTGATTGAAGTACACGCGCGTGACGTCACTCACACACTCGTGGAGGAGAACGTTAAAAATGTCACCGACTTCCAGTGGATTTGTCAACTCAGGTATTATAATAATCTTATGTTGTTTACTCCTTTACACCGTACTGGTTATTTATCTCAATATTTCGCCCTCACGGCCATCAGACTCTGGAACGACATCCCTCTTGAGTTTAAAAAAGGTTCCAACAAGTTTGTTTTTAAAAATAAAGTCCGTAAGCATGTGAAAAACTTGTTCTAAGTTTGAACTAACAATGCTCTTATTTTCATATACATATTTATATTTCATATTTGTTCTGACATATATTGTGTATATATGTCTATGTATGTGTGTGTATAGCGCTTTCTATTTTGATTACAGCTGCACCGCCTCTTGTTTGTATATCTCTGTTTAGCCTAATGCTTGACCGGGAGAGAATGCCCTATGGCATTAAGTCCGCCATATGTACAACTTTGTGCATGAAAGATTAAATAAATAAATAAAATAATAATAATAATGTCCTCAGGACCGATTTTAGTCACGGCGGCCAGCCTTAACGGAGACTGGCTATTTGCGCAGGATAGGATTGTAGTGCACGAGTGTGTGCGCAAGCACAGGTGCAATCTATATTCCCTCACTCTCATAGTCCGATGGGACGACAAATTGATACGACCGGAGAGAAATTAGGTGAAGGATCAATGGCTTTACGTGTTTTCCGAGGTATGAGGGTGCAACATCGCCAACTACCTGATTCTGGGTTGCTACTGAGAATTTCTTAGCAATGACTGATTACGGCCCAACCTGGGATTCGAACCCGGCACTTCATGGTTAACAAGTGTATCTAGGACCTCTAGACCATTGAGGCACTTATTATTTGTATATTATAGGAATCTTATTTAAAAAAAGTTCCGATGGGTTTCTTACTGGTTCTTCCCAGGAAAGAGGTTTTTCCGAACCAGTGGTAAAGCTTAAATGACTTTCAATAAGTATTGTTGTAATCTATATTGAATATAATTTAAAATTAAAAATTTTGTACAACTGACTTCAATAGAATATATAATTAAGGATAACTCAAAAACGATTGGCCATACCATGATTTATATAGGACAACATGAGAAACACCAGTTTTCAAATAAAAAAAATCTTTTAAATCGGTTCACGTAGCACAAAGTTATGAGGAACACACATGAAAAAATATACAGTCGAATGGAGAACTCGTCCTTTTTGAAGTCGGTATAAAAATGATTATATTCTTTTAAATAAAACTTATTTTACGAATTTTATCGCGTATATTAACTTATTTTATATTCCCGACGTTTCAAACGACGTTTTAAAAGATCCATAAAAATCCGCGTTAAAGAACACATAGCTGATGTGAAGAATCCACTGCAGTCTGTGAACACGTACAGGATCGCCCCCGTCACTACATTAGATTTGATAGACCACAAATCCTCGCTAAAGAACACCGATTCCTTCCAAGTATGATTCGCGAGGCTATTGAAATCAAAAAACATACTAATTTCAATAGAGAAGATGGCTGGGTGCTACCATCTGCTTGGGATTCCATAATTAATAAAATTAAATCCCAACCCAAGCATACAACTGCAAGACTTCATGATACTGTAAGTTCATACTGCGTAGATCAGAACAAAAATTAATAATTTTTAATCTGAAGGTAGCCGTGGTTAATTATGACAGTGGGACGTCATACACCTCAGTCCCCCCCCCCCCCCCCCGTGACCATACTGAAAATTATGGTCACGGGTACTGAAAAGTGCCCGAAGCGTCAGGAATATAAAATAAGTTAATATACGCGATAAAATCCGTAAAATTAGTTATTGAAATGTGTAGTGTTCGCGTAAATATAAGAAATCATTATGATTATATTCTATTCTCAGGTTGCTAATTGGCTACCTTTGTTTAAATTCTTATTAGGTCCAAATAACTAAAGTATTTAAGTAAATCTTTACGTGGTAGAGCCATGCTGCAACTATATTAGTAGTATAGTTGTAGCACGAATGGGTCGGCTCGACCGGGGAAGGACCACGCTCTCACAGAATACCAGCGTAAAATAGCAGCTTAACACTGCTGTGTTTCGTATGATGAGTGTAGAGAACCGGAGACCCTTTTTACTGGAAAAGAGGCATTCCATCTTAGTTCTCACGGGTGACAACGCATCTGCATTTTGATTCGCAACGAGGATAGAAGTAGATGTCTAAGGGCCGCAGCAACCACTTACCATCAGGTGGACTGTGTGCTCGTTTGTCACCCGATCCTATAAAAAAAAATTCTAGAAGAAATGCTTTACACGCCTAGTGTAGTGTACCTGTAAGTTCCTATTATTCTAAATCTTATTCCATCCATACTAAAAATATGCTACAAGTACAGTAGAACGCCGATTATCCGAATTAATTGGGACCGGGGTCGATTCGGGTAATCGAAAATTCGGATAATCTGACATAGACTAGTATGTAATATAGAAAAACGAACTATCACACACAGAATAAACTTTATTGATTTTATAAATGGTTCTACACTTCATAAAGTTTGGTAAACTGTAAAACCAGGTCCACCCATTTTTCACTGAACATTCGCGGCTTTTAATATAAAATTGATCCTGAAATCGGTGGTCCAGTAGATCGTTGCTGCAGAAACCACGTAAAAACAGCATTCTCAAGCTGTTCATCCTTTTCCTTTTTCATTACTTTTCGCGACGAACATCCATCACCAGTTTACAACACAAAACTTAAAATTTTTTCACTGTTATTTTTAATTACATGTAACATTACTTACTTGCAGTACTTGGTTTTAATTTTTTATAATCTAGGCTCATAAGGGCTAGAACCCAGAGCCGTAAAGCCAGTTTAAAAAAAATTATATTACGCTTCGGATCGATTCGGATAATTGGCGATTCGGTTAATCGGCGTTCTGATAATCGGTGTTCTACTGTATTTGATTTTAGATACTATCAAGTAGTAAAAGAAATGATCCCGCTGGAGGAAGGCGAGCTGCCAGAGATCTACCAGGACGAGGAGCGGCTGGACACGTCGGCGTATTACCGTCAGTTCAGCCAGAATATCTGCCAAGTTCGCGCTCTCAACTCCGTTTTCACCTACCAGAACGAGTATTTGGGTAACAGGTGATTGTTACCTCCTTCTTTAGTTAGATATCCTGCCACGCTGCTTTTTCCCTAATGCCTCAGAAGAAATTGATTAAGAAGCTGACTTTCTATTGACGTCCGTCGAGTTGGAGTTTGATATTTTTTTTACAGAAATGTTATATTATTATAAGCACACACACAAATTTCAACATTCGGAGACACGTACTTTTTGCGAAAAAATATTGAAAATCAACTATTTTTGCAATATTTATGTCAATTGCTACCGTAAAAGTGATGCTATTTTGTATTGTCGTTGTCAGTAGGGAATCGTAAGCTAATGTATCGATTCACAAAAACCGATTTCTAAATATCTATATTTTTTATGTTTGCATTTATAATGTAAATATAAATCCATTTTATGAGAAAAAAATCCCCTTCATCATAAAAAAAATAGGGGGACTGATTCAGAAGGATTTCTGTATCTATTTTGAGACTGCTACGTCTCCGGCGCTGCGAAAAGAGCAGCCGCCTGCTGTAACAAATCGTAGGCATCGGACGAGCCATAGCGGTTGAGGCTGGTCGCCGAAGGCGTCCAACAAGTCGAAGCTGTGAAGGCGAGGAACGCGCCTCCGGCTCTATAAAACCACTCTAGAGGGGTAGGACAGACTCGTACCATGTGGAGTCGGGGCCAATCAATTCGGTTCTTTGACATAAGTTGAACCTAACCTATTTTATTGGTTATCTGCCCTAATAGGTACTGTTAAAATAAAACAAATTTCAATAAGAGATCATTTATTATTGTATCTTTCTTGTTTTTAATAAAATGGATTTATATTTACATTATAAATGCAAACAGGAAAATATATCTATATTTTAGAAATCGATTTTTATGAATCGATACAGCTTACGATTCGAATCAATTTAAAAATCTATCTTTTTCGGAAAGAATAGACATCCCTACTGACGACGACAATGACATTACAAAATGGCGCCAGTTTTACGGTAGGATTTAACATAAACATTGCAAGAATAATTGATTTTCAATAAATTTTTTTCTCAAAAAGTACGCGTTTCCGAATGTTAAAACTTTGTGTGTGCTTATAATAGTGTAACCTTTCTGTAAAAATACGTATCAAAACCCAACTCGACGGACGTCAATGAAAAGCTAAGCCAAGCTGCCTCCCTTTCATTTTCTTCTAACTCTCTGGACTACAGTTAGGGATTGCTTCATGGAGGAGATGCAGTGTTGCTCCTACACAAACTTTCTAGACCCTGTTCTACAGCTTAAAACAGGAATCGCTTTCTAGGCAGTGATCAGGATTGCCCGATCTTGTTACTTATAATGTATTCCCATTCGATTTTTTTTATAGGAGAAGGGGCAAACGAGCATACGGCTCACCTGATGGTAAATGACTACCGCCGCCCATGAACAACTACAACACCAAGGAAATTGCGGATGCATTGTTGACCTTTTAAAAAAAGAGTAAGATCTTTTCTTGAAGGTCCCTGAGTTGTATCGGTCCGGAAAAATCGCCGGTGGTAAGCTATTCCACAGAGAGGTTGTACGCGGAAGAAAACTCCTAGTGAAACGTACAATGGTGGACCGCCAAGCATCCAGATGTTGTGGATAGTATCTAGAGTTCTGCCGCGATGTACGTTCGTGAAATTTGGCGGCTGGCATTAATCCGAACAATTTCTCAGAGCACTCCCCATAGTAAATGCGAAAGAAAATGCAATGATTTCAATATACTCTATATTCTGTATGTAGTAGAACCACGCTGCAGCTTAATATTGTTGTTCCACGATTGGTTCTGCTCGACCGGGGAAGGACCACGCTCTCATATAATCCCAGCGTAAAATAGCAGCATTATCCTGTGTTTCGTATGGCGAGTGTAGAGAACCGGAGACCCTTTTTACTTGGCATTCTATCTTTGGCCTCCGGGTTGGCTACGCATTTGCATTTTGATTCTTAATCGAGGATAGATGTAGATATCTATAGGCCAAAGCATCTATTTAGCACTGTGTGCTCGTTTGTCACTCATATTTATTTATTTATTTTATTTATTTAATCTTTTTTGTTGACACCTTAATAACAAGGGTAACAAAGGCGGACTTAATGCCTAGCGGCATTATCTGCCAGTCAACCCCTGGAGTGATGAGATTTTGTTGCAGGTGCAAATACACACACATATAGAGTAGTTTTATATTCTATAAAACAAGAACCGATTACAATATAAATAAAATGAGAACACCTTCAATGTAGTCGAAGTCAATTAAATATGCATTTTTAAGGATAACTCAAAAACTACTGGTCAGATCTTGATCAAATTGACATGAGACGCACCAAAAAAAAAAGAATCATCAAAATCGATTCACCTAGGAAACAGTTTTTTTTTTATATAGGATAGGGTGACAAACGAGCACACAGTCCATCTGATAGCAAGTGGTTGCTGTGGCCCATAGATGTCTACATCTATGATCGTTTGCGAATCAAAATGCAGATGCGTTGTCAGCCGTGAGGACTAAGATGAAATGCCTCTTTTCTAGTGAACAGGGTATCCCGTTCTCTACACTTACCATAAGAAAGACAGCAGGGTAAAGCTTCTCCCCGGTGTGGGCGCGTGGTTTGGCGCGGCTTGCCGTCCACCACCTGAACGCGCCCCAAAAGGTGGTTGCCGTGAGAATGGTTCGCGGCTACCGCACGATCTCCCGCGAGGCAGCGTGCCTCCTTGCCGGATTGCCGCCATGGGATCTGGAGGCGATAGTCCTCGCGCGCCTGCACGAATGGCGCGCGGAGGCACTATGCCGGGGGGAAACCCCGCTGCCGCGGCAAGTTGTCGTGCAGCGGACAGACTTCCGGCATGATCTCATGGCGACATGGAGAGAGCGACTGTCGCAACCCCGTGCTGGGCACGCCACTATAGCGGCGATAAGACCCCTCTTTGAGGAGTGGCTTGAGAGACGCCACGGCGTCCTCACCTTCCGCCTGACGCAGGTCCTCACCGGACACGGTGTGTTCGGGAGGTTTCTGCACCGAATCGGGCGGGAGGAAACGCCCGGGTGCTCCCACTGCGAGGATCGACCGGAGGACACGGTGGAGCACACCGTGGAGGTGTGCCCTGCCTGGGCGGAGCACCGCCGTGTCCTCGTAGCGGCGATAGGCGGCGGCGACCTCTCGCGTCCGGCCCTGGTCGAAGCCATGGTCCGGAGCGAGACGGAATGGGATGCCGTCACCACCTTCTGCGAAGCAGTGATGCTAGCGAAGGAGGTGGCGGAGCGGGAGAAGGAGAGAGCAGCAGCTTTCCTTCCCGGCCGCCGCGGGAGACGCCCCGGGCGTCGGGGGCTACGTCGTGGCCCCCGGCCACCGTAGGCGCGGGCCTGTGGACGGCGAGCAATGGGTAGCTCGCCGTCCGTCCGTCTAACGACGACAGGCCGTGTCGACGGCGCGTTTTGTTCCACGCGCGCCTCAAAGAGCTGTCAGCAGCGTGAAGGGGCCCGCAAGGGCCGACGCCTGCCGGGGCTGCGGGCTGTTCGAAAGAGATATCGCGGCTCCGGAACGTAAGGGGACTGAAGGAACACGGATGGTTTTTAGTCAGTAAAAGTCTGACACTCCCTTCCGCTCCACCCAGAGCGAAAGGCGTCATTTGATGATTTTCCATCCGCAAAAAAAAAAGGGTAAAGCTTCTATTTTACGTAGGTATTCTGTAAGAGCGTGGTCCTTCCCCGGTCGAGCCGACCTATTCGTGCTACAACTATACTACTAATATAGCTGCAGCATGGCTCTACCACGTGTAACAGTTAGTGGTAGAAGTTAAAAGTTTAGAAAAGGAGACCCAGATAATAGGAAACACTGTACACTCTATTCTATCTCATTCTCTCACAGGCTAAATCCAATAGATGTTATCTCTTTTCAGTGTCGCCTTTTCGTTTTCACTTCAAAAATACAGTTTAGTTGTAAATCTCCTTCTTTATTGAAGGCGGTTGAAAAATAAGGAGACCATTTTTACTCATAATGAGTTATTATATCATGTAAGGGTTGAAATGCATCTACATTTTGATTTTGAACCAAGAATGGACGTAGGTATCTATGGGTCACAGCATCCACTTACCATCACGTGGACTCTGTACTCGTTTATTACCATTATTCTATATATCATATTTGCTACTGCTATATTACAGATATAGTTTAGCACGAATGGGTCGGTTCGACCGGGGAAGGACCATGCTCTCACAGAATACCAGCGTAAAATAGCAGCTTAACACTGCTGTGTTTTGTATGGTGAGTGTAGAGAACCAGAGACCCTTTTTACTGGAAAGAAGGCATTCCATTCCATCTTAGTCCTCAGGGGTGACAACGCATCTGCCTTTTGATTCTTAATCGAAGATAGATGTAGATGTCTATGGGCCAAAGCAACCACTTACCATCAGGTGGACTGTGTGCTCGTTTGTCACCCTTATCCTATAAAAAAAAATATCAAATCTATCTTGTATGAAACAAGAACACAAGTTATCCTCTTTGCTTAAATTGGCTACAAGGAAAAAGTTGTAGAGGTTTTATTTGTATTTATTCGGTTTATTTTTATTTATTCAGTTTATTTGCGAATCAAGTAAATTCTTTAAACATCGCACCATACTTTTTCGCCAATTTGTCGATTATTGTCACGCATCAATAAATTCAAATAAATTATATTCACTTATGTTTCAAAGGGATTTTTGTGGTATTTTCTTTTGTACATCAAATTTTGCTGTGTGAGCTCAGGGGCTGCTTTGTGAAAGGCGTTCGCCGTTAAAAACGTATGCGAGGAACTAGTTTTCGATCTATAAAGTTAATTGCAATTTTAAGTGCTTATACACCAAATGCTTGGTGGTGAAGGAAAACATCGTAAAGAAACCGACGTATAACATTCGCCAACTTGCGCTGGAGTTTATCGGCTGACTAATTGCTCCTGGAATATCTAAGAAATTAGCGAAGGACTAGCAGTAAGGCATACAGGCATTTAAATAAACATCAAATTCAATCGCGCAAAATACAGTATCTACCGGGAACCGAACATGAAACTTGTTTCAAATTAACTTAAAGAGTAACAAAGCATTTATTAAATTCAGTTAATTTATTATTTCATTAATTGTAACCTTAGTTACTCCTTATAAAATCGGCAATCTAATGAAAATCCCGTCAAAATTGGTCAAGCTGTTTCGGTGATTAGCCGGAACAAACAGACGGAGATACATACGAATTTTTTTTATTATAAATATGTGGACTATGGGAAAGCCTTTGATTCCGTCGAAATTCGGGTGGTGCTGTAGTCACGTCAGCAATGCCAAGTGTGGACTATGTGAAAGCCTTTGATTCCGTCGAAATTTGGGCGGTGCTGCCGCCCCTTCAACGGTGCCAAGTTTACTATCGGTATATTGAAGTGCTGAAGTGCTTGTACAGTAGGGCTGCGATGGCTATCCGAGTACAGAACGAGAGTACGAAACCTATCCAATTGCAGAGAGGTGTAAGACAGGGTGACGTTATATCCCCGAAATTCTTCAACGCATGGAAAAACGTTTTCAAGCTACTGGACTGAAAATATACGGTATTAACATCAATGACGAGCACATCACTAGCTTTCGATTTGCCGACGATATAGTCCTTATGACAGAATCGCTGGAGGACCTAAGATCTATGCTCAATGACCTGAATAGTGCCTCCCAACGGATAGATCTTTAGATGTACATGGACAAAACAAAGATCATGTTTAATGTCCATGTCACACCTATGCCGGTAGTTGTTGGGACAACTAAGCTCGAAGTTGTTGACAAGTATATTTACCTGAGTCATATAGTACGACTAGGTAAGTCCAACTTCGACCGAGAAGTCAATCGATGAGAAATTACGACACATCATCTCGTCAGGTATACCTCAAAACTTGAAAACGAGACTGTATAACCAGTGCGTGTTGCCAGTGATGACTTATGGATCTGAGACGTGGTCCTTCACTGCTGGCCGTATGAGGAAGCGCAAGGTTGGAGGAAGCTCAATGGAGAGGGTTATGCTCGGGGTTTTATAGAAAAACTTACTTGATGGACATAGAAATGAGGATATCCGCAGTAGAATCACAGTGACCGACATAGCGCAACGGATTAGTAAGCTGAAGTGGCAATGGGCCGGCCATATAGCTCGAAGACATGGCAACCTTGTACTGGTAGGCGAAGTGTAGGGTGACCACCAACTAGATGGGGTGACGACCTGGTAATACATTCAGGCAGTCAATGGATGCAGACGGCTCAGGACCGTTCTTTGTGGCATTCCTTGTTGGAGGCCTATGTTCAGCAGTGGAATTGTGAAAGGCTGTAATGATGATGATGGTGATATGTACAGAAATACTTTCATATGCATTTAGTGAAAAGCTGTTATTTTGAAATTACAAACAGACACTTCAATCTTATTTATTTGTATACGAGTAGATTACAAAAACAGTTACAGCGTCATTGTAGTTCCACCAAGACAATGTGAAATCAAAAATTTTAAAAATATAATCATTAATATTTGTATTAGTAGCTTACTAAAAAGAGAGATAACGAAGGTGATCGGTTATTTAGTGGAAGACTGGTGATCACTCCGCTGACGGACCGCTGCTATCTGACGCTGATGTGCGCGATGCACCTTAAGTTCGGAGGCGCCCCGGCGGGACCCGCTGGCACCGGCAAGACTGAGACCACCAAGGTAGGCTGAATACCAGACCGTCAATTCAGAATAAAAACTGTGTTACAGCTGAACTGATCGGATCAGCAGACGTGAGCGAGTATCTGACACGGTAAATAAATAACGCCATTATATTGTTTTTAGGCAAATCTATTATACATAATATAACTAAAATCGTGTCTATCTGTGATATTGAAATTATTGGTTTCTTTTAAACTCCGGGGATTATGTTTTTTTTTATAGTATAAAGTGACAAACGAGCACACAGTCCACCTGATGGTAAGTGGTTGCTGTGGCCCATAGACATCTACAACAATCCACGTTTGCGGATCAAAATACAGATGCGTTGTTACCCGTGAGGACTAAAATGGAATGCCTCGTTTCCAGTAATAAATAATTTAAAAAATCAAAAACCCGACAATTTAAAAGTAATGCACTAAAACGACCGAAGCAAGATTGAGAATAGAAAACAAAATTGAAATAAAGTATTAACATTGTAAACTCTACTTCGGTTTGATGTCCGACACAAACATGGCCCATTTTACGTTTTTGCCATTTTTCAAAATTTCAAAACAGTTGATTATACCTAATTAAATTTAAACATATAACTTATAACAATATATATAATATATATATATATATATATATATATATATATATATATATATATATATATTGCAATTACCTTTTAATTTCCTTTATTTTGGTACACTACTCGATAGATTTGGTAACTTTTTTAATTAACTTATTACTATTATGCGCCGAAAATCCGCCATTTTGTTTATTTTATTAAAAAACCTATCTAAGAACAATTGGGTTTCGTAGACAAATAAAACGATACCTTAACTGTTCAGCGGTTTGGAAGATACGAGGTAATAAAGAAATTTACAAACGTACAAGATACGCGCGAAAAACATAACCCTTCCGGGTAAAAAGTCGGGTAAAAAGGGTATCCGGTTCTCCACACTCACCATACGAAGCACAGCAGCTTTAAGTTGCTATTTTACGCTGGTATTCTGTGAGAGCGTGGTCCTTCCCCTATGCCCGCCATTGAGACACAAATAACTATTTTTTTTATTTTTGTCTACCAGTCTGTCCGAGCTAATCATCGGAATGGCTAACCAATTGTGATTGAATTTTACAAACAGACAGAGATCAATGTCGGGAGAGATCTAGCCTATATTTTATCTGAAAACTTGGTGATAAAAAAAAATACTAAAAATTCATAAAATGAGTGGTGATGATCTGAAATCTGAATAATTTTTTTTATAGGAGAGGGGGCAAACGAGCATGAGACTCACCTGATGGTAAGTGACTACCGCCGCCCATGAACAAGTGCAAGACCTGGGGAATCGGGCGAATTGCAGATGCATTGCCGGCCTTTTAAAAAGGAGCAGGCTTTTTTCTTGAAGGTACCTAAGTCGTATCGGTCCGGAAATATCGCTGGTGGTAATCTATTCCACAGGGAAGTTGTGCGAGGAAGAAAACATGTTTTTTAAAATCGCACAATTGTGGACCGTCAATCATCCAGATGGTGTGGATGGTGTGATGGTATTCATTAATAGAATCCTACATAGGCGAAGCCGGGGTGGGTTGCTAGTCTGAAATAATTTTTGACAAACAGCCAGAGTAACCGACATAGCTCAACAGATTATTAAGCTGAAGTGCCAGAGGACCGGCCATATAGGTTGAAGAACTGACAACCGATGGGGAAGAAAGGTTCTCGAGTGGCAGCCTATGGAGTAACGACCTGGTAAGACAATGGAAGTCGATGGATGCAGGTTTTATACGTGGTAGAGCCATGCTGCAGCTATATTAGTAGTATAGTTGTAGCATGAATGGGTCGGCTCGACCGGGGAAGGACCACGCTCTCACAGAATACCAGCGTCAAATAGTAGTTTAACACTGCTGTGCTTCGTATGGTGAGTGTAGAGAACCGGAGACCCTTTTTACTGGAAAAGAGTCATTCCATCTTAGTCCTCACGGGTGACAACGCATCTGCATTTTCATTCGCAAACGAGGATAAATGTAGATGTTTATGGGCCACAACGACCACTTACCATCAGGTGGACTGTGTGCTCGTTTGTCACCCTATACTATAAATAAAAATAAAAAAAGGTTGCTCAGCACCTTGTTTTGTGGTAGATGTATGACTATTTATAACAAAATTCTCTGTGAAATTTTTAAAACGCATGTATAAAGCATTCTTATGAAGAAAGTTTATCATAAATTTGATGATTATTTAAAATATTATATAGATGCGTGGACATTTTTTTACTTATATACTTAATAAATTACATTGTAACTGTTGAGAAAAAAAAATAGTCTACCTGTAAGTTTCTAGGTTTTCTTGCTCACAAGGTTCTCACAGTAAGGTCATGTTGAAACAATGGCGTCGCTTTCTTGACTTTCAAAAAATGCTTTGTAAAGGCCAATTCTGAATAAATAATATTTCGCTTTTGAACAGGATAAGCTCACTTGCCTCAAATTTGAAAACAGAGTTTAATTCCAGCCAACATCAATCAAATTGTTAATTGCAATTTGAAGCGTAGATTCACCGAGTACTCAGCGGTAAAGGAAAACATCGTGAGGGATTATCCACAACATTTCAGTTAAATTATTAAAGAATTTTAAACCAACATTTTGAGGAAACCTTTGATTAGTCAATATTGGAACAGAGCGGCGCACTCTTAACACTAAATAATATTCATATTAAAATTAAATTGTATTATTTGTGATCTACAAACGTTATTTATTTTAAAATTTAAGTTGTAGTCCTTATTTGCATTTATTTGGCAGTTTCTAGTCTATTGTGTGAGATATAGCCTAACGGATTAGTAAGCTGAAGGGGCAGTGGATCGACCATTTAGCTCAATGAACCTTAGTTCTTGTGTGGGCAGCCTCGTACCAGCAGGCGAAGTGATAGGCGTCCCCGCATTAGATGGAGTGACAACCTGGTAAGACATGCAGGAAGTTGATGGATGCAGGTGGCTCAAAACCGTGCTTTCTGGCATTCCATGCGGGAGGCGTATGTTTAGTTATGAGCTATGATCACTTGTGAAGGGCTGTAATGATGATGATGATGAGTCTATTGTGTAACCTCGCCATGGAAGAGCGGTGCTTCCTAGCACAAGCAAGATTCTATGCTTAAAGGGAGCTCCAATAACTGAAAATTTTACTAGGCTTAGTTACCGTAATGAGCTATTTTGTATTAGTATTTTTGCACAGGATTTAGCGAAAGCCCTTGCGGTCCAGTGTGTCGTGTTCAATTGCTCGGACCAGTTGGACTTCATGGCGATGGGAAAATTCTTCAAAGGACTAGCAGCGTAAGTTCAAATACAAGTTTTGTACGTGCTAGAGCCAGCTACAGCTACACCATACGAAACACAGCAGCTTTAAGTTGCTATTTTACGCTGGTATTCTGTGAGAGCGTGGTCCTTCCCCAGGTCGAGCCGACCCATTCGTGCTACAACTATACTATTAATATAGCTGCAGCATGGCTCTACCACGTAAAAGCCTGTTCCGTTCTAGGTATAATTTACCTTAACTCTCACCTTGGCGGGATGGCCAACTGATAAATTTATCTATCGACGATCGCAGCACCAGATGTGATGGTCATCGATGCTGCTTCTGGTTGTCACTGGTTTAGATTTATTTAAAAATGATAAGGGAGCTTATGTGCGCGAGCAAAGACACACTATATTATTTTCTGCGTAGCTAATAGCACGGACACGTAGCGAGACTAAAGGACGAGAGATGGACCTCCAGGGTAACAACGTGGAAGGGTCCAATCGGCAAACGTCTCAAAGGCATACCTCACACGAGATGGGCAGACGATTTGATAAAAACAGCTGGTACCTGCTGGCCGCAAATAGCTCAAGATAGAGACAAATGGAATTCTTTAGAGGAGGCCTTCACCTTCACTGGAGGAGGGGTTCATGCAAACAAACTTATATATTATTATCCAGATTTAAACATATTTTTTCTTTTTGATTTTTTCGTTAAACTATAAACTATGTATGTATCTCATTTTAGCATGAAATAAAAGGCTTATTATTATATATTATTATTATTAGTTAACTACTACTACTTCAAATTTGGAATAAGTATAAGGGTTTCTTGAGAAGTTTTAGAGCTACCTTTTCAATCGAGATTTATTATCCTTATTGGTATTGTTTCAATCAATCAGTTTATTGAGTGTGGCGTATTAAAATATAAATTAGAGCGTTATGAATAGATCTCGAAAATCTGCGATTCCACTTCAATGATTTATGTAAAATGGAATTCATTGAGCCATTGTCAGGATTATTTTGTTTAACAAATGGACGAAGTAAACAATTATTGATTTGTTAAACAAATTATGCTTACAACCTTTAAGTTATATGTACTACGCACTAGAGAAGTTATTCCAAACAAAAATTGTGCGCTACTCTATGTCTTCGCGCATGCGCGGGAGATAGTAGAGTCGCGCATGCGCGAAGACTTTAATTTAATATAAAATAAGATATTAATAAAGGTAAAATAAATATAAGAATTTAATATAAAGTACTTTATTTTAATCTAAACAAACATATTTCTAAATAAAATGTAATAATAATAATTATCTTATGGATTTCACAAATCTTCAATTTACGCAATATTTAGTTTAGTGTACGGATTGAATTACACTTTAGTTGAACATAGTCAATGTTCGGAATGCTAAATCTAGTGCGTAGTACATATATATCGATGCTTACAACATTTCTATTTTACATTTCATGATTAAACTACAAAATGTACATTGAAAACACGAAATAATATTTTTTTAATACAAACATTTTAAAACATAAATATATAAAACGCAAGATAATTAAGATAACCACCCATTACAGTTCATAAAAGTGTACTGCTGAATAAAGGTCTCCCCCATATGTTGCTTCATTTAGGGGGATTCCTCTATAGTTACACCGTTATACCGTGTAGTGACGGTGTAAGAATATACACTATCCCATATCATCCCGTTGGTGTCTTTAGTGGCGACAGATAGAAACAAATCAGGAGATGGGCAGCATCGTTTACCTTACCTATATAAATAAACTGATAGAGGTTTTCAGTTGTGCGTGCATCACGAAAAAATTACTGGATAGCTTTCAATTAGGTTTTCTAAGTTTTATTTCTTAGACATTTGATCATTAAAAACATATAAAGAAAAATAATAAAATGTATTTGTTTTATATTCTTTAGACAAAAGCCATCCTTATATCCTTAAGTGGGAATAAAAAAAAAAGTATATATTTCTTTATATATTTTTAATAAGTCAAAAGTACTCGAATTTGGGATTTTTCCGACACTTAAAATTTTTTAACTTCGATAATATTATCTTTATTGTAAAAGATCATTGAATCTTTTTTATTTGTATTTCATCAAAACAAATAAAAAAAATATCTGTAATATTTTATTCTTAGGCTTCATGTATTTTTAATGGGTCAAAACTATCCGAATTTGGGACTTTTCAAACCTTTACAAATTCATACCTAACTCCAATAATATTAACTTCTAAGATTTTATTTATGTTTCATCAAAGCATATAAAAAAATAAAATTGCCCCATTTGAAAATAGCAATTCCCTGCGATTGAAAAATCGGATTCAACAATACGGCACCGAGTTGCCCTATGTAGGACAATTTGAAGAGAATCGCATAAAAAACTACGCATACGCCGATTCCTCCCGGACTATTACTGTAATGGCAACTGTCAAAATGGCGTCGATAAAGCGGCGCCCTTTTGACCTTTTATTATTTGACGATGAAGAGTTATCGTATCACAGAGCTATAGTCTATGCAAACAACGCTGTAGTTTTTGAGTTATAAGAAATTTGCCACATTAACCACATGACCATATTTAGTCTCACGTACGCTACTATAATATACACAATTTGATATTATTTAACCTATTTCTTCATTTCAACGCTAGATCTGGAGCATGGGCCTGCTTTGATGAATTCAATCGTATAGACATTGAAGTGCTTTCGGTGGTAGCTCAGCAGGTGAGGTTTTATGGAATACGTTGTATATTAGCTTAACTAAAATGTCATACGACTTACGTATACAGGCTTAATTAACTTAAATACTTAAACATCGTTTTAAATCAGTTCAAGAAAATAAAATCATTCTATAGATATAATAAAAGCAACTTAGGACAATGTAAGGTTGACCGTGTAGTGGCAGTGTAAGGATTCGCCACCCCATATCGTCTAGTGGGTAGTTAAAGGCGACAGAACAAACCAGGAGATGTGCAGTATCCGAATAACAATTTAAAAATAAAAAAAACTGCGGTTGCCAAGTCTCCGGATGAGTGTGGAAACTATGTCATAAATCCCCACTCCCCCATATGAGGCAATGTATACGGAGGTCTATGGTAAGCAGTAGACTTTTGGTAGGGTGTAACGATAATGAGGACAGCATATAGTATGGTGTGTGTGACAGTGGCGTAACAGAATCCATCATACCATTTCGTCCCATGAATGTCGTATAAGGTGACTATGGAAAACACCAGAACAATCTTACGGCTTCCAACAGATGGTAGTATAACCATGCCGTTTGCATCAGATGTAGAGACGAAGACGGGTAGCGGTATCGAAGGTACGATCGTAAATTCGTTTTAAAAGCGAGTCAATTAAGGCAAATATTCACCACTACTACCGTATGAGGAAGCTCAAGGTCGCTCAGCGAGCTATGGAGAGAGCTATGCTCGGGTTTTCTCTGCATGATAAACTTAGAAATGAAGATTTCCACAGTAGAACCAGAGTAACCGACATAGCCCAACAGATTAGTAAGCTGAAGTGTTAATGGGTCGGCCATATAGCTCGAAGAACCGATGGGGAAGAAAGGTTCTCGAGTGGCAGCCTCGTACTGGCAGGCGAAGTGTAGGGCGTCCCCACACTAGATGGAGTGACGACCTGGTAAGACATGCAGGAATTCAATGGATGCAGGGGGCTCGGGACCGTGCTTTGTGGCATTCCTTGGGGGAGGCCTATGTTCAGCAGTGAATTTGTGAAGGGCTGTAATAATGATGACGATGGTGATAATGATTCCCTACTACAAAAGAGGGCCTTATTCAGTAGTGGACTTTCACGTGCCGGTAAAAAAGAAGATTGTGTAATTTGTTTTGCTGTTCTTACCCAGGTGGTTACAATACAAAAGGCCCAAATCGCCAAACTGGATAAATTCATGTTCGAGGGCTGCGAGCTCCCATTAAAAGCGTCGTGTTCAGTTTTTATTACAATGAATCCAGGATACGCTGGCAAGTAAACTTTTCCTATACACCTTATAGTGGTGGCGTTAGAATATCTACTACCTCATATCGTCAAATGGATGTCGTAAGGTTTGACAGAGGCAAACTGAAACAGGAGATCTCCTGTTTCACACCTAAAATTCTTTCCTTTTTTCTAGAATTCTTGTCTAATTTCTTAGCGGTTAGGCACCTTTGAGTCTATATCACCTGAGGATGCCTAGTGTAGAGGCGAAACACGTGTCGTATTATCGTCAGTGGTGTGCCTTGCTTAGTGTAGTAATGTTGGGAGTAGCGGTGCTGGGATTAGTGGTGACGGGGATAGTTGAGGGAGGGCGGGAGGTGCTCTTCATACTAGGTAAGACGCATCATTTTATTTTATAACGCGGATATTTGCGAAGTAAATTTTTCTAAAAGATTTTATATAATGGATTTCCGCAAACTAACGCCTGATTCTATTAATTAACTCAAAAACTATTGGTCTGACCCTGATCAAATCCATATGGAACCACACGAGAAGTACCAACTTTTAAATAAAAAAAGAATCATCGAAATCGGTTTACCCAGTAAAGAATTATGAGGTAACACACATAAAAAAACATACAGTCGAATTGAGTACCGTCTCCTTTTTGGAAGTCGGCAGAAAATACAAAAATTTTCACTAATTTAACGGGATATCAGAGCCACACAGAGCCATTGACTGTTGTTGAACCAGCCACTTGCAGCATCTTTGCCGGAAGGTGATATGGTAGACCGGACTGGTGGTGTCAAATCGTTTCAGATTTTAGCAGCGGCGAATTCAAAACACCCCATTAGGTGGATTTTACGTTCGTTTGTCACTTCAATTTGATATAAAAAATAATATTGTTTTTTCTGGTCCCAGGACGCACGGAACTACCAGACAACTTGAAAGCCCTTTTCCGCCCCATTGCCATGATGGTGCCGGACTACGCTCTCATAGCGGAGATTTCCTTGTTCTCTTACGGCTTCTCCGAGGCGAAGATTTTGGCGGGCAAGATCACCACCACATTTCGGCTCAGCTCTGAGCAGCTGTCTTCACAGGTGATAATCAATTTTGTTTATATATAACTAGAAATTGTTTATGTGTACTTTTACAAAACATTACTTTTACAACAAAAAAAAGGCCACCGATTCAGCATAATGCTTCGCTTATGTAATAAAAGATTTTAAGCGTCCAGCGTCTATAGTAAAACCACCAGTAACTGGCCACTTAAGCACTTTCACCAAATCAGACTTTAATTATGTCAAAATGAGTTACTATATTAGATTTTTTGCAATGCCACACAATAATGTGCACATTATTTTATATAATTCAGGGTTTTAAAAGTAAAACAAAACAATATTTGGTATCAAATTTTAATAAAATCAAAAAACTATCATTTTTGGTAGTTACTAGCCACTAATTTTAGAAACTGGCCGTCATCAAACTATTAATTGGCCACATGAAATAGGCCTCAGTTTCATGTTACTATCTATAAAGAAATATAAAAAATAAACTTTAAACAAAACATTCATTATGTTAGACAATAAATCAAAACTTTACCCGTAATATTAATATGAGATCAAAAATAATACGACATAGGAACTTTCTTAATTCACTCGAACAATAAATCAACGAATCTAAGATTAATGTAGTTTAATAGCATAAAGCTTGAACCGAAGCCTTGCTTTCGTGCTTCTTCACAAGCAGAGCCAAAAATGGCATCACAATCACCGTCAGATGAATCAGTATTACTCTTTCGATAGCAAATGTGGCACAAAACCTGATCCTCATCTTCCACAGGTACATCGAGTCTGTGATATGATGGAATACAATTAAAAGGAAACTGTTTTCTACGCTGGTTACATTCAATAACGCTACGTGTAATGAGATTCGAACAAAAATCACAAAAAAACTAATTGTTCATTAACTTCATATGTATTTTCAGTCTTTCCTTTACATATATTTTCTTTAATTATCTTTGTTTTGCTTTTTCCGTCACTTTTTCTTGATTTTCTTCTTAGATATAATGTTTTCTTTTTCCTTTTTCTTTTCTTCTCGTAGTCTCTTTCTTTTCTGTTATGCAGCTTCTTCTTCCTTTTTTAACTGTTTTGCTTTTATTTTTTCCACGTATTGGTCTGAAGTTAAAGCAGATGGCAGTCTTTCTATTTTTTATGGGATAGGGTGACAAACGAGCACACAGTCCACCTGATAGTAAGTGCGTCGATGCGTCGTCACCCGTGAGGACTAAGATGGAATGCCTCTTTTCCAGTAAAATGGGTCTCCAGTTCTCTACACTCACCATATGCTGCTATTTTACGCTGGTATTCTGTGAGAGCGTGGTCGCTCCCCGGTCGAGCTGACCTATTCGTACTACAACTATACTACTAATATAGCTGCAGCATGGCTCTACCACGCTTTCCTTGGCGTTTAGGTGAAAATTGTAACTTCTCTTTCAAAAATTCAGTTAGAGATTATGAACACATTAGAAATTATGGAAACCTTAGAATATGTGATTTGTTTTGACGTGCTAGGCTGCGGAGCGAGACTACGTTCTATTAAATTATTCTGAAGTATCGGCTTACTGTACACTTCCTTCTATTATCTTCTCTTTCTTCGGTTTTATTTATTAGCTCACCTGTAAATTTATCTAGAATCGTCCTAGGGTTTTTCTCATCTTATTCATTCGTCATCTTATTCGTCTGAATCCATTTATTAATGTATATTTCTTACAAAACGAGTCTACAACTATTTTTAACAGTAGAGCAAAGGATTTTTGGTCAGACTCTTCTGGTCATTATTCACAGCGCACCGATCGCGCAGTACCTTCTTCCAAGCAACCTTTATTAGGCGAAAAGATGTGTTTGAAGATGGCGGCATAGTTCTGATATTTCTTTAGTTATATGGGATCTGTGTCCGTCAAAAAACAGAATTACAGGAAGTGGGATATTGACTTCTAAAATTTGTGGTTGTAGACAGAGATATAATCATAAAAAACTGCTGCAGTCTTCCAACCTGTGTCGCTTCGCCCTATTCCCCAATCAGATGGCACACTCAGTGAAACTCGGTCAGGTATCCGTATATAAGGATATTATCTATAATCATTGGTCTAAAGACGTGTCCAGCAACAGGAAACGTTAATAAAACTAATGTTTTCTAAAAATTCTGAACACATAATTGGATATGCTCTTCCTTTCTTGGGAAGCCACGCTTTGATAGTTGTATGATGAAGTCACAAACTGTATTCTTCAGCTCAGTTAGCACTGGATCTAGTCTAGACTTAAACTTTGTGTCAGGATTTTTAATTTTAAATTGGAGGCTACTTCTGAGCACACCAAACTGTTTTGCCGCCTCTCGAATTGGACCCTCTTTATTCTCAATAAATTTTAGAGCCTTATCTATTGTTTCTTTGCCGTATTGTCGTTTTTAGACATTTTTCTAACACTTCAATGAATTGTTAAAAAAATAAGAAAATAGATTAGTAACTGGCCACGAACTGACCACCTATGCCAGTTACTGATCAGAGTCGACTAATTCTGCTAAAAAGAAAATACACAATACTACACCTTATAAACATCATAACAAAGAGTTATTTTTAAAGAGATTTGAATAATAGGTAAAACTTTAGTAACTGGCATAGGTGGCTAATAACTAAAAACATGCAAAAAAATACTTCAGAAAATAGCCACCCTTCCAATAACTGCTTATTTAAGATTTTCTTAGAATTAAAATAAAGATTCATAAAACTCACCAAGTAAAGATGTAGGAATATGCGATTCTTTCACCACCGCCAAATATTATCACTAATAATTTAAAATTTGTATATACTTAGCCACTAACATTTACGTAGTGAAGTAACTTACATGTCGGGACAAGTACACCGACTTTCAGTAAATGGTCGTTTGCTTTGGCGCTAGTATTCGTAGCGAAAAAAGTTGAACTACTATGAAAGGTGAATGACAAGGCATTTGTTTGATACGTTCATAAATGGCGCTAATAAAACATTATTCTAATTTCAAATAGATACAGTACCAAGTGGCTAGTTATTGGTAGTGGCCAGTTATACCTTGGTTTACCCTATAAAGTTTTTGTTGGATTTAGTCTTAAATTTTGTATTATCACACTAAGGTCTCATTATTTAATAAATATATTCAGGATCACTATGACTTCGGCATGCGAGCGGTGAAGACTGTGATACTTGTTGCGGGCAACCTCATCAGGCAAATGCCCGATGGTGATGAGAGACAGATTGTACTGCGCGCTTTGAGAGATGTCAACGTGCCCAAGTTCCTTGCCGATGATCTGTTGCTGTTCAATGGTGAATATGTTTTTTATACGAGACCGTGGTAGCTCAGATGCTAAGCGCTCACTGTATATTTCACGGAAAGCGGTCATCTCGGGTTCGAATCCCAACTGTACCAATGGTATGGTTTAATTGCAATTTTAAGTGCTGAATTACCACAGGCAGTGAAGCAAAGATCGTGACGAAAGTTGCATGTCTGAGAATTTAAAAAACATATATCGAAGACATGTGAAGTCCTCCAACACGCATTGGGGTAGTGCTGCTGACATTTCCTTGCCTTAAACCTCTCTCAGAGTAGAGGGTGGCCTGTGCCCAGCAGTAGGACGTATATAGGTCGTAACTTTTTTACTTACGTCGCAGTCGTCCATAGTCGCTTACACCTATCCTCGACTAAGAATTAAAAATACAGTTGCGTTGTCACCCATCTTAAGATTGTTGTCTTAAGATGTAATGCTTCATTGGCAGTACAAGTGAAAAAAGTTAAATAAAATAATTTATTGTACATTTTTGAAAAACCACTAAATCAATTTCTACAAAAATGGGATCAAATTTGAAACAAATAAGAATTTTCCAAATCGGTTCAGGCGTCTTCGAGTAATCGGTGGACATACATAAAAAAAAAAGATTCCGAAGGTGTTCTGTCTGGGGAGAGTCAACGCTCAGTGAGGAAGTACAGAGCTATTCAATATATACCGCAGTAATTCTGAACTTTGATTGTGTGATTTAGAATTTGGTGCATTTCGCTTGTTTTCGCGCGATGACAGCACTGGGTACTACAGGTACTGGGAATTTGTGGGTCTTAACATTTTTAAAGGATATGTACGTGATAGAGCTGAATGAAAACTCGATGCAACTTCACATGCCATCAAAATATTCTTTATTTTGCATTGCCAGGCTCGTCGTAATTTAGCAATTCTATTTACATCAAGTTTTTTTTTTTAATTTATCGGTGCCATAGTTGTTGAAACTAACACTTGAATTTCTGGATAAAAGTTAAAATTTAATGCATTACAATCTTAAAATTTTGGTTTTTATTTATTTATTTCTTTATAGAATAAGGGTGACAAACGAGCGCACAGGTCTCCGGTTCTCTACACTGACCATACGAAACACAGCAGCATTAAGCTGCTATTTTAGGCTGGTATTCTGTGAGAGCGTGGTCCTTCCCCGGTCGAGCCGACCCATTTGTGCTACAACTATACTATTAATAAAGCTGCAGCATGACTCTACCACGTAAAAAAATTAATTAAAAAATACTTTTAAGATGTTACCCCAGTATTTTTGCGTGATCACTATATGACTTTTTATGATCATGGCGGACAATAAAGGTTAATTTATTCTGTACCTACTGTAAGGATATTAATATTATAAAATTACTGACCTCAAGATATAGAAATATTTAAACAGAATCAAATTTCAGGCATAATATCAGATCTCTTCCCACGCGTTGAGATACCAGTGGTGGACTACGGAATCATGGAACAGTCGATCAGGAATATGTTGGTGAAAAGAGGTTACGACGAACTGCACTGTAAGTGATAGTTTGCTATTGAACATATGCATCCATCCATTACAGCCTTAAAAAAACCAGTGCTGAAAATAGGTTTCAATTGCTGCGTCCACTGCTGAGCCAATGGCGTAAGCTAATGAGCAACACCAGATTATATAAGTCTTTTACTAGTGAGGCACATTAAAATTGATTAATAATAGAGTTATAATAAAATACAATTCTAATATAATAATCATAGTTTGTTTGTATATTTGCATGTGTTGGATTACAGCGTTCATTTTTAAAGTCATACAACTGTATGAGACTACAGTAGTGCGGCATGGCTTGATGTTGGTTGGACCCGCCGGAGCGGGTAAAACTAAGGTTTGTAAAAAATGTTTTCTTTTTTTTTCAATAAAATGTCGAAGTTATTTTATTTAGATTTATTAAAAGTTTCTATGTACCTCAAAATCTACCATAGTTTACAAAAGAAATACATCTATAAATAAGAACCGGCAAGAAACTCTGGTGTCATTGTTCTTTGCCTGTGTCTTTTTTTTTTATTTAGAAAAAGTGAAAATTACATTTTATATTTTTACAATACATGATGCCCTTGTTGTTAAACGTCATAATAACCATTAACTTCTGAAATTAAACTCAGTTTATAACTGAACTTAGATTTTACGCACAGAAAACTAAAAAAGGCAGAACTTAAGACATGAAACTCGACGCGTGTTCACATGTTTATAGCCTGTAGTCATGATTGCAGTGTTACGAGGTGCTACGAGATGCGTTAACTGCTATAAAGGGGAAGATGGCACCTGACGGGTTCCCGTTCACTCCGGTCCACACATTCGTGGTGAATCCCAAGTCTATCACCATGGGTCAATTGTATGGAGAGTTCGATTTGCAAACGCATGAATGGTGAGCGTATTTTGTTATTATCATCTCATGACCCAACTCGACTATGGGATATGTTCTTCTTATGGCTTCCAATTGATATCTGTATTACTAACTCATAAACAAGATAGTAATATTACTATGTCGATTAAGATAGTATCACGTTTAAGATAGTAACATTCCTATCTCTATTAAGATAGTAACACTAGTATCTCGATTAAGATAGTAACACTTTTGTCTCTATTAAGATAGTAACACTACGATCTGGGTTAAAATAGAAACACTAATATCTCTATTAAGATAGTGACACTACTATCTCGATTAAAATAGTAACACTACTATCTCGATTAAGATAGTAACACTACTATCTCTATTAGGATAATAACACTACTATCTCGATTAAAATAGTAACACTACTATCTCGATTAAGATAGTAACACTACTATCTCTATTAGGATAATAACACTACTATCTCGATTAAAATAGTAACACTACTATCTCGATTAAGATAGTAACACTAGTATCTCGATTAAGATAGTAACACTTTTGTCTCTATTAAGATAGTAACACTACGATCTGGGTTAAAATAGAAACACTACTATCTCTATTAAGATAGTGACACTACTATCTCGATTAAAATAGTAACACTACTATCTCTATTAAGATAGTAACACTACTATCTCTATTAGGATAATAACACTACTATCTCGATTAAAATAGTAACACTACTATCTCTGCAAATATATTTCTGCATTTCTAATACATAAGACCACGAACCATTTTAGGACGGATGGTATTCTATCGAGCTTGGTGCGAGCTGGTATTGCTGTAGAAGATATGGATAAGCGCTGGTACATTTTTGACGGGCCTGTTGACGCGGTGTGGATAGAGAACATGAACACAGTGCGTATTTAATTGTACATTTTCAACTACATATTGAATTAACATTTAGGCCACCCTAAAGGTGATATTTGCCAGTATAGTAGTGACGTAAGAATATCCACTTCCACATGTCATCTCGTGGTTGTTGTTAGAACCCACCAAAAACTGCGTTTACCATCCCGCCTGCTAAGTGTGGTAACTATGGTAAATGTCTTTCCTATGAAGCTATCTATAGAGAAGGCCTGTGTTCGGCGGTGGAATTTTGATGAACTGTTAGTCTGGCTGTTCACTATGGGATATAATATATATTAAATCCCGAAATATAAATTATATCCCGCGATTGGCTTTCACACTGTGAGATATATCTTATAACTATTGTGCGTTCGTCATTGGGTTACCCCCTGTACCCCGCACACGCTTCTGCAGCGGTTCGGAACGGTGTGCGGAATACAGGGGGCGAAATATAATATGAAAATATCGCTCGGTCGATCGAAAAAATTGAGATGTAATATATATTATAGCTCAGTGTAAACGGTTCCATATGAAATATATGGTGAGCAATATTAATTTATATCTCGAGATGTAATATATATTGTATTATATCCCATAGTGAAAAGCGAGCTTTACGGTAACGGTAAAGCATGTTAACGTTAAGTCATGTGATAGTCACCAGACTTAGCGTTGATTTTATTCATTTTTATTGATTTTCTATAGCGGTAACAATTGTAAAATGTCTTTGCTGCCTCCGTAGGAAAAAATTCGGCCAGTAGACCACTCCATATGTTATCATTTACAGTTCTTGATAGGTCGGAGGCTAGGGTCCTTCTGCCGATCTTCTAATTTAGTTTTCCTCAGTCGCCTCTTACGACAATGATATGGAATAGTGGATTACCTTTGGCTGCAACTACAAGGCAAACGTAAGATATTCAACGACATATCGACAATCGTATATATCGTATCTATCGTATCGTATATATCGTATCGTACTATAATCGTACGATACGTGATTTAATGAGATGGTGTGTTAAAGCCTTGCAGTGATATAAAATATACACCCAATATACGTCCCAATGAGAAGCACAGGTCTCCTCTAATTTCTTAGAGGATTATGTAGTAATTAAATCTCCGCGCTAATTTAGCGTTCTCCACATTTCCCTGAAATATTCTTGGTATGATAGGGTATGCTTGTCATGATTTTCATAATTAAAAGTTGTCGGTAGTTAGGGTTAAGTGTAAAGCCGACTAAGAGGCTTTTTTGTGACAAATATTCTACTTAAGTCATAGTTTAATCCCGAGACTTGATGTACTAAAATTTGTAATTAGGCGGTATCGGAATTATTACAAAACGTGGTTTATTGATGGTTTTATTATTGATAGTTTGGTAGAGCCATGCTGCAGCTATATTGTGGTTGCAGCACGAATGGGTTGGCTTGACCAGAGTGGGACCACGCTCTCACAGAATACCAGCGTAAAATAGCAACTTAATGCTGCTGTGTTTCGTATGATGAGTGTAGAGTACCGGAGACCTTTTTCACTGGAAACGAAGCATTCCATCTCAATCCTCACAGGTGACAACGCATCTGCATTTTGATTCGTTATCGAGGACAGATGTAGATGTCTATGGGCCTAAGCAACCACTTACCATCAGGTGGACTGTGTGTTCGTTTGTCACCTCCTCCTATAAAAAAATCCACTTCCAGGTCCAGGTGTAATTTGTGTTCGTTTATGACCTTCATTCTATAAAAAAGAGCAGGTTATTACTCCATAAGGCCATACACAGGTATCGTTTGTCTTATCTGTATACTTTAATAAAAAGGTACTTGACGACAACAAGAAGCTCTGCCTCTCCAGCGGTGAAATCATGAAACTGACAGATCGTCAGAGAATGATTTTTGAGGTAGCGGATTTGGCAGTCGCTTCACCGGCAACTGTATCTCGATGTGGGATGGTCTACTTGGATACGGAGGTTGTCCATTTGCAACCACTGGTAAATGCCTGGATGAAGAGCAATTTACCATCAGTTAGTATTATTTATCCCAATTTTATTACAGTATCTCCGCTCCTGTTAATAATTATGTCCTCCAGACCAAATTTCGAGACTAGACATTTGCGCACGACTGGATTATAGAGCGAGAGTGTATGGCTCTACGTGCTTTCGTAAGCACGATGGTGAAATACCGTCAACTTCCTGACGCTTGGCTGCAACCGAGAATTTCTTGACGGAAAAACTCAACAATTGATTTTGGCTTGACCCGGGATCGAACTCGCGAGCTTGATCATCATTTACACTAACGTCTACTAAACTAACAAGGTAGTTAGTTGAGTTCCTGGTGGTAGTGTTATTACATCTACCACGGGGAGTGTTCACCATCGCACATTGCGACAGAACTCGAGATACCATCCGTATCCGTATGATTGGCGGTCTACTACTGTGCGATTTAGAAGAAGTTTCCTTCCTCGCACAACTTCCTTGTGGACCTTCTAGAAACTAGGTCGCTGCGTAGCGCGTCGCCGCGAGGCAATTTCGAAATAATCTTTTTGTGTAGTAAAGTTATATTTTGTATCACTATCGCGTCGCGTCTCAGTGTGAGCTGACCCTTAGTCTCTTTCTGATAACAGCTAAATAAAAACAAATGACGGTTGCCAGCCCGCCTGCTAAGCTTGGCAACTATGGCAAAATCATGATTGTAAGTACATAATTTCAATTTAAAAAATAAAGCATACTCCTTGAAAGTTAACTTAAATATTTGCATGCATTAAAAGTCTCATTTCTTATCTTGCGTTTTTAATTTATAATAATAATTTATTGATATTTAATTTTTATGATGTAGATAGCTGACAACATCCGCAAGCTTCTCCCAGGTCTTATTCACACGTATCTCTACCCGGCGCTAGAAATGCTACGAGCAAACTTGACCGAGATCGTGCCGTCCATTGACTCGGCACTTGTGCTCAAGTTCCTGGAGTTGTTGGACTTCAGGCTTAGACCTCTCACTGGGAAAGACGACCGGCCGCCACCGCCAGCGAACTTTCTCGCTTTGATGCGTGAGATATTAAAATTGTTTTACATATTCGTATACGTACAAACTGGTCAATTCGGATAATCCGTTTATCAACCCTAAAATAGGTACCCTAAGGTAATAAAAGTTAAATGTATTCTTTATTATTAGTGCAATAAGGTACATCTCAGGGTGGATTTTTTAGGGTAGATAATCAGAATAACCCGTTTCAAAATGACGATAATTGTTGACACCACTTGTGACAATTTATCATATAATTATTATCTATATACATATAAATGAAATTAAAATGTCTGTCTGTAATATTAAAATAACTGGCTCCTATCAAGCTCAGGGGGTTATTTGGACGCTATTAAGATTATTAAATGCTGCCATTTTTGTTTACTATATTATATGCTATCTGCAGCGAAATTGGCACCGTGCTGGGTGGTGTGGTCGGTGATCTGGTCGGTGGGCGCTACGTGCGACCATAATGGTCGCGCACTTTTCTCCAAATTCATGCGCGGACTAATGGAGGAGGCGGGAATGAAGCCGCTGTTCCCTAAGGAGGGGCGTGTATATGACTATACGTGAGTTTCATTGGTGAAATGAATGCATCACTTTACTTTAGTTAAGGTCCCTTCATTAGCACGTTAAAGTCTCCTACTGGACCTACACCTAAAAGGAAAAATGGCTTATTAAGTGATAAGCACTCTGTAAACACCATGAAAAAGTGCAACCTAGTGATAATAGTTACTCGACTCCACAGAGTCAGTAAGGACAATGTATACGCTTTTTCAACAATGTCCCAGAAAATATACAGTCTCTCTATAACTAAGATTTTTTTTTTAACTAAACAAAGGCTTTATAATATAGGTTATTATAACGGTTTACATGGTTGATCAGAATAGATATTCTTGTACCGTACTAAACAGTTATGAGATATGAGAACTAAAATATATCTTTTTAAGGTTCCGTACCCAGAGGGTAACTAACTAACTAACCAATTTTTATCTAAAAACATTTTTTAAGTATAAAGTTAATTTTTAGGGTTCCGTACCCAAGGTTAAGCAACGGGACCCTATTATTAAGTCTCCGCTGTTCGTCCATCCGTCCGCCCGTCTGTCCGTCCGTTCGTCTATCCGTTCGTCTGTTTGTCTGTCAGCGGGCTGTATCTCATGATCCGTAATATTAAGCCAGTTGAAGTTTTCACAGAATATGTATTTCTCTTGCCGCTATAACAACAAATAATAAAAATAAAAATAAATTATAATTCAAAGGGGCTTCCCTACTTGAACCGTGTATTACGATGGTACGGAACCCTCCATGAGCGAGTCCGATTCGCACTTGACCGGTTATTTAAATTCCATACAATACCGTATGGAATTTGACACCAAATAATAAATATCTGGAATAAATAGCTCCGCAGCCAACGGACTTATTTCGTAAGAACGATCCTAAGTAAATTCCGAGACTTTCAAAAAACAACCTTGTTAAAAGAAGATTAAAGTTCCTATTACTTCTTCCTTTCCTTTTTCTGATTAGAAGTCCAACTGAGTAGTTATCAATCTCTTACCTATTTCTGCTGCTAAGCAACAGTGACTCGACTGAAGTGTTCCAGTTTCAAGGTTACGGAGAGCCAGCTCAAGGCATTAAGCATTTTGTCTCAGTCTTTAGGGATGACAACTCATCTGTGGTCTTATTTGTTTGAACTTAGTTGTCAGTCTAACTCTATTATAATAAACGAAAATCAGATTACATGATGGAGGCTTTACGGATCCGACGGATGATGGAGAACCAGCTAATCCGTACTGGTATAGCTGGATGGCCAAAGTGGAGGAGTATGAAGTGGATCCAGAGAAACCTTACGCTGGTAAGTCTTTCTTAAGTAAATTATCCTACCCACTTGGTCTCTTGGATAGAAAATAAGTTCTACCTCAATTAATTGAATCAGGCGTTACTTTGCGGAAATCCATTATAATGGTGTTGTAAACTTTTGTTTTAAACTAATTTGCTTAAGTCCGCGTAAAGAAAGAAAGAAAATGATGTGTCCTGCCCACTGTGTCGTGCCTAGTGTGGTGGTGCTGGGGATGGTAGTGCTGAGATTGACGGCGATGCGTATAGTGCGCGCGATTGAGGGAGGGTGGGAGGCCCCCTTAAAACTGGGCAGGACACATCATTTTCTTTCTTTACGCGGAATTAAGCAAATTAGTTTATAACAACCCCATTAAGTTCTACCACAACCAAAATATTGGTCATTTGTTTCAGGCAAGAAGGTTGCATTTTAGTCAAGTTTAGGTTAACAAATCGGTTGCACCTCCTTTTTTATAGAACAAGGGTGACAAACAAACACTGTCCAACTGATGGTAAATGGATGCCGTGGCCCACAGCCATCTACATTTATCCTCGTTTAAGTATCAGAATGCAAATGCGTTGTCACTCCCGAGGACTAAGATAAAATGCCTCGTTTCCAATTAAATGGGTCTTCGTTTCTCTACACTTACCATACGAAACATAGTAGCATTAAGCTGCTATTTTACTCTGGTATACTGTGAGAGCGTGGTCTAACCCCAGTAGAGTCGATCCATTCGTGCTACAAATAATATAGCTGCAGCGTGGCTCCACCACGTAAAAATTTGTTTGGGATTTGCTTGTAATGCAGTTTACCATATTTTTGGCGGTGAAGGAAATCATCGTGAGGAAACAAAAAACAACGTGCACAATACACGTTGCATTGAGGAAATGCGATGAATTCTTCACTACATCAAAACTTTCTCAGAAGTAAGAGTCCAAGTCTTGTGAGCATTTACTTTACCGGACATACCAAATATAACTTAACCAGATGTACCACTATATTATAATCAGTGTAATATTATACTGCATGCGAATCTTCAATGCACCCATATATCAAAAATAACAGACAGACTTAGTTCTCCAGCATATGCTGTAAGAAAGATTAGAAGTGCCACCGATTTTGAGACAGCTGGATTAGTTTATTTTAGTTACTTTCATAGCGTAATTTTCAATGGAATTTTGCTATCGGGTAACGCGACTGACATTGAAGCCATGATTGTTTTGCAAAAGATAGCCGTACGGGCGATTTATAACTTAAATTGTAAAGAGTCCCTTAGAAAAAAAAGAAATAGACATATAAACTTTGCCATCGCAATTATTTATGAAAATGTAATGTATGTACTTAAAAGCTTTGATTAGAATAAAGGCGTTCATACTTTAAACATTAGGAACAAACATAACCTTTAATGCCAGTTCCTGGAATCCACAGGATTAGTAATTCATTTATCAAAGTCACACATCTACATAAAATCACAGAAAATATGCAGAACTTATGTTTTTTTATATGAGAGGGCCAAACGAGCATGCGGCTCACCTGATGGTAAGTGACAGCCGCCGCCCATGAACAACTGCAACACCAGGGGAATCGCAGATGCGTTGCCGGCCTTTTAAAAAGGAGTAGGCTCTTTTCTTGAAGGTCCCTTAGTCGTATCGGTCCGGAAAAATCGCTGGTGGTAATCGATTCCACAAGGAAGTTGTTCGAGGGAGAAAACTTCTTCTAAATCGCACAGTGGTAGACCGCGAATCATCCAGATGGTATGGATGGTATCGCAAGTTTTGTCGCAATGTGCGATGATGAAATTGAGCAGCTGGAATCAGTCCGAACAATTCCTCAGAGCACTCCCCGTGATAGATGCGATAAAATACGCAAAGAGATGCAACATCTCTACGCAGTACCAGTGAGTCATGCCGATCGGAAAGAACTCAGTCGTCGACGATTCGAACCGCTCTGTTGCTGGATGCGGTCAAGTGGAAGGAGCTGGCACTGGGGAGCCCCCGCCCAGAGATGGGAACAGTATTCCATGTGAGGCCGAACCTACGCCTTGTAAAGTTGCAAGCGGTGTGCTGGCATGAAATACTGTCTCGCTCTGCTTAGCCACGCCAAGCATTTTAGAGGCCAATTTGTCTGCCTTCTCTTCAAGTGACCACGAAACTGCACGTCACTCGATATGTCGACACCGAGGATTCCGATACTGGCTGAGGCAACAAGGGAAGTGCCTTGAAACTGAAGAGATACGACAAAGGGGTTCTTTATAGCGGTAAACGCGCAAACTTGTGTCTTTTTGGGGATTGAACTGGACTAGATTTAGTCGACCACAGTCTGAGACTTTGTGCAACAAAATCTCTACTTCAGACACAAGTTTGTTCCGGTACTCGGCGACGTTTTCCCGAGAAATATTGGCACGGCCGGTGTATATAGCATTACTAGTGCTGTCGTCCGCATAGCAATGAATGTTACTGGTTTGCAACATATCATTGATATGCAGAAGAAACAGCGTTGGAGATAGCACCAAGCCTTGTGAAACACCAGCGTTCATGGGCTTTAAATATATAATCTATCAAAAGGTTTAAAACATTTATTAAGCAAAAATTGTTTAGTAAGGGATAATATACTACTAAAAAGTATATGATTGATAATAATTTTTGGGAATGAGGTGACCGCTACCATGTTGTTTCTAAATATTTTCATGGTAACTCTATGAAATATATTGTGATTTTTTTTAAAGTCCCTATGGGTGTCTTGCTGATTCTTCTCAGGACGGAGGTTTTTTTTCCAAACCAGTGGTAAAACATAAATGACTTTCAATAAGTATTTTTGTAATCTATATTGAATTATTATATATTATATGAATACTATTTTTTTACGTGTTAGACCCATGCTGCAGCTATATTAATAGTCGACTGGGTCGGCTCGACCGGGGAAGGACCACGCTCTCACAGAATACCAGCGTAAAATAGCAGCTTAATGCTGCTGTGTTTCGTAAGGTGAGTGTAGAGAACCGGATACCCTTTTTACTGGCAAAGAGGCATTCCATCTTAGTCCTCACGGGTGACAACGTATCTGCATTTTGATTCTTTATTGATGATAAATGTAGATGTCTATGGATCACCACTTACCATCAGGTGGACTGTGTGTTCTTTTGTCACCCTATCCTATAAAGAAAAATTAAAATGATTCTATTCTATTCTATCCAGACATCGAAGTGCCAACGCTGGACAACGTACGCAGCGCAGCACTGCTTGGCTACAAGGTGGTCAACTACAACCACGTTCTGTGTGTTGGTCCGACTGGCACTGGCAAGACCCTCACTGTTACCGCCAAGCTCACGCGCGGCCTCCATAAGAAGTTCATCTGCGAGTTCCTCGTCTTCTCCGCGAGAACCTCTGCGAATCAGACCCAGGTAATGAATTTTGTTATTAATTTATACATAAGTAAAGATTATAGATAGTAGGATTCCTTCGATCCGTCCAATGCAAAGTCGAAGGGTCACTCGTGTTAACTAAAAATAACTAATTTTTGATTTGACTTATTGCTTCAGGACGTGATAGACAGCAAGTTGGAGCGACGTCGCCGTGGCGTGTTTGGACCGCCGCCCACCAAACGCCAGGTGTTCTTCATCGATGACCTCAACATGCCCGCACTTGAGGTTTACGGCGCCCAGCCTCCGATTGAGTTGCTCAGGCAGTTTATGGACTTCTCAGGTTATTATGTACTTTTATTATAAGGTTAGTGTTATACTGGGTGGCGATTAGGTTATCACATTAAATAACACAGTGTTGTATACAAGTTCATATATGTCGATTAAAATAATAATAATAAACAATTCTACCAAAAATAAAAAATGCATCTTTCAAACAAAATATATAGCGTAAAAATTGACACGAAATAAATCACGTTGATAATATTAGGTTACTGACCTTAAGTGACATGTAAAAGCGGCAACGGTGCGGCAGGTACGCAGTGCTCACGCGGCATCCGACATAGGTAATTATATACCTACACTTTCGCATTCATAAGTAACATAACATAATATAAACACTCACGCCTGTCACCCAGAGGGGTAGGCAGAGATTATGGACTTCCATTTGGCACGATCCTAACACACCTCTCTCTCTTCCTCCACATCCATATACCTACGCATACACGCTCGTCGGTTAAAGGTACTCTTGATTTGGCCCATTTTTAATATATCGCCAATTTGGTCGATAAACTTTCGCCTAGGGCGACCTTTCCCGACTATGCCGTTCACCTCTGCAACATAAATTTGCTTTGTCACCCTGTCTGACACCTTTATGGATGCCAAACCAGTCTGAGTAGGCCCCATTGATCCTGACACAAGCACTAGAGTCCCTATATAGACACTTCAATGCCTGTATCAGACCAGCGGTCAACCCAAATGAGTTCAGTGTTTGCCATAACACATCCCTGTCCACTCTGTCATAAGCCTTATCCAAGTCTATGAACGCACAAAAAACTTTTTGGTTTTTGGCCAAAAACTTCTCCGCGATCATGCGCATGGAAAAGACCTGATCCGTACATCCCATTCCCTTTCTAAATCCCGCTTGCACATCCCAAATTTTTCCGTCAATTTCTTTCATAACTCTTTCAATTAGTACCTTAGCATACAGTTTTCCCACAATGCTAAGAAGGTTGATACCACGGTAGTTTTTACAGTCCTGCTGTGATCCTTTTCCCTTATATATTGGGACTATCACGGCTTTGCACCAGTCTCCCGGTACCCGCTTAAGTTCCCAACATAAATTAAACAAGGTGTACAGCAGGTCTGCCACCACTCATAAGTAATTAGGCAAAAAACGATAAAAAGGGCTATTGCGACTAGAATGTTAATTGTTATATTTTTTTTTTACTTGTGCATGTTCAAAGAACGTTATATAGGATGAGTCTTTTCATTTAATGTGATAACTTTACCGCCATCCTGTATACGGCCTATTTTATATTGCTTCCACTAATGACTGCTTCTTTGGTCTATTTGTCGTAAACGCGGTTGCTGATTTCGTGCCAAAGATAGTTATTGTGTTTTTTCTGCCGAGAACTTTTCAGCGGCAGCCAGGAGTCAAAGTTGGCAGTGTGTCACCCACGTGCTTCGGAAAGCACGGCGAGCTGTTGGTCCTGTGCCTGGTCCCTTTCCGGTCGTGTCGGATCACCGTCCCATAGGACTACGAGAGTGAGGGAATATAGAGTGCACCTGTGCTTGCGCGTACAGTCGGCCACTATAAACCTGTCCTGTGATCGAAATTCGCTCTACAGGACGTTGTTTATTGATTATTTATTGATTTGTTGATTCCACTATAACGTACACAAAGAGCAGTTTTAAAAGTCACAAAATTTCATTCTCAGCGCATATTTTGTATAAATTCTGTAATGTTCTCTGAGCACAGAGTAAAGAGTAAGGACCAGAGGGGAAGCTTCTTAACAACGTCGAAAATGTATACTTATTCTGATAGGGTTGTCACATGATGCATGTGAAAATTTTAAGGAAACAATAAAAATAATGTATACCATAAGACAACATGTGTATTATTTATAACTTTTATTAATGTAACAACATATCTATTAACTGTTCGAAATCAAGAGCAGTTTCGTATCGATTAATTTTAAACAAGGAAAGAATTTAAATATTATTTAGTGTATAAAATAACATGCGTATTAATTATTACTTAATATGTTGCATAGGTGTAACAACATAATATCTATTAATTGTTCGAAATCAAGAGCTATTTCGTATCGATTAATTTTAAACAATAAGGAAAAAAATTAAATGTAATATAGTGTATATAATACGTAAAAAGGTACTTACTTCACTTGATCTCTCGGGTACAAAAAAAAAGGAAATACCCTTATTTTCTCTAGAATTATTCATGCATACTGTACAACTATTAGGCATTTTTGCTTATACAGAACACTTATTATTTAACTATATAAATTTATAATAAGGTAATTCTTAATTATTTTAATTAAAATACTTAAATATAATTATTTAATAATTGCAAAAAACTTAATAAATTAATTGATGCATAAAATTTCGAAATATCCTTGGTCTATTTATTTAAATGCGCACGAAGCCCTTGCATGGATACTCTGACTGAGTCGGCGCACACCGGTTCGTACCCCGACGGAGCGTCAGTGAACCTGTCGGTGAGAGCTCACGCACACATCGCTGCGCTATGTATGGGTGTATTCGCAGCGAGCCGTATGTATGTAGCTTCCCCTCTGGACAGATTCCTTACTCATGTGCTCTGAGTGCGTCAATTATTCATTTGAGTACGTCACTGAAACATCACTCAAAATTGCCCTACATAATTTAAAATCAAAAATTTTGTACAACCGACTTCAATATAAATTATTAAGGCCTTAACAGTGGTTGAAATGCCTAAATCTAGGATATTTAAGTAAAAAAATCTCAATAACTGTTCATTTAATCCACAAAGAAAAAATACAGAGTAACAGAAGAAGATTTGGTTAATGTTTTTAATTTAACAAAATTGTATTTTTGTCAACCCCTTATTAGAAAAAAAAATCCCCAAAGAGTACCTATCTTTGTCATATTTTGCAAAATTTCTCCAAAACGGCACAAGCTTTTTAAATAGTTCTTACACTAAAAAAAAGGTCTTAAAAATATTAATATTTTTAATTGAGAGTTTTATTTTTATTGCCCGTTTTATAAGAGAATATATCATTTTTCCCTGAAATTGGATATATTTACGCGAGCGCGCATGCTCCGTCGCCATGTAAGCTCTGTCACAGTCCGTTTTCGGACATCGTCGAGGGTGGACCGCACGTCGGTGTTGGAGCGACTTCGTTCAAATATATATTAGTTTTTTAAAAGTTTATACTCAATTATAAATATTTTTATGACTAGAAATACCTAATTTAGTTAATATTTGTACACTGGTAACTGTAAATATTATTTTCTAAATAAATGAATTTTTAAAGTGCCCAAAGAAGAAGAAATTTTTGCGGCGACGTTGATTAGTGAAATTGAAAAATGCATTTTTATATAATTTAGATGTGGAACGATGAACATGCTCTCGTTGCTTAGATTTCGATCGTTTTTAATACCTATGTAATTTTATTGTCGCATATTTTTATTAATTAGTTGATAATGAATTTTATAATTATGTATTACAATAAAACGCTGTTTTTATAAGTATGACTTTATAAAATATTATTGGGGAGAGAAATAAAGATACAGATACTTTCATTTAGGTACACTGTTATCAAATAAAATCAAACAATTTAAATAAATAAAATAATGGTGCTTACCTAAGTATAAATAACTATATAAAGACATTCTTGGGTTTATGGTTTTTTTTATGTTAGACAAACTATCATCTAAAAAATGTAAAAATTTTAAATTGGAGAGGGGTTTCTCTACGTGATAAAGTTAGAAATGAAGGTATTTGCATTAGAATCAGAGTAACTGACATAGCTCAACGGAATATTACAGTGAAATGGCAATGGGCTAGCTATATAACTTGGAAAACATATAAAAAATAGGAAGAAAGGTCCTCGAGTGGCAACCTCGTACAGGTAAGCGAATTAGTACTCAACCTTTATTCCTATTCACGTATTCTCATACACTTTTCTTCACACATACACACATACACACACACACAAACACACACACACACACGCACACGCGCGCATGCACGCACGCGCGCACACACACACATACACACACACACAAATAGGTCGCAAATAATACTTACCTAGTACTATTAGGCAAGAGTGAATAGGTTTTTGTTAAGTCAGTGCAATTCACCATCTTAGACTACATAACCACTTACCGATGGGATTGTAGTTGCTTTACTACTTGCTGGGTAAAAATATTAAAAAAAAAATTGACCCTGTGAAAGTTTGCATTTAGATATAAATTTTTTAACCAACCATAAAAATATGATGAGAATATGTATATAAGTATAAAGGTTTCCTCACACGGAACAGTAATAATATAATATTATATCTTCCATTATCTCTGAAATCCGAGGTATGTTCATATTAAGAGGCTGAATAGAGCCACATTGAAATGCATGGGGATCGTTTTGTAATTTCACGTCATTATCGAAAAAAAATTGTACGTATTTTAGGTGGCGGTTTGCAAAACACGATTCCACAAAAATTAACTCAATAGAAAATAATTGCAAAGTTGCTTCTAAAAATACTTCAATTTTCAACGTCAATTTTTTTTACGTGGTAGAGCCATGCTACAGCTATATTCATTAGGTATAGTTGTAGCACGAATGAGTCGGCTCGACCGGGGAAGGGCCACGCTCTCACGGAATAACATGTAAAATAGCAGTTTAACCCTGCTGTGTTTCGTATGGTGAGTGTAGAGAACCGGAGAACCTTTTTACTGGAAACGAGGCATTACATCTTAGTCCTCACGGGTGACAACGCATCTACATTTCGATACGTAATCGAGAATAGATGTAGATGTGTATGGGCCGTAGCAACCACTTACCATCAGGTGGACTGTGTGCTCGTTTGTCACGCCTATTCTATTTAAAAAAAACTTTCTGAGATTTCAGTAAAATAATGTTAAGCACTCGTACAATTGTCTCATGTTAATAAAGCTATTGGACTATTTTGATTTGTAATAAAGTGATTTTACTTTATAGGTTAAATAATTTATTTACCTTTCTATATCAAGAACCGTTTTTCTGTCACTCCTATTGAATTTGACAGTGCTTGCTGAAATTTAGCATCTTTAGATGGATCAGAATCGGCCGCTGATCCGGCTGTTAGATATTGCAAAAATAATCGAAAATATTTATTTTTACTTTCATGCCCAAGATTACCTTGTTTTATTTTATTACGGTCAAATGATATTTATTAGGTTATAAAGCAAGTATTTTTGTAAATGTTTTGTATGCAAATGTAAATGTTTTCATTATTTTGTTATTCTATTGTTTACAGTTATTATCACGTCTTAACTTTACACCAAGAATTACATTAAATTCTTGATGGGATGCGATGTAACGCGCATACATTATTTTCATCAAGAACTATAATATATATATATATATATATATATATATATATATATATATATATATATAAATGTGAAAGGGCTTTTATCTGCAATAATAATTTTCATCAAAAATAACATAGACTTATAAAAGTCATATACACGGTCAATCATACTGAAGATTATCAATTGTACTATAAAATATTTAAAAGACTATTTCCAGTATAAGGACCCGAATATCATCATTAATGTTTGACTGGCACACTTAAAAGTTTTATCACATGGCTAAATGATTGACTTTTATATTATGATAAGGTCATGCTTTTCTATAAAAAATTGCAAGAAATTTTAATTCCCGGCCCTATTGGTTTGTTTTACTTTTTACTTAATTAGTGAAAAACAAAATGGACTGATCTAAAAGTTTACTTTCTTGTGTAAAAAGTACTATTTAGAATTTTATGCAAATGGTAATTAAAGTTTCTATCTAAATAAGTGTAACATAGCGGGTATTATATTCAATGGTAGCCGCCATCCGTATTGGCAAAGCCAGCATCATTTTCTGTACAGAAACCAGTAAAGTGTTGCCCAAGGCACTATAAACAAAGCCGCTGATAAAATGTTACACTCATAACTGTTAACAAAAACTGTTTCTGCAAATGGTCTTATAGATAATAATAACTATTCCGCCGTGGTAGGTGCAGGAGCTATTATAAGAAGGAGAAGAGGTAAAATTTTGTTTTAGAAATGCGCAATTAATATTGTTTTGTCTGCAATTGAGCATAAAATAAAAAATAACTTCAGCCAAAGAGCATAACTGGCATTATACTCAGGCCCATCAATTGGTATGGAAAAAAATAATTTTAACAGGTCTCAAAAAATCAATCACAATTCAAAAAACATCATCATCATCATCATTACAGCCCTTCACAAGTCCACTGCTGAACATAGGCCTCCCCCAAAGAATGCCACAAAGCACGGTCCTGAGCCACCTGCATCCATCGACTTCCTGCATATCTTACCAGGTCGTCACTCCATCTAGTGGGGGGACGCCCTACACTTCGCCTGCCGGTACGAGGCTGCCACTCGAGAACCTTTCTTCCCCATCGGTTGTCGGTTCTTCGAGCTATATGGCCGGCCCATTGCCACTTCAGCTTACTAATCCGTTGGGCTATGTCGGTCACTCTAGTTCTACTGCGGATATCCTCATTTCTGAGTTTATCACGCAGAGAAACTCCGAGCATAGCCCTCTCCATAGCTCGCTGAGCGACCTTGAGCTTTCTCATCCGGCCAGCAGTGAAGGACCACGTCTCAGTTCCGTATGTCATCACTGGCAACACGCACTGGGTGTACAGTCTCGTTTTCAAGTTTTGAGGTATACCTGACGAGAAGATGTGCCGTAATTTCCCGAACGCTGCCCAACCGAGTTGAATCCGTCGATTGACCTCTCGGTCGAAGTTGGACTTACCTAGTCGGACTATTTGTCCCAGGTAAACATACTCGTCAACAACTTCGAGCTTAGTGTTCCCAACAACTACCGACATAGGTGTGACATGGACATTAAACATGATCTTTGTTTTGTCCATGTTCATCTTAAGACCTATCCGTTGGGAAACACTATTGAGGTCATTGAGCATAGTGCTTAGGTCCTCCAGCGATTCTGCCATAAGGACTATATCGTCGGCAAATCGAAGGTGAGTGATGTACTCGCCATTGATGTTGATACCGTATCCTTTCCAGTCCAGAAGCTTGAAAACATCTTCCAATGCAGCGGTAAAGAGTTTCGGGGATATGACGTCACCCTGTCTTACACCTCTCTGCAATTGGATAGGTTTCGTACTCTGGTTCTGTACTCGGATAGCCATCGTAGCCCTACTGTACAAGCACTTCAACACTTCGATATACCGACAGTCAACTTGGCACCGCTGAAGGGACTGCAGCACCGCCCAAATTTCGACGGAATCAAAGGCTTTCTCATAGTCCACATACGCCAGACATAGTGGCAAATTGTACTCCTCGGACTTCTGTACAATTTGCCGAAGGGTATGTATGTGGTCTATGGTGCTAAAGCCTTTTCGGAAACCGGCTTATTCGGGAGGCTGGAAGTCGTCAAATCTGCGCGCGAGACGATTCGTAATGACTCTCGAAAACAGCACGTAGACGCGGCTCAGAAGGGAAATCGGTCTGTAGTTCTTCAAGAGAGCGTTGTCGCCTTTCTTGAAGAACAAGACCACCGCACTTCTGCTCCACGCCTCCGGCGTAATGCCACCATGGAGGACGGAATTAAAGAGCTTCTGAAGGACTTCAAGTACCGGTTTTCCACCCGCTTTCAGAAGCTCCGCTGTAATTCCATCCTCGCCTGGGGCCTTGCCGTTTTTAAGGTGCTGGAGAGCCATTCTAATCTCGCTCAGACTGACGTCCGGGATATCATCGGAATAATGTCGGATAAGACTCGCTCTTGGATCGTTACTCACACTTGCGTGCGGCTCCAACGATGACGTGTACAGCTGCCCATAGAACCTTTCAATCTCACTCAAAATCTCAGGTGCCCCGGAAACGATGCTGCCACATTCTGTCTTCAGCTTTGACAGTTGGCGCTTTCTGGCAGACAGATCTCTGGCAAAGACTTTGGAGCCTTGGTTCCGCTCGATCGCTTCTTCAATACGAGCTGTATTGAAGTTGCGTAAGTCCCGCCGCATGCATTTGGAGATCTGTCTGTTCAGTTGCCTGTATGCTGTTAAATCTGTTGAAGAATGTAGCTTCATCTCCCGTCTAACAGCCATGAGATTAAGAGTGTGATCGGAGAGTTTTTGTGTTCTTCTGCGGCGGGTCTTGCAGAACTTAGCTCCGACCGCATGGACAGTTTCCACGAGCTTGTCATTCAAATCGTCCACTTCATTGCAGTCTTCTAGGCACTGAAAACGGTTTTGTAACTCGAGCTGAAAGGTTTCGGGACTTTGGATTAGAGCACGAGGGGGACGGAGCGTTGACTTCATTAGACGAGACCTCTCCAACTTAACGTTTAGGTTCAGTGTGCCTCTAACCATTCGGTGATCGCTGCCGGTTTTCACCCTCGCGATCACTGAGACATCACTGAACAGTTGTCGTCTGGTCGTCATAATGAAGTCAATCTCATTTTTTGTCGAACCGTCGGGGCTCGACCAGGTCCACTTCCTGTGGGGCCGCTTCTGGAAGAAAGAGTTCATCATAAAGAGTCCCTCTTTCTCCATGAAGTCAGCCAACTGCTGGCCCCTTGGGTTCCGTTGCCCTATTCCAAATTTCCCTACTTTCAGCTCACTGTTCTCTCTTGTGCCTAGTTTTGCATTGAAGTCTCCCATTAACACCGTATATTGGGTTTTGGAGGAATGCATGGCTCTAGAGATATCCTCATACATTTCCTCCACCTCCTGATCGGGGTGTGCCGAGGTTGGTGCGTAAACCTGTATGACCTTCAGCGAATACCGTTTGGTGATTCTGAGTATAAGGTACACAACCCTCGTCGACACACTCTCAATCTTTACAACGTTGTTAACGAGAGACTTGTGGACGATAAATCCGACACCTCCTTGGGACAGATGGTCGCCCTCCCGGTAATAGAGCAAGTAGCCGGGAAAAACATAAATATTAAAATCAAAAAATGTATATATGTATGTCTATACATACATATAATGATTTATGACCGCTTAGTAACTGACGGTGACTCACTATAACATCCTACAGTCACGCCGAAACTAAGAGGAGAGAATCACTGTAGAAAAGGTAATAATTTATTGCGGAAATTTTGTGATAAAATTCAAAAAAATATAAACTTGTCCAAGTTAATCTAACTTAGTCTAACTTATCCTTATGCGTATAAAAAAAAACATATAATAAAATAGTGAGATGGCGTCAGTTTTTAAGAAGATATAACAAAAATAAACAAAAAAATAAATTTCAATAAAGTTCAGTGTTTAATTTTTTATATACCGCTGACACTTAATCACGCTTTTCGAAACCACGCCAGTTGTAAACAATACTTGTGTGAAAAGACAAAATCTTCTTTTCAAATTTCCACCGAGTTGAAAGTAGAAGGCCAAATTGGTCACGTGTCAATTTTAATTAAATATATTTTATATGAAGTGATCTGGACTACGTTTCATCAATTAACCATCGGTAAAAATTAAAACAGGAATTTTACAATTGTGTTTACAAAAAACATTATTAGTTGAACCTTGCAGCTTGTTCATTATTTTTATTATAGATACCTATAAATGTATATATTATTAATAAATAGTTCCCATAATATATTGGATTATTTTTTATTTTGCCCTATCTGCAATGTTCTACGCTCTATAGAAAATGTGGCGTATGACATGACTGACAATCTTTCGAACGTTTTATCTAGGTACAAAGATGTTTTACGTTTTCGTCGCCTCCACATGATATTTTTGTCAGCATAAGGCACCCTTCTATATCTGAAACGAATATAAATATTGCTACAAAGTAAAGTAATATATATACAAGTCCCTCTACTGGGCACAGGACTCTTTTTTTATTTCTGAGTGGGTTTTAGGGCAAGTAAATACCCGCCGTGCTTCCCCAATGCGTGTTGACGAAAATTGCAATTACAAATTTCATTCGTGCTGTCGGGAATCAAAACCGGGAAAATATTTACAGCGAACGCTTTGACCCAGATCTACTAATACGATACAAATAAATACGATTTAACATATATAATAAAAATTCTTACATACTTGAAACTTGAACACTTGATAGCTCGTGATGCCTACCGGACAAAGCTACAGCACCACACCGTGCAATGTAATTGAAGATGCGTAACCGCGACATAATTCTCAGTGATGCGCAATCATAACAGGCAGTATGTCACTTATATAATTGTCATCTCTGCAGTCTATTAATCTTTGCACTTTTATAAGTAATACAGAACGTAGTTGCTAGACGGTGTTGACATCGGCTAAAATCTCTGCGATCGCCGTTTCGTCAAGGTCATTCAGGCTAGTTAAAGCCTTAAGAATAACTCAAAAACTATTGGTCAGACCTTGATAAATTTATATGGGACCACATGTGAGATTTCAAATAAAAAAGAAATCGGTTCACCAAGTTTTACTGGAAATGAGGCATTCCATCTTAGTCCTCACGAGTGACAACGCATCTAAATTTTGATTTGTAACAGAGGATAGATGTAGATGTCTATGGGCCGCAGCAACCACTTACCATCAGGTAGACTGTGTGCTCGTTTGTCACCCTTATACTATATAAAAAAAAGTAAACAGTTATGAGGTAACACACATAAAAAACATGTCGAAACAGTCGAATTGAGTACCGTCTCCTTTTTGAAATCGGTAGAAAGGAGAGGTCTCTGGTAAAAAAAGTAAAGTTAAATCTATTTTCATCAGCAAGACTCCTATATCACATTACAGCCAAAAAAATTTGTTTTATTCATTACAGCCTATGTAAAAATCCACTACTATACTACCATTTTGTCACCCCTTTTGATTGCCTCATAGGAGGATAGCAACCGCAGATATTATTTTGCGTTCTTATTTTTGTTTCAGTTGCTTTATTAATTTTTGTTGCATTTGAAAAAACCTATCTAGCTGAGGGCGTTCTATTAACTGACAGTGATGATTATTTTAGGTAACACAATCCTAAATGTGTTGGCATATTTTAACACAATTCAAAATGTGATAGTACATTTAAGATGTGTTTCATCAAAATGTGTGAGCACATTTTGAATTATATTGTGTACGAAACACATTGATCTTTGGTTAAAAGGCTGGTACGATCGAATCAACATCGGAGAGTTCAAGACACTGGTAGATGTGGGCGTGGTGGCGGCCATGGGCCCGCCCGGCGGCGGCAGGAACCCCATCACCATGCGCCTCATGCGGCACTTCCACTACATTTCATTCACCGAGATGGAGTACAGCAGTAAGGTTAGTGAATTTACTTTAGTAGAATGGATCTAAGTTACCAAACCTGCCACGTGACTGTAAAATTCTTGTACAATGTATCGTTTTGTCGTGTATATAAGATCTTCTTGTTCATCATCATCAGGCCGTTAAAGTCTACTGCTGGACAATAGCTTCTTCCGCAATAGGGAGGATATGCCTTAATCGCCACTCTCGGCAGTCGAATTGGTACCAATCGTCTGTATCGTAAACGAAATGGTTATACGACCACCTGTCATGAGATCTTTTCTGGTTTTCCGAAGATTTCTCGCAGTTCTCTCTTTCGATTGCCACGGGTTTGGTTGCTGGTTTTTCCGCCGCCACCGCCGCTGTCTATAAGCGTCATATAATATCCTAAATGGAGAGTTCCAGTGACTATTCTAGATGAACAAAGAGAGATGATTTTTGATGATATAATAGGCGGTAATGCAGTTACAAATGGTAATGCTGTGTCATAAAAAACGGTGTTTATATTTTAGTTCGCAGTCCATCTAATGGAAGTTGACCCATAGAGATTTACATCTATCTTCAATAATTAAAAATCAAAACGCAGATGTGTATCACCACTGAGATCTATGACGGATTGCCTCGTTACTCGTAACTTACTAATAACAAAAGGTCTTCAGTTCTCTACACTCACCATACGAAACACATCAACATGATTCTGCTGTTTCGCGTTGGTATTTTGTGTGAGCGTGGTCCTTCCCCGATCTATTCGTGCTACAGTGCGGCTCTATAACGTACAAAAATATTGACCAAAACAATGTTTCACCTTTCAGTACGCAATATTCAGTGTGATACTGCACTCTTGGACGAAGAACTTCAAAGAAGTTACCGTTAGAGAAGATCCTTTCATCAAAAGCTCGATCGATATCTTCAGTTCTTTGGTAGATGAATTGTTACCAACACCAACGAAATCACACTACACTTTCAATCTTCGGGACTTGAGCAAAGTGTTCCAGGGAATTCTGATGATGGATCCGCATGCCATAGAGGTAGATTTATGATTTCTGTCATGTTATATTTGCAATGTTTTGAATTGTGTAGTAGACAGTAGATAAAATCTATACTTTTTATTCATCCATTACCATTGCTCAACGTAGGCCTAGATTGTCTCTTAGAAAGGATAGTTGCCATAGTTGCTACTGAGCGGTTTGGCAACCGCAGTTTTTGTTTATTTTGAGTTGTTATCAGGAAGATGTCGCTGCTTATCTCCTGTTTCATTTCCTTCTGACGCCTTTAATGACAATCATTAGTAGTGAATTCTCTTATGTCACCACAACACTGGCCTGTACTTTTTTTTTACAATAGTAGCAATCTATTAAACATTACTTATATTACCTTTAACTAGTCCTGGTAAGCTTAAAATGCTTGTGTTAGAAGTGGTTTACGACAGTAGTCGAATGGATTCGAACCCACGACCTTTTAAGTTCGCGGTCCATACCCTGCCATTAGGCTACTCTCGCCTTTATTATTCCTTATTCTACTTTTTATATTTTATTCCTTCTTGCTTGTTTCTTTTTTTTTCTGAGTTATGTGTATCTATCGATACATTAATAGGAATTTGTGAATTAATTCAACAAATATCGCCTAGGATGAGGATCAAGTGATAAGGCTGTGGTATCATGAGCACCTGCGTGTATATCAAGATCGTCTCGTTAACGACGAAGATCGGCAATGGTTCGTCAGGTAAGTCTAATTTACCCTAACCTATATAGACCATGGACAGCATCATTAAAATTAGGAGCCGTCAGCAGGTCTATTCGCTAACTCTGTTGCCATCATAATACTTTGTGTACGACAAATTTGCTCATTGCGTCATATGTTTTGTAATCCGTGGAATTTTTATGGTAAAGCTATATATAATACGCAATGTACTGCAAAGTGACTATGATTTAGTTGAAAATGAAGTTAGCGATGCTACGTGATCCATGACCAACAAAGGATCTTTACGGACTGATGATTATGATGGCAATAATAATGTCCTTAATTATTGTACCGTAAAAGTTCAGCTCATATGCCCTTCTCTCTTGATTTAGTGTAATTAGCTACTTGAAGCGTGTGTTACTAGTCACTGCATTGCCCATCTTCTGATCAGGGTTTCCCAACCTTTTATTAATCAGGGACCTTTTTGATTTCTTTGTTGTTAGTAGGGACCACAAGGTGAAAAAAAAAACTGTGTAAATCTAAGAATAAGTTTTAATCACAACTTTTAATATAATTATACAATAATCTGAAAATAAAAGTAAACTAAAAAGTATTCATTCACAGTATTATATGTGTATTTATTGTAAAAGTAATCATACGTGTTTTGTAAAAAAATGCGATATTGATTGCAACGTTAAAATGATGAAAATAAATAAATGTGTTATTTAAACCGATTTGGTATGTAAAATGTTTAAATCTCTTGCGGACCATATTTAAGCATTTAAGCGGACCAGCATCTAGACCAGTGTTTGGGAATCACTGGTCTAGATGCTGTTCTCACTGGTGTAATACAATGTATTTTAGATCTGTCTGACAGCTCTAGCTTACGGCAAAATATAACAATTATGTTTATTATACATTATTGAGAAATAAAACACGTCCTTGCGTAACGGCGCTTATTGCAATCCACCGTGGCAGATGCAACTGCCTACCTACATAGAAAAATATAAATACATACTTACATTGTACGATCTACCGACATACATGACAATTATTATATCCGCCGTGTTTCTATTAAGGTTGCTGAATAAGAAGATTCAAACGGAATTTGGTAAGAAACCAGATGACATCATTGGCGGACGACTTATGCTCTTCGGTGACTTTATGGATATTGGTAGTGATGAAAGAAAGTACGTCGAGATCAACGACCGTGAAGAGGTTAGATGTTATCATAATCTTTATCGTCATCGTGACATTATTTGATGAAACAAGGAAATTTATACGTGATAGAGCAATACTGCAGTATGAATTGTACGAATTGGTCGTTTTGATCAGAGAAGGATGACGCTCTCAGGTATCAGTGTATTTTTCTGCCGACTTCCAAAAAGGAGCCGGTACTCAATTCGACTGTATGTTTTTTTTTTTCGTTTTTTTTTTATGTGTGTTACCTCAGAACTTTTTTCTGGGTGAACCGATTTCGATGATTCTTTTTTTATTTGAAAGCTGGTACTTTTCGTGTGGTCCCATATGAATTTGATCAAGGTCAGACCAGTAGTTTTTAAGTTATTCTTAAATAACTTATATTGAAGTCGGCTGTACAAAATTTTTAATTTTAAATTATTATAGAGTTAGGGTAACAAACGAGCACACAGTCCACCTGATAGTAAGTGGATGCTGTAATCCATAGAAATCTACATCTATCCTCAATTAGGAATCAAAATGCAGATGCGTTGTCACCCCCGAGGACTAAGACAGAATGCCTCGTGTCCAGTAAAAAGGGTCTCCGATTCTCTAAAGTCACAATACGAAACACAGCAGCACTAAGCTGCTATTTATATCTGCATTTTGAATCTTTATCGAGGATGGCTGTAGGAGTCTATGGGTCAAATCACCCATTTATCTTCAGGTAGACTTTGTACTTGTTTACCAAGGTTGTATAAAAAGTTCATTGTTTAAAATAGTTTTGTCCACAGTTAAACTTGTATTGTATCTGGATATTTTTCTTTGATTGTTTGCTGGACCAGTTTTAAACTTATGGCTAGTGGTAATGGGATGAAATATATAAAATAAAAAATACTTACTCAGGTGCTTACCGCACAATTATCCTTATTTCGCTTAGCATTTTCAACGGATTATACACATCGTTCCTCACTAGCACCATTGAAATTAGTAATTGTATTTTTTTTTAGGAGTACGTGCCTGATGGTGAACGACAGTTTGAGAAGAACTGATGCCACTATTAATTTAGTTTAAATTTTTCAGCTTAACGACGTGTTAAAGCACTATATGGACGATTACAATCTGTCGTCTACTGTGCCAATTGATTTAGTGCTGTTCGAGGACGCGGTGGCGCATCTCTGTCGAATCGCACGAATCGTGCGTCAGCCGATGGCCAATGCTCTGCTATTGGGAATGGGAGGTTCAGGTGTGTTATGAAAACAATTTTAAAGTATTTGTGTAATTGATAGTTTCGCTGGCTGCTTCTAATTGCCATTCCCGAACAGCTCGGGATTTCACCATTAATACAGATACGAGTATCTGCTTCTTTTAGTTTGTAAAATATGTTTATCACCCTGAATAGACAGACCGCCATCGCTGCAAACCACGAAATTTTTTGGCGGTTTCTTTAGTCTATTCTTAAATGGATCTGGATCTGACGATAAAGTAAATTTATATATAGTAAATATTTATTTATTTATTTTTTATTGTATATATAGCAATAGCGGGATTATTGCCTTAGGCAATCGCTACCAGATAACCCGTGAAGTTGCGAAAAATGTAAAGCGAGAATTTGACGTAGGTGTAGCCGATACAGAGAAGAAATATTAAGCAAAAATATTATTTGATTATAATTATTATAAGTTTGGCAAGTTTGTTGAAATACCCTTTCGTAATGTGGTATTCGCAACTACGAGAAGGTAATAATATTTTTTCAATTATTGAAAAATATCAATAAGCATTCTTATGTTGTAAATTAATTTCGTTGTCGGGTTTGTTACGTATATTTTTTATATTTTATTACATAAAATACAGTTTGTTGGCGAATACATCACCTATTTACATCCTAAGTACCTACTGTAATTAATATAATTATCTTGAATTTAATCTTAAAATAGAAATATTTACTTCTTAGAATAGTAGCATTATTTACATAGTTCATTATCTTTAAACTTATTAATAGTTAAACCCAGTAAGTTATACTTTATCCGGTCGGCACCAGAAACTCTTTGCAATGATAGTGTTGCGCGTCACCATTAATGACTGGTACATGGCCACACTAGTTACCACTAGCGCCTTCTAGTATCGAGTAGCAGAACTAGGAGAGTCAAGATCCTTCTAGAAATTTCCATGGAAGAACTTTCTAGCTCGTAACAATAGCTAGATGCAACATATTAGGTTGTGTATTACATATTTTCATATCGCATTTCGTCGTGTAGGTATCTCATTGAAAATACATGGTACTAGATAATTTATTGTGCTCTTGCCATAATAATATTAACCATATAATTGATCCTTAACGTATTTCTTTTGAGAAATATGTCTAATATATCTGCTGTATGTTTTAAGCTGTAGAGATTTCAATTGTTCTATTTCAATTAAGAACTTAAGTGTTACCAGTGTGATACCTAATATTCTAAATTTTTAAATCAAATATTATAGTTTCCGTCTTTTTTTTATAGGATAGGGTAACAAACGGGCACACAGTCCACCTCATGGTAAGTGGTTGCTGTGGCCTATAGCCATCTACATCTATCCTTGGCTGCGAATCAAAATGCATATGCGTTGTGACCCGTGAGGGCTAAGATGGAATGCCTCTTTTCCAGTAAAAAGGGTCTCCGGTTCACTACACTCACCATGCGAAACGCGGCAGCATTAAGCTGCTATTTTACGCTGGTATTCTGTGAGAGCGTGGTCCTTCACCGGTCGAGCCGACCCATTCGTGCTACAACTATACTACTAATATAGCTGCAGCATGGCTCTACCACGTTTAAAAATCGTATATATAATTTAGAAAATTCCCCTTTGTTATTTTAACAGGTCGACAGAGCCTGTCACGTTTAGCGGCGCATATAGCGGAGTTGATGTGCATACAGATTGAGATCACGAAAGCATACGGTCAAACGGAGTGGCGAGACGACATAAAGCAAACCATGATCAAGGCGGGTGGAGACAACAAAGGGATTGTATTTCTTTTCTCTGACGCTCAGGTCTGTGAATTTATTGAATCTAGTATAATTCTTGGTTTAATGAAAAAGACTTTCGCCTTCATCAGTCTATATCTAAATGTCCAATGCTGGGTGTAGACCACATCCGTCGTAATGAAGACTGATATATTATAGGAAGTACACACATATCCAATAGTTATTTTATTAAAATATAGTTAGTAAGAATAGTTTAGTAAAGAATGCACGCAGCACACCGCTACATTTAGACTTATTTTCACAAATCCATAATATATTCTTCTATAAAACAACATCTGGAGTTATTACCAATACAGTTTTTACCTTACAACGGAGCGCCTAACAAATTTTTATTTATAAGATTTATATAAGATCCATTTTGTGATATTTGTGAGGTCTTCGACTGTGTTCATCGTGATATACTAATCAGAAAACTACAACGTTATATTGTAATAAATAATATGTTGCTTTTAAATACTTGTTACATATAAAAAAGGTAAAAACTAATTATTATATCAATGGTGAATAGTTTAAGGTATATAGTGTTTATAGGACTTCCGCAGGGTTGGGTCCTCTGACTTTTTTTATTCCTAATTTACATTATAATTATGTGTACAGGAGTAACTATAATAATAACTTGTCCATACGCCAATCTTTTGTGCATGTAACCTTGTATGTATACTGCTAACTAATGATCGAGGGTTTGGTGATGTGGGGTTACAAGATACACAGTGATCTTTGAATGTATGTTTTGTCATAATAACCGGTCAAGTGCGAGTCGGACTCGCGCATGAAGGGTTCCGTACTATCTTAATACACGTTTCTAGTAGAGGAGCCCCCTTTAATTTTTAATTTATTTTAATTTTTATTATTTGTTGTTATAGCGACAACAGAAATAAACATTCTGTGAAAATTTCAACTGTCTACCTGTTACGGATCATGAGATACAGCCCGCTGATAGACAGACTGACGCACGGACGGACAGTGGAGGCTTAGTCATAGGGTCTCGTTGGTTAATCTTTGGGTATGGAACCCTAAAAATGAATGCTTATAAATTTTTAAAAAATGTTTTTAGATAAAAATGGAATCGTTCCTCGAGGACCTGAACAATATACTAAGTTCGGGCGACGTGCCGAACATCTACGAGGCGGAGGACCTGGACCGCATATTCCAGCTGGTGCGGCACGCGGCCATGGAGCAGGGGCTGGCGGCGAGCCGCAGCAACCTGCTGGCCTGCTACCAGCGCCGCGTGCGCACCAACCTGCACATCGTGCTCGTCATGAGCCCCGTCGGGGAGGTATACAATAGAATAGAGTAGAATATAATCATTTATATTCAATATAGATTACGAGCGTGACACTGAAAGTTCTTAGAAAATTAATAAAATACATACACAATAATATGTGAAGAGTTCCATTTTCAAAATTTGAACTTATTTTTTTATTATATCGTTTACAAGTGGCCATTTCAAAAAACTTTCAGTGTCGCCCTCGTACAAGAATACTTATTAAAAGTCATTTAAGCTTTACCACTGGTTCAGAAAAAACCTCCGTCCTGGGAAGAACCAGCAAAAAACTCAGCGGGAATATTTTAAAATCATTAATTTACAATATAAAACTTTGTACAATTATGTATGAAAACATTTAGAAACAGTATGCAAGCAAATACTACATTCCCGTGGGTTATTATCATAATCATGTACTCTTTAGTAGTATAATAACCCTTTTTAAACAATGTTTGCTTAATAAACATTTAAAAGTTTTTGATAGATAGGTCTTGACATATTTTCTGCGACTTTGTTGTAAAAGCGTTTACATTGTTCCATGAAGGAATTACTGACTCTTTGGAATCGAGTTACAGGTATAATGTTAATCAGCTACATATTCTTTTTGATAAAACTAAAGTGACAATTTAACTACTTACAAAATCAAATCAAAAGGGTTATTATAATATTAAGGAATTTATGGATTTAATAAAACTACTGTTACGGATTTAATCGCGTTTAATTATACTTATTTTTAAATTCCCAACATTTCGACGTGTCGACGACGTCGACGGACCAAAACTAATAGTTAAAAAAGCTGAAGGTACTCCGGGTTAACTCTGATATCGGCACGTCAATCACCTCAGTCTCCCGTGATCATGGGTGCTGGAAAGCACCCGAAACGTTGGGAATTTAAAAATAAATATGATTAAATGCGATAATATACGTAAAAGTACTTTTATTTAAAGTGTAGTGTTCGCGTAAATATAAGTAAATATGAATTTATCGATGATAATAACCCATGAGAATGAGGTGATCGCTACCAAGCTATTTCTGTTTTGTGTTATTTTTATGTATTTAGTAAATTATTATATAATTTTGGTGATTGTAAGCTATTCTTTTTTTTTTTCAAAAAGGAATAAATTTGATTCTGAATTTCTTGCTGGTTCTTCCCAGGACAGATATATTTCGCGAAGCAGAGGTTAAATAACAATAAGTGACTTATAATAAGCATTATTTATAATCTATATGAAATTTATTATTTATATTGTTTCTTAAAACTTCCTATTTCTATTTCAAAATGCTGACTTTAATTGCTTACAAAAATCTTTAATAATTTAAACATTTTTTGTAAGCAACTTATGATGTCAAACAAGTGAATAGTTTTTCGTCCACCCGATGTTCAGTAAAAACTGTTGCTTATGAATAATTACTTTATCTTAATTAAGAATCAAAATTTGGAGGCGTTGTCATCTGGACTGGAATGTCTTGTTATAAGTGTTTATCCGATTCTCACTAAGGGTACTTATCGCTCACCATACGAAACATAGCAGCCTCATGCTTCTATTTTACGCTGGTGTTTTGTGAGAACTTCGTCTCATACTCGTAATTAGGGGCAAAAATTGGAAAACATATTTTCTTTTTGAGAAAAAAATATGTATATTTATTTAATTGATGTTATTACTATCATTATTCTTTACATTTCTATCATTTTGATCTCCTCAATCAATCAAAGATCGTGGGCAAAAATGGAAATGTCTATTTCTTTGGCACGCTCTGTATGTATGTTGATGGATTTTAAAATATTATGGTGTATCGTTAGATTTTTTATGGTTAGAGATAGTTATGGAAGTGACATAGAGTATGAAATTTCTGCTTTTCTGTAAATTTTTTTACGCAGTCGGATTTTTTAATTATGTTTAACAGTAAAGCTTGTTTATTTAAAAAAAATTACACTAGGATTTTGTTCTGTATCGCGGATGCAGTTTATATATATATAATTATGAATTGTACAAGGACAAATATACAGATCAGAAAAAAATATTTGTAGGCCATACAAATACTAGGTACGTGTGAGATTCGAACCTTCAGCGTCGCAACTGAATGAAATGTTTTAGTTTTCTACCGACTTCACAAAGAAGGAGGTAGTCAATTCTACTGTATGTTCGTTTTTATGTGTCCTCATAATTTTTTTCGCGTGAAACGATTTTGAAGATTTTTTTTATTTCAAATCTGATGCTTCTCATGTGGTACCATATTAATTTTAGCAAGGTCTGACTAACCGTTTTTGAGTTATTCTTAATAATTTATATTGAAGTCGGTTGTACAAAATTATTAATTTAAATTATTAATATCAGTAATGTAAGATACTAGATCAAATATACGCAGTATTAATAAAACATTGTCATTCCATTAAACAGGTATTCCGTGCACGGTTGCGTCAGTTCCCATCGTTGGTTAACTGTTGCACGATCGACTGGTTTAGTGAGTGGCCCAAGACAGCACTACAGTCCGTTGCCAGGCACTTCTTCGATAATATGGTCGAATTGCAAACCACTGAGTCGGTTATGAGTGCGATGGTTGTAAGTAGATGTTCTCATTGTTACATTAACATTCGTAAATCTCTATATTTTCTTACTCATTACATTTCTTTAAAAGTACGAAAGTTATAGTAATCCCACTCCCAGACACACTCTTCCTCTGGTTGGTGTAATGGTTGTGGCTTGTGCAGTAATTCTTCCACTGCGTGTTAATTCAATATGTCTTCCAAATATTTTTATTCTTCAGACATGTTGGTTTCCTCACAATCTTTTCCTTCACCAACGATCACATGTAAATGAACATTTAAAATTTGATCTATATTTATTGAAAATAACATTATAGAGGAAGATCCCAGGGCCACCAGACGTCACTTATTTTCTAAAGAACGAAATGTATATCATTTAGTAGTGTTAGTATGTACTATGATCGCATACTTACTTGCTAGCTTGGTCAGTAGGCCATTTTCCAGGTATCAGGTAATCAATGTACGTAAAAACATTACTCACCTCAGGTTAATTCTCCCAGCTGATTTAAACGTAAATGTTTGATAATATCGTTAAAAACATTACCGTCAATACTCCCAGACACTTTCCGTCGGCGGTATCGCTTTGCAGATGCTTTATAGCTCTCAAAAATATACTATATTCTGAAGCTGCATTTTTATATATGTCAGCTAGACAACTATTTTAAAAAGTTTTACAAGAGAGTAGACCGATCCTAGGGGTAAATCATCCCCTGACAGGATTTTTGTTACACATTGTATATGTAAATGTACTCTTTCTCATCATAATATATCTGTCATAGTCTGTGTGCTGTTTTGCGCATGAAAGCGTTGTGGACGCGAGCGCCAAGTTTTTGGCGCAGCTGAATCGGTTAAACTACGTTACTCCGATGTCTTACATGGAGATGCTTTCTGCGTACGAGGAGATGTTCAGGAAAAAGCAGGCCGCCATACTGAAGGAATCTAATGCGCTCAAAACTGGTATGATGTAAGATATTAAATAGCAAATTCTATGAACGTTTCACTGCGTTTAATCTACCGTATCAACTTTTTGAGCATATTAAGTAGGGAAGAGCTTTCCATTTCTTTGAAGTATATATATGATTAAAAAATTAAGAATTAATTAGCTAAGATGCGTGTATTAGAATAGAATAGAATACAATACAATAGAACAGAATAGAATATAATAGAACAGAATAGAACAGAATAGAATAGAATAGAATATTTTTATTCCATATAGATCACATGTGTAATTCTTATTGAGTCATTTTTTACTTTAACACTGGTTCGAAAGAAAAACCCACTGTCCTGGGAAGAACCAGCAAGAAACCCAGCGGTACTTTTTTTTTAAAGTAAATTTTACATTAATGGTCCTACAAACTATTTACAAAATGTATTTTAGAAACTGCTTGGAAGCGAACATCTCATTCCCAGGAGTTACGTATCAGCCATTTATATTATAATAACCCTTTTTATACAGTTACTGCTTTGAAAAACATTTAAACTTGGTACTACAGAAAGCCTCTTCCGGGACCTTGTTGTAATAGAATTACTGACTCTGTGTAGTCAAAAGACTGGTATCACTAGCTTGTGTTCGTTCTTAGTGTTAACAGAATTTATATCAATTTTTTTACTAAAATTACCTTTGTTTTTGTGAACATACATAAAATTTTCGTAAATATACTGACAGGCCAAAGTTATTATTTTTATTTCTTTAAATTTATCTCTAATAGACTCTCGGTTTCGGGATTCTAAAACGAACTACTCGAAGCGAGTAGTTCGTTTTAGAATCAGTCGCATTTCCCCATAGCAAAATCCCATAAGACATTATGCTATGGAAATAACTGATATAAACTAATCTAGCTGTCTCGACACTAGTGAAACCTTTAAACTTTTTTACAGCATACGCTGCAGAACTTAGTCTGCTTGTTAGTTTGGATGTATGGGGGCCCCACTGAAGCTTTGCGTCGAGAGTGATGCCAAGAAAAACAGTGGATTCAACAGGGCTCAGTTCTTCTTCATTTAAAAACACATTGGTATTCAGATTTTTAACATTCGATGTTGTAAATTTAATACATTTAGTTTTATTTCCCTTTAAATGTTAACGTTAAATCAATGCACTAATTTCGATATAGCATTATTCACTTCGTCACATTTAAATGATAGACGTTTAAGTTTAAAACTCAAGGAAGTATCATCAGCAAATAATACTATATCATGATTATCCGCTACAAGGAAAGGTAAGTCATTAGTATACACTAGAAATAGGAATGGGCCGATAATCGAGCCCTGAGGGACACCCATTAGTACAGGTATATAGATATAATAAAATGAAATGACGTGTCTTATCTAGTTGGAAGACAAATATATTACTTTATAGATGTGTATTTAAATATGAATGAAATTATGTATAAATTTAAATGTAGCTGAATAATACTGTTTTAATGCAGGATTGGACAAGTTGAACCAAACTGAAGTTGAAGTTAAGCAGCTGCAAATAGAGCTCGCTGAACTGAAGCCCATGATGGAGAGAGCAGCTGAAGAGACCGAGAAAGTCATCGAGCAGATTGCGACTGACACAGTTAGATTTTATTAGAAATACTTTGACAAAATTACTGACTTACTAGCTGTTCCCCGCGACTTCACCCACGTGGAGTTTGGATTCTTTTCCTAAAATAAACGTAGTCTAAGTTACTCCTTATAACTTCAGCTATCTGTCAATAAAAGTCACATCCAAATCGGTTCACAGGTTTTTGCGTAATGCGTGTTCAGACAGACGTTGTGTAAGAGTTTTATTATAGTAATAGATATTCAACAATATGAATAGGTATAGGAAAGATTTTGTACAGTTATAAAAAAGTATTCATGGGTTACAAATTTACAATAAATATCAACATAGATGTTATTTTGCGCATTAATGCATTAAAATCTTCTATTATTACTACTTACGATGTTCAAAATCCGTAAGTAGCACTAATGGAGAATTATCTTCATTTATATAATTATTCTGACCGTGTTTATGTGAATGAACTTTTCCTAAACGGCTAGACTGAATTTACGAAACTTTGTGGGAGTAATAAAGTTAATTCGAAAATGTTTTAGATTTACAATTGGACCCGGTAGGTCTCGTTGTTGTCGAGATCCAGAAATAACCCTTGTGAAACCAGGGCAGATCTCTAGTATAATATGAAAATTAAAATTCCCATAGTAATAAACCATGGCAATATAAGTAACGATTGTAAGAAATTAAGATATTGAATGAAATCAATAATAATTTTTTATAAAAAATGCTTTTAAAACTATAAGTATTAATAGTTTGTCTCTTTTTTGTTGTGGATGACTGTTGTGACTGTTGAAATAATAACTGACTTACGACTTACCCGAAAATTAAGCAGACTGCCACGACAAAGGGAAAATGTTATTGCTAGAATTTTTGGTCACTTTATATTTGGTCTTCGACTATGAAATTTAGCAGTATGTATGTTACAGCTGCCAGAAGTTTAATACTAATAACTTCATATGACTTTGAAATCTATTATTTGAAGCTGATGTTAAAAGATTTTAACATGATTTCGGCATAAACTTGATCCTAATTCACATCACTTTCATCATATATTCGGTTTAATGATCATAAAAGATTATGTAAAAATTATACTCATTTTTATAATATAGGCTATTGCGGAGGAAGCAAGAATTAAAGTAGAAAAAGAGCAAGCAGTAGCAGAAAAAATGGCAGCTGAAACATCTGCGATGGCTGAGGATGCTCAAAAGGATTTAGGTACGGAATAGATCAATTTTATTTTTTGTATATGAGTATTATAAGTAAATGAAAGTACCAAGTACCTACTGGTGATTGGAAGATGAGGTTCCAGCTACCGAATGATGATAGAAAATTATATAAAAATACGTAATCAAAATTCTACATTATGTTGATGTAAACCAGCGTTATCAGAGGAAGGACATTATCTTTACAAAATACCCAACCCAAATTATAAGCGTGTAAGGTATTGAAAAATCTTTCAAGTAATGCATACTACCTAGCACATATAATATACTTTATGAATCACTTATTTTAATTACCAGAAAAAATCTTTAAGGCTCAAAATATAACCGCTTACTTAGGTCAATCAATACGTTTTGAGATATACAAAAAGTATTCTAGATACTATTAAAATTTATTTTACATCTTTTCAAAATATTCTCCATCATGCTCTATACAGAGTTCCATTCGCCTAAACCAACTCTGAAAACACTTTTACCAGTCTTGGTCTGACAGGTCGGAAATCGCTTCTTCGTAGGCAGCTACGGCTTCTTCGGCGCTTGAAAAAAACTTGCCTTTTATTTTTTCTTTCACTCATGGGAACAAAAAGAAATCACAAGAGGCTAAGTCAGGGCTGTAGGGTGGGTGACTTAGAGTTTCAACACCAGATTCCTCAATAAATGCTTTTGTTCTGAGGGAGGTATGTGAAGAGGCGTTATCGTGATGCAGCATGATTCCCCGAAGCCCAGTCTTTGGTCTTCTCTCCCGCACAGCTTGAAAAGCTTTGGGTAATGCAACTGTAGTATAACATTCGGAGTTAACTGACCTACAATTTTACAGCATTGACGTTGACAAATGTCCGCTCCGCGAAAAAAAACTAGCCACCATTTTTTTTTGCTGACGTTGCGAGGTCTTTGCAGTTTTGTCGGTAACTGTCCTTCTGAGTAGACCCATACCGATGATTGCATTTTATTTTCCGGATCACATTAATAGATCCATGTCTAGTCACCAGTAACGATTTCCGAAACACACCTAGATGCCCCGTTTTCAAAGCGTAGACGCATTTCATGGCACCAATCCACACCAGTCTGTTTTTTACTTTCGGAGAGCAAACGAGGGATCCATCGACAACAAAGCTTCCTCACTCCAAGATGTTGATGTAGGATGATATGAATGCTCCCCGAACTAATGCCTTTCAGTAGTTTCAGTATTTCAGTAGTCCATGCATTTTCTGCCCTTACTGCTGTTTGCGGAGCACCGGTTCTTTGGTCATCTTTAAGATTAATTTTACCCATTTTGAATTCAGCAAACCACCTAGAATTGTTGGAGTCCCCTAATGCTGATCGTAACCGTTGTAAACTTAATTGTTCGTTTAAACCAAATTTAAAATCACGATATATCGCGCAAATGTTCACGGTTAAGATCCATCGTTTTAAATGAAAAGCACGGGACGCGTTGCAGGAAAATTAATAGATTTTTTTTAATATTGTGCAATTGGCTTATGGAGTTCTATTGTTAAATAAATTTGCTTTTTAGAAACATATAACACGGGTGCGTTCCATTTTTAATTTCGAGCATCTCAAAACTTATTGAGTGAAGTAAGAAAATTAAACCTATTTAAACTTAGCGAATTAAAGAAGAACTATATTATTTTTATACAGTCACTGCCTGCAGACAGTACAAAAGAATTAGGAATAGATTACTAAAAGTAACTATATATTCCTTGTACCGTTTGTAAAATTCACTCGTATACGCTACCATCCATCCATCCATTATAGCCAATAATAAGTCCATTGCCGAACATTGGCATCCCCATAGAGCGCTTCAATGAGAGATTTTGTCATATTTGCCAAGCTTTTGCAAGCAGGTTGGCAACCGCAGTTGCTCATTATAAGAGTTGTTTCAGGTTCTCTCTGTTTTAAGACTAGATATGTTCTAGATATGTTCTAACATAATATAGAAAATTTTGATATTCTGTTTGGAATTTTTCGAAAAACTTTTTTTTATTTATTTTTATAAATTATGCTCTAATTTAATTACTGAATATGCCATATTTTTTTAAATGATAAAAATGTGAGAAAAATACTTAAATCTAGTTGAACTATATATTTTTAGATTGTCATTGCACGGTACATTACAATTTCATGTATCAGTAAAATTCGCTCGTCGCCTGTACTTGCTGAAAATTTAGATATTTTAGATTTAGATTTAGATTTTAACAGTGGTAGAGCCACGCAGCAGCTTTTGCTGTCGCACGGATGGGCCGGCTCGAACCGGGGTGGTACCACGACAACACAGAAAACCAGCGTGAAGTAGAGGTTTACCTCAGCGTTTCGCTTGGTGAGTGCAGGTGGCCGGAGGCCCTTTTTACTGGAAATGAGGCATTCCATCTTAGTCCTCACGGGTGACAACGCATCTACATTTTGATTTGTAGTAAAGGATAGATGTAGATGTCTATGGGCCGCAGCAACCACTTACCATCAGGTGGACTGTGTGCTCGTTTGTCACCCTTATCTTATAAAAAAAAGATATTAAATATTTAGAATTTTACGAACGACTTATATTTTTTTATATAAAATAATATGTTAAACACCAAAGCAGGCTGTGTATAAAATTACAAAAGGCTTTTGATAATGAAAGATACTGTTTCACACAAGTTTATTTTACTTTTTTCCCTCAACATTCGTTTATATAGTTAGTTACCAATATATTGTGAGGTTAAAGCTTCTTTAGCTTTATTATGTATTTGAAATATATTTTGAAAGCATAAACAATATATACCTTGGTGGGCTAGACCGGGGAAGGACCACGCTCTTACAGAATACCAGCGTAAAATGGCAGCTTGACACTGCTGTGTTTCGTATGGTTAGTTTATAGAAACGGAGACCCATTTTACTGGAAAAGAGGCATTCCATCTTAGTCCTCACGGGTAACGACGCATCTGCATTTTTATTCTTTATTGAGGATAAATGTAGATGTCTATAGGTCACAGCAACCAATTACCATCAGGTGGACTGCGTGCTCGTTTGTCACCCTATCCTATAAAAAAATTTAATCATGAAAAATTATATCCGCAGCACCATGAGAGTAAATAAAAAATCCCAACTGATCAGTAATTCGAAAACCAAAACCCGACAAGGAAGAAACGTCGAAAAACTTGATTTAAATAGGATAGGTGGATGATGGTGTATCATATCGTGCCTTGTAGCAATTTCTAAGGGATGTGTATGTTCAGCAATAGACTTTTCTTATAGAATAAGGGTGAAAAACGAGCACACAGTCCACCTGATAGTAAGAAGAAACTGTGTACAGAACTTAAATTTATCCCCGATTAAGAATCAAAATGCAGACTCGTTGTCACCTCCGAAGATTAAGATGGAATGCGTTGTTTCCATTAAAAAGGGTCTTTGATTCTTTACACTCACCAAACGATACGCTTTGAGATGCTATTTTACAGTGATATTCAGAGAGCGTGGTCCTTTCACCGGTCAATCAGATCCATTCTTGCTACAACCATAATATAGCTGCAGCATGGCTCTACCACGTAAATGCAGATGCGTTCTTATTCTCAAAAGACCAAGTCGGAATGTCTCGTTGTCAGTAAAAAGGGTCTTTGATTCTCGACACTTATCATACAGAGAGGTACGTATAGAAAAATAGTAGTAGCTTCATGCCATGATTTTACGGTGGTATACTGTATGAGTACCTACTCTTTTCACAATCATGCCGAGTCATTCGTTTTCCATCCAAAACGTAAATTCAAAGTTGTTCTACTTAGTAATAATACGCAGCATCATAATGTATTATAGATGAAGCAATGCCAGCGCTGCGAGCAGCTGAGAAAGCTCTGCAAGAATTAAACAGGAACGACATCGTCGAAGTTAAAGCGCTTAAGAAACCACCGGCTGGTGTTGTGCTCGTCATTGAATCACTCTGTGTCGTGTTCGATATTAAACCGATTAAAGTAAGCTAAGCTATATCTATACGTAAAAATAAAATTAAAGTGTCTGTAATAGTGAAGTAACTGTATTTGATTGAGCACACGAGATTTCATGCCAGTCATGAATAACCATTTTTTTTGTCTTTCTGCCTATCTGTCCTGTCTAATCATTAAAACGGCTGATCGGATTGTGATGCGAACGTCACGAATTTATAAAGAGCAATGCCAGGTGATCTAGGTTATAAAAGCTTAGAGATTACTTTGTAAAATTAAAAAAAAGAAAATAAATGTTCATTGATAATTCTAAATGGTGACATAAATGTAAGTAATAAATAACAAGGCGCCATGGTATGTTGAACATCTATAATATAAAAATGAATCGCTGAATGTGTTGCTAAGCGCAAATCTCGAGAGCAGCTGAACCGATTTCGCTAATTATTTTTTTATAATATTCCTTGAAGTACGAAGATGGTTCTTACAGAGAGAAAAGTTTAAAAAATTGCCTGAAAATGTCTAAAAACAACACTTTTATATTCCCATACAAAAGATTCGTAATAATACTTAAAAGTCAATTTGAACTTTAATACCATACCATAAAGTTTGAGTGTTAGTGGAGGGGTTCCGGGAAGGCAAAACAATTGTGTGACGTTAGTATCGTATAAATATTAATGTCAATGTTTGTCAATATTTATACGATGGTAACATTACTCAAAAACAAAATTAGGGTTCCGCGCAAAAAAATTGATATCCATGAAATCGTAGTAAATTCCACGCGGGCGAAGTCGCGGGGCACAGCTAGTTTATTATATTAATATCCTCCGAACCATATTTCGATCACGGCGGCCAATTTCCTCGGATACTAGCTATCTACGCAGGACAGGATTGTAGTGCACGAGTGTATACGCAAGCAAAGGTGCACACTCTATTCTTTCTTATAATCCGATCGGATGGCAATCCGTCACGACCGGACAGAGATTAGGCGCAGGACTAACGGCTTTTCGTTTTTTCCGAGGCACGGGGATGAAATAACGCCAACTTTCTGACTCCGGACTACTACTGAGTATTTCTTAACAATAATTTACTGATTTTAACCAAACCCGGGACTACGTGATTAGCAGCCACACCTAACATCACTAGACCCATGCGGCAGTCCTTACCTACTTCACATTTATACCACTGTCTTAGTTACGATATTAAATCACGTCATACGAATAATTAGGATTAGTGTTGTTAACACGTCACAATATAACACCAATTTATAAATTAAGACCAACAGTAGGGGAGCCCAACCGGGGAATTTTGGGACATACTCGAGCGCGGCAGAATTTCACAAGAGGGGAAACCCTGCACCCTGTTGAGTACTAACACCATTCAGCTGAGCTCTTTATATAGGGTCAAGCATCTGGGGCAGCCGATCAGATTAGTAAAAAAAAATATCGATCGTTAGAAAGACTCGAGCGTGTCAGATTAGGGCAAGGTAAGTTAATTATATGCAGAAAAGTGTGCATTTCAATAATCTGACAATTTGAGCGTGACATGAGGAAATAAGAGTGTCACAAAATTGCAAAAAAAAACGTTACATGTACATTCTCAAGCGCGGTTAGTTTATTTTTCTACCGACTTCAAAAAGGAGACGGTACTCAATTGGACTATATGTCTTTTTATGTGTGTTACCTCATAACTTTTTACTGGGTGCACCGATTTCGATGATTAATTTTTTATTTAAAACCTGGTGTTTTACATGTGGACCTATATAAATTTGATCAAGGTCTGACCAATAGTTTTTGAGTAATTCTTAATAATTTATACTGAAGTCGGTTGTACAAAATTTCTAATTTTAAATTATTATTTTGAAGGAAATTAGTCTCGAATCACTAATTTTTAAATTTTGAAGCAATAATTAGACGTATGAAAAACAACGGACTATCTTCACAAAAATTAACATAGATACATTTTTTTCTGGTTTCTGTTAGTTTATTTGATAAATTGCGGTGTTTCAGATTTGGGTAATTTATGTAATAGTGAAAAACGGTACAACTAACAACTTTTAAGAAATTCGAAAAAAAAAATGTTAGAAGCAAATTTTTTTTAATACAGTCGACTTTTTAAAAATTTCGTATATTCAACCTCAAATTTCGTAGTTCCGTAGATGATGACAAAATTCTGTAGATCTACGGAAAAATCCGTAGATTTGGCAACGCTGCGTCGCCATGATGCGATCACACCTGATCACAACAACGTTTTCGTGTTTTATTATGTATTAAAAAACGTTTATTGAACTCAGTGTAGTAAGTTTGATATATGTTTGTTACAACAAAGAGTTATACACATTAAAAAATACAGTAGAATTGAGAGCCTCTTCTTTTTTGAAGTCGGTTGAAAAAAGAAAATATTTTCGATTTTAGAATTTCCTCCTTTTTTGAAGTCGGCTAAAAAAGTTTTACATTCTAAAGGAACCTGGAGCGAAGTTTGGTGAAAAAGTCCTGAACTACTTTAAGCCGGGCACCCAAATGTTAGCAGATCCTACGGCCTTCCTAGATTCCCTTTTGAAGTTTGACAAAGAGACCATCACCGAGGACATGGTTAAAAAACTCAAACGTTTTATTCAGAATCCGGACTACGAACCGGCGAAAATACAGAAGGTGATTAGAAATGTCTTACATTAAATTAATGTAATAATAATAATGTCAACCAGAATAAATTTAGGTCACGGCAGTCAATCTTAACATAGACTTCATCGTGGTAGAGCCATGCTACTGCTATATTAGTAGTATAGTTATAGTAGCTTAACACTGCTGTGTTTCGTATGGTGAGTGTAGAGAACCAGAGACCCTTTTTACTGGTAAAGAGGCATTCCATCTTAGTCCTCACGGCTGACAACGCTTCTGCATTTTAATTCGCAAACGAGGATAGATGTAGATGTTTATGGACGACAGCAATCACTTACCATCAGGAGGACTGTGCTCGTTTGTCACCCTTATCATAAAAAAAAAACTAACCATCTGCGCAGTACAGGTATTTAGTGGCCAAGTGTACAAGTAGTAGCGGACAAGTGCACTCTCTATTCCCTAACTCTCATATTCCAATAGGTCGTAAATCCGACACGACCGGAGTGAGATCAGACGCGGGACCAACGGCTTTACGTGCTTTCCGAGCCACGTGGGTGAGACACTACCAACTTTCTGACTTTTTTTATAGAATAAGGGTAAACAAACGAGCACACAGTCCACCTGATGGTAAGTGGTTGCTGTGACCCATAGACATTTACATCTTTATCCTCAATAAAGAATCAAAATGCAGATGCATCGTTACTCGTGAGGACTAAGATGGAATGCCTCTTTTCCAGTAAAATGTGTCTCCGTTTCTCTACACACACCACATGAAACACAGCAGTGTCAAGCTGCTATTTTACGCTGGTATTCTGTGAGATCGTGGTCCTTCCCCGGTCGAGCCGAGCCATTCGTGCTACAACTGTACTACTAATATAGCTGCAGCATAGCTCTACCACGTAAAAAACGAGTTCCTTGCCTGGTCGAGCCGACCGATTCGTGCTACAACTATACTACTAATATAGCTGCAGCATGGCTCTTTTATTTATAACTGGCTTTATAGCTCTGGGTTCTAGACCTTCTGAGCCTGAAGTTACAATGTATAATAATGTTTCTATATAAGGAGGATATTTGCCATAGTCGCCACTCTTCCAGCGGATTGGCAACCGAAGTTTTTTATTTTTAGTTGTTATTAGAAAGACTGTTACAACATCAACGGGATGTTACGGGGTAGTGGATATTCTTACACCGCCACTACATGGTACGTGCTTAATTATAATTTTTACGTTGTTTTTTTATTCTATACTGCTAAACCTTTATCAAATTCTCACCATTCTGAGTTTACTGGTAGAGAATGCTCAAGGAATCATCTCAATCCGCCCTTTGTATTCTTTTTGGAACGAAGTACCTTATCGGACGGTACGGGTTTTGCGGATGGGAGCTAGGCGACAAAAAGTGTAAGATTTTTTGGTCACTACCCTTTGTGTCATAGTGTATTTTATTTTTTTGAATGACGCTTCATTTTAATAGACGCTAGTAGTACATTTATTTGTATTTGTTAATCAATAATATAATACGTTTATCAATAATAAGGAACTTCGTTCCAACCGAGTGTTCCACGACACTCACGCATGTTTTTTTTTTATAAGGAATGCAATAACGAATAAATACATAAATAAACTCGCACCATCAGGTTTCGAAGGCTTGCATGTCATTATGCATGTGGGTGCACGCCATGTACAAGTACTACCACGTGAACAAAGCCGTCGCGCCTAAGAAAGAGGCACTTAATCGGGCCACGAAAGAGCTCGCTGCTGTTGAAGGTAAGGTCTGGTATATTTCATACCTGTTAACCTCTAGCACTATTTTAGCTATCTCAAAGAGAATGTTTTACAATATGCAATATTCCTTTGGGCTGGGTAGCGTTTGGGAGATTACGACGCGTTTTCTCATCAGGTACACCTCAAACTTGAAAACAAAATTGTACAACCAGTGCGAGTTGCCAGTGATGACTTATGGATCTGACACAAGATCCTTCAACGCTGGCAGTATGAGCGCAAGGTCGCTCAGCAAAGCTACGCTCAGGGTATCTCTGCGTGATAGACATACAAATGGGGATATCCGCAGTAGAGCCAGAGTAATCAACGGATTACTAAGCCGAAATGACAATGGCCCAGCAATATAGCTATAAGAACCCACAAATGATGGGAATGGAAGGTTCTCGAGTAGCAGCCTCGTACCAACAAGCAAAGTGTAGGGAGGCCCCCACTAGATGGAGTGATGATCCTGTAAGATATGCAAATAGTCGATGGATGCAGGTGGCTTAGGACCATGCTTTGTGGCATCACTTGAAGGAGGTCAATATTCAGCAGTGGACTTGTGAAGGGCTATAATGATGATGATGATGATGACATTCATTGTTTTTAGACAAGCAACTAAGATTCATATTCCTAATGAAGTTTTCCTAAACCGACTGGCGCATTTTTCAATTGTTTCTAAAATTATGAAATTTCCATCGGTTTAATCGATTCGACCCAACTTGATCCAAAAAAAGGTACTCGACTTTTATCGGATTACCAGTATGTTCTAGAAGTTTCCGAAGTAACATTTATTTAAAGTTGTGAAAGTGTCACACATGGTGTCTAGATTGCTAACTAATTCAATTTAATTATAGCCATGCTTGCCAATGCTAAGGCTAAGATGCAAGCGCTATTGATGGGAATTGCGAAACTCAACGCCTATCTCATAGAGAAGGAAGAAGAGAAGAAGAAAATGGAAGAGGACATTAATCAATGTCTTGCAAGAATGGATCGAGCGAACAGGTCGATTTACATATATTAATAAAGATTTTTTTTTAAATCTTAACAAAGTTAAATGGACTTTCAGTAACAGTAATAATTCACTGATCAGTAAGCTGAAGTGACAATGGACTGGCCATAAAGCTTGAAGAACTAATAACCGATGAAGAAAGGTTTTCGAGTGGCGGCAACCTAGTATTTTTTTATATGATAAGAGTGACAAACGAGCACTGTCCACCTGATGTAAGTAGTTGCTGTGGCCCATAGACATCTAAATCTATCATCGAATATGAATTAAAATGCAGACGCGTTGTCACCCGTGAGGACTAAGATGGAATGCCTCGTTTCCAGTAAAAAAGGTCGTCGGTTCTCTACACTATACACTATTTTACGCTTGTATTCTGTAAGAGCGTGGTCCTTCCTCGGTCGAGCCGACCCATTTGTGCCACAACTATACTACTAATATGCAGCATGGCTCTACCATGAACCACGTAGTGCCGATAAGTGAAGTTAAGGGCATTCCCCACTAAATGAAGTGACGACCTGGTAAGAGATGCAGAAAGTTGATGGCTATAGGTGGCTGAAGACCTGCTTCATCATCGTTGGTGGAGGCCAATAATATAATGATAATGATGACGATGAATAATCCACGTTGTAAATATGCACCTTTTTATTTAATAAAAGGTTACCCTATAATTTGATTCATAATTTTTGTTCATATATGAATACCTTTGTCCTTTTGCATTTTAACCCATAAAAGCGTACTCCTGGACATGAGGCTCTGTCGTTATAGCGGGGATTTACTTTAATTGGCACGCTTGGCATGCGGTTTTTTACCTTTGGCACTGCTGCCCGTCGTGAATCTGGGAATTTTGCGTCTAGCGTAAATGAGATGGTATGACAATATCATCATCATTCTCTAAACCATTTCCCATTATCTGGGGTCGGCGCAGTAAATCTTTTTGTTCCATTCCTCTCTATCAGCCGTCATTTCCATACTTACTCCTTTCATTCTCATATCACTCTTCACACAATCGATCCATCTTTTATTCGGCCTTCCTCTGCCCGTGTGTCCCTCCACATTCATATTCAACACTCGTTTTGTGACATGACTTTCATTCCTCCGCATCACATGCCCAAACCATGCCAATCTGCTTCCTCTCACCTTTTCTACCACTGGCGTTACTTTCAGGCTTCCTCTTATATACTCATTCCTTATCTTATCCATCCTTGTCACACCACACATCCATCGTAACATTCTCATTTCATTCGCATGCAGTCTATTTTCATCCTTCTTCTTGACGGCCCAGCATTCACTTCCATACATGGTATGACAATATCTGTGAGAATAATATTTTGTCAAAAATAGTCATCACTTACGACACCGATGGGATGAAATGGGGTGATTGATTTAGCTTTGTTACTAACTCATTTCATATATATTTGTTTATATGAGAGATAAATATTATTAACAAAGACAATTTTAACTTAAACAGTTGGAAAATCATTATAAAACTTCTTTGTTAGTCATCTCTTTCTGTTTGAGAAAAAAACAAGCCGTGAAATATTGTAATATATCTGTCCATGTTTTAAGATGTAAACCGAACGTACGCCGCAAACTAAACTAGCTTAGTTTATCTTAGCTCGCATAACTGAGACAGTTTTCATACATGTGCGTCCACCTCAAACTAAACTTAGTAAATCTTAGCTCGCATAACTAAAACAGTTTTTCATACATGTACGTCCACCGCAAACTAAACTAACTTAGTTTATCTTAGCTCGCATGGCTGAGACAGTTTTTCATATATGTGCGTCCACCGCAAACTAAACTTAGTTAGTTTATCTTAGCTCGCATGTCTGAGACAGTTTTTCATACATGTACGTCCACCGCAAACTAAACTAACTTAGTTTATCTTAGCTCGCATGGCTGAGACAGTTTTTCATACATGTGCCAAACTTAGTCTAAGAGCTCCCGCAGACATACAATTGTAAGTTGGCCAACTATCGAGCGACTAAATTGCGTACTTTTGTAATTTAGTCGACCAACTTTCTTTTACTGGTTACCAGCCGCAGACTTAATCAATTTAGTCCGTGACAGTGTTGCTAGCGCGGTGCGTGTGCGTGATAATGCGGAAAAAAACGCTCTAATTGCATTCATAATAAAAAGAAGACGGAAACAAAAGAGAACATTTTGGGTGCATCCTATATTAAGTGATAGATTAGAATATGGGAAACATCATACCTTGCACTCTAAACTCAGATGTTACCCAGATAATTTTTTTTATTCTACAGAATGAGTATTTCGCCTTTTGATGAGCTCGTATATCATTTCATCTATGAGTTCTTCTACTTTTTCGTTTGCAACATGTGATCGGGTGGCAGATGTCGCACTCGTCGGCGAAGACCCAAGTCCGAACGTGGGGATATCACCCGCGCGCGTCGGTTCGTCTTACATGTTGCCGTGCGACTAACCGACAAAGTTGGATAGTCCGCGAGCTTGCATAGGGTAACCGTGCTAACGAGCAGTTGGCCGATATTTGGACAACTTTTTAATTGTCATTTGGACAAAATTTTAATCGGAAGGGATTCTTGATTCTGATACGATCGGTGTTCAATTAATTAGTTGGACGATTTAGTTGGACAAGATGTGTGGGCTAGCATATGTCACTATACCTATTGGTATGCTCTGCGATTTAGTCGGCCAACTTATAATTGTAAATCTGCGTTCTCTCTAAGTTGTGTAGGTGGATCTGAAAAGCTAGGCGATTCTTACTCCCTTGCCTTACCCCAGAGGGCGCCTTTCGCTTAGCGTTGTTTGTTTTAGATTATTTTTCGTAGGACGTGCAACTATTTTCCAGGTTAGTTTAGCTTAGTTCACTGAGCCTAGTTTTTACATAGTTTAGTTGGCAGTTGACGTTCGGCTGTAGAATTTAACAGTTTCATCTGTATTAAGCTGTCCAAAAAAGGTCCTTTAAAATTAAGGTACATACTATTTTATCTAAAAGGGTTGAAGAATGGATATATTAGATCGCGCGCTACTCTTGTGCGTGACACTTTGAAATGAGACGAGATCTGTTCTCAATGTAGACTGTTGCTTTTTTTCTGTATTACTACTTTGTGACCCAAGTACATTAGAAGCCACGTGGAATCCACGCAGCATTTTCTAGAGGAATGTTTGGTCTCGCTGGCGTTGCGTTGAGAAGACACTGCAGTGACGAAAAATACCTCTTTCTCGCACCTTTGGAAAAACTCATAGTACTAAATAATAATAAAATTTATCAATGTTTATAGATTACTTAACGGACTATCCAGCGAGAGAGTCCGTTGGATTCGTACTATCAAGGAGCTGGATGTTGGCATTGTCAATTTAATTGGAGACATTCTACTTAGTGCTTGTAAGTAAAATCAAATTTCACGGTTCTGTTTGATTGATGGAAACGGTAATATATATCTACCCTCAAGCTGGTGGGTATTGTAAACGTTTACTATAAGAAAAACCGAAAATATTAAATGGCCTTTGACAGAAAGGATGTACCTATCTTATACACAATTCATTATTAGTCACTAGCTGGTACCTGGCGCGTTGTTGACGCAGAAGTAATAATTGCGGAGATATCGTTTTAAATTTGGAACAGTTATATTATTTAATTAAGATAGACACAACATTCATTTAAATTACGATCCATACTCTCAATTTAATAGCTAGTGAGACGGACCTGTTCTGTTGTACTTTGATTGAATTCTCAAAGACAGCATTGCTTGTAATTTGTAAAAAAAATAATGTAAAGCATGAATACAAATCATTTAGCTACACTATCGCATTAGGTAATCCTGTAATGATAATTGAAAGTTTCAGAATTAAATAAATAATCTTCGAAATAAATTTGTCGGTACTATACGCGTGCCACATACTGTAAGTAAATTGTACTACACCTATAACGTTCACGCAAGTGCAAGCAATAATTTGACAAAGTTTTACCGCAATCTGATGAACGGTGTGGCAGCGCATAATATACGATCAAACAAAAAATATTTTTTACATATTAGATAAAGGTAAAAATAGTGTTGTTTTATTTATTTAGTTGTTGTTTTATTTTATTTTACACCTAGCAATAAGCAATAAAAAAATTAAATTAAAATACGGAACATTCTAGTAAATTTAACAAATTCCCGTTAACAAGTCCAAATAATCTTCAATGAATGCAAGAAAGGAAGAAAGAAATAAGTATAGTATTAGAGTGGTTCATGTTCATAGTCTAACTACTAACCAATAGAATCAAACTTCGACATTTTCACGTTTACGGATCATAAGAAACAGAAACAGAAACTTTTTTATTCAATATAGATTATAAATAATACTTATTGAAAGTCACTCTTTTGTATGATTACCACTGGTTCGAAAAAAAAAAACCTCTGTCCTGGGAAGAACCAGCAAGAAACCCAGAGGGACTTTTTTTTTAAATAACAGCTTACAATCATGTATGTAACACAAATTAACAACACAATAAATTAGAAATAGCTTGGTAGCGATCACCTCATACACTTAACTATTATTTGACTACTGTCATTTTGTCCGGGTTAAGAATACTTAATTCTCCTCAAAGGTAGACTTAAGCCCGCGATCGACGAGCGATCCATAAACTTGCGGTAAAGATTAATACGGTTTTACCCACTGTTCGTCGGTCCTCATACACTGGCGAGCCATTTTATAAATAAAATTAGAATGACAAACGAGGACATAGTGCAACTGACGGTAGGTGGATGTGGTGACCCATAGACATCTACAGTTATCCTCAATGCGTCTTGGCGAACTTTACATGTCTTCGAAATTTTTCTTTCTTATTTCTCAGACATGCAGGTATCCTCATGATGTTTTACTTCACCGCCGAGCACGTGGTAAATCAGCATAGATCCCGGCTTGCTCAAGTACTGTGAAATTTACAGCGAGCGCTCAGCCCCTGGGCTACCACGTATAGCCAAATAGTTATTCTTTAGATTATGTTGAAGCAACGTGCCAAAGTCCACACAACGCTGATAAGCTCCTCACTGAACCGCAGATTTGCGATGATCCACCAACAAGCTTTACAGGCGAACCATCAAGAGCGTAAAGTTTTAAAATTAAAGCTCAAGTCGATTAGAGCAATGAATGTGAGTACGAATCGGTTTGTTTCCACTGTTACCTTCCCATTTGAAAACTATTTAGTGCCTAAACTTTAAGCACTTTGGTAGTAAGTACAAGTCTGTTGGTTATAAAATAACTAAATTAATGTAATTTTATGAAAACCTCAGGTGTTTATCACGCATAAACTTTTCCAGTGAAATTGATTTTGATTAGTTTTGGTCACTTGTTTACGAGAAATAGATAAAAAGTTCGTTAACATCCGAACTTTACGTACTGTTAGAAAATGCCAACTTCAAGCGTTTTATCGAATCCAAGGACAACAAGAGTCTTCTATTCCTGGTGTAGAAATTCATAACCAAAAAAATACTTATTTTATAACATAACTAAGTGTTTAGGTGACAGGATAAAGAGTTCAAGAGGATCTTCTATATTAAGATATATTTCAATATTCATATTAAATGTGATATATTCGAGTTGCTTTTGTTACGAATATTTATATGATTCATTTCATGTTATCTAAATAAAAAAAATGACTCATGAACACTAATTTCTAAATTAAATAATTTTTAACACAGCCGCAAAATGTATCCCGTACGAAATTTCAAAATACATTAACAACAACTTGAGTTTTATGTCAGCATGTCTTATCAGGTCCTCACTCTTATCTAGTAGTGGGCCGTCTTACACTCCGCTTAGCCGCTATGAGACTGCAGTCTAGAACATTTCTGAACTATGTGCTATGTCGGATACTTAGTATCCTATAGATATCATTGTTACAGATTATATCAAGCAGAGAAACTCTGAGCATAGCTATCTCCATAGCTTGTGACTTCATACATATGAAGTCTCTCATACATGTCACACATGTCCTCATCCGGCCAGAAGTGAAAGACTCCTCAGAGCCACATGTCAACAACAATTCAGCAACTATTTTGTTTTCAAGTTTTGAGGTATACGTAATGAAATTATGTGTCATAACCTCTCGAATGCTGCTCAGCTAAGTTAAATCCGTCGATTGCATAAGAATAAGACCACCACATTTCTGTTCCACGCCTCCAGAGTAGATCCACCATAGAACATAGAATTGAGCAGGTTCTGAAGGACTTAAAGTATCGATTATCCGCCTGCTTTCAAAACCACCAAAGTCCTAGGTCGCTGGCAATACTACTGTTGCAGTCACTCAAGTTGTGAAATTTGGCACTTTTACGCAGACAGATTTCTGACAACGACATTGGAGCCTTGGTTCAGCACTATCGATTTTCCAATGTAACTGTATAAAGTTACATGAATCTCGGAACATACATTAAAAGATCTGTCTTTGCAGTTGCTTGCACGCTGTTATAGCAGACTGCAGTTTTATTTCCCGTCGCCATGAGATTAAGAAGGTTATCGAAGTTTTTGATTTTTCTACAAAGGGTTTTGCAAAAGTTAGCTCTTACCAAATGGACAGTTTCCACGAACTTGTCACATCCTCCACTTTATTACAATCTTCTAGGCACTAAAACGATTTTGTTATTTGAAATAAGAATTTTCAATGGTTTTGATTAAAGCACGAGGGGAATAGAACATTGAATTCATTATGTGTGACCTCTCTCCATCTTTACGTTAAATTTTGTGTACATGTAGACAATATTTGGTGATTCTAAGGACACACTGAACTGTTCACTTAGTTGTCATAACGAAGTCAATCATATTGTAGGTGTAACTAAGCATAGCATAATGGTATTTTGTGATTTTAAATATAAGGTATGCAACCCTTGTCGATATACTCTTTCATCTTGTTCACGTTGTTGATGATAGCTTTACGGATAATAAATCCAACACCTTGGGATAGATGATGGCTCCCCCGGCGATAGAACAAGATGCCGGATTCGAGGATTAAAGTGTCCTTACCCTGTATTTCGACCTCAATATATCCTACATATCCCAATACAACTTGTCAACCTCTTTTTCCAGCTCCAGAAACTTCTCTTTAGTTATCAGGGAATGTGCGTTCTCAAGTTGAGTAGTCTAAGGAGGAAATCGAATCTCCTCTGAAAATTCATAGCACCCCACAACGCCATTGCTATGGTCATCAGCAAAACTAGGCATAGTGATACCATTGTGTTCGATTTTGTGTACCTTACATGTAAAAAATATTTTCAAATGATATGAAACCCAACAACTAGACTAAAAATCACCCACACTGGAGTGGGTCCCAGACTTTTCTAAACCGGTAATATAAAATTGTGAATTGTCCATTATGAAATTCATAAATATTAGACTTCTTCTTCTTCTTCTGCCGCTGGTTCTACCAAATAACAACTGATAGCTTTGAACTCGGTGGAATGGCGAGCTACAGGGCTTGAGGGTTTGCAATCCTTTTTTAAGCAAAACTCTCTAGTTAAAGTAATCAACTACTAACTATTAACGAGTCTGACCTCTCACTTTCGCTAGTATATGCTAGAGCTGCACTTTTTAATTCTTCCTTCCTTTTTCCACCATTTGTCAATATGAACGAAATATGAAGGAATCACATCACACCAAAGGATTCAAGTAACGGTTAATTTGGTTTCTTCAAAAAACCTAGAAACTTACCAAGTGGTAAGTTTCTAGGTTTTTGGTTTTTAATCAAATCCTGGCCTATTTATCAATATAAAATTATGGTACGCAAGCAACTCGGTTCACATTCCTGCCAACACCAATAATATTTTTGATGGCAAATTCCAGTATGCCAGCATAGGGAATAAGTTTTGGTGAAATTCAGGTTTCTCCCAAGCATGAGATAATTGTTTAACACTGGAACATATTGTGTCGCATGTTTCTTAACACAATTGTGAATTATTGGTGACATAAATGCTTTTAATACAATTTTTATTCTTATGTGGTTCGCGAATGATGAACAAATAGGAAGTGTATCTTAGCCCTGTAACTGTAGGTGTAACAGTTCTTTTCGTACACCTACACTCGCAAGGTGCAACGACACAACGTGCGAACGCACTCACACAACGATTGGATCGGTCAGTATGGCCGATCCGAAAGAACATTGCAATTACTGACTGACGTCATATGAAGGAAAAGTACTGTGGAATTAAATAAATGCTTACTAAGATTTAACTGCGTTGTAAAAAGGGATGTAATCATGAAGCGAATACAAAGTATAATACATATTATAATAATATAGATACAAATACAAATACTTTGCATTTGCTTCATGGATACAACAGTACGTAGTAGAGCTAGAGCCGATCTGCGCCATCATTATCCCAACAACACGAATGGAATGGTGCGACCAGAAAAGGAGCAACATTTTACAAAACACCGGTGTTGAATAGCAGCTTTATACTGCTGTTGTGTTTCATATGGTGAATGTGGAGGGGGCATTACATTTTAGTCCACAGGGAGACAACGCTGTGTTTTCATTTTTGTTTCATGATAGATGTAGGTGTCTATCGGCCACGGCATCTATTTACCATCATGAAGACCGTGTGGTCGTTTGTCAACATAATCCTGTAAAAATCGGACACATGCTTGCTCTAGTTCATTAGATTGAAAAAAGTATATTTGGCCTCCAGGGACATCAACGTTGATTTGGAATTATTAAAATTGTAATATTACAGCTCCCAGGTGGGTAGTTAATTAATTTGAAGAGTTATATTACAACTCCCAAAAGGGAGTATAATATATTTAAAAACTATATCTTCAAAGTTTGGTAAATGTATTTTTTTAATAGGATAGGGTGACAAACGAGCACTTAGTCCACCTGATGGTAAGTGGTTGCTGTGGCCCATAGTCATCTAAATCTATCCACGTTTGCGAATCAAAATGCCGATGCGTTGTCATCCGTGAGGACTGAGATGGAATGCCTCTTTTCCAGTAAAAAGGGTCTCCGGTTCTCTACTCTCACTATACGTAACACAGCAGTGTTAAGCTGCTATTTTACGCTGGTATTATGTGAGAGCGTGGTCCTTCCCTGGTCGAGCCAACCCATTCGTGCTACAACTATACTACTAATATAGCTGCAGCATGGCTCTACCACCTATAAATGTATGTATGTTTTAAACGTCAACAATATATTTTTCATACATTTATAAAATTAAAATGATGAATGAAAATCATTCTCTATATATAAACTACTCAGTTTCTACCAGAATGTTTTACACAGGTGCCGTTGGCTACATAACACCTTTCACGGAAGAATTTCGTAAAGAGTTACTCAATCAATGGATTCAACACATGAAGGTGAGGTTGAAGGATGGACTTTATAATCAATATTTTTTAATTTCTTCTTTTTGAATCAGCCAGTAACAGTCACGATATGGTTTACATCTAACCATTAAAGGGAGATTTTATAAATTGTACACACAAATAATATATAAGTCAATACACAGTGTACACAAAAAAAAAAACAGAAATTCTATGAATAATATCACACTGTAAGACTTCATGTTTTTTGTATATATTTGATGCGATATCATTATTAATTTTAAACGGATTTTAATGATTCTTTGTTTAAAAAAAAAGGTTATACTTCATGGGCGTCCCTTTTTGAATTTGGTGAACAAATTCTACCCTTAAGAGTGGAAAAACAGAGCCTGAAATTTTTAATGTTACTATTAAGATGACATTCTGTATGTTACCTTGAACTTGTAATAATCCTTTGTCTACCACGAAAGGGAAAAATTAAATCTCTACATAGTATAAAACAAAGTCGCTTCACGCCGTCTGTACGTTTAGATCTTTTAAACTACGTAACGGATTTTGATGCGAATTTCATCAGTAGAAAGAATGATTTAATAACAAAGTTTATAATTATGTAAAACACATGCATATATATTATATAATTCTTCTGTCCGTGTGTATGTGACTGAACTCCTAAACGGCTGGACCTTGATGAAATTTTGTGTGTGTGTGATTAAGTTGATAAGAGACTGGTTTAAATTCGCAATTGGACCTGGAGTTTTTAATAAAGAGTAAAAGCTGACTTCAAAGAATCAAAAATATCAAAAAATGTCTAGATAATAGTTTCTGAAGTTGGCATCTTCAATTTTTCTATACACTTTTTGGCATCTTCAATTTTTCTATACACTTTCATCGCACCGACTCCAAGAGCTATTTATGTGCTAAATTTTTTATTCTTTTTAACCGACTTCAAAAAGAAAGAGGTACTCAATTTGACTGCATTTTCTAGGTGAACCGATTTCTATGATTCTTTGGTTATTTGAAAGCTGGTGCTTCTCATGTGATCTCACATAAATTTGATCAAAAATCAACCAGTAGTTTTAGATTTATCTTTAATAAATTATATTGAAGTCGGAAGTACAAAATTTTTAATATTACCACTTGTTAGTTCTTTGAAGTCGGCTTTTACTTTTTATAAAAAGAATAATTGTTAATAGTTTGATTTCAACAGTTGTGTATTTCTTTACAGGAGGTGGCAGTTCCACATACGGAAGACGCTACGCCTCTTTCTATTCTCGGCGACGCTGTACAGATTAGGTAAGTATATAACACATATTTTTACCTGGTGGAGCCATACTGCAGCTATATTAGTAATATAGTTGTAGCACGAATGGGTCGGCTCAAACGGGGAAGGACCACGCTCACACAGAACACCAGCGTAAAATAACAGCTTAACGCTGCTGTGTTTTGTATGGTGAGTGTAGAGAACCGGCGACCCTATTTACTGGAAACGAGGCATTTCATCTTATTCCTCAAGGGTGGAAACGCATCTGCTTTTTGATTCTTAATTGGGGATAGATGTAGATGTCTATGGGCTAAGGCAACCACTTACCATCAGGTGGATTGTGTGCTCGTTTACCCTTATCCTATTAAAAAATAATAATATGATATAGATTTGAATGGTTTACGGCAGGACGTGGCAGATGTACGGGCTGCCACGCGACCCACTGTCGGTGGAGTCAGCGGTGCTCATGAGCAACTCGCGCCGCTGGCCGCTCATCATCGACCCACAGACGCAAGCCAACAAATGGATACGTGCTATGGTATTATTATAAAATAATTAAAAAAAAATAATTAAATTTTCTGACAACAGAAAGTTATGATAAATAAAGAAATGCCAGCCTCCTACCAGCTAAAACTCCAGGATGGTTACCATCAGCGTATATGAGAAGACCCGGGATCTCCGTTCGGAACGCAACTGGGGCCCCTCTCTCACTTTACTTTAAAGCACGTCCCGGAGGCAGTTCTTTCTGCCCTCGCAGTGCTAGCATGGTGTCTTAGAACCACTCTTGAATATTATAGTCTTCGTAAATATAGCGGTAGTTGAACATCATCAACGACATGAATAAAATTTGAATTCCTTTGTTTCTTGTTTAATGTGTTAAAATAGGAACCAACTGTTACTATTTTAAGTTGTTTCAGAATTTCTGTATTTAAAAATACACAAACCATAATGATGATAATTATGACATCATTACACTATATCCTTATATAATTGGAACGAAGTATCTTATTGGACAGTACAAATTTGGCAGATGGAGGCTAGGCGAGAAAAAGTGTACGAATTTTCTGTCAGGACCCCATCTGAGGTAGTGTAGACAGCCTTGGCGGCTATAAGGAAGCGAGATGAAATAATATCCATCTCCCTCGCACTTTTTCTTATCTTGCCATGAAATAAATATTAATGTTTTATTTTAAATGACGCATCATTTTAATAGACGCTAGTAATTCATTTATTTGTATTTGTCAATCAATAATATAATACGTTTATTGATAATAATATACTAAGAAAGGAACTTCGTTCCAAGCGTGTGTTAAACTGTGACACTCAAGCATGTTTTTTCTATACAAATATTTCTTTTGTAAATTCTAAACATACTTTCAATGCGCCTACGTCTTATTCTGCCACCAGGGTGGCTTCACTTTGGAATGAAGTGAATATTTGACAGATTAAATAGCGGGGAAGTTTGTTAGAAAAAATTAAAAAGGTTAATGATTATTTCTGAAATATTATATTTTATATTAAGTAAATTAAAATGGATAAACCATATTACGAATATTCGAAAATGTAAAAAGATTAAACAAAAAAGTAAAAAATGTGCAAAAAATTAAAAAGCATACACACACACACAGGCATTGTTTTGCGTATAAAGATAATACTTTATAAATTGTTAAAATGTATTTAAAACTAACTACCAAACGATACTGATTGACTTTGATGACATTGTGTAACAAAAACTTCACTTCAGTCCCAACTAGCGTCACCTGGTGAGTGGAAGATTATTATATTATATTACTAGCTGTTCCCCGCGACTTCGCTCGCGTGTTAGGGTTTTTATGTTTTTGCGCCGAACCCTAATACTTTTTCTAAAATAAAAGTTAGCCTATGTTACTCCTTATGAAATCAGCTATTTGCCAGTGAAAGTCCCGTCAAAATCGGTCCGGCCGTTTCGGAGATTACCCGCAACAAACAGACAGACAGACAAAATTTTTAAAAATTGTATTTTAGTTATAAGTACCGTATTTACTTTCATATGCATCTAGTAAAAAACTTTAATTTTGACATTACAAACAGACACTTCAATTTTATTTATTTGTATAGATTTATTTATATTAGTCCCCATTGACTGGTGTCGATTACCAAATTGTGACTACTATTTTGCCTTTTTTACTAATTTGCTTTTCGTCTGCTGTCAAGTGGCTTGTTTTAATGTAACATACGTTATATTTTTATTGTTGTCATTCCATCTCCAGCCATTATGGCCGATTTACACAGGGACAGTTAACTCGCTCCAAATTCGAGGCAAGTCAGTGCTGACACGCTATTGTCATAATGTAAATTGATTAGAAGGCAGTACAGCACTGTTTGCGCGTCTACTGACTGCGTGTATACGGTGCAAGTCAGTCGTCAGCGCCAGCACTGGCGCCTGTTACTGTCCCTGTGTAAATTAGCCATTATACACTTCATGTAAATTTAAATGCAACACAACTTGTTCTGTAGGCACTAATTTATAATTTTCTTACTAATTTTCGTTGTTATCAGTGTGGCAGTTTCAGTGGTAGTCTGCCAGTTTTTATAAAGTTTTTTTTTTGACATTTATTACAAAACTATGGGTGAATTTCCGTATTCCGCAAATACACGGATTATAATATTTTTCATACTTTAAAATGTTTTATTGATATTGCAGGGCAAAATAGAGGGTCTTATAGTTTGCAAGCCAAACGATAGAGACTTGCTAAGAAACTTTGAATCGGCATTAAGGTTTGGAAAGCCGCTCCTCTTGGAGAACGTCGGACAAGAACTTGATCCAGCGCTAGACCCTGTATTGAAGGTAATTGATGATGGTTTTCGGTTTATGTATTTTTATATGTAAGAGCGTGCTTTAAATTTCATAGTTCACGAGCAACCAAAGTTAGATGCCCTGCGATATATACATTAATGCATTAAAGCCTTTCAAAAGTTGACTGTTGGACATACACTTATAGATTACCTCATAGTAGCCGTGTGAGTGAGACGACAAGAGTTTGTTGTTGCGATCGTCAATCCTGTTAAGCGTTACAATTAAGTTGTCTACCCTACAGCGGGGAAGCCCCGGGTCTAGCAGTGGACTTTTACTGGTTGAAGATCTGTACAGCATCGTCAAGAATAAGAAGATAGAAAACTTACTTTGGCGGAACCCCCGGAAACTCTGTCGTTCTCAAAATGATTTCAAATTGATAGTGTTACGTGGTAGAGCCATGCTGCAGCTAATAGTTGTAGCACAAATGGGTCGGCTCGATCGGGGGGGACCAAGCTCTCACAGAATACCAGCCTAAAAAAGCAGCTTAACGCTGCTGTGTTTCGTATAATCAGTGTAGAGAACCATTGACCATTTTTGCTGGAAACGAGGCATTTCATTTTAGTCCTTTACAACGCATCTACATTTTGGTTCGTAATCGAGGATAGATTTAGATGTTTATGGGTCACAGCAACAAATTACCATCAGGTGGACTGTGTGCTCGTTTGTCACCCTCATCCTATAAAAAAAAAACTGTACTTTGTGGAGTTCAAAGCGTAATGACGCGACTGCCAGTCCGTGACGATGAGTGACGTCACTTTTAGACGCGTTCAAGTATAAAGATTAAACACTTGGTTTGAAGAGCGCCTCTCGTCCTCCCACAATTGCGTGTACTATTCCCATCATCACTAATTTGAAAACCACTACACTAGGAAAGACATGTAGTCGTCTATTATACGACACGTATTTTGCTGTGAAAATCTTTCACTTGAAATGAGATATTTTATTACGCGGATTCTTACTTAATTTATTTTTAACATCCTAAATATAATGGATTTCCGCAAAGTAAGGCCTGTTTCTATTACTGTATTTTTTGTTTGTTGTATTATAGTACATGAGGGTAATATGGTCATCCGGTTAATATGATCACTTTCTTATAACTCAAAAATTACAGCTTTGTTTGCATAGATGGCTTTGTAATACGATAGCTCTTCATCCGTCAATCAAATAATAAAAGGTCAAAAGGCCGCTGCTTTATCGACGCCATTTTGACAGTTGAAAATATTGTAAATATTTTAAACGATTTTAGTATTGTGTAGTAAAGCTATTTCTTTTTAAATTGGTTTTCCGAAGTATTTATAATTATTGCCAAAGCTTTTTAGCTATTTCTTTCTTAATATATTAGTTATAGTATACGACTTTGTGTTGTTGTCTCTGTCCTACTCCTAGTTTTGGTTTTATAGGGCGACAAAGCTTAAGGTGACCATATTACCCTTACCTACCTTACTCAGTTATTTCTAATTTCAGCGTCAATACTTCCGCCAAGCAGGTCAACTGGTACTCAAGCTTGGCGATTCTCTGATCCCTTTCGCGGCTGGGTTCCGTCTCTATATTACTACTAAGCTACCCAATCCCAAATACACTCCCGAGACCTCAGTGAAGGTGCAGATTGTGAACTTTGCACTTGTGCCCAGGTTTGTTTTTATAATACTGTAAACACCCTTAGGTAAATTTGAACAATAGGTATCATTATCGAATTATTTGAAAAATATGATTGTTTGTGTTTTATATAGTTTCTATATCATATAATTATTATATAAATATAAATTAAGCAATACCGGTTTAAATAAAACTAATTTTACGGATTTTATCGCGTATATTAACCTATTTTATATTCCCGACGTTTAAAGTGTTAACACAATGAAATATAAAATAATTTATTATAAATAAATATGCACTTATGACACAATATATGTATTTAATTAATATTTGTACAGAGCACTCAATATTTACAGTTTTTGTAATCACGACACTTAATTACACTTTGACTAATTCGACGCGTGTTCTCAAAACGGAATACCTAAGAATCATGATGCACCCTATTTTATAACATTTCCCTTTCCACTTCTCATCCGTTGTGCACGAAGAGGGGCAGACGATGTTGCCAGTAATAAAGTTGCCAACAAAAGTACTTTACAGTACCCATGGTCACGGGGGGACTGAGGTGTATGACGTCCCCATGTCATAGTTAACCACGGCTACCTCCAGATAATTTTTTTTATTAATTTTAAAGTAAAAATAAGAAATTTTTATTTAAACAATATCGGAACCACGTTCCCGAATCGCCGAATTCGAAAATTAAACTATAACATCAATTGCGTGCACTATCCCCATAAACTAGGTAACACATCATTTTATTTTATGATTTTAGCTAACTAGTTTGTAACATCTTTAATATAATTATCTATTTGTATTTATTTACCAGCGGTCTGGCTGAACAGCTGCTGTCAATCGTGGTGGCACAAGAACGACCAGACCTGGAGGAGCAGCGCGGCCAGCTCATAGTGACCCGCGCTCAGATGGCCACACAGCTGGCCGACATGCAGGCAGACATACTGTACGGATTGTCCAACAGCGAGGGCTCGCCCGTCGACGACCTGCCCCTCATATTGACCCTGGAGGCGATAAAGATCAAGAGTGCTGAAATTATTGTAAGTCGCTCCTTTTGTTGTAGGGGTGCCGTTTTCTTTGCACAGTGATCCACATATTAGAGGTATATAAAATGTGGTTTGATTAACAATCTACAAGAAGAGAAGGAGAAAGGAGACATTTTTATCGTGGGAAAATTTTCATGGACATCTTTGGCGTCGAATATAGAAAGTTCGCGGTTTTTAACTCTGTTTAAGTGTCATCGCACACTACAATGCCCCGCCACCGGACCGGCTCCGCCTCATCTTAAGCTGAAACTTTGAAAAGTGAGCTTTCAATTGTTTTAGGAAGGTACACATTCTAAATTCGATCCCGCGCGCTGGCCTTACGTTGTCCAGTCTAGACTGCCTGCGCCTTTCTGACAAAAGAAAGTTTATGCCAGACTCCTACCAGCTAAAACCTCACGGGGGTCACTATCAGCGTATATGAGAAGACCCGGAATCTTCGTTCGGAACGCAACTGGGGCCCCTCTCTCGCTTTGCTTTATTAAAGCACGTCCCGGAGGCAGTTCTTTCTGACCCTCGCAGTGCTATCGCGGTGTCTTAGAACCACTCCAAAGTCACCGTTCTCCTCATGAGTCGCATTGCTAGAAGCTTGGGAACTTCGCCCCGAGTCCCGTAACCCCAAAGACCCCATTTCTAATAGGGAAACACCATCGTCAAGCGGATGGACATAGCGAACGCTATCCAATCAATAACATCATCATCATCATCATCATTACAGCCCTTCACAAGTCCACTGCTGAACATAGGCCTCCCCCAAAGAATGCCACAAAGCACGGTCCTGAGCCACCTGCATCCATCGACTTCCTGCATGTCTTACCAGGTCGTCACTCCATCTCGTGGGGGGACGCCCTACACTTCGCCTACCGGTACGAGGCTGCCACTCGAGAACCTTTCTTTCCCATCGGTTGTCGGTTAAATCAATAACAATAACCAATAACCAATGAGATCTACATCGCGCTATCAAAGTTTCCGAACATATATGTATTTTCTAACTACACAACATTAACCAGCAGAAGATCCTAGGTAATAACCTAAGGTTGATTTAGGACTATTTAAATCTGTGTTATAGTATCTATTCATAAAGTCTTCATAGTGAAGTCAAAGATCACGAGGAATGTTCGAGGACAAGTGAATTCTGTTAGCACGTACTGAGTAGTTCTTTTCGGAGCATTCCTACTAATTTCTACTAATTTTTATCGCATCTATCACGGGGAGTGCTCTGAGGAATTGTTCGGACTAATTCCAGCCACTCAATTTCACCATCGCACATCGCGACAAAACTCGCGATACCATCCATACCATCTGGATGATTGGTGGTCCATCACTGTGCGATTTAGAAGAAGTTTTCTTCATCGCACAATTTTCTTGTGGAATCGATTATCACCAGCGATTTTTCCGGACCGATACGACTTAGGGATCTTCAAGAAAAGAGCCTACTCCTTTTTAAAAGACCGGCAACGCATCAGCAATTCTTCTGGTGTTGCAGTTGTTCATGGACGGCGGTAGTCACTTACCATCAGGTGAGCCGTATGTTCGTTTGCCCACTCTCCTATAAATAAAAAATATCAACGGTGGAACGTTTTTATGTATTTGTAAGTGTGACAAACAATCACTAAATCCATGTGATGGAAAATGGAATTTGTGGCCCATAGGTATTTACAACTGTCCCCGATTAAGAATTAAAATGCAGATACGTTGGTCACCTCTCAGGATAACGATAGAACGTCTAGTAACAAAGTATTCATTTTACTTGGTCGAGTCACTCTTCAGCTATATCGGCTCCATCGGGGAAGGACCACGCCCTCACAGAATACCAGCGTAAAATAGCAAATTATTGCTGCTGTGTTTCGTATAGTGAGTGTAGAGAACTGGAGACCCTTTTTACTGGCAACGAAGCATTCCATCTTAGTCCTCAGGGGTGAAAACGCATCGGCATTTCGATTCTTAATCGAGGATAAGATGTAAATGTCTATGGGCCACAACAAACACTTACCATCGGATGGGCTATGTGCTCGTTTGCCACCCTCATTCTATAAAGAAAGCACAGTTTTCGTCGCTTGCTTTAGAAAATACCGCAACTATTTTAAGTTGGTATAGCATGGAAGCGTTCTTCCCCGTGTCGTGTAGTGTTGGCTTAAGATAATCCACTACCCTATATCTTCCCGTGGGTGTCGCAAGAGTCAGCAGAGGGAAATTTAACAGGAGATAGGCAGCAGCATATTCTTAATAACAGAACAAAATAATAAAAAAACATCGGTCACTAACCCTCCGGCTAAGCGTGACAACTTTGTAAAATATCCCCTATGAGGTAATCTACTGGGAAGACTTATTTAGTAGCGGACATTGATAGAGTGTAACACTGATGGCGATGATGATTTGGTGTCTTCTGAGTTGAAATATATTCCTGGTCTAGCTACTATAATATACTCTTTTACGTGGTAGAGCTATTCTTCAGCTATATTATTATGGTTGTAGCACGAGTGGATCGGCTGGACTAGGTTAGCACCACGCTCTCACAGAATATCAGCGTAAAATAGCAGCTTAGCGCTGCTGTGTTTCGTATAGTGTAGAGAACCGGAGACCCTTTTTACTGAAAAAGAGGCGTTCCATCTTAGTCCTCACGGGTGACAACGCATCTGCATTTTGATTCGCAAACGAGGATAGATGTAGATGTCTATGGGCCACAGCAACCACTTACCATCAGGTGGACTGTGTGCTCGTTTGTCACTCTATCCCATAAAAAAATATAAGCTGCAGTGCAATTTCTATTAGAACTGCTTAGAAACTATATTATTTTTTCTATAGATAAAAGTAGAAGACATAGAACGCACAACAAAGGAGATAGACGATGCTCGACAGGGCTACGTGCCAGTGGCGAACAGGGGACAGATTTTGTTCTTTTGCCTGTCCGGTATGGCCAACGTGGACCCCATGTATCAGTACTCGCTGGAGTGGTTTGTGAAGCTCTTCGTTCGGAGCATGGCTGAGACTGAACCTAATGGTAAGATATGTAAAAAACAAAACCGGGTGTGGGTCTTTCGTGGACACGGCCGTGTGTTTTACGTGAATACGTGTACGTAACGTCTATTTAAAATTTTATACTAAACGGAAATTATGTAACTCCCACCTCCGCCGCGCGTGATGCGTCACAGTCCTCACTCCACGTAACGAATTCTTCGCTCCTTTAGTTTAGCTATCAAGTGATGTAATTAAATTTTGGATGTAGATGATAGATACGTAGCTCAACACCGATCTGTATCTCCCGATTTTTAACCGTCTTCAAAAAAAAAGAGGAGGTTTTTAATTCGACTGTACTTTTTCATGTGTTTTACCACAGAACTTTTTTCTAAACGGACCGATTTTGATAATTCTTTTTATTTGAAGCTGGTGCTTTTCATTTGGTCCCATATATATTTGATCAAGATCTGACCGGTAGTTTTTGAGTAATCCTTAATAATACGTATTTAATTGACTTCGTCGTGCCGTGTAGTGGCGGTAAAGAATATCCACTACCCCATATCCTCCCGTGGGTGTCGTAAAAGGCGACAAAGGGAAACAGGCAGGAGATGGGCAGCAGCATCTTCTTGATAACAATAAACTAACAATAAAAAAACTGCGGTTGCCAACCCGCTCGCCAAGCGTGGCAACTATGGCAAATACGGGGGGTATGAATGAAAGTAACAAAGAAACGGCCCCCTGTCCCCGGCGGCCACGCTATTCCTGGCTACGGTGGCGACCATGGTAACGGCGGGGCAAGGTCCTAAGAATCTCCGGTGGAGGTTCGGTTGCCACCTTAGACGACTCGACCTGGCAACGTACAACGCACGCACCCTGAGGACTGACGAGAAGATCGTGGAGCTGGAAGAAGAGATAGACAAGTTGCGCTGGCATATTATAGGATTATCCGAAGTCCGAAGAGACGGGGAGGCCACGGTAATCCTCGAATCCGGCAACTTGCTTTATCACCGGGAGGGCGACCATCTGTCCCAAGGAGGTGTCGGATTTATCGTCCACAAGTCTCTCGTTAACAACGTTGTAAAGATCGGGAGTGTGTCGACGAGGGTTGCGTACCTTATACTCAGAATCACCAAACGGTATTCGCTGAAGGTCATACAGGTTTACGCACCAACCTCGGCACACCCCGATGAGGAGGTGGAGGAAATGTATGAGGATATCTCTAGAGCCATGCATTCCTCCAAAACCCAATATACGGTGTTAATGGGAGACTTCAATGCAAAACTAGGCACAAGAGGGAACGGTGAGCTGAAAGTAGGGAAATTTGGAATAGGGCAACGGAACCCAAGGGGCCAGCAGCTGGCCGACTTCATGGAGAAAGAGGGACTTTTTATGATGAACTCTTTCTTCCAGAAGCGACCCCACAGGAAGTGGACCTGGTCGAGCCCCGACGGTTCGACAAAAAATGAGATTGACTTTATTATGACGACCAGACGACAACTGTTCAGTGATGTCTCCGTGATCGCGAGGGTGAAAACTGGTAGCGATCACCGAATGGTTAGAGGCACACTGAACCTAAACGTTAAGTTGGAGAGGTCTCGTCTAATGAAGTCAACGCTCCGTCCCCGTCGTGCTTTGTTCCAAAGTCCCGAAACCTTTCAGCTTGAGTTACAAAACCGTTTTCAGTGTCTAGAAGACTGCAAACGATATGAATGACAAGCTCGTGGAAACTGTCCATGCGGTCGGAGCTAAGTTCTACAAGACCCGCCGCAGAAGAACACAAAAACTCTCCGATCACACTCTTAATCTCATGGCTGTTAGACGGGAGATGAAGCTACATTCTTCAACAGACTTAACAGCATACAGGCATCTGAACAGACAGATCTCCAAATGCATGCGGCGGGACTTACGCAACTTCAATACAGCTCGTATTGAAGAAGCGATCGAGCGGAACCAAGGCTCCAAAGTCTTTGCCAGAGATCTGTCTGCCAGCAAGAGCCAACTGTCAAAGCTGAAGACAGAGTGTGGCAGCATCGTTTCCGGGACACCTGAGATTTTGAGTGAGATTGAGAGGTTCTATGGGCAATTGTACACGTCATCGTTGGAGCCACACGCAAGTGTGAGTAACGATCCAAGAGCGAGTCTCATCCGACACTATTCCGAAGATATCCCGGACGTCAGTCTGAGCGAGATTAGAATGGCTCTCCAGCACCTTAAAAACGGTAAGGCCCCAGGCGAGGATGGAATTACAGCGGAGCTTCTGAAAGCGGGTGGAAAACCGGCACTTGAAGTCCTTCAGAAACTCTTTAATTCCGTCCTCCATGGTGGCATTACACCGGAGGCGTGGAGCAGAAGTGCGGTGGTCTTGTTCTTCAAGAAAGGTGACAACGCTCTCTTGAAGAACTACAGACCGATTTTCCTTCTGAGCCGCGTCTACGTGCTGTTTTCGAGAGTCATTACGAATCGTCTCGCGCACAGACTTGACGACTTCCAGCCTCCCGAACAAGCTGATTTCCGAAAGGGCTTTAGCACCATAGACCACATACATACCCTTCGGCATATTGTACAGAAGTCCGAAGAGTACAATTTGCCACTCTGTCTGGCGTATGTGGACTATGAGAAAGCCTTTGATTCCGTCGAAATTTGGGCGGTGCTGCAGTCCCTTCAGCGGTGCCAAGTTGACTGTCGGTATATCGAAGTTTTGAAGTGCTTGTACAGTAGGGCTACGATGGCTATCCGAGTACAGAACCAGAGTACGAAACCTATCCAATTGCAGAGAGGTGTAAGACAGGGTGACGTCATATCCCCGAAATTCTTCACCGCTGCATTGGAAGACGTTTTCAAGCTTCTGGACTGGAAAGGATACGGTATCAACATCAATGGCGAGTACATCACTCACCTTCGATTTGCCGACGATATAGTCCTTATGGCAGAATCGCTGGAGGACCTAAGCACTATGCTCAATGACCTCAATAGTGTTTGTTAGTTGTTGGGAACACTAAGCTCGAAGTTGTTGACGAGTATGTTTACCTGGGACAAATAGTCCGACTAGGTAAGTCCAACTTCGACCGAGAGGTCAATCGACGGATTCAACTCGGCTGGGCAGCATTCGGGAAGCTACGACACATCTTCTCGTCAGACATACCTCAAAACCTTAAAACGAAATTGTACAACCAGTGCGTGTTGCCAGTGATGACTTACGGAAATGAGACGTGATCCTTCACTGCTGGCCGTATGAGAAAGCTCAAGGTCGCTCAGCGAGCTATGGAGAGGGCTATGCTCGGAGTTTCTCGAGATGTCCGCAGTAGAACCAGAGTAACCGACATAGCCCAATGGATTAGTAAGCTGAAGTGGCAGTGGGCCGGCCATATAGCTCGAAGAACCGACAACCGATGGGGAAGAAAGGTTCTCGAGTGGCGGCCTCATACCGGTAGGCGAAGTGTAGGGCGTCCCCCCACGAGATGGAGTGACGACCTGGTTAGACATGCAGGAAGTCGATGGATGCAGGTGGCTCAGGACCGTGCTTTGTGGCATTCTTTGGGGGAGGCCTATGTTCAGCAGTGGACTTGTGAAGGGCTGTAATGATGATGATGATGATGAATTGACTTCGAGTACATTGATGATATTCTCATTTTTTTTAATTTTACCACTTGTGTTCTCATCAGGAAAATATGCAGACCTTATATATCAAAAGGTTTATATTGTTTATTAAGCAAAAATTTTCTAGTAATGGTTATTACACTACTAAAGAGTACATGACTGATAATAACCCCTGGGAATGAGGTGATCGCTACCATGCTGTTTCTAAATGTTTTCATAACAACTGTATAAAATATTATATTGTAAGCCAGGCTTATAAAAAAAAGTCCCGCTAGGTTTCTTGCTGGTTCTTCCCAGGACAGAGGTTTTTTTACGAACCAGTGGTAAAAGTAAAAAAAAAATTAATAAGTATTATGTACTGTAATCTATTCTATTCTATTCAGTTTTCTGAACTGCTTCCCCCACAGATGACATTATTGAACGAGTGGAGATCATCATAGAGCACTTCACGTTTCTTCTATACCAGAATGTTTGCCGCAGTCTCTTTGAGAAGCATAAACTGCTGTTTGCTTTCTTAGTCTGTGCGAGAATTAACTTGGACAAAGGAATCATTAAGAATAACGAATTTAATTTCTTGGTTAATGGTGCCAAGATTGAAGAGGTATATGAATATAAATAGTAATAATATGAACGTTTTTTAACATATTTATTATTTAGATATAGGTAAGTTGCAGTAATGTTATTTGCATTTAACTACCGTTAGAAGTTAATTTTGAAATGTATTGAAACTATAACAGTTGTAGTAACTAGATTAAATAAAAAGAAAAAAATAATAAACTATATAATATGTATGTTTGTATGTATGTGTATATTTATATAAATAAAATGATAGAGGTTTTCAGTTGCGCGCGCATTACGGAAAAACTACTGGATAGATTTCAATTAGGTTTTCTAAGTTTTATTTCTTAGACACTTGGCCCTTATCTAAAAAAATTATTGCGATATAGTTTTAAGAAACAACCATTTTCATAAGCACTACGTATTCAGTGATGTGCGTTTTCTTGCCGCGGAGAACTGGGATAAGCGGTGTAGCGGGCGTGCGTAGTAGAGGGGAAGGCTCTTCTACTTCTGCCTCATGATAAAGTTTCGGCCAGCCACGCATTATTTGCGCGAACGACCTGATGCTGTTCCGTTGTACCTTGATCAATTGCCCCCCGTAGTTTTCTATATCGTTTTCTCAGTAATTGTTCACCGTTAAATAACTAATTTTCATGTAATTCGTTTTCTTACAGTCGTATTTATATAAATATACTAGCTGTTCCACGCGACTTCGTCCGCGTGTAATTTGGGGTTTTAAATGTTTTTCGCGAAACCTTCATTCTTTTTGTAAATTAAAAGTAGCCTATGTTACTCTTTATAATATCAGTCCTGGGAAGAACCAGCAAGAAACTTAGCAGGACTTTTTTTTAAAGTAAATTTTTCATGAATGGTTGTACAAACTATTTACATTTAATGAAGATTAAATAAATAAATAATACTGTTTAGTGGTGGCATCCCATGAATATCGTAAGAGGCGACAGGGACAAATGAGATAGAAGATTGAAAGCAGTATCTTCCTGATAACGGTTCAAACAAAAACCCAACCCGCCTGCCAAGTGCGGGAACTATGGCAAATATCAACCAACCACCAAAAAATGACTAAGGGATGATTTTCATTTATTAGGTAAAAGTTATCCATCAAATAATTTATAACCTGACTGAACATAAAAGTGAAACGAACTATTTTCAACCGACTTTAAAAAAGGAGGAGTTTCTCAATTCGACTGTATCTTTTTATGTGTGTTACCTCAGAACTTTTTCTAGGCTTCTCATATGGTCCCATATAAATTTGTAAACACTTTTATTCACGCAACTGTAATTTTTAATTTATTTATGTGGGTTTTTTATAATATGAATAAGTTTTAACTAAGAATTGAAAATACGCCCCAACCTAAACCCTCTCAGAAATGAGAGGTGGCATAGACCCAGCTGTGGGACGTATATAGGCTGTAACTTTAAATTTAACTTTAAGAAAATTCTTTAAATGGAGCTTACTGTAAAATTTTGTTGACGGTCTTTTTTCTCTTGTTATATTCTTAAATGGTCATTAGGAATTAGAAAATCCTGAGCCGAAGTGGGTGTCCGAACGTGTGTGGCTGGAAATGCAGCAGCTCGCATCTGTTCCAAGTATGCATCAGTTCGTGAAGGATTTTGCAGAGCATCTCAAGTTTTTCCGCACTTACTACGAATCCTGGAATCCACACAGGTAGATAACATGGGATGATTTTTGGGATTGATCAGGTAACGAGCACGCTCGCGCAGAATACTAGCGTAAAATAGTGGCTTAATGTTGCTGTGTCTCATATGGCGAGTGTAGAGATCCGGCGACTCGATTAACGTTGACAACAAATTCGCATTTATATTCTTAATCAAAGATAGATGTAGATGCTTATTGGCATCATATTAGTTATTCAGTTATATCAATGGGTAAACAGTGTGCTCATTTGTCACCCTAAGTCAATAAAAAAATCAAAGAGAACATCCCTCTTTACCTCTATCGCCCTCATTATCACTACCACTATTAAATATAACACCACTCTAACCTTTACACTAAGAAAGACACATCACAGTCGATAATACAATACTTATTTCGCCTCTTAGCGCTGTGAAAACTTACTTAACCGTTATCTATCTGATATCGGCCGGATTTTTTCTCACAGAATACCAGCATAAAATAGCAACTTAACGCTGTTGTGTTTTGTATGGTGAGTGTGGAGAACCGGAGCCCCTTTTACTGGAAACCAGGCATTCCGTCTTAGTCCTCCAGGGAGACAACGCATCTGCATTTTAATTCGTAGTCGAGGATAGATGTAGATTTCTATGCGCCATACTTACTATTAGGTGGACAGTGTGCTCGTTTGTCACACTAATTCCATAAAATAAAAAAATTAAAGTCAATCATATTGACAAATCGGATTTCCTTTAAACCCTTCATTCCTTCGTTCACCACCGGCACTCTCCGTTCTTACTCGCACGCACAGTGTCTGTATTATACTGTCTCCCTTTGCTTTTAGTGACGCATCCCTACCCCTGTTTAAATTAACAAACACTTAAAATCACAGCCGTGAATTGTGTAATTGTACGATACAACTCGGAGTGCATCGCTGAGAAGTAACAGACTTGTCGCTTGACGTCGCTAGGTTAGTGCGTGTCCCATTCCGCATTTGACGATTGCTAATTCAAAATTTAAATCCAACCTAATACCAAATGAGTAACAAAACGTACAGAGGTAAAGCTTCTAAGGAGCTGTCAAATTTTTACCTATTTTGGTAGGGTTGGCACATGAGGATAAAATTAAATAAACAAAACGTTTATCAGCTTTTATTATATACTTGAGATAGAATATTTTATTTATAAACTACTTATTCTAAATATCTTATTTCATAATTTCTGTTCTTCAGCGATTTGTTCTGCCTTTTAATTAAATTGTAAATTATGAATCTAATGTAAAGTTTTTTAATAATCTATTTGAAAGCACTCACATGGTATAGCAAATATACAATCTTGCACACGTTTTAATATTTCATTACCAATATTTAAAATGTTTCTTTTGAGATCAAAATATTCGCAAAATTTTTACTCAAGTAATTCATATATTCATTTCAGATTCATTCTTTCATTTATTTTCTTTCATTCTTCATATATTCATTCTTACATTGGCTGGAAATCAAACAAGCATCGTCATTTGTCAGCAAGTTGAGTGTTGGAAAATCATTCCAAATAAATATTATACATGTCATTTTTTAGAAAACTTAATACAGGATTTTCGAAGTGATCCCCTCAGAGTCTATATTGTTGTCCTTTTAATAATTAAAAAGTTTTTAAATGATACCTTCTCGTCCGACAGCTTTTAACTACACTTGCTTGTGAAATAATAATAACTAAAAAAATCATGAACCTTCTAGAACTGGGTAGGTCACTTATAAGTGAGTTTCTATGTGCCACATTAAAAATAATAAATTATAGTCAAGTTTTATTTGACACGAATAATTCTTTAAAAAATAAAGTTTGAAATTTATTATTCTTTACATAACCCTGAGTTTGAGCACTGGCCTAGCCGGTTTAAAGCAGTTTCTCTCTGTACGTGATGAGCCGCCAGTGCTCACGCACACACGCGCCTCTGCAAGCATGAGGCGCGGTGATACTTTTTTACTGGAAACGAGTCACTCTACCTTAATCCTCAGGCATGACAATGCATCTGTATTTTGATGCTTAGTCGAGGATAGATATAGACGTCTATAAGCCATAGAATCGACTTATGATTAGGTGGAATGCGTGCTCGTTTGTCAGACTTACGAGAAAAAGGTGCAGACTGCAAGAACGGAATTTCGTAAGTTCTAATTCATCATTCGACTACTGTCATGGATCACAAGTATTCTAAGTTTACCTGGAACCTAGAGTAGTAAACGGGATAATTAGTAATGTTGATAGCATTAATACTATTAATTAAAAATGTTTCATTTCAACTTCTTGTTTTTTTTTATTCATAGATAAAGGGCTTTGTCGCTGATGCGATTATGCCGCCCTGGTAGTTTCAAAAAAATCTTAAATATAATAATTATTTACAATTAAACTTGTTATACTTACTAGTTACTTAATCTCTTATTAACTAACAAATACAGTTTTTTGGCATCATCTGATAACGGGTCTGATAAAAACTTCTTGTTAAGCTCTCTACATTTACTTCTTTATAAAATCACCCTCGTTTTCTGCAGTCATATGCATTTTTATCGTTATATCATCCCGTGGATGTCGCAAGAGGCAGCAGAGATAAACTGCAACAGGAAATGATAACAATGGACAATAACAAAACCATATTACGTTAGCAGTCCACTAATATTACTGCATATTAGTGGACTGCTAACGGGCCGATAAAATTGCACTTGTTTAATTACAGACTACCCTTTCCAAAGCCACTGGATAGTCAGCTGGACGCTTTCCAGAAGCTCCTGGTACTAAAGTGTATTCGCCCGGACAAATTGATTCCTGGACTTCAGGTATTGGATACACAATAATTAAAACTGTGACTACTGTCACAGGGTTTTAATTGTGTATTATTTTATTTCTATTTCACGATTACAATAAAATCGGTAACAACACAGGAAAGTATTAAAGTGCACGAGGGTGTGCGTAAGCGTAGGTGCTCTCTCTTCTTCCTCACTCTTAAAATTTGATGGGATATGTATATTGGTACAATACATACATGCAACATAGTACGGTAAAACTTGGTTAAGTGGGACCTGGATAAGTGAGAAACCTCCATAGCTGGAACTCATGTTTAGATCCCGACACTTTAGCACTGAATTAACTCTGTTAGTGGGACAAAACAAACCTCTATATCTGGAATTAGTTCTTGCGATGTTATCGTCATAATTACCTCTATAATTGAGACAGCGAGTATATTTTACCTCTTTTACTGAAACTATATTTTAGGGATTAGTTCTTTTGAATTTATTTGTCATAATTATCTCTCTAATTCAGACAGCGAGTATATTTTAACTCTTTCACTGAGACTATATTTTGTTTACCGTTTTGATTACTAATACTTATTCTACCCGCAAATTCCGCTACTTTGCTAATTGTGTCAAAGTGACTTCCAGTTTTAGTTTGGTTTTGCTATCGTCCGGATGTTTATTTGATATATTTTTGTTTAATAGCTTTTTCATTGTTAATAAAGATTACAACTCATGTATAATGTTAACATAATACGTTATTTTATTTAATAATCGCACCTCTATAACTGAAATAACCTCTATTCTCACCTCTATTAATGGAACCCTCTGTAAATGAGACAGATATTTATTTATCTGTCTCATCATACTCTTTTAGTGAGACAAATTTGCAGGTCCCTTTAGGTCCCAGTTATCCAGGTTTCACTGTATATGAATAATTACTACACGTGGGAAATATATATATATTATATAAACCAATAATACATAATCAAGTTATACAAAATAATGTGTCTGAAGGACTACGTGGTGAGCGGGCTGGGCGGCAGGTTCGTGGAGCCGCAACCGGCGGACCTGGGCGCGCTGTACGCCGAGTCGGACCCGCTGGCGCCCGTCATATTCGTGCTCTCCACTGGCACTGACCCTGCTGCCGGTGCGTATATCGTTAACACAATACAACAAAATAACAAGGTAAAAACATTTATTTTAACACACACACACACAAACACAAAATATAGATAGTTTTATATATTAATAGCCACGTAAAAGATTATTATAATAACAAAAAGTATAAAAAATATATACAATTGCGAAGTAATAGCTTTATGAAAATATTTTCAGTTAATAAAGATTATAAAATATGTTTATATTAAATGCCATTTAATTAAAAGTAAAAATTGACTACCGTTTGATAACGGTCGCCTCTTACGCACCAACAGGATGATTCCCGTTCATTGAGTTATATGTACTACGTACTATAGAAGGTATTCCAAACAAAAAATGTACTCTACTCTGTGTCTTCGCGGATGCGCAGGAGATAGTAGAGCCGCGCATGCGCAGTTAATATATGTATACCTATTTATTCACTTGAACAACAAATAATTTTACTTGACCACTGAATTGTTATTTACGTCCAAGTTTAAACTTATTTTGAAATCTCGTATTATTAGCGCCGCTGCACACTGCATGAATATTGTAGCCAAACTAAATGACACTAAAGTACTTGTAAGGTGTACGGATTGCTGTACAGTTCAGTTGAAAACAGTGAATGTTCGGAATGCGAAATCTAGTGCGTAATACATATAATATATCGATGTTCCCGTTGGTGTCATATGAGGTGAAATAGGGAAACAAATCAGGAGATGGCAGCGTCTTCCCAATAATGAATAGAAATAAAAAACTGCGGTTGCTAACTCGCTTTTCAAGCGTATATGGCAAATATCCTCCATATGAGGTAATTATTGCATTGGACTTCAATTGACTGTAACGGTAATGATAAAGGTAAAAATTAACTAAGCATATTATACCTAGCCAGGTCATAAGTATTGTCACACAGTAAAAACTTTTCTTTTAGAATGCTGGCCACAAAAAAGTTTATTGAATTCGAATTTCGAATTGTTCATGAAAATAAAACTGTATACTTTTTAGAATTTTACTCATTTTTAAATATGGAGTGGACGCTTAAAGAAGACCGTGTTGCAGTTATTGCGTTGCATCGTTGCGGTTACGCGCCAATTTAAATTTTTGACATACTGAAAAATTTGAATATAACCAAAAGATTCGTTTATCGTACCATCAAACGATACAATGAAGACTCTAGTGTGGATGACAGGTCAAGAAGAGGTCGCCCTCGGTCTGTTAGGACTCCAGCAGTGGTAAAAGCTGTGAAGGCGCGAATTCATAGAAATCCCAAACGTAAGCAGAAACTGTTGGCCCTTCAGATGGGGTTAAGCAGAAACACGGTGAAAAGGGTGTTAAATGAAGACTTAGGGCTTTGGGCATATCGAAGAAAGACAAGACATCGTTTGAATGCTCGTCTAATGAACCTGAGACTGAAGAGATCCCGCGGTTTGTTGAAGCGGCACGCGGAAAAAAAATATCGGGAAATTCTTGTTTCGGATGAAAAAAAATTTACTGTAGAAGAGAGCTACAACAAACAAAATGATAAGGTGTACGCACACAGTAGTGAAAAAGCGAGCAACCGTATTCCGCGTGTCCAACGAGGTCATTTTCTATCCTCGCTCATGGTATGGTTGGGAGTTTCTTATTGGGGCTTAACAGAGGTACATTTTGGTCAGAAAGGTGTAAAAACGAATGCAGATGTGTATCAAAATACAGTCCTGACGAACCTTGTGGAACCTGTTTCTCATACCATGTTCAATAACAGGCACTGGGTATTCCAACAAGATTCGGCGCCAGCTCATAGAGCGAAGAACACACAAGACTGGCTGGCGGCGCGTGAAATCGACTTCATCCGGCACGAAGACTGGCCCTCCTCCAGTCCAGATTTGAATCCGTTAGAATTACAAGATATGGCAACACTTGGAGGAAAAGGCGTGCTCAAAGCCTCATCCCAATTTGGAGTCACTCAAGACATCCTTGATTAAGGCAGCCGCCGATATTTACATGGACCTCGTTCGTGCTGCGATAGACGACTGGCCGCGCAGATTGAAGGCCTGTATTCAAAATTACGGAGGTCATTTTGAATAAACTTTAGTGTCAGAAGAATCTATGTTTTGTTAAGTTCATTTTGGTATATAAATGGTTACATAAGAAATAAACTTGTTTCAATTATTTTATATTAAACATGTGACAGAATTTATGACCTGACTAGGTAACTATGAGACATACTAGATATTTCTTATCTCATAGATAAAGAGAAAGAAAATAAGTTTATTTATTACACGTTATAAAATTTGCTTACTACATAAAATATACTACTATTTTAAATTTGGTAAATGGTTACTAAAAAGGTACCTAACTCAGCATAGTCTTAGTACTGATTAATAGATACTCGTACTTCGAAGCTGATCTCCCTTACGAATTTCGGAACCAACAGGACTTAGAGGTCCTAAGTCCCGTTGGTTCGGAAAAATCGCTGGTGGTAAAAGATTCCACAAGGAAGTTGTGCGAGGAAGAACAATTCTTATAAATCGCACTCTTATGGACCGCCAATCATCCAGATGGTATGGATCGCGCGTTTTGTCACGATGTGGGAGAGTGAAATTGAACGGCTGGAATTAGTCCGAACAATTTATCAGAGCACTCCCAGTGGTAGATGCGATAAAATACGCAAAGAGATGCAACATCTCTTCGCAGTGCCAGTAAGTCTAACCGTTCAGAAAGAGCTCGGTCGCCGACGAGTCGAAACGCTCTGCGCTGGATACGATCAAATGAAAGGAGCTGGCACTGTGGAGCCCCGGCCCAGATATGGGAACAGTATTCCTAATAGAAATATGTAGAGATAATTTTTGACATGAAATTTAATTAACCATTTCACTGACCTATGAGTCATATATTAACATTTCGATTGTTTAACTGTTATGTCTTTTTGCGGACAGGGAAGTTGTTAAGTATATTTCTTTTCTATAACCTTTTTCTCTAGGTCATTATTAAGTTATTATTGGTAAGCATATACAAGAAAATGATAAAGGGAAATAACTGGTCCTTCGAGCCGGATCATTTCCTACTTAATGGTCTCTCTCTAATAAGCATAAAGACGATATTACTTATATAAATAACATAATTCTTTAAACAATATTCTATTTGGCAGATCTTCTCAAATTCGCAGAGAAAATGAAGATGGGCAAACGTTTTGAAAGCATTTCTTTAGGTCAGGGTCAAGGACCGATTGCCGAGAACATGATGAAAGTTGGTTGTGACTTTGGCAACTGGGTTTTCTTTCAGGTATTTATAAATAGTAATATAAAATGAATCAGATGATTAGCTAGCTTATAATCTGTATATAAAAATTACGTGTCACGTTGTTTGTCCGCGATGGACTCCTAAACTACTGAAATGATTTCAATGAAATTTTGCACGATCATCACGATGCATTTTGGTCCAATTTGAGAGATAGGGTAGTTTTCAACCCGATAAATGACCCTCAAAATTTTTTATTACGAATTTAATGATTTTTATAGGAAGGGTCGTTGGAAAAGGCAGAACTACGTCTGCCTGGAGAGCTAGTTGGTATCTATAAATGTATACCAGAATTATTTATCAACTTTAAAATTCGCATCTCATTGAAAAAAGAAAACATAGATTGAAGTGAACCGCGTTAGCATTCTATCAAATATTGATCGAATGACGTATGACATGATAGTTTTTATTACGTGTTACAATTCTAAGTGTAAAGTCTTGTTTTAAACTAGCAAACAAAGCCAAATAAAAAATGGATATTTAATAAAGCCAGCCAAGTGCGGGTCGGACTCACGCATCAAGGGTTCCAGGGTACCATGGCACGTTATACGTTTTTATTAGGGGAGCCCCTTTAATTTTAATTTTAGTATTTGTTGTTAGGGCGGTAACAGAAATACACATTCTGTAAACAATTCAACTGTTTACCTATTACGGATCATGAGATACAACCCGCTGACAGACGGACGGCGGAGGCGTAGTTATAGGGTCCCGTTGGTTACCTTCTGGGTACGGAACTCTAAAAACTGTGTTTTTTTTATATATATTATAAGGTTGACAAACGAGCACACAGTCCACCTGATGGTAAGTGGTTGCTGTGGCCCATAGACATCTACATCTATCCTCAAATATGAATCAAAATGCAGATGCGTTGTCACCCGTGAGGACTAAGATGGAATGCCTCGTTTCCAGAAAATAGGGTGTCCGGTTCTCTACACTCACCAAACGAAACACAGCAGCGTTAAGCTGCTATTTTACGCTGGTATTCTGTGAGAGCGTGGTCCTTCCCCGGTCGAGCCGACCCACGTTTTGCATAATTGCCTATTTTAATGGTAGTGTAAAAAGACCTAGCGTCTATTCGGTATAGTAGTAAAATAATCTACTTACATATAGCCATAATAGCATAATAGTAGCAGCCATAATAAAGCTGCAAATTGTGCTTCGTAATAAAAATCCCTTTTGAAAAATTTTCTATTTTTAATTCTGACAGAACTGCCACTTATCACCATCGTGGATGCCGGTTCTGGAGCTCAATGTCGAAAATATTCAACCGGAGAGTGTTCACAAAGATTTCCGTTTGTGGCTGACTTCCACGCCGTCGCCGTTCTTCCCCGTCGCGTTACTGCAAAACGGTAAGGATAGATTCTTACTTTGAAAGAAAGAAAGAAAATTGTTTATCAATATCTGAGTATAGAAAACTTGGTTAATAAATGAGTATTGAATTGTGGCAACGAAATAGCTACCCATTTTGTATGATTCTACAACGTTGTTACCGCTGAAAGGCTAACATGGGCTGGAGACAAAAAGTTTAACCCCCAATTATATCCACTGACAAGAAATAAAATTATCTTGTCCTTATGCCAAAACACGGCAACGGGGAGAAGTATATCTCCGTTTGCCATAATGAGTAGACATATATCCCCCGTCCGTAGCATGGGGCCAAAAATGAAAGATAAAACATTATGATATTTTGAGATTTTTGAAAGGGACAATTTTTATCCTAGTTTATTGGACGTGAGTTTAGGTTTATATTCATGTAACAAATCTATCTAAGTCTATCTCCCATTTTATCTACTGTATGCTTGAAGGATGGATAAAACTAAGCGAGGGGATAAAATTGTCTCCTGCCCATGCTAGCCTTGCAGCGCTGTTATTCTGTCGGCGGCCGTGGAGGAGGGAACTGTTGAGAAATATGTGTACATTTAATAATTGTAAATAATGTATAAAAAAAATTTTAGACACTGCTGGGTATTGAACAAAAAGTTTAACAGTTTAAAAGTTTAACTTTAAGTATAAAACAATTTTTAGACACTAGATTTTTTTTTTGATTTCAGTTTATTCTTTTATAATTTGTTCTACTGGTGTTTTCTTTTTATACTTCTTATTAAAGTTTCAGAATTCATATAATTTAGGAAATGCTTGACGTCTCCCTCCGTTACGAAGGTTCAAAAGTTATTGGGATAGGGTGTTCTACATTATGGTCACTTCAAGTACTTATAAATGTGGGCAACACAAATAATTATAGAGAAATTGTATGAGAATATAACTTTATGTAATTGGACATCCCATCGCGTTATTACTACGCCCATCTGTTATTTGGCAATGGAAATACAATTTTTATGAACAATAATTGTTAACAGTAAAATTAAAATGTTTGGGTTATCAGTACGTATTACTCTATAACAATTGTGTATATAATAAATTCCATTAAAACATATAAAATGAAAAATCGACCAAGTTTTAAGACATTAATAAAAGTAATAAACTCTACTCAAGTTTGACATGTTTTGTAATTCATTTAAGAAAATATAACGATATATATATATATATATATATATATATATATATATATATATATATATATTATATATACTTTGGATCACATGAAAATTAATATTCTTTTAAATTGACGTTTTTCTTAAAGGTTACAAAATGACAGTGGAGCCGCCGCGTGGTATTAAAGCAAACTTATTGAAGGCATATATGAATCAAGTTCCTGATTTCGTCGATTATTTCAATTCTAGTGATAGCAAAGTGCAAAACTTTAAGGTAAAACTATGAAATTAAATTCACTGCATTACATTTTTTATGAAACAGAGATTATATATATAGGGTAGTGTGACAAACGAGCACACAGTCTACCTGGTGGTAAGTGGTTGCCGTGACCCATAGACATCTACATCTATCCTCAATAAAGAATCAAAATGCAAACGCATCTGCATTTTATTCACAATCGAGTATAAATGTAGATGTCTATGGGCCACAGCATCCATTTATCATCAGGTGGACTGTGTGCTCGTTTGTCACTCTTATTATATATATAAAAAAAAACTACCTTCACCCACATATCAAATGATGTTACCATTAGCTTTTGAATATTATTTGGAATTAATATTTTTTTAAATCCTTAACATTAGTATCATTTTTAATGTGTAGTATTCGCGGAAATATAATAAATCATTATAAATTAATTTTAATAGTAAAGTAACAAACAGCCTTTATACTTTTCACTGCTTGGCACGTACTTTCATTTCTAATAGGGTTATGGACCAATTAGTTCACTCAGCTGCTCAAGTGCTTGTTCGTGTACTTCACATGTCTGTTTTGTCTCACGCGATGTTTTCCTGCACCGCCGAGCACGTGGTAAATCAGTACTTAAACTGCAATTAACAATTTTATTGGTGCATCCCCACGATGCCGATGCTGGCCTTCTGTGAAGCGCTTAGCCCCAGAACTATTACAGCTCTAAAAAGTACATAATGTTCTTAATATAAAAGTGCGAATGTCTGTTTTACAGTGGCTGCTATTCTCGCTGTGTCTGTTCCACGGTGTTGTGTTGGAGCGTCGTAAATTTGGACCCCTCGGCTTCAACATACCTTACGAGTTCACCGACGGTGACCTTCGGATCTGTATCTCGCAGCTTCACATGTTTCTCACTGAGTACACCGAGGTTCCGTTGCGGGTATGCTCCCCTAAGAAACACTGCTTATATTTGATGTTTTAAAAAAGGCTTGTAAAGTATTAGGCTAAAACCAATATACCGTGTAGTGACGGTGTAAGAATATCCACTATCCCATATTACCTCGTAGGTGTCGTAGACGATAGAGGGAAACTGAACCAGGAGATGGGTAGCAGCATCATTCTGATAACAGCTAAATAATAATTACAAAACTGCGCTTGCCAATTCGCTTGCCAATCGTGGCAACCACGGAAAATATCCCCCCCCCCCTCCCCATGAGGCAACTTATGAGGGTCAAAAGTGGACTTTTGATTTGCTGTAATGGTAATTGCTACAATATATATCTGTATCTAGCTATAAAACTGTGGGAGCTAAAACAAAACTTACCAAAAACTACCATTTTTGGTAAGTTTTATTTTAGTTCAGCCTTCTTTCAAAAAGTGGTTTATGCTTATTCTCAGGTTTCTTATTCTCAGGTTTAACATAGAAATCCGATTCATGATTACACTTATACTAAGGGCTAAGGTACAGTTGTAAGTAAAACCATCTGATGTCAGTTAACCAGGCTACCTTCAGTTTTTAATAATTATTTTTAATAATCATTTAATAATTTTTAGGCTTTTAATAGCTGGATATAAACATTTTCTAAGCTTGATGTTATCGCCGCAAATTGCAGGTGAATTCGTAATTACAGTATATGACTGCTAACATCTTAGTCTCAATTATTAATACCTAATCTAATTGATTCTCGACATGGAAACTATCGAGATCTTAACGTCTTCTAGATGCTAACATACACTGCTGGGCACATCAACTATGGCGGTCGTGTCACTGACGACTGGGACCGACGCTGCTTGCTCTACTTGCTGGCGGACTACTACACCTCGGCGGTGCTCAGTGAACGATATTGTTTCGATGAGAGTGGAGCCTACAAGCAGGTGAGTAGCAACATCAATTTAATCATCTTCATGATCATCATTTAAATTTTCAATTAGCTCATAAATAACTGACTGTTGCACTTTTAAAAGTTGGGAGGGATTGCGGCAGATTTGTGACATATACATATAGATATAAACCGGTCTAAAATATCATTACTTTCGTGATTTACAATTAGCGAGTCTCTCCCGATGAAGCTGTCAACCTCGCCGAAATTATTATGAAACATAATTAAAAATAACAATTTTCAACACCTGTGTCAAAATACTTATACGCTGGTCATTTTAGTCTCGTGGTGTCACCGTCACTTTGACTTAAAGAGATAGAGACAGCACGAGACTTAACGGTAGTCTTAAAATAGTGCAGCGTTTGAGTATACTTTATATTTGAGTATAGCACAGGTGTTTAAAACAGTTTTGTTAATTATGTTGAATTGATATATTTATACGTTTTTTTTTTATAGGAGAGGGGGCAAACGAGCATGCGGCTCACCTGATGGTAAGTGACTACCGCCGCCCATGAACAACCGCAACACCAGGGGAATTGCAGATGCGTTGCCGGCCTTTTAAAAAGGAGTAGGCTCTTTTCTTGAAGGTCCCTAAGTCGTATCGGTCCGGAAAAATCGCTGGTGGTAAACTATTCCACAAGGAAGTTGTGCGAGGAAGAAAACATCTTCTAAATCGCACAGTGGTGGACCGCCAATCATCCAGATGGTGTGGATGGTATCGGGAGTTCTGCCGCGATGTGCGTTCGTGAAATTTGGCGGCTGGGATTAATCCGAACAATTCCTCAGAGCACTCCCCATGGTAAATGCGAAAGAAAATGCTAAGAGATGCAACATCTCTTCGCAGTGCCAATGAGTCGAGCCGATCGGAAAGGACTCGGTCGTTGACGATTCGAGCCGCTCTGCGCTGGATGCGGTCAAGTGGAAGAAGCTGGCACTGGGGAGCCCCAGCCCAGAGATGGGAACAGTATTCCATGTGAGGCCGAACCTGCGCCTTGTAAAGTTGCAGGCGTTGAGCCGGCATGAAATACTGTCCCGCTCTGCTGAGCACGCCAAGCTTTTTAGAGGCCAATTTGGCCTTCTCTTCCAAGTGACCACGAAACTGCACGCTACTCGATATGTCGACGCCGAGGATTCCGATACTGGCTGAGGCAACAAGGGGAGTGCCTTGAAACTGAGGAGATACGACAAAGGTGTTCTTTTTAGCGGTAAACGCGCAAACTTGTGTCTTCTGAGGATTAAGCTGGACTAGATTTAGTCGCGCCCAATCCGAGACTTTGTCCAGCAAAGACTCGACTTCAGACACAAGTTTGTTCCGGTACTCGGTGACGTTTTCCCGAGAAATATTGGCACGGCCGGTGTATAGAGCATCACCAGTGCTGTCATCTGCATAGCAATGAATGCTACCAGCTTGCAACATATCATTGATATGCAGAAGAAACAGCGTTGGTGATAGCACGCAGCCTTGTGGAACACCAGCGTTAATAGGCTTGTAGTCGGAGCATGCACCGTCTACAACGACCTTGATGCTCCGATCTGCAAGAAAGCTGGTGATCCAATTGCATAATTTCTCGGGAAGCCCATAGGAAGGGAGCTTCGAAAGAAGCGCTTTGTGCCAAACCCGATCGAAGGCCTTCGCAATGTCCAAACTAACGGCCAATGCCTCCCCCTTGGACTCTACTGCCAACGCCCATCTATGAGTTAAGTAGACCAGTAGATCACCAGCTGATCGACCCCGACGAAAACCGTTCCTCAAGGTACCGCATGAGTTGGCAGTTTACAACGGATTCCATTATTTTGGAGAACAAGGGGGTGATGGCGATAGGCCTGTAGTTGGACGGATCTGAGCGGTCGCCTTTTTTAGGGATCGGGTGGACAAAAGCTGTCTTCCATAATTTCGGGACTACGCCTAGGGAGTAGGAGTACCGGAAAAGACGCGTTAGAACCGGTGCTAACTCCGGAGCACACATCCTCAGCACAATTGGGGGGATTCCGTCAGGCCCACTCGACTTGTGGATGTCAAGGGAGAGGAGTGCTCTGCGAACCGAGCGCTGTGAGAATCGCACATCCGGCATGGAGCACTCACACCGCGGGATGGTCGGCGGTGTGTTCCCCCCGTCATCAACAGTCGAGTTGGACGCAAAAAGGGAGCCTAAAAGGTCGGCCTTCTCTTTTGCGTCGTGGGCCAGTGAGTCGTCCTCCCTGTGCAGAGATGGTAGTGATGGCTTACAGAAATTCCCTTGGACAGCCTTGGCGAGAGACCAGAATGCACGGGTTCCCGAAGGAAGGCGAACTAGTTTCTCGCCAATTCTGCCTATGTGCTCTGACTTTGCCTTGGCAATAACTCTTTTGAAGGACCTGGAGGCGAAGTTATACTTCTTTTTGAGTGTGCTGGTGTTTACATCCCGAGTCACCGAAGCCGCAGCCCAGGCTTGATAACACTCCTGCTTACTGCGTAATGCAGTCTTACAGGAGCGACCAAACCAAGGCTGAGATTTGCCTCCGATGGGTACCACAGATGATGGAATAAATAGTTCCATTCCCTGTAGCACCACATCAGTGACAGAGTCAGCAACAGCGCTGGGATCATCCGGCGAGAAGCAAACCCGCCCCCATGGGTAGGAAGCAAAGAAAGACCGCATTCCGTCCCAATCCGCCGACCTGTAATGCCAAACACGGCGGCAACCTGCAGAACGCAACCGCGAGGGGAGCGTGAGTGGCAACACACTCCGGATCAGACAATGGTCCGAAGAGCCAAGAGGGGCATCGACGGAAACCTGATATCCGTCCGGATGAGAGGTCCAACAGGGAAGGTGTATGATCCTCAAAATCTGGAATCCGCGTAGGCGATGTAACCAGTTGTGTCAGACCATATGCCAAGGCAAAGTCATAAGTAGATCTCCCCGCATGATCGGTTAAACGTGAAGCGAGCCATTCGGCGTGGTGGGCGTTAAAATCGCCAAGGATCACGATCTCTGCGGATGGGACCTGTTGTAGCAAGGAATCTGTAGCCATTTGGACGTGGTCGATGAGTCGGTCTGTTTCGGCATTACCGCTATGGGACCTATAGAGGCACACGTAGACGCGCGGATGGTCGTCGCTGTCTACGCGTAGCCAAAGGATGGACAGGTCCGAACCTTCAAGACTGCCGAGGCGTCGAGAACAGATGTCCTCTCTGACATACACGCAAACTCCAGCCCGAGGCACAAAGGAGTGCTCCAATTTGTACCCCGGGTAGGAGAGATACGAAGTATCAGCCGGAGAGGACACCTGCGTCTCGGTCAGAAAGAGCAAGGCCGGCTTCGCCGTCTCAAGATGGTAGTGGACGGCGTTTAGGTTCGAGTGAAGTCCCCTGATGTTGCAGAAATTCACGGATAGCGTGGCAGGGGTCGCCTTGGTTTTGTTGCTCAGTTTGCCCCGAGCAGTTATTGTGTTGAGCGGAATTTTGCCCCCCCCCCCCCCCCAGAATACGCGGGGCAGCCTGAGCACCCAGCTCAGGAGTGGAATAGCATGGTCGTGGATGCTCAGCGAGGGATTCTCCAGGGGTACTGGTACCCTCCTGGGGTAGTTTATGACGTAATTCCGCTACCATGTTGATGGGGGGGGGGGGGGAATTGGGCATCCGGTCACCTGCACTCACCAGACGAAACGCGGAAGCAGAACTTCCACTTCACGCCGGTATTCTGTGAGGTCGTGGTACTAACCCGGCTCGAGCCGGCCCATACGTGCAACAGCAAAAGCTGCTGCAAGGCTCTACCACCGTTAAATATACGTGGTAGAGCCATGCTACAGCTATATAAATAGTATACTTGTAGCACGAATGGTTTGGCTCGACCGGGGAAGGACCACGCTCTCACAGAATACCAGTGTAAAATAGCAGTTTAATGCTGCTGTGTTTCGTATGGTGAGAGAAGAAAACCGGAGACCCTTTTTACTGGAAAAGAGGCATTCCACCTTAGTCCTCACGGCTGACAACGCATCTGCATTTTAATTCGCAAACAAAGATAGATGTAGACGTCTATGGGCCACAGCAACCACTTACCATCTGATGGACTGTGTGCTCGCTTGTTATCCTTATTCTATAAAAAAAATTTGAATATTTTCACATTGATTTGACAATGCATGTGTATCCTTAGCAACCAGCGTCGGCAACGATCGAAGACTACACGACGTACATCCGCACGTTGCCTCTCAACGACGACCCCGCGCTCTTCGGACTGCACAGCAACGCGAACATCAGCTACGCAGTCTCTGAGACACAGTATTGTATAAGTTAGTCCTCTGGTCGTTTTTATCAGGCTATCAGAACAGATAGGGTCAGAACGGGCTGTAAAAAGGAGGAGGTTCTTAATTTGACTGTATGTTCGTTTTTTTATAGACCGCTCTGTGACTTAGCAATGAGTCGCATTGCTAGGGGCCGCGGGATCTAATCCGGGATAATAAATTTTTATGGCCTACAAATAATTGTGCCGGTTCTGGTTGTTTGTTCTTGTGAAATGTATGTATGCAAACTGCCTCCACGATACAGGACAAAATCCATTTGTAGGTGCAACGTTTAAAAAAATGTATGTACCTACGTCATATGTTTGTAATGTTACCTTGAGATTGTGATATTCTTTAATCTCACCAAAATCATGAAAAAATAACTTTGATGAAAAGTAAAAGAACATCCAATTCCTGCCAAGGATAATACGTGAGTTTTTTGAAATAAAAAAGAGAGAAGGAGAAGGAGGCTGGGTACTAACACCTGTAATCTCAATAACTTCTACTCGTTTCTAGACACCTTACGCGATCTTCAACCCAAAGAGGTGAGTAGTGATGGAGGAATCTCTACGGAAGAGAAGACGGAAAGAGCGGCAAAAGATATTCTAGAAGTACTGCCGTCTCAGCTCGATTTGCATTTTATATCAGAGAAGTAAGTCTTTAACAGCTTAATATTAAAAACGACTGGCTCATTGGTTTAGTGGTCGTAAGCGCGACTGTCGATCACGAGTTCTCTGGATTCGAATCCCGGGTCGGGCCAAAATCAGTTATTGGGTTTTCTGTTAAGAAATTCTCAATCAAGAAAAGTTAACGGTGCTTTACTCCCGCGCCTCGGAAAATACGTAAATATGTTGGTCATGCGCCTGATCTCTCTAGATCTCTCTAAGTGGTTGCTGTGACCCATAGACATCTACATTTATCCTCGATTACAAATCAAAATGCAGATGCGTTGTCACCCGTGAGGACTAAGATGGAATGCCTCTTTTCCAGTAAAATGGGTCTCCGGTTTTCTACACTCACCATACGAAACACAACAGTGTTAAGCTGCTATTTTACACTGGTATTCTATTAAGCCACGCGGCAGCTATAATAGTAGTATAGTTGTAGCACGAATGGGTTGGCTCGACCGGGGAAGGACCACGCTCTCACAGAATACCTACGTAAAATAGCACCTTGACACTGCTGTGTTTCGTATGGTGAGTGTAGAGAACCGAAGACCCATTTTACTGGAAAAGAGGCATTCCATCTTAGTCCTCACGGGTGAAGTGAGTCTGCATTTTAATTCTTTATTGAGGATAAATGTAGATGTCTATGGGCCGCAGCAACCACTTACCATCAGGTGTACTGTGTGCTCGCTTTTCACCATATCCTATAAAAAATCCTAATAAGTGATATATTATAGATATTTGCCATAGTTGCCACGTTTGGCAAGCTGGTTGGAAACCGCAGTTTTTTTTTTATTTTCTGTTTGTTATTAGAAAGCGGTGCTGCCCTACTTCTGGTTTGTTTCCCTCTGTCGCCTCTTACGGTACCCACGAGACGATATAAGATAGTGGTTATTCTTACACCGCCACCACGTGGTCACAATCACGTACGTGTGTGATGTATTCTGATTGACGTACATAAAACAATGGTACTATTAACGTACACACACCAAAACATGTCGTATGTGTTTACAATGCGTGCGTTTCATATATAGGTCGGAGCGTTTAAGAATACCGGTTTAATCGAGGTGGAATTGAGGGTATATCGAGAAATTTGTGCAGTATATAAAGTTCACTGTAGTTCCTTGCGGGAGAGATTCCGCTTAAGTCATTCTGCGACTGTAGTAATTGTACTAGAGCTAAGATAGTGTCGTGGTTTCAAGCAAGGAGGATTGGTGTTGCTGAAAGGCTGCCATGTGATACACTGAGATAAGTAGTGTTGCTGTTGTTTTCCATATTTTGGTGTTATCGTGTAATTACGTACCTCACGTTACACTGGTGTGTGATCGTGGCGGGGAAGGTGTTACGGTGTGGTCGAACTATAATTTATACTGAATGCATAGTGCGTTATGCTGTCCTATTACAGATAATAATTAATTGTGTAAGCAAGAGAGCAAGTCGAACATCCGCTCTCACACTTTTATTATTTTTAACAATTAACGTTATTCTGATGTCTTTCCGAGATCAAAATTGGGATTCTCAGCTCTATCTCTGCCATATGTTTTAGCCAGATAGGCCTGGGTGGTGACCGCGGCACTACACATCACATCTAAACCATCAATGTCGATAACGTGTTACGCCATACGAAGAGGCATTATTGCGTCTAATACGCTTTAAAATAAAAGAATTTATTTTTTAATGCTGAGATGTTATTTATTATGATTCTTTTTCGTTATCCATTAAATTAAAAAAAGACCGTATATTTTTAATACTGTGATAGAAATAGTTTTACACCTTTAGTAAATTACCATCTGGTCCGAATAACATTGTTCTGCCCTCAGGTAGGCGACGCGATGAGTTTCACTTTGAATTCCCTTCCGACTTTTTACAGTACTAATACAAAATTATTAAAACTGTTTTCATTTAAAAGTGTAGTGTTCGCGTAAACATAATAAATCATTATGAGAAAAAAATCCTTCTTTTAACGGTCCTTACAGCCTGATGTAGAGAACGTGTAATTGTATTTATTTGCCTTTTCTAGTTATCCGGTATCATACAAGGAGTCGTTGAATGCTGTGCTGATACAAGAGGCAATACGATATAACAAATTGTTGAACGTAATCGACCACTCTCTGAAGTAAGTTCTTTTACTGGTTTAAATATAAAAACGAAAAACGTTACGTTTTTCGTATTAATCGTAATTTTGTACCAGTAGGTACATCCCTGATGGTAAAGTTAACTTCCATTGGTAAAGTTGCCAGCTTGCTAGACTTGACTGTAATAATAATAATTGGTTCGATAAAAGACATCGTAATTATGACACCCAATCGTAATGTGTTCCTTATAGAGATTCCTAGATAATGATATAAAAAAATAATGTGAACACATTTTACAAATTAGTTTTTATTTATATCCGATGATCAGTTTATATTACAAAAATTATAAAAAAAGAAATGTTTTGGAAAATATTCACCACAAAAGTTTATCGACTATCACGTCATTACACAGCTCATCACAAGCCACTGCTGAACATAGGCCTCCGCCAAGGAATGCTACATAGCAGGGTCTTGAAACACCTGCTTTCACCGACTTCCGGAATGTCTTACAAGGTCGTTACTTCACCTAGTAGGGGGCCGCCCTACATTTCGTTTATCTGCACGTTACGAACGTTTGGAAACAATTTTACCCATTGGTTGTATGTTTTATTTATTTATTTGCTTTTTAAGGAAAACAGTAAAATAATAAAGTACATTATAAAACATAAAAAAGTAATCCTAAAATCCTTCCACAGATATCTAAAAAATAGTAAAGGCTTCATCCATCATCATCATTAAAGCCTTTCACAAATCCACTACTGAACATAGCCCTCAAGGAATGACACAAAGCACGGTCTTGAGCCACCTGCATCCATCGCCTTCCTACATGTCTTAACAGGTCGTCACTCCATCTAGTGGGGGGTCGCCCTACACTTCGCTTACCTACACGGTACGAGGCTGCCACACGAGAACATTTCTTCCCCATCGATTGTCGGTTTTTCGAGCTATATGGCAGACCCAAAAGCTTACTAATCCATTGGACTATGTCGGTCACTCTGGGTCTACTGTGGATATCCTCATTTCTAAGTTTATCACACAGAGAAACTCCGAGCGGGAGGGCTATTTCTCCATAGCTCGCTGAGCAACCTTGAGATTCCTCTAACGGCCAACAGTGAAGGACCACCTCTCAGATCCATAATTTATCACTGGCAACACGCACTGGTTTAACAATCTTGTTTTCAAGTTTTGAGGTATAACTGACGAGAAGATGTGTTGTAGTTTCCCGAACGCTTCCCAGCCGAGTTGAATCCGTCGATTGACCTCTCGGTCGTAGTTGGACTTACCTCCTCTCGTCGTCTCATCAACAACTTCGAGCTTTGTGCTCCCAACAATTACCGGCATGGGTGTGGCATGGACGTTACACATGATCTTTGTTTTGCCCATTTACTTTAAGACCTATCCGTTGGGAGACACTATTTATGTCATTGAGCATAGTTCTTGGGTTTTCCAGCGATTCTGCTATTGAGCTGCCACTGCTCTACGATTGTGAGTTATGTACTCGCCATTGATGTTAATACCTTATCATTTCCAGTCCAGTAGCTTGAAAATTTCTTCCAATGCAGTGGTGAAGAGTTTCGGGGATATAACGTCCCCCTGTCTTTCACCTCTGCAATTGGATTTAGAATTGGTAGCCCTACTGTACAAACACTTCAGTACTTCGATATACTGACAATTAACTTGGCACCGCTTAAGGGACGGCAGCGCTGCCCAAATTTTGATGGAATTGCTTTCCCATAGTCCACATACGCCAGATATAGTGGAATTCTGCACAATTTTCCGAAGGGTATGTATGTCGACTCTCGAAAACAGCACGTAGACGCGGCTCAGAAAGGAAATCGGTCTTTAGTTCTTCACAAGAAGGCGTTGTCGCCTTTCTTGAAGAACAAGAACGTACGTAACGTTTGTCACTCTCATCGTTATGCTTTTAATCATTCCATCAATCCATTACAATCTATAAATGATACGATATCATACATATATACGTTCTACGATACCCACGTTACAATATGGGGTAGTGGATATTCTGATATCGCCACTACACATGTCCACGTTTTAATAGTTCACACAAAAGATTTACTGATGTATATCTAAACTATAGGAGTGTACGTCGGTATACATACAGGCCGATGAATATCTGTTACCGATTAATTTTAACAGGGATTTGCTGAAAGCTTTGAAGGGCCTTGTTGTAATGTCGGAGGCGTTGGAGAGTATGGCAGGGAGTCTTACACGGCAAGCGGTCCCGACAATGTGGAGCTCTAAGGCTTATCCCTCGCTCAAACCGTTAGGTAAGATTGTTTTTGTTTACATAAACAATTATAACATAGAATTAGGTTCAAATAAAAAGTCATTCAAGTAGAGCACCGAATCTGAAATCCGAGTTTACTTTGAAGAGGTAAGTTTGTAGGATGATTTTACAAACAAACAAGATAATATTCAACTGAATGAAAATTGTGTAAATGTTTCAAAAAATAGTTTTTTTTTTTAAGTGAAAACTTCTTTAGAATCGTTGTAATTTGAAACTCGATTAAACGATAAAAAGAGACAAACATATGTACATATGTATAGGATTTTGCCTGCGGTAAAATGAGATAGAATACAGTATAAAATATTTGCTATTATATCTTGGTTTCTTCTTTAAAGATATTGATATAACTTTTTGTTGTTAAATTAAACAGAATTAAACAAATTAACAAAGAAGACAGTTTCTTTTTGTATGAAGAATGGGGCAACCACTAATTCTGTAACCTAATGAAACGCCTGTCGATTAATTCCCTATCATCTATAGATTACAGTAGTAATATTAGTTTAATCGTAGCTAACGGGAATACTGAGAAATTAGCAGTTCAAATATGAATTTTGTACGTGATAGAGCCAAGCTGCAGCTATATTAGTAGTATAGTTGTAGCACGAATGGGTCGGCTCGACCGGGGAAGGACCACGCTCTCACAGAATACCAGCTTAAAATAGCAGCTCAACACTGCTGTGTTTCGTATGGTGAGTGTAGAGAACCGGAGACCCTTTTTACTGCCAAAGAAGCATTCCATCTTAGTCCTCACGGGTGACAACGCATCTGCATTTTGATTCGCAAACGATGATAAATGTAGATGTCTATGGGCCACAGCAGCCACTTACTATCAGGTGGACTGTGTGCTCTGTTACAAATCAAAATGTAGATGCGTTGTCACCCGTGAGGACTAAGATGGAATGCCTCATTTCCAATAAAAAGGGCCTCCGGCCACCTGCACTCACCAAGCGAAACGCAGAGGTAAACCGCTACTTCACGCTGGTTTTCTGTAAGGTCGTGGTACTACCCCGGTTCGAGCCGGCCCATCCATGCGACAGCAAAAGCTGCCGCGTGGCTCTACCACTGTTAAAAAATTATCGTATCCATTCCATTCATGACAACTTACAGATTTAAATAAAATTAGTCGTGTTTAGACCATATATCGTCTACTTTACATACCACCTTGAGGGTCAATAATGTTTTTTATCAATCAAATGACTTTACCTGTTGATTGAAGTGTGTGTAAAGTGTAAACGGTGAATGTGGTTTTTCCCAAGAATTTAAATGTACTGAGGTAAGTATGGGAGCTAACAACGTCGGAAAAGCGAGAAGTTTAGGTAGGCTATAATACTACTATACTATATCTATGCTATTGTTCTGTAGTTAAATAACATTGTGATAAATTTCAGCTATACTAAAATCTTTGGTACACAATGATAAAAATGTCTGGCAATAAAATATTAATGTTTAGAATAAATAAATAAAATTAATGAAAAGTAAAAAATCCTTCTTAAAATTATTTGGATAATTATTATTTTAGCTCTACAGGTATTACGCGCACTAATGTACTCAACCTCCACCGCCAGCCCGATAGTCCGTATGCTGGCCGGGAGAGTGAGAGGGAAGGCATAATATCTAAAAACTAGCCTACCTGAAATGCTCCCTCGAAAACGTTGCTATCTCTTAGACCAGGTGGTATAAAAATTGAAATTGTTGGATCCAATAAAATACCGTAATTTAGGTAAATACGTGTATTGAGCTAGGTAGCAAAACTAATGACAAACAGGTTGACTTAACTAACACTATTTCTTAACAATAATATGCAAATACACACCTTCATAACTATTTAGGACAATCCATGATATAGCAGTAATCATGATCAAAATTTAATAAATAATGTATCAATATAAGTTATTCTTTTCTAATGATAAATTTACTTGTAGTATGTGTTCAGGTGTGGAAATTCAACCGTAGTTTATGAAATTTTGCAGTTCGTGCAATAAATACTCTTTATTTCACTTTATATGTATTATCTATGCTTTCAACTGCACATATAAAAACACAGATATCTAAGTTACAAAATATAAACTAAACGGTTTTTGCCTTGACATACACTCCACAGACTATTGAAAATCTGTCCGCAAATAAATATTTTGTTGGCAATATTTTAACAATTCTTTGGCGTGAATCTCTACTCTATGTGACTGTTTGACAATATACTATTATGGTTTTGACATTGAGAGTACGAACGTAAACGATAAACGTTTAATTTTTTAACCTCACAGATCCCGACATAGTATCGGATCAACTCTGTCAAACCTGTGGTCAGGTCAAGGTCAATATTTGTATGATTCTTAAAACCAGGCTCTATCAACTAATGTATGGGAACCTATGCAGCATTAATTACAGCGCCATTGAATAAACTATGTTGGCTTCGCAGATCGATGTAGCACTTGACACACCGTGTAGATGACGCTGTTACAGATTTATTTCATTAGTAAAAAACAACTAATTCTAACAAAATTTTTAGAATTTTAGTTGTATAATTCTTATGAACAATATTTAAAAATAATTCATCCGAGTGAAACGACTGGGACTCCACATATTAATTTAATGTATTTTTTATAGGATAAGAGTGACAAACGCGTACACAGTCCACCTGATGGTAAGTGGTTGCTGTGACCCATAGACATCTACACTTATCCTCGATTACGAATCAAAATGCAGATGCGTTGTCACCCGTGAAGACTAAGATGGAATGACTCGTTTCCAGTAAAAAGGGTCTCCGGTTCTCTACACTCACCTTACGAAACACAGCAGTATTAAGCTGCTATTTTACGCTGGTATCCTGTGAGAGCGTTGTCCTTCCCCATTCCATTCGTGTTACAACTATACCAGAAATATAGCTGAAATATGGCTCTGCCACGTACAAATTTGTAGCAGATGTATTTATTATATATAAATTATAGCTTTCTGCATTTCTTCTTCATTTAATCTTTAACTATGCCAAATCCCACACTACACTACTAATTTTCTCTCAACGTATTATAAAACTTATTATTAAGAATATGAAGATCTTTGTCTGAAAATGTCTAAAAGACGATACTGTTTTCGGATGTCTTCTTGTTAATTTGATATTTCTTCTGTATAAGGTGCCTGGGTCAAGGATCTTTGTCAACGCGTGCACTTCATGCAACAGTGGGCTGAAGGTGGAATTCCGAAAGTTTTTTGGATCTCTGGCTTCTACTTCCCGCAGGCGTTCCTCACCGGTGCTTTGCAGAACTACGCGAGGAAACACGTCATCGCTATCGACACAGTTTCTTATGCCTTTGAGGTTTGTTTTTTTTTCAGTATTTTTCTTAAATATGGGTCTTATTCTTCACTAGCTTATACTAAAGTTGACCACAGATATTTTCTAAGGTAAGGTTTGACGGGGTACAGCTACGCTGCAGCTATGACCGGGGCAGGAAGGTAGGACCGTCGGAGTAGGCAGTACCACGCTCTTACATAAAAACGTCGTTTCATAAAATAGCAGCTTAATGCTGCTGTGTTTCATATGGTAAGTGTATGAGAAAATACCTTTTTCTGCTGGTATCAAGGCATTCTATTTTTTTTTATAGAATAAGGGTGACAAACGAGCATACAGTCCTGTAAGTGGTTGTTGTGGCCCATAGACATCTACATCTATCTTCGTTTTCGAATTAAAATGGAGATGCGTTGTGACCCCTGAGGACTAAGATGGAATGCCTCGTTCCCAGTAAAACGGTTCTCCGGTTCTCTATACGAAACACAGCAGCATTAAGCTGCTGTTTTATGCTGGTATTCTGTAAGAGCGTGGTCACCGTGATGGTTTTAGTGCTTAGGGGTGGCAAAACATTTTGATTCTTAATCGATGGTAGATATAGGTGTATATGGGCCACGTGATCCACTTAAAATCGGGTGGAATCGCTGTACTTGCCAATCTTGGTAGGTGTACTGGCAATTGTAGTAACATATGAGAAGAAAGAGCTTTGGCATCGAAGACGTTGCTTTTCGACTTCATCGGTCAGAGTGATTTGCACTGTCAAATACAAACAGTTTTTAATAGGTTTTCCCATGAAGTAGTTTGTACGATACTTATAGGAAGAAATAGAAAGATTTTTGTTTATTAATAATAAAAGGGATAATCGAGCTTACGGATCACTTGATGGTAAGTGACTACCGCCGCTCATGAACAGATGCAACACCAGGATAATTGTAGGTGCGTTGTCGGCTTTTTAAACATGATTAGGCTCTTTTCTTGAAGGTCCCTAAATCGTATAATAATATGAAGATTAGCTTCAGGCAAAAAAACTAGTTTGGAACATTTTTGCGGATTTTATCACGTTTAATAAATGTTTTTATGTTCCGAACGTTTCAGATGGCAATTAGGCCCATGGTTGTACTTTTAGCATTTAATTATAAATTTGTTCCAATTTGCCCAGAATAAGCTTACAATATCACAAAATAGATATTTTTTTTAAAATTTAATATAGATTTAGATAAGTAATTTTTATTGAAAGCATTTTTGTTACTTTTAAATCATTTTTTCAAAGTAAAATTTTACAACGAAATACAGGTTGTACACACTACTTGAAAATCTTATTTTGTAAACAACTTTGAAGTGAGCACCTTTCCCAGGGGTTATTAACAACTATTAATTTATTTTTATTATAATAATATCTCAACTCTTTTTATACAGTTATTGTTTAATAAAATATTTAAACTTTGTAATAGAGATACTTTGTATATTTTCTGGGACTTTGTTGTAATAACGTATACATTGCCCTCTGGATGAATTACTGACTGAGTCGAGAAACATATCACTAGCATGTGTTTGTTCAGTGCTCGGGATTGGATTTAACTTTACTCGCAAATTCCAGGAATTTCGGTAAGTTTGCAGACTGTGAACATCTTCAGGATTGTCACCGCCATTAAAATCTTTATGACACCATTAAAACCTTTGATAAACTACAAATCCTCGCAAGACAACACCCGTGCTTATCAAGGATGAATACAAGAAAATATAATGGAAGAGAATAGAATTGAATAATTTTTATTTCATATAAATTACATAATACTTCCATTACAGCCTATAAAAGTCCACTGCTGAACATAGGCCTCCTTCATGGGTTGCCTCGTGAGGGAATTGTGTCATAGTTGCCACGCTTCGTTAAGCGGGTTTATCATTTTGCCTCTGTCGCCTTTTACGACGACTTCGGGACGATATGGGTTAGCAATATACTTACACTGCCACTATACGGTTAAACTAAATATTACACCTATTGAAAACCATTTTTTATTTACCACTGGTTCGGAAAATACTACTGTCCTAGAAGGAACCAGCAAGAAGAAGCTGCGTTGGATTCAGACCCTCAAAAATATTGAACATCGAAAATAAAATTATATTTACTATTATAATTAATAGAATCAGGCGTTACTTAGCGGAAATCCATTACATAAAAGCTTTTAGAAAAATTTACTTCGCAAATATCCGCGTTATAAAATAAAATGATGTGTCTTACCTAGTATGAAGAGCACCTCCCGCCCTCCCTCAATTGCGTGCACTATCCCCGTCACCACTAATCCCAGCACGGTGGCTAACCGCTAAAGCGGTTAGCGGTTAGCCACCGTAGAATCTATATCACCTGAGGATGCCTCGTGTAGAGGCAAAACACGTGTCGTATTATCGTCAGTGGTGTGTCTTGCCTAATGTAGTGGTGTTGGGAGTAGCGGTCCTGGGATTAGTGGTGACGGGGATAGTGCACACAATTGAGGGAGGACGGGAGGTGCTCTTCATACTAGGTAATGCACATAATTTTATCTTATAACGCGGATATTTGCGAAGTAAATTTTTCTAAAAGCTTTTATATTTACTATTTTTCCAAAATTGTAACACACTGTTTTTTTTCCCATATGCCGGGGTTTTTGCGTCACGCGTCTAGCGTAACTATACGTTTCATTTTTCAGCGTTTTTGTTTTGAATTGAAATAATATTACATTACGATATCTTGTTCATAACAAATTCAAAAATATTGCTATGAACAGCCAGAACGACTGGGATAGTATCTTATGAAGAATTCTCGCTTACCTTGTCGTTGCCTGATTTGGTGTCGCCGAACATACAGAAACTCTCGATATTCTAGGGTAAATATTAAAAAGTAAAACGACCACCAATAATTAAGGGTCTTTAATTAAGCGCTTCTTTAATCTTTAATTTATAATATATGAAAAATGTTATTGATCACTATTATAAATAATTTGAGAATGATTTAATTATAAATTAATATCTATGTTCCCTACAGCTGCTACTTAGTTATGTGCATGTTTTTATTGTCTTGGTTATACATTTTCTTTAAGTATTATTTTTTGTGACATGTTTCTTTATAAGCTATTGTAGCTCTGCCCTGTCTTAATTTTTATAGTATTTTGTAATGCTGTGTCATCTATAAGGGTGCACACATCAGTTCCTAGATTAAGCCCACTTTCAATTAAATGTAATAATGTGTGCACTGCTGGTGTCCTATGAATAAATAAATAAATTTAAATAAAACAAAGTGTGTGCGAGATATCATTGAAATTTTTTATTCGTTTGAAAGACCAATCTATGCCGTTGCGTATGGAATATAACATCATTCAAATGTCCGCCACGGCTTCTGTGGGTGGAGCGCATCTGAAATGTCCAATTTTCCATGACTCTGGCGCATAAATCAGGTTGAATTTGACCGATTGCATGGGTTATGTTGGCTTTGAGTGCCGCTGTGGTTTGTGGATTATTCGCATAGACCTGAGATTTAAGAAAACCCCACAAGAAAAAGGCTAATAGGGTCAAATCGCGGTGGCCAGTTGACATAACTTCTACGTGAGATGACCATGCCTTCAAATCGCTCGTGCAGAATATCCAATGTGGCGTGAGCTGTGTGGTATGTAGCGCCGTCCTGTTGAAACCACATGGCGTTGGTGTCCAGATTATCTAATTCAGGTCAAAAAAAGTTGGTAATCATTAACCTATAGCACTCGCCGTTGACAGTGATCGCCTGGCCAACGTCGTTCTCAAAGAAATATGGACCGATGATCCCGCCAGCCCAAAATTCACACCAAACAGTGACTTATTTGGGATGCATTGGACGCTTTTGGATCTCATGTGGATTGGCATTGTCCCAAATTTGACAATTTTGTTTGTTTACGAACCCATTCGTCCATAAATGAGCCTCATCCCTGAAGAAGATTTTTCGATGAAAATTAAGATCAGTTGCTGACTGCTCCAGAATCCATTCAGTGAACAGACGTCGTTGTCTATGGTCGTTTACCTTTAGTCCCTTGGTCAGTTGAATTTTGTACGGGTGTAGGCTCAAGTCACGACGCAAAACTCGCCAAGTGTTGGTCTGCGAAAGGCCGAGATCTTGTGAGCGACGCGAAATCGACTGCCTTGGATTCTTCCGCACACTCTCACAGACAGCAGCAATGTTTTCGGCCGATCTTGCGTTTCGTCAACGTACGGGTATTGGTCGATCGTTTACTAAGCCAGTGGACTCAAATTTATCCACCATACTGCGAATAGTCCTCTTGGTAGGACGATTATGGCGACCGTAAAAAGGGCGAAGGGCGCGGTAGTATGCCCGAACGGAACACCCATTTTGATAAAACGATTTTATTGTTTCCACGTGTTGTTGAATGCTGTATCCGTTCATGGGATTTGACAAAACAGACTAAATAAATGACAACTAATTTGACATATGTAGTTTCAACAAGATGGCCGCTATTAACCGTCAAAGATCGGAAGTCCTTACTGGAAGACCCTTTACAAGTCGGCTGACCTGAAGATAAAATTATGTTATTTTCGTGAAATATAGTGGCATAGTAAAGTATAAAATTAAGCACCAACACCCCAACATGAGGAACTAAATTACTCATACTAAATGTGTTTTTTATTTTTGTTTATTATTTATTTTATTTATTACGACACTACATACTACTCCACATGAGTAATTACTAATTACTTCGAAATCCAGCCCTGGTTATGTCGTCGACCAATGCAACGCGGCATTCGTGTAGTTCGTATGTGCTATAACAGATGGTGCTACTTTTGCTTGTATGACGAAAATATAAGTAAAATGTTTAGATGGGCGCATCCTACCTTTTGAAGTCATTGCTCCGAGAGATGACTACATGTGTCTGCCATTTGCTATAGAGACTATCGGTCCGTGGGTTCCACGTGCGGTGAAGTTCCTAAAGGAACTGTATCTGCGACTGGTCATCCCTGCTGGTGATAATAGGGCTGTTTCTTTCCTTGCTCAAAGGCTAAAGATAGCCATTCAGCGAGAAAACACTGTTAGTGTTCTTGGCACGTTACCATCAGAGTAGAAATATATGATAATTTAATTTCTTAGTTTTTTTTTATAGACTATGAGTGCCAAATGAGCACACAGTGAACCTGATGATAAGTGGATGCTATGGCCCATAGACATCTACTTTCTACATGTATCCCTGATTAAGAATCAAAATGCATATGCGTTGTCACCCCTGAGGCCTAAGGTGGAATGCGCCATTTCCAGTTAAAAAAGTCTCCGGATCTCTACACTCACCATATGAAACACAGCAGCATTAAACTCCTACTTTAAGCTGGTATTCTGTGAGAATCACAATGTTATGTAAATAAATTATATTAAATATATATAATTTATAAAAATATGTAAAAATATTTTAATATAAAAAACCTTACAACAGCCCCTGGCAAGTCCGCCGAGTAAGAGGCCAGAAGACGGGTGTTGTGTCCGCGGTCTATTCCTAGAGGGTGCGCGCTGGAGCGTCGCCGACATGGCGCTGGAGGAGAGCCGCGCTAAGGAACTGTACACAGGTGCTGGCTTTCATCATCATCACAACAGCCTAGAAGTCCACTGCATAGGCCTACCCATAGATTGCCTTATAGGATATTTGTCGTATTTGCTTGTGTGCTTGTTTTCACTCTGTTCCCTTTTGCGCACCTATAAGGTAATATGGAGTAGTGGCTTAACTTATGCTGCCACTTACAAGGTACTTTACTGCTCATTTTTATCTATTTAATTTATTTATAGTATATACATTAATTCATTGATTCCCTGTCCCCTGAGCTAGTATAACTGTTTTTCAGCAACAGGTTCCTCCCCTTAATCCTAGACAAAAAGGTCATGATATCTGAAAGCACAAACATCACAGAAACTAGATGATGACTCATAACTATCTCTATTTAACTATTTATAGTAAATTTTGTTCCTATTAAAGAGTTAATCGACCAGAATTTTTGAACGAAAACAATATCTAACGACTTTTTCAATTTTCTTTTCCTTCGTCAAGTTTTTAGTTTAACACAAATAAGTATATTATGTAGGCCTATGTTTAACAGTGGAGTTGTGAAGGGCTGTAATGATGATGAATATTAGGTTTCATTATGTTTCAATAGAGAATCGCAAATGAGTACACAATTCATTAGGTTTCTTTCAATGAACTCGTGTGGTAGCCAAATATTGAACTTATTGTATAGCCAGACTTTTTAAATGGGTCAAAACTGTTTTATTTTGAATCCTCAATTCCTCGGCTATGTCGTTACTACTAATATGCCGATCTTGCTCCACTTTTTCAATAATGAAATATACTTTATCCGAATGAAGGCGACTAGAGCAAGCTGCATCTTTGACTGCAATTTTGTGGTACTCTTACTGACACTGCATTGGGCCTACAAAGGTCACAATTTTTTTTCGCGGCTTGAGTCGCACTTTTCCCTTTTTTGTATTAAAACTTCAGAATGTGTACAATTTCTTCGTTAGATTCACATTTTGGCGGACAGAAAAACAATTGAAATATGGCAGTAAAGTGTTTTTTACTTTTTATGTTTCTTTTTCTTGATGTCTTTCATTAAAACCAGCCAGACACAGTACAAACAAAAAGATTTTATACAAAGAAAATACGAAGAAACCATTTCCCCGACCTATTATATGTATTCATAGTACTATATATATACATAATACAGACATACACAACTTATATATAATAATAATAATAATGTCTCTCAGGCTGAATTTCGGTCACAGCATTACATTGCCCGAATGTGTGTACAAGCACATGTGCTCTCTCTATTCCCTTATTCTCTTATTGCAATGGGACGGTAAACCGACAGAACCGAGGAGATATTAGGCGCAGGACTGACAACGTTTCTAGATGCTTTCCGAGGCACGGGGGTGAGGCACAGCCAACTTTCTAACTCCGGACTACTACTTAAAAATGTCACGTCAGAAAAACTCAACAATAGATCTTGACCCGACCCGTGATTCGAACCTGAAACCCCAAGATCATCAGTCTCCTTTACGACAACTAGGCCAACGAAACAGTCATGCATATAACGTAAATAAATATACATATACACTACATATGCTCAAATATGTCATCATAAAAATTACCTTCACAGAAATGGCCATCATCTATATGAAGCCGGAGCAAGGTCACAAACTTCAGCAGGGACTGTACGAGTGCCCAACATACAAAACCCTGCTTCGTGCCGGCACTCTGTCTACCACGGGCCACTCCACCAACTACGTGATGACCATAGAACTGGCTACGCACAAGCCACAAGCGCATTGGATCAAACGCGGAGTCGCACTCTTTTGCGCTTTGGACTATTAATTATGCTAGAAGGCTAGAATCGAATTTCGAAACATTTCTATGCTTGTTAAATCATGATTTATAGTTGTTTGAATAGAAAATATTTAATTAAGTTGCGATTATATTATAAATCGAGTTTTTGCTAATCGGGATTCGAAACATTTCTATTTTTGTTAAAAAGTATTTATAGTTGTCTGATTAGAATATATTCCATTCAGTTGTAATTAAATTATGAAGCGATTTCTTGCTAATTCAATTATCTCAGCCTTGTTTAACGAATTATTAAGTACTTAATTAGGTATGCTAGAAGACTATAAATCAGTAAGTATTCGAAACATTACTATTCCTGTTAAAAATAATTTATAGTTTTCTGAATAGAAGTTATTTAATTTTATAGTTTGCAATTATATTATGAATATATTTCTTGTTAATTTTAGTCGACTATGATTATTGTTTAACTTAATGAGTTCACTATAATTAACTCGGTTTTGTGTTTATTGAGTAAGTAATCTACTTATAATTAAATATAACACATTAAATTATTATAGTTATTTGTTAGTTTTATTATGACCTTCTCCTTTAGTAAAATCTGTTACAGTCTACTTTGTAAAGATGTTCTTCACGATAGTAAAAGACTGCGGTTGCCGACTCGCCTGCTAAGAGTGCTAGTATGGCAAAATCCCTCCTATGAGAACCTGAAGGTGAGAATATGTATTGAATAAAACTATTTTTACGGATTTTATCGCGTTTAATTAACGTATTTTATATTCCCGACGTTTCGGTTGCTTTCCAGCAACCGTGGTCACGGGGGACTAAGGTGATTGACGTCGTGATGTCAGCGTTAAACCGGAGTACCTTCAGCTTTTTTAATTAATAATTTTGGTCCGATCTACGCAGAATGAACTAACTGTGTCTTGAAGTCTTGCAGTGGTATGCTTGGGTTTAGTTATAATTTTATTACAGGATCCCAAGCAGGTGGTAGTACCCAGCCTCCCTCTCTATTGAAATTAGGATGTTTCTTAATTTCACTAGCCTCGCGTATCATCCTTGGCAGGAATCGATGTTCTTTCGCGAGAATTTGTGGTTTATCAAATCGAATGTAATGGCGGGGGCCGTCTAGGATATGATCAAAAACTGCAGACTTCCCGGAACGTTGGTGCTTCACGTCAGCTATGTGTTCTTTTACGCGGGTTTTTATAGATCGTTTTGTTTGCCCTATATATGAGAGACCACACTCACAATCAAGCTTGTACACTCCTGCATCTTGTAGAGGAATATTGCACTTGACGGATGGTAAGAACTGACTAATCTTCTTCGGCGGCTTGAAGAATGTTCTAATAGAAGCTCGCTTCAAGATATAGTCAATCTTGTCTGTGACACCTCTGACATACGGTAGTACAGCAGGCACACGCTCGACTGTGGCCGGCTTCACTCGGTCACTGTGCCGTAGGCGCGGAACCCGAAGCTTGTTGTCGTGCAGAACCTGCTTGACGTGCTGAAGCTCGGCGGCCAGGTGTTTGCTGTCACAGATCCCTCGTGCTCTCTGTAAAAAAGATTTGCCCACGGTGGCTAACTGTGAAGGGTGATGGTGGGATTCACCGTTTAAATATCGGTTTGTATGGGTCTTTTTTCTATACACAGTGTGACCTATGGTATTATCAGGATTTCTAATGACTAACACATCTAGGAAAGCTAAAGAATTATTTGCCTCTAAATCCATAGTAAATTGAATTTTAGAGTTTATGGAATTAAGATGTTCTAAAAATGCAGTTACTTTGTCTGATGGTAAAATTGTGAAAGTATCGTCTACGTACCGCTTGTAGAAACTTGGAGTTACTGGTGCAGTAAGCAGGGCTTTCTCCTCAAAGTCCTCCATGAAAATATCGGCGACAATGGGAGATACTGGTGAGCCCATCGCAACACCATCTACTTGCTTGTAAAACTGTTCCTTCCACAATAGATAGCCAGATGTAAGGCAATGTCTGAGTAATACTGCATATTCTGCTGGCATGTTATTTTCCGCTAGTTTCCTAGTTACAATTGAGATGCAGTCTTCAACAGGTAGGCATGTAAATAGAGACTGAACATCAAAACTGACCATAGTTTCATTGTCAGTAAGACATAGGTCTTTTATCTCACTGACAAAATGGTATGAATCCTTCGTGTGTGCTCTTGTGTGTCCTCTGAGTGGTGTCCTTTTGCTAGGTGTTGAGCCAATTTGTAAGTTGGCGAATCGATCTGACTCACTATTGGACGTAATGGAGCATTCGGTTTGTGTATTTTTGGTAACCCATACAACTTCGGTGGTTTCGCACACGCAGGTATTATCGAATTAACGTCTAGATTCAATTTCTCGGAGTATTTCTTTATTAGATCGCTAGTTGTTTTATGCGTATTAGTTGTAGGGTCTGTTTTGACCTTTACGTACGTACTTTCATCCGATAAAAGTTGTTGTATTTTAAAATTGTAATCCGCCGTATCCATTATAACCGTAGCATTACCTTTATCTGCGCGGAGAATCGTAAGATCTGGTCTGTTGCGTAAGTTTTTCAGTGCAATAAATTCATCTTTGGGAAGATTTAATTTCGGCGCTGAGCTTCAACGTAACAAGGACGAAATGTCTTGACGTATGGCCTCTACATCTTCATTACCAATATTATTTTTATACAGACAGTCCTCAATACTACAGATAATTACTTACATCTGGCTATCTATTGTGGAAGGAACAGTTTTACAAGCAAGTAGATGGTGTTGCGATGGGCTCACCAGTATCTCCCATTGTCGCCGATATTTTCATGGAGGACTTTGAGGAGAAAGCCCTGCTTACTGCACCAGTAACTCCAAGTTTCTACAAGCGGTACGTAGACGATACTTTCACAATTTTACCAACAGAAAAAGTAACTGCATTTTTAGAACTTAATTCCATAAATCTTAATTCCATAAACTCTAAAATTCAATTTACTATGGAGTTAGAGGCAAATAATTCTTCAGCTTTCCTAGATGTGTTAGTCATTCGAAATCCTAATAACACCGTAGGTCACACTGTGTATAGAAAAAAGGCCAACCGATACTTAAACGGTGAATCCCACCATCACCCTTCACAGTTAGCTACCGTGGGCAAATCTTTGTTGCAGAGAGCACGAGGGATCTGTGACAGCAAACACCTGGCCGCCGAGCTTCAACACGTCAAGCAGGTTCTGCACGACAACAAGCTTCGGGTTCCGCGCCTACGTCACAGTGACCGAGTGAAGCCGGCCACAGTCGAGCGTGTGCCTGCTGTACTACCGTATGTCAGAGGTGTCACAGACAAGATTGGCTACATCTTGAAGCGAGCTTCTATTAGAACATTCTTCAAGCCGCCAAAGAAGATTAGTCAGTTCTTACCATCCGTCAAGTGCAATATTCCTCTACAAGATGCAGGAGTGTACAAGCTTAATTGTTAGTGTGGTCTCTCATATATAGGGCAAACAAAACGATCTATAAAAACCCGCGTAAAAGAACACATAGCTGACGTAAAGCACCAACGTTCCGGGAAGTCTGCAGTTTGTGATCATATCCTAGACGGCCCCCGCCATTACATTAGATTTGATAAACCACAAATTCTCGCGAAAGAACATCGATTCCTGCCAAGGATGATACGTGAGGCTATTGAAATTAAGAAACATCCTAATTTCAATAGAGAGGAAGGCTGGGTACTACCACCTGCTTGGGATTCTGTAATTCATAAAATTAAAACCAAACCCAAGCATACCACTGCAAGACTTCAAGACACAATTAGTTCATTCTGCGTAGATCGGACCAAAATTATTAATTAAAAATGCTGAAGGTACTCCGGTTTAACACTGACATCGGGACGTCAATCACCTCAGTCCCCCGTGACCACGGTTGCTGGAAAGCAACCGAAACGTCGGGAATATAAAATAAGTTAATTAAACGCGATAAAATCCGTAAAAATAGTTTTATTCAATGTGTAGTGTTCGCGTAAATATAAGAAATCATTGTGAGAATATGTAATTTCAAAAGTTAAGTTACAGCAAATTAATATATGTCCCATTACTGAGCACAAGTCTCGCTGCCCCAATGCGTTTTCCTTCACCGCTGAGTACGTGGTAAATGTAATTTTAATAGGCTGCAATGATAGATTGACAAGCTTATGGTTGTTGAATTTTTCCTACATACTCTATATATCTCATACATACTTACGAGGTAGAGCCATGCTTTACGAGGTAGAGCCATGCTGCAGCTATGTTATGGTTGTTGCACGAATGGGTCGGCTTGACCGGGGAAGGACCACGCTCTCACATAATACCAGCGTTAAATAGCAGCTTAACGCTTACGTATTTCGTATGGTAAGTGTAGAGAACCGGAGAACCATTTTACTGGAAACGAGGCATTCTATCTTTGTCCTCACGGGTGACAACGCGTCTGCATTTTGATTCGTAATCGAAGATAGATGTAGATGTCTATGGGCCACAGTAACCACTTACCATCAGGTGGACTGTGTGCTCATTTGTCACCCTTATCCTATTAAAAAAATACTCGTATTAAATACGGAAAAGCTCGTTTGCTTTTCCGTATTTAATATTTTTTACAATCGACTTCAATATAAATTATTAAGGATAACTCAAAAACTACTAGTCAGACTTTCAAATTTATATGAGACTATCTGAGAAGAACCAGCTTTTGAATAAAAAAAGAATCATTAAAATCGGTTCACTTAGAAAGTTATGAGGTAACATACATATAAAAAAAGAATACAGTCGAATTGATTACCTCCTGCTATTTGAAATCGGTAAAAAAATGATATGCAGCTAAAAGTGGTTATGTTGAAGGAATGAGAGTTGCGTGGTTGTTTAAATTTGGAGAATTAATGTGAAATCAAAGCGTTACCATAATATATTATTGCAAATATATTTTAGTTTGTTTTGTTATTAGAACGGCTCCGTACTGCAGTGGCATAGCTCAATGCTAAGCCATTGCCAAAGAGAATATAATCACTACATTGTCCAATGCGGCACGGCGGGCGTTGCAGCGATGAGGGCCGAATTTTCGTATCCTGCACGGAACAAGTACTTGCCCGTAATCGTTCCGGGTCTGGGCGTTTGTCCTTGTGCAATTTATGTATGTAAACTACCTTCACTACACAGGAGAAAATATTTGTGTGGGGATAATGTTTGTTTTTATAATGAGAAAACCATGTTTTGGTTATACATATTTTGTTTTTTTTCTTCTATATTATGTCATGGAAGATTTTTCAGCACAACACGACACACTATATTTACATTAATATATCATTTGCTATTACCAAATTACAATATCTAATATGGTATATTATATAATAACGTATTAATAGAGTACATTCCATAACTACCAGCCAAACCCACTTTCACACCTGTAATTCCAATACAGGGCAGTCCACCAGCCAAACTAACTTAAATGAAGGCTTACTTATAAGTCATTCTAACGTAACTTAACCTTCAAAAGTACAAAGTGAACACTAAAAACTTTAAGTGATATTTTGTATTTTATTTAGGTAGCCGTTCTGATATTCGTTTAATTAATATTCCATATACGACCCTACTTTGTTGTAGGTATACCATTAAAATGTAGTAACACTAAACATCCGCTCCGGCTTCGCACAAGCGAAAACCTAAATCTAAGCCATCCGGGAACCCACTTAAACACATACAAAAATTTCATCAAAATCTATCCAGGTAGGAGAGGAGTTATGTAACACAAGTACGCGTATAACATTGATCTGCGAATTTGGCTTTTTCTATTACAGACGCGGTCTCTTAGGTACCTTTAAGTATCTTTCTTAATATGTTACCAATATAAAAAGGTCCGATAGGTTACTTAACTAGCTTCTCATAAACAATTGAATGGAAATACGGTGGGATCACAAACGAATTTAGTCCGCCTGATGATAAGTGGCAACTGCATTTCATGGACACCTGTAACTTAGGACTTGCAAGCTGAAGTGGCAATGGGCCGGCCATATAACTCGAAGAACCGACAATCGATGGGGAAGAAAGGTTCTCGAGTGGCGACCTCGTACCGGCATATCAGTGTAGTATATGAGTTATAATTATACGCATGTACCTAACGAAAGGCTAATTAGGTGAATGACGTGATTGGAACTAATATATAATATTGCACCGCAAGTGTAGGGCGTCCTGGAGTGACGACGATGCAGGCTCGGGACTGTGTTTTGCGGCATTCCTTAGGGGAGGCCTCTGTTCAGCATTGAATTTGAGTAGGGCTGTAATAATGATGATTATTTTGAACACGCTGATTAATCAAGTGCTGGGCGATGAAGAAAAAATTGTAAAGAAATAATAAGTTGTCTATATAACAAATATATTTCTAGAATATGACGTGTATCTGCCAACACTCACTGAATAAGAATGGTGGACAAATTGCTCCAAAACTTCTTAGGAAAGGAAATGAAGGGAGGCTTTTGTCCAGCTGTTTGTTTGTATGTAGACTTCGACTCTACTCTTTTCCATGGTAGAGCCACGCTGCAGCTATATTATAGTTACTCGGCTCAACCTGAGACTGCTGTCAGAGAACCAGCGTAAAATAGCAGCGTTATGTGTTGCTGTGTTTTGTATGGTGAGTGTAGAGAACCGGAAAGCATTTTATTGGATACAAGGCATTACATCTTAAATCCTCAAGGGTGACAACGCATCTGCATTTTAAATTGTAATTGAGGATAAATGTTGATGTCTACGGACCACATTATTCACTTACCATCAGGTGGACTTTGTGCTCGTTTGTCCTTTTTCTATAAAAATAAATATAACCATTTTACTATTATAATCCAATAAAATAATAATGTACATTAAAAAAAAATTAAGACTAAATTCAAGCATGACAGAGACAAGCGGTTGTAGTCAGTTCTCTTCATTTGCCTTTTGTGTTTAAGTTACGCCTAAATGATGTTTATGCTAAACAGCTCCTCACTTAAAATTGGTTTGTATTCTTTATAATTTAATTACCAAAAATATACCGTACATTATAATATCAAGTTGATGATTTTATTTAGTTAAGTTTATTTCTGTGAAAAATCCGTAGTGTATTTCTTATATATACGCGAACACTACTCATTTAAATAAAACTAATTTTACGGATTTTATCGTGTATATTAAATTATTTTATATTCCCGACATTTCGAGCACTTTACAGTACCCATGGTCACGGGGGGGGGGGGGGGGAGGACTGAAGTGTTTGTTCGTTCGTTCGTACGTTCGTTCCAATGTCATAGTTAACCACGGCTACCTCCAGATTAAAATTATTAATTTTTGCTCCGATCTACGCAGTATGAACTTACAGTATCTTGAAGACCATAAAGTTAATGATTTTATTTACTTAAGTTTATTTCTGTGAAACATCCGTAGTGGATTTCTTATATTTACGCGAACATTACACATTTAAATAAAACTAATTTTACGGATTTTATCGTGTATATTAAATTATTTTATATTCCCGACATTTCGAGCACTTTACAGTACCCATGGTCACCTCCAGATTAAAATTATTAATTTTTGCTCCGATCTACGAAAAACGATCTTAAAGACCTTGTAGTTGGGATTTAATTTTATTAATTATAGGATTCCAAGCAGATGGTAGCATCCAGCCATCTTCTCTATTGAAATTAGAATGTTTTTTGATTTCAATCCTGTTCTGTGTCAAGCAAGTTTTTCACGACAACAAGCTTCGGGTCCCGCACCTACGTCACTGTGAACGTGTGATGCCGGCCTGTCGAGCGAGCGCCTGCTGTACTGCCATATGTCAGAGGTGTCCCTGACAAGATTGGCTACATCTTAAAGCGTCCTTTCTTTAAAACATACTTCAAGCCAACGAAGAAGATTAGTCAGTTTCTACCATCAGTCAAGTGTAATGTCCCTCTGTCTCTGGTTTCTTTTATATAGGACAAACTGTTATAACTATATTAGAAAAAGAATTATGGTTCCGCGCAAAAAAATTAAAACCCATAAAATCCAATCGTAATAAATTCCACGCGTGCGAAGTCGCGGGGAACAGCTAGTTATCCAATAAGAGTATTGCAAAGCCCATTTCAGGGTTTCCTTTCTACCGCCTTTTTTCCCTAGCATGTGCACTCTTGTGTTGACGGGATTCTCACAAGCTCGCAAGACACGGAAACAACTGCATCTTCAATATCTCGCGTCATTGCTCACGCTTTTGTATGGTTTGGATATAGAACTATACAAGACATAATAAAGTATGTAGACATTTGCTATAATGCTGTGTTTCGCGATAATCTGTGAATTTTATGTGTGTGCTAACGTGGCCGCAGCCCTTGGGACACGAGGCAAATTACCAGAAGTCCGGGTGACTGCACACGCATTGCTTCAAATCCTTCCAGTCGCCCGAATTTGGGAGCATTTGCAGTATCGTGAAGTAGTCATTTTGCACAGCTTCATACAGTCCATTAAATTTACGTAAAATCACTCTTTTAATAACTCTTAACTAGCAGTTGGTCATTTAAACCAACACGCTATTATTGACCCTTCGACAGGATCAAACGATAGCTGAGCCTTCTCCCTGAATAATAACTTAAGTAACCAATTTCTGATCACTCCGTCCGGGGTAATTAATGTTATCCACCGGGATAATTAATATAATATTATTATATGTATATAAACTTTTATGGGAAATATTAAGTACAATATGGCGTTGTAGTTATGTGGCAATATAAATAATTTATTATAAAACAACTTTTACAAATTGTATCACTTTTAATTCAAAGTTTTTAAATTACCGACGTTCGGACACTTAACAGCACCCATGGTTTATGGGGGCACTGAGGTGTTTGACGTCCTGATGACATAGTTGTCGAAGGCTACTTTTAATTTTTATGATGATTTTTTATTTAAAAAAAGAACTTAAAATTAAACGCAGTAAGTCCACAAAAATTGTTTTATTCCTTAAGTGAATATATATTAACGTAAATATAAGAAATGATTAAATGTTTTCTTTCTTCCATTAAGTTCCATTAAAACATTAAATTATGTTTACTATGTTATTTTACAGGTAACTAATTATGTGACCAACTGAATGTGTCACACGAGTGGCGTTTTTAATTATAATTTAATATTAAAATGACAAACAACACCCAATACACCAGTTGATAACTGCCCCAAACCACAGAATAAATAATATTACTACGTATCCTATACAAAGAAAAAAAAAAGGCTACAGATGCTTTGTCACCTCTGAATGCCTCGTTTCCAGCATTCAAACGGTCTCCGGTTTTCTACACTCACCATAATAACACAGTAGCATTTAGCTGCTGTCTCATGCTGGTATTGTGAGAGCGTGGTGCTTCCCCGGTCGAATTCGCCTATTCGTGCTATAACTATAATATAGCTGCAGCATGGCAACACCATGTCAACATACGTATTTGTTAGATATTCCACTATGATATCGTTTCATAATTTGTTTGATATCGAGTTTTATTTTTAGCATCTGAAATATTGCATTACGAATATTGTATTCACGCGCGCGTGTAATCATATCTAATATATTACATACGGGTAACAAATGCTTTATCGGAAATTAGATACGTATTGCGTCAGCCAAGGAGCATTATAAATTACGCTGATCGTTATTATTGTGTTAAAGCAAAAATCATAACAGATTTATAATTTAATACGTAGTAGAGTCGTGCTGCAGCTATATTAGTAGTATAGTTGTAGAACGAATGGGTCAGCTCGACCGGGGAAGGCACCACGCTCTCACAGAATACCGGCGTAAAATGGCAGCTTGACACTGCTGTGTTTCGTATGGTGAGTGTAGAGAACCGGAGACACATTTTACTGGAAAAGAGGCATTCCATCTTAGTCCTCACGGGTGACAACGCATCTGCATTTTGATTCTTTATTGAGGATAAATGTAGATATCTATGGGTCACAGCACTTACCATCAGGTGGACTGTGTGCACGTTTGTCACACTCTACTATAAAAAATGTTTTATTCATGCTTCATAATTTCTAAAAGGTTGGTTAATAGCGCATACTAAACAACTATTATAATATAAATAACACCTCACTTTTATATCGCGCTATAACATGTTAATGCAGGCATATTCTATTTAATTGTCGGCGAGACCACAGACAGCACTGTAGTTGACTTTAATTAATTAAAACAATAAAATGAACTGCACAGAGTATAAAGAATACAAATGAATTTTAATTCATTTGTTTTAATAATGTAAGTCGTATAATAGTCTATTACAGACCATTGTAAGTCCAAGCCTTACAATAGTCTGTAATAGACTATTGTAAGGCTTGGACTTTTCTCATTATTGGGAGACCGAAGTACTAGATGTATTTCATCTTTGGCACTTCTTCCCGTAGTAGGTTTGGATATATTTAACTTTTTTTTTGAGTATAGTAAACCATGTCGTTGCTGCATAAGAATATCCACTACCCAAGATCGTCTCGTGGCTGTCGTAACAGGCGACAGAGGGAAACAAACCAGGAGCTGGACAGCAGGGCCTTCCTAAAAACAACTTAAAAATAATCGACCGCTCCGTGGCGTAGTGGCTTAGCAATAAGTTGCAGCACCAAGGGCCGCGGGTTCTAATCACGCACTGAACAAGTATTTGTATGGCCTATAAATAATTGATCCGGGTCTGGATGTATGTCCTTGTGAAATTTATGTATATAAACTTGGAACTAACGTTTTTTTCTTAAAGTTGCCAACCCGCCTGCCAAGCATAGCAACAATGGCAATTATCGCCCATATGAGATAATCTATAGGGGGGCCTATGTACAGCAGTGGACTTTTGGCTGTAACAGTACAGAAAGGGAAACAAACGAACACATAGTTGGAGTATAGCTCGTGTAGATCTTATATCATGAAATTTATGTCGAGGAAGTAAAGGATACTCATCCTGTAGAGATATGTTTTGTCAGCCCAAAGTAGAGCCTAGCAACAAATTGAAGGGGTTGACTCAGCATTTTTTTTATACACGTGTATAAAATATTGCAAAATACATAATAAAATGTTCTACAGCAAATTATAGTGACATTCATGAGAATAGGTTATATGACAACCTTTGTTTCCTGTTGTTTCCAACTAACTTCAGAAATTGTATTGAATATTGCAAAATACATAATAAAACTCTCTGGAACAAATTATGCTGACGTTCATGAGAATAAGTTATATGACATCCTTTGTTTTCCGTTGATTCCAACTATATTATATAAATTATATTACATTTTTATTGTCAAACTGTTCTCAGAATTCGCTCAATAAACATATATATTACATATATATTTTTTATTGAAATCGTGTATTCATATTATACGTGGTACCTACAGCCTTGCTGCATTTATATCTGTATATTATAGATATATAAAAGATTTCCACCTATGTACTAACTCATCACGATATCTCTGGAATCATAAGGCCTAGAGACTTAAAATTTGTTAGAAATATTCCTTTCCCCGAGTAGTAGTCAACGAAACGGATTTTACGAAATTCCACCCGCAAGGGGGTTGCGGGGCATTAGTATAAAAAAAACACATTTTCAAACTATAGCTCTTATTGTTATCGAAAATAAGGGAAAAGTTACTAAATATTAGTTATAAGTATTGGTAGGCTGTGGATAGTAGCTATTTCGTAAATAACAATACTAATTACTAATACTTAAAAAAATAATATTTTTTATACTTTTTTGTTGTTGTTTCTAATTAGTTGACCATTATTGTTCATACTGTAATAGTCCGTAATTTAATACTGAAACTGCACTTGTGTGATGGGATTTATATTGTTTTTCTAATAAATGATAAATCGTTGAACATATTGTTGTCCTGTTTATTGTTTAATTTCCAAATAAAAACGATTACGATAAAGTATCTTACTTAATGTCAAGGACAGTTGGTAGTGTTTCTAATTATATATATATATACATAGATTAGTAAGCCGCAGTGGCAATGGGCCAGCCATATTGCTCGAAGGACCGACAACCGATGGGGAAGAAAGGTTTTCGAGTGGCAGCCTCGTAGCGGTAGGCAAAGTGTAGGGCGATCTCTTACTAGATGAAGTGACAACCTGGTAAAACATGCAGGAAGTCGATGGATGCTGGTGGCTCAGGACCGTGCTTTGTAGCATTCCGTTTGAGAGGCGTATGATCAGCAGTGGACTTGTGAAGGACAGTAATGGTAATGATAATGATGCAGTTGGATTGTCGACCTTGAGTAGTAAAGTTGATTGCCGCGTTACCAGGGAATTGGGCCTTGCATTCAAGTTCATGATGCAAGTGAGATGAGAGGAATACAAGATAAAGGAAAATATTAAAGTTTCCGATAGTAATAAAAAATTAAGGTAATTTTTGTGTCCGGATATTTATATTTTATTTTCCTAAAACCTCGTATTTAAGAAATTTTACCAATATAGTCTTAAAAAAACAACCAGAAAATATTATGGTAAAATCTATTGAAAGGGGACACCCGGGTTTGAACCGGGGACCTCTCGATCTGCAGTCGAATGCTCTACCACTGAGCTATATCCCCTTATGACTAACAATATAAATTATAACGACTATTTTCTGTGATATTATATGTAATACTAGCGATGACCCCGGCTTTGCACGGGTGATTTCTGGATCTCGACGAAAGCACCCTCTACCGGGTTCAATTGTGAATCTAAACCATCTAAGGACCCACTCAACTACACAAAAATTAAAAAACAAACACACAAAGAGAAGAATTATATATAAAGAGATGGGGGACTGATGATGGATGGTGATGATAATGATGCCAATTATGATCAAACGTTAGTTTATCGTTACGGTATTGACCTATACGCAAATCAGTGTACAGAAGAATACGCCTGCAATTCGCCTGGTCTTGCAGTTGTCCATGGGCGGTGGTAGTCACTTAACATCGTATGAGCCGCCTGCTCGTTTGCCCCCTCTAACATATAAAAAAAAAAATGAGTCCGAGCAGGGATAGCGGGTACCGACTCTGACTGCTTAACTTATGTCGTTCCATGTTCTTGGTGGTGAGTACCACAGAAGCACGCGGGTGCACGTTGTGTGCGCCCGGTGTTGTATATTGAAAAATTATTTTTTTTCCAATAAGAAATATATTTATTTAATCGAATTATTTACCTCATTATCCATTCATTTTTTTTCTCTTTTTTTTCAAAATTTAAACATAAGTTTAAATAGTCTGCACTTTTAAAAAAAAGTCACACCTACACTCGAATTTTCTTCTGGACCGTGGAGGCAGTTTACAAACATAAATTGCACAAGAACAATTTCCAGACCCGAAACAATTATTTGTAGGAGGCCAAACAAATGCTTTTTCCGTACGGGATTCGAACCCACAGCCCCAGCGCTGCAACTCATTACTAAACCACTGCGCCAAGGAGCCATCAAATATATAAATAATGAAATACTGTTATTGTAGTTTTTGAAAATACGAGTAAATAAGGCTTCTACTTTTATTTGTAACAAAAACTTTAATTAACCCAAATTGAATGTGGTTTATGGGCAACAACGTTTTTGCCTACCGATCGACTCTTACGAATGTGTGCACAGTAAAATCGATAAAATAAGAATGCATTTTCACGCATTTTGAATTCAAAAGATAAAAAGGACAGAATGCTCGAGATTTTTTTAAACTAAATATTCATCACCATTTGCTTGTATAACTTATTTCAGAATAATAATAATAATACCTTCTCCGCAAATATGGCCGGTTATTGCAAAATAACGCTGTATATGTCGAGGGAAGATCATTTTATAAAAGCATATACCACCCCTCTACGGCAACAATATTTTTTTCTATTGTCCTAATTGCGGAAGAAATATTAATAGGTTAGGGTTAGGTTTGGCGAGTACAGAGGATGACGTGTAGTTTCTAACTACAGGTCCTGTCATGTTAAAACGGTTTCCTACCTCCTAGTAAATATACGTAGAGAATCTTTGGTGGACTGATTTATTGTCACAGAGATACAAGTGTAGCCCATTATACGTGGTAGAGGCATGTTGCAGCTATATTATCGTTGTAGCACGAATGGGTCGGCTCGACCGGGGAAGGATCACGCTCTCACAGAATACCAGTGTAAAATAGCAGCTTAACACTGTTGTGTTTCGTATGGTGAGTGTAGAGAACCGGAGATCCTTTTTACTGGAAAAGAGGCATTCCATCTTAGTCCTCAAGGGTCACAACGCATCTCCATTTTCGTTCGTTATTGAAGATAGATGTAGATGTCTATGGGTCACAGCAACTTACCATCAGATGAACTGTGTGTTCGCTTGTCACCCTATACTATAAAAAAATGTAAATGTCTATGGGTCACAACATCCACTTACCATCAGGTGGACTGTGAGCTCGATTCTCATCCTTATTCTATAGAAAAAGGTACAGCCTTTTTGAATGGAGAAATCCCTACGTACTTAAGCCACGCAAAAACCTTGGGCTTTGTCAGACATGCACCGACATACCTCCATGGTGTATTATTTCGCTGTACATATATTGATAGGTTAATTGAAACGATCTCATATACATCCGCAGTCCCACCAGCACTATTCACCCGCTGACAGCCCATTCTCATCATAGGATGACTCCTAGTCCTGTTCCATTCGCATAGTCTTTTTAACCGACCGCCACGTCGTCCGATGCTAGAAAGGGGAGGGAGGAATTAAGGTTTGTAATTTCCCTGCACACACTCTATGGTCAGAATATGTATTCGAATATATAATATTGCGAAATATGCAAGCGTAAACACTAAACTTAAAAAGGAAATGACTAAAACGTTCTGAAAAAATATAGGGATTTATAACCAGTATTGCTTTTTATAAGCAAACAGGGCAATGGTTTTACAACCAAAAAAAAATTGTTAAAACCAACCAAAAAATACTGAAGGGGACACCCGGGTTTGAACCGGGGACCTCTCGATCTGCAGTCGAATGCTCTACCACTGAGCTATATCCCCTTGTGTGATCATTAATGAATTTAGTGTTGTAGACTTATTATTATTTTACAAATGTATGTAAGTTTACTTAACCTTCCAACCATCTTCTATTAAAGGCACGAGTGATAATAATAAATAATTTGAGGGGTCTAGCCCTGTCATTCAGTATCGGAAACTTTAATATTTTCCTTTATCTTGTATTCCTCTCATCTCATCATGAACTTGAATGCAAGGCCCAATTCCCTGGTAACGCGCCAATCAACTTTGCTACTCAATATACTACACTATATATAATATTATATATATATATATATATATAAATATATATTATTATATATATTATATATTATTATATATATTATATATATATATATATATATATATATATATATATATATATATATGTATATATACATAGATTAGTAAGCCGCAGTGGCAATGGGCCAGCCATATTGCTCGAAGGGCCGACAACCGATGGGGAAGAAAGGTTTTCGAGTGGCAGCCTCGTAGCGGTAGGCAAAGTGTAGGGCGATCCCTTACTTGATGGAGTGACGACCTGGTAAAACATGCAGGAAGTCGATGGATTTTGGTGTTTGGACTTGTGAAGGACAGTAATGGTTAATGATAATGATGCAGTTGGATTGTCGACCTTGAGTAGTAAAGTTGATTGGCGCGTTACCAGGGAATTGGGCCTTGCATTCAAGTTCATGATGCAAGTGAGATGAGAGGAATACAAGATAAAGGAAAATATTAAAGTTTCCGATACTGAATGACAGGGCTAGACCCCTCAAATTATTTATTATTATCACTCGTGCCTTTAATAGAAGATGGTTGGAAGGTTAAGTAAACTTACATACATTTGTAAAATAATAATAAGTCTACAACACTAAATTCATTAATGAACACGCAAGGGGATATAGCTCAGTGGTAGAGCATTCGACTGCAGATCGAGAGGTCCCCGGTTCAAACCCGGGTGTCCCCTTCTGTAGTTTTTGTTTGTTTTTAACAGTTTTTTTTTTTGGTTGTAAAACCATTGCCCTGTTTGCTTATAAATAGCAATACTGGTTATACATCCCTATATTTTTTCAGAACGTTTTAGTCATTTCCTTTTTAAGTTTAGTGTTTACGCTTGCATATTTCGCAATATTATATATTCGAATACATATTCTGACCATAGAGTGTGTGCAGGGAAATTACAAACCTTAATTCTTCCGTCCCCTTTCTAGCATCGGACAACATGGCGGTCGGTTAAAAAGACTGTGCGAATGGAACAGGACTAGGAGTCATCCTCTGATGAGAATGGGCTGTCAGCGGGTGAATAGGGCTGGTGGGACTGCGGATGTATGTGAGATCGTTTCAATTAATCTATCAATATAGGTACAGCGAAATAATACGGTATGTCGGTGCATGTCTGACAAAGCCCAAGGCTTCTGCGTGGCTTAAGTCCGTAGGGATTTCTCCATCAAGAAAGGCTGTACCTTTTACTATAGAATAAGGATGAAAATCGAGTTCACAGTCCACCTGATGGTAAGTGGGTGTTGTGGCCCATAGACATCTATATTTTTTTATAGTACAGGGTGACAAGCGAGCACACAGTCTATCTGATGGTAAGTTGCTGTGACCCATAGACATCTACATCTATCTTCAATAATGAATAAAAATGGAGATGCGTTGTGACCCTTGAGGACTAAGATGGAATACCTCTTTTCCAGTAAAAAGGATCTCCGGTTCTCTACACTCACCATACGGAACACAACAGTGTTAAGATGCTATTTTACGCTGGTATTCTGTGAGAGCGTGGTCCTTCCCCGGTCAAGCCGACCCATTCGTGCTATAACTATACTACTAATATAGATGCAGCATGGAATCTAACACGTATAATAATTAACCTCGATTAAGAATAAAAATGCAGATGCGTTGTCACCCGTGACTAAGATGGAATGCCTCTTTTCTAGTAAAAGAGGTCTCCGGTTCTCTACACTCACCATACGAAACACAACAGTGTTAAGCTGCTATTTTACGCTGGTATTCTGTGATAGCGTGATCCTTCCCCGGTCGAGCCGACCCATTCGTGCTACAACCATAATGTAGCTGCAGCATGGCTCTACCACGTATAATGGGCTACACTTGTATCTCTGTGACAATAAACCAGTCCACCAAAGATTCTTTACGTATATTTACTAGGAGGTAGGAAACCGTTTTAACATGACAGGACCTGTAGTTAGAAACGACACGTCATCCTCTGTATTCGCCAGACCTAGACCTAACCTATTAACATTTCTTCCGCAATTAGGACAATAGAAAAAAATATTGTTGCCGTAGAGCGGTGGTATATGCTTTCATAAAATGATCTTCCCTCGACATATACAGCGTTATTTTGCAATAACCGGCCATATTTGCGGAGAAGGTTAATGTTATTCTGAAATAAGTAATACAAGCAAATGGTGATAAAAATTTAGTTTAAAATAATCTCGAGCATTCTGTCTTTTTTATCTTTTGAATTCAAAATGCGTGAAAATGAATTCTTTTAATCGATTTTACTGTGCACACGTTCGTAAGAGTCGGTCGATAGGCAAAAACGTTGTTGCCCATAAACCACATTCAATTTGGGATTCTTAAAATTTTTGTTACAAATAAAAGTAGAAGCCTTATTTACTCGTATTTTCAAAAACTGCATTAACAGTATTGCATTATTTATATATTTGATGGCTTCTTGGCGCAGTGGTTTAGCAATGAGTTGCAGCACTGTGGCCGTGGGTTCAAATCCCGTACGGAACAAGCATTTGTATGGCCTCCTACAAATAATTGTTTCGGGTCTGGACGTTTGTTCTTGTGCAATTTATATTTGTAAATTGCCTCCACGGTAAGGAGAAAATTCGAGTGTAGGTGTGATTTTTTTTTAAAGTGCAGACTATTTGAACTTAAGTTGAAAATTTAAAAAAAAAAGAAAGAAAATGAATGGATAATGAGGTAAACAATTCGATTAAATAAATATATTTCTTATTGGAAAAAAATAAAACACCGGGCGCACACAACGTGCACCCGCGTGCTTCTGTGGTACTCACCATCAAGAACATGGAACGACATAAGTTAATCAGTCAGAGTTGGGACCCGCTATCCCTGCTCGGACTCATTTTTTTTAATATATTAGAGGGGGCAAACGAGCAGGCGGCTCATACGATGTAAAGTGACTACCGCCGCCCATGAACAACTGCAAGACCAGACGAATTGCAGGCGTATTCTTCTGTACACTGATTTGCGTATAGGTCAATACCGTAACGAAAAACTAACGTTTGATCATAATTGGCATCATCATCATCACCATCCATCATCAGTCCCCCATTTTTATATGTATATATAATTCTTCTCTTTGTGTGTTTGTTTTTTAATTTTTGTGTAATTGAATGGGTCCTTAGATGGTTTAGATTCACAATTGAACCCGGTACGGGTGCTGTCGTCGAGATCAAGAAATCACCGGTGCAAAGCCGGGGTCATCGCTAGTACTATATATCATCACAGAAAATAGTCGTTATAATTTATATTATTAGTCATAAGGGGATATAGCTCAGTGGTAGAGCATTCGACTGCAGATCGAGAGGTCCCCGGTTCAAACCCGGGTGTCCCCTTGAAATAAATTTTACCATAATATTTTCTGGTTGTTTTTTTAAGACTATATTGGTAAAATTTCTTAAATACGTGGTTTTGGGAAAATAAAATATAAACATCCGGACACAAAAATTACCTTAAATTTTTTCTGCAGACTTAAGTCAGTAGATATATTTTAATTTTAATTCAACAAATGTGTTCTAAGTAATTTTTTTATAATACAGAGAATAATGTTTAATAATAATGTTTCGTATGGTGAGTGTAGAGAACCGGAGACCCTTTTTACTGGAAAAGAGACATTAAATCTTAGTCCTTACGGATGACAACGCATCTGCAATTTTGATTCGCAAACGAGGATAGATGTAGATGTCTCTGGGTTACAGCAACCACTTACCATCAGGTTAAATGTGTGCTCGTTTGTCACCCTATCCTACAAAAAAAAATTAGAATCGTGAGTCCGAAGATTGGTTGCCATGACCAGAATCAGAAGTCCACTCGTTTGTTCACCTGCGGATAATAATCGAAATAGAAATCTGTTATCAGGATTCCCTATTCAAGGATTAATACAGATGGAGTATGTAGGGAATCGTGTTGGACAAAGTTAAAATAGTTCCCATCAAACCCTAGTATTACTTCTCTACTATGTCGTCCTGGTAATGTTGGATTAAAATGGCTGTAAGCCAGAGTATTGGTTTAGAATACGTACTATGAAACAAAAAAAATTCGTGTGCGTGTACTTATGTACGCTCGTAGGAAGTTATACTTCTTTAGCGTAACAAAAAGAAAATAACTAACTTAAATATAGTTATCAGTTCCTACTTTAGAGACACTTGAGAGACAGTTACCCACTGAAGTTGTCGCTTTGAGGTGTGAGTGCGCGTGCAACGAAACAACTTCATGGTGTCGTTTTTGGTGTCGGTGTGCGCGCGCATCGTAAATATTAACTCTCATAATTTTTCCCAAACGCCCCAAAAGAAGTGTAATTTTACAAAAGTATTGAGTTGGACCTGTTATTCCACAATGAGTGTTATTAATTTTACGCTCACCAGATGTCGCTAGTTGGGAGTGAGGTCAACTTGTTACAAAGTGTTATTATAATTAAGAATATTTCGTTTTAAAATTAAATTTATTGAATACAATTAAATGTATTGAATAAAATTAAATTTATTGAAATTTTATCGGTTTCTAGAGTGTGTAAATATACAAAACAATGCCTCAGTTGTTTCCGAACGAATTAAATTCTTACGCTATGAACTCTGTCAAATATTTCTCTTCATTATTAAGTGGCGTTGCCCTGGTGGCCTCATTGTTGTCGTGAGCCACTCATTGCAGAAGCATTTTAAGCTTAGTCGGAGTGATTAAATCAAACAGTGTAAATAGACCATAACACTCCAGGGTTTCATTCAATTTTGGAATCGTTCGGATTTTTTTTTTTTAGTTTATCAGGAATGCAGGTCTCCACACGATGTAATTCTTCAACAATCAGGCATTATTCAAAATTGCAACTACGAGTATCAATTTCATTGGCGCCGGCGGTGATCGAACAAGGACTGTTCGTGTACTGTAAAATTTACAACAAGTGCTTAGTCTCTCAGCTTTTATACGTGGTAGAGTCATGCTTCAACTATATTAGTAGTATAGTTGTAGCATGAATGGGTCGGCTCGACCTGGGAAGGACCACGCTCTCACAGAATACCAGCGTAAAATTGCAGCTTGACACTGCTGTGTTTGTAGAGTCTATGGTGAGTGTAGAGAACCGGAGAACTATTTTACGTTTTTTAGATGACGATGACGTATTTTAGATGACGACGCATCTGCATTTTGATTCCATATTGAGGATAGACGTAGATGTCTATGGGTCACAGTAACCACTTACCATCAGGTGGATTGTGTGCTCGTTTGTCACCCTATCCTATAAAAAACCATGGCTTTTGCACCTATAATTTTACACAATACATAACAAAAATATGTTTATATATTTAGCCTAATGTCTCCCAGTATGTTACGAAAGTGTATGTAATTTGGGCCATAAACTGATATGTCATATTACATAGTTATTTTAAAATATTCTTTTGTCAGCAGTAAATCTACACAAATAGCGATACAAGTTTGGACGCACGTTGCACTCAAAGTAAATTGCGCATATCCTATAAATAGTTTAGAAACAATACATTTTCTTGTTTCAAATAGTAAATATACATGCAATGCGTTATTGAATAGTTAATATCGTAACATTTTATACTTTTAACATCCTATTTTTTTAAACATTGATTCATTTATTCATTTCTGCCCATTAAAATATAGCAGCATTAACCTGGTATTTCACAATAGTTATTCTGTATGAACCTGGTTCTACACCTGTCTAGCCGACCTATTCGTGCTATAACCATAATATAGCTCCAGCGTTGCTCAACCCAATTATAACATTTTTGATATCGCCATTCAATACATTGTCTGTTTTAAATTTAGAATTTTACACGTAGGGGATATAGCTCAGTGGTAGAGCATTCGACTGCAGATCGAGAGGTCCCCGGTTCAAACCCGGGTGTCCCCTTGGAAATATATTTTTAACTAAAATTTTAATAATAATTTAATTATTTCAAAAATAAAATTCCATAATTTAGCACGTTAAAGAAAAGCGTATATAACGGTGGTTTAATAGTTGTAATCTTAGCATGAGATTGTATTTTTCTTTTAAGTGTTTTTCTACCGATTTCTAAAAGGAGACGTTACTCAATCTGACTGTATGTTTTTATGTGTGTTACCTCATAACTTTTTACTTGATAGACCGATTTCGATGATTCTTTTTTATTTGAAAGCTGGTGCTTCACATGTGATCGCATATACATTTAATCAAGGTCTAACCAATAGTTTTTGAGTTATTCTTAATAATTTATATTGAAGTCGGTTGTACAAAATTTTTAATTTTTAATTATTAGTTTTCTTTGTCTAGATTACGTTACGATAGTCCCAAGGGAGTATCTTACAACCTTAGTTACATCGCATACGGGCAACGTTAGTACAAATGTTTGCGTGACAGAGTAACGCTGCAGCTGCTGAACATACTCTCACAAAATATCAGCATAAAATAGCATTTTTCTTGTTACATTGTTTATTTTCCTTCGAATAATATGCCCATACCACGCTAGCCTACCACATTTCAACTTTTCCCTGACTAGGGCCATTTTAGAATTGCCTCTGATATATGCATATCTGCATGTATTTGTCAGCTGTTGGTTTTTAAATGAAGATAAATAGATAACGATAAAGATGAGGAAAACCTTACTAAGTCCTAAAACAAACTATATATCTCAAGGGGTCTCCACTCTCCTTATTAGATACGGATTTATCCTGCGCCGGATTATCCATTAAAGTATGTAAATAACCACTGGTGAACATAGGCTTCCCCAATAGGTCACTTAATAAGGGATTTTTTCCATAGTTGCTCGCTTGGTAGACGGATTAGCAAACACAGTTTTTTTATAATTAAGAGCTGTTATCAGGAAGATGCTTCTGTGCTGTTTCAGTTTCCCTCTGTCACCTCTTACAACACCCACGGAACTGTACAGGGTAGTGGATATTCATTTATACAACATATTATAAAACGTACCGAGACAAACATACTACTCTGTAATATTAAAAATATTTTTTTAAATAAATAATACGTTTATTTCCGTAATCTCGTTTTTTTATAGGAGTGGGGGCAAACGAGCATACGGCTCACCTGGTGGTAAGTGACTACGGCAACCCATGAACAACTGCAACACCAGGGGACCCAGGGGAATTGCAGATGCGTTGCCGGCCTTTTAAAAAGGAGTAGGCACTTTTCTTGAAGGTCCCTAAGTCGTATCGGTCCGGAAAAATCGCTGGTGGTAATCGATTCCACAAGGAAGTTAACAACATAATACTGAGACATCCCAGTGAGTAATCAGACGATACTCGTGTTGGGAATGACCCGCTACTTCCCTTAAGGATTACAAAAATATAAGATTACAAAAAGTTTAACCTCTAGAAAATTTGTAATTAGTATGTGTATATTAAGAAGTGTGTGAATGTGAGTGTGTAGGAGTGTTATTGTATGTATGATGTGAGGGTGTGTGTGTATGTGCTGGTGGATGAAGAAATAATAAGTAAGAAGACTAGACGCCTTGCAAAATAAAATTGTATTGATCAAATATGAAAGACGGAATACTGTTAGTCTGTTACCTGTAAATGTATAAAATATTGGTGAGATAGATTTCAGACAATTCTATTTAAAATTGACGGCTCCGTGGCGCAGTAGCTTAGCAATCAGTTGTTGCGCTGGGGGCCGCGGGTTCGAATCCCGCACGGAACAAGTGTTTGTATGGCCTACAAATAATTGTTCCGGGTCTGGATGTTTGTCCTTGTGCAATTTATGTTTGTAAACTGCCTCCACGAGACAGGAGAAAATCCTAGTGTGGGGGTAACGTTTCTTAAATATATAAAAGGTTTTCAATATTCTTAGCTTAGTTCGGGAAAAAAGTTTCTTCGTTTTTTATATACAAATTCAAGACCTTATTTTTCAAAGTTTAGTTGCATTTAATTATAATATATATGTGCCATTCTGTTCAATAACTTGTTGCTATCTTATAGGTAGTAGTTACACAATCCCGTTGCTGTAGAAATCTTGGAATTTTTGATGAAAAAAATGCGACAAGTAGTTTTGACAGTCCTCTCTTGGTGTAAACCTAACACTACCCAAATAATTTTAAAGAAAATCTGAGGGTGCAAGCTCAGGACTATATGGTGGATGCGTTAACACTTCCCAACCAAGCTCTCTCAAATTTTGCGGAGTGGCCAAACATGTGTGTGGTCTGGTGTTGTCATGATGGAAGACCACTCTTTTTCTGTTGATCAATTCCAGCCGTTTTTTTAAGTAACTTGCTTGAGTCTCATTAGTTGTTGGCAGTAGAGATCCAAATAGATGGTTTTGCCTGCCATAAAAGCTCATAATAAACGATGCCCTTCCAATCCCATTATACACACAGCGTCACCTTATTGCGTGTTAATCCGGGTTTCGCTACAGTCTGTGGAGCTTGATTACCCTTTGACCATGATCTTTTTCGCACCTTTTTGACGTAGGTCACTCGCTTTACATCACCAGTGATCAATCTTTCCAAAAATGTTTCGGTTTCATTACGTTTAAATAAAGAATCGCAATGAATATACACAATTCATTAAGTTTCGCGGTTAAGTGTTTTTTACTTATAATTTTTCTTTTTCTTAATATCCTATATGTGTTAATATTAACCAGTCATATATAAACAGTACAACCAAAGAGATTTTTTTTTTCAATTTTATACAAACAACGACGAAACTTTTTCTCCGACCTATTCTAATAATGTAAAAGACACTTCGGGTATGAAAAATTTTAAATAATGTTACACAGGGGACTCGTAGATAAAAAAAGATATAATGTTTAACGCTTCAGAGGCGGCTTGTCGAATAAATAATTTATTAACGGACGTGCCTCGATGCCTCAATACGAAAATATATAAATTAATTATCCCAATTCAATGAGGCGTTCGGGCACCCGAGCTTATAGTGACGCAGCCTGGAGAGTGTAACGACATAATTAAACTAAAATAAACAGACTTCAAATAAAAGAGAATAAAACAATTTTCATGTAATTCTATAGCTTATGAAGCGGCTGCTAAGATGTGGTATAAAGAGTTGAAATCCCAAGATTAAAATTGGGCTGTCTTCTAAATATTCACATTAAAATTTATTTAACTATATTTTTATTTTACTAAATTGTTACTGTATTATAGTACTACAATTTAAAAGTACAACGACAAATTACAATGTATTATCATTCAAACTCACTCGTCTGTGCGTGATACTACCCAATTACACAAAAAGGCAACCTGCGGAGTTACTGTCTCCGTTTCCTGTCCCCGTTTCCTATCCCGACAGAAAAATCTGATTTTAAAGGTCTTTCGCGGTAGGCATTTGTTTTGAAAAGACCAATTAAGTATAAAAATATTTGATATTGACTTTCAAACAGTAATGATAGATTAAAAAACATGTTGACGTTTAATAAAATCAGGATATTTTGTTTAATTTTACTTAAAAACGTTAATAATGTTCTAAGTAATAATGTAAGCTATTCATTCAGCCATTACGAAAGTTTGTCCGCTCAATATGCAAATAGCGCCCTAAGCTTAATAAATTACAGTTATGTCACATTTATTAAGACAGTAGTTTTTCTATTTGTCCCGTTTAATTGGTAGATAATTGATTCTTTTACGGTGCGTACATATTATATAACATAACATGTTAGAAAACATTGTTATATAATGTTATAATACGTGTAACAAATGTTATATAACTCGAGAGTATTTTTCTATAGTCAATAAACTATGTTTGTTTGGGATGAACCCAGTATCTGTTTTTTTTCTTTTGTTATTTAAAAATACAAGAGTTGCTGCAGCAGCTAGCAAAACGACTTCTCGTGTCGATATTGTGAGAAGCACTGCAAAACGACAAACGACAATGTCATATAACATTGTTATATTGCATTGTTATTCTAATGTGTACAGTATTGTTATATGTTGCAATGTTGAGAAACAATGTAACAAAATGTGGATGTGTTATAAAACAAATGTTACACAACATCACAACATGTTACTTAATCTGTTCGCACCCTTACATCGCCACTACGTAGCGATTATTACCGATAACTACGAGCGTCTAGTGTAGGTATGCAACTTTACCCGGATAATTTTCTTGCGTTACTCAATTTTTAATAATGTCCAAAACTAGAATTACTTACATCTATTTCTCAAAAAAAAAAAAAGATAATCAAACAACTCATATTTGGACAATACATTGTTATATATAGCGTGGACAATTTATCATCTGTGCGCAGCTGTTTGCAAATTTATTTTTATTTATTTACACATTTACACACGTACCGAGCATTTTTATCTTGTAGTTTAAAAAATAGAACAGAATATAGACTCATAGGAAGTTGTTTATCTGGACCTTTACGCGGTAGAGCCACACTGCAGTTACATGAAGACTGCAGCACAAATGGGTCGGCTCGTTTAGAGATCGTTTTAAATAACCTATCGATATAGGTACAGCACCATGGAGGTATGTCGGTGCATGTCTGACAAAGCCCAAGGCTTCTGCGTGTCATTTCTCCATCCATAAAAGGCTGTACATTTTTTATAGAATAAGGATGACAAAAGAGCTCACAGTCCATCTGATGGTAAGTGCATGTTGTGGCCCATAGACATCTACATTTTTTAATAGTATAGAATGACAAGCGAGCACACAGACCATCTGATGGTAAGTGGTTGCTGTGACCCATAGACATCTACATCTATGTATCTTCAATAAATAATGTAAATGCAGATGCGTTGTCACCCGTGACGAATAAGATAGAATGCCTCTTTTCCAGTAAAAAGCGTCTCCGGTTCTCCCACTCACCATACAAAACACAACAGTGTTAAGCTGCTATTTTACGCTGGTATTCTGTGAGAGCGTGATTCTTCCCCGATCGAGCCAACCCATTCGTGCTATAACTATACTACTAATATAGCTGCAGTATGTATCTACCACGTATAATAATTATCCTCGATTAAGAATAAAAATGCAGATGCGTTGTCACCCGTGACTAAGATGGATTGCCTCTTTTCTAGTAAAAGAGGTCTCCGGTTCTCTACACTCACCATACGAAACACAACAGTGTTAAGCTGCTATTTTACGCTGGCATTCTGTGAGAGCGTGATCCTTCCCCGGTTGAGCCGACCCATTCGTGCTAGAACCATAATATAGCTGCAGCATGGCTCTACCACGTATAATGGGCTACACTTGTATCTCTGTGACAATAAACCAGTCCACCAAAGATTCTCTACGTATATTTACTGAGAGGTAGGAAACAGTTTTAACATGACAGGACCTGTAGTTAGAAAGGACACGTCATCCTCTGTACTCGCCAGACCTAGACCTAACCTATTAACATTTCTTCCGCAATTAGGACAATAGAAAAAAATATAGTATATAGTAGAGTGGTGGTATATGCTTTCATAAAATGATCTTCCCTCGACATATACAGCGTTATTTTGCAATAACCGGCCATATTTGCGGAAAAGGTATTATTATTATTATTCTGAAATAAGTTATACAAGCAAATGGTGATGAAAATTTAGTTTAAAAAAATCTCGAGCATTCTGTCCTCTTTATCTTTTGAATTCAAAATGCGTGAAAATGAATTCTTTTAATCGATTTTACTGTGCACACATTCGTAAGAGTCGATCGGTAGGCAAAAAGGTTGTTGCCCATAAACCACATTCAATTTGGGATAATTAAAGTTTTTGTTACAAATAAAAGTAGAAGCCTTATTTACTCGTATTTTCAAAAACTGCAATAACAGTATTTCATTATTTATATATTTGATGGCTCCTTGGCGCAGTGGATTAGCAATGAGTTGCTGGGGCCGTGGGTTCGAATCCCGTTCGGAAAAAGCACTTGTATGGCCTCCTACAAATAATTGTTTCGGGTCTGGACGTTTGTTCTTGTGCAATTTATGTTTGTCAACTGCCTCCACGGTCCAGGAGAAAATTCGAATATAGGTGTGACTTTTTTTAAAAGTGCAGACTATTTGAACTTATGTTTAAAATTTGAAAAAAAGAAAAAAAAATGAATGGATAATGAGGTAAACAATTCGATAAAATAAATATATTTCTTATTGGAAAAAAAATAATTTTTCAATATAAAACACCGGGCGCACACAACGTGCACCCGCGTGCTTCTGTGGTACTCACCACCAAGAACATGGAACGACATAAGTTAATCAGTCAGAGTCGGTACCCGCTATCCCTGCTAGGACTTATGTTTTTTTATATATTAGAGGGGGCAAACGAGCAGGCGGCTCATACGATGTTAAGTGACTATCGCCGCCCATGAACAACTGCAAGACCAGACGAATTGCAGGCGTATTCTTCTGTACACTGATTTACGTATAGGTCAATACCGTAACGAAAAACTAACGTTAGATCATAATTGGCATCATTATCATCACCATCCATCATCAGTCCCCCATCTTTATATATAATTCTTCTCTTTGTGTGTTTGTTTTTTAATTTTTGTGTAATTGAATGGGTCTTTAGATGGTTTAGATTCACAATTGAACCCGGTAGGGGGTGCTGTCGTCGAGATCCAGAAATCACCCGTGCAAAGCCGGGGTCATCGCTAGTATTATATATAATATCACAGAAAATAGTCGTTATAATTTATATTGCTCGTCATAAGGGGATATAGCTCAGTGGTAGAGCATTCGACTGCAGATCGAGAGCTCCCCGGTTCAAACCCGGGTGTCCCCTTTCAATAGATTTTACCATAATATTTTCTGGGTGTTTTTTTAAGACTATATTGGTAAAATTTCTTAAATACGTGATTTTAGGAAAATAAAATATAAATATCCGGACACAAAAATTACCTTAATTTTTTCTGCAAACTTATATCAGTAGATATATTTTAATTTTAAGTCAACAAAAGTGTTGTAAGTATTTTTTTTTATAATACAAAAAATAAATAGAATCGTGAGTGCGAAGATTGATTGCCATGACCATAGAATCAGAAGTCCACTGGTTTGTTCATCTGTGGATAGTAATCGAAATAGAACCCCGTTATCAGGTTTCCCTACTCAGGGATTCGATGATCAGATGGGGTATGTAGGGAATCGTGTTGGACAAATTTAAAATAGTTCCTATCAAACCCTAGTATTACTTCTCTACTGTGTCGTCCTGGTAATGTTGGATTAAAATTGCTTTAAGCCAGAGTATTGGTTTAGAATACGTACTATGAAACAAAAAAAATCGTGTGCGTGTACTTATGCACGCACGTAGGAAGTTATACTTCTTTAGCGTAACAAAAAGAAAATAACTAACTTAAATATAGTTATCAGTTCCTACTTTAGAGACACTTGAGAGACAGTTACCCACTGAAGTAGTCGCTTTGAGGTGTGAGTGCGCGTGCATTGTAACAACTTCATGGTGTCGTTTTTGGTGTCGGTGTGCGCGCGCATCGTAAATATTCACTCTCATAATTTTTTCCAAACGCAAAGAAGTGTAATTTTACAAAAGTATTGAGTTGGACCTGTTATTCCACAATGAGTGTTTATTAATTTTACGCTCACCAGATGTCGCTAGTGGGGAGTGAGGTAAGCTTGTTACACAGTGGTATTATAATCAAGAATATTTCGTTTTAAATTTATTGAATAAAATTAAATTTATTGAAATTTTATCGGTTTCTAGAGTGTGTAAATACACAAAACAATACCTCAGTTGTTTCCAAACGAATTAACTTCTTACGCTATGAACTCTGTCAAATATTTCTCTTCATTCTTAAGTGGCGTTGCCCTGGTGGCCTCATTGTTGTCGTGAGCCACTCATTGCAGAAGCATTTTAAGCTTAGTCGGAGTGATTAAATCAAACAGTGTAAATAGACCATAACACTCCAGGGTTTCATTCAATTTTGGAATCGTTCGGATTTTTTTTTTTTAGTTTATCAGGAATGCAGGTCTCCACACGATGTAATTCTTCAACAATCAGGCATTATTCAAAATTGCAACTACGAGTATCAATTTCATTGGCGCCGGCGGTGATCGAACAAGGACTGTTCGTGTACTGTAAAATTTACAACAAGTGCTTAGTCTCTCAGCTTTTATACGTGGTAGAGTCATGCTTCAACTATATTAGTAGTATAGTTGTAGCATGAATGGGTCGGCTCGACCTGGGAAGGACCACGCTCTCACAGAATACCAGCGTAAAATTACAGCTTGACACTGCTGTGTTTGTAGAGTCTATGGTGAGTGTAGAGAACCGGAGAACTATTTTACTGGAAAAGCGGCATTCCATTTTCGTCCTCACGGATGACGACGCATCTGCATTTTGATTCCATATTGAGGATAGATGTAGATGTCTATGGGTCACAGTAACCACTTACCATCAGGTGGACTGTGTGCTCGTTTGTCACCCTATCCTATAAAAAACTAATAACTAATGTCTCCCAGTATGTTACGAAAGTGTATGTAATGTGGGCCGTAAACTGATATGTCATATTACATAGTTATTTTAAAATATTCTTTTGTCAGCAGTAAATCTACACAAATAGCGATACAAGTTTGGACGCACGTTGCACTCTTAAATTGCGCATATCCTATAAATAGTTTAGAAACAAAACATTTTCTTGTTTCAAATATACATGCAATGCGTTATTGAATAGTTAATATCGTAACATTTTATACTTTTAACATCCTTTTTTTTAAACATTGATTCATTTATTCATTACTGCCCATTAAAATATAGCAGCGTTAACCTGGTATTTCACAATAGTCATTCTGTATGAACCTGGTTCTACACCTGTCTAGCCGTCCTATTCGTGCTATAACCATAATATAACTCCAGGGTGGCTCAACCCAATTATAACATTTTTGATATCGCCATTCAATACATTGTCTGTATTAAATTTAGAATTTTACACGCAGGGGATATAGCTCAGTGGTAGAGCATTCGACTGCAGATCGAGAGGTCCCCGGTTCAAACCCGGGTGTCCCCTTGGAAATATATTTTTAACTATAATTTTTTTAATAGTAAGTTAATTATTTCAAAAATAAAATTCCATATTTTTGCATGTTAAAGAAAAGCGTATATAACGGTGGTTTAATAGTTGTAATCTTAGCATGAGATTGTATTTTTCTTTTAAGTGTTTTTCTACCGATTTCAAAAAGGAGACGTTACACAATCTGACTGTATGTTTTTTTATGTGTGTTACCTCATATTTTTTTACTTGATAGACCGATTTCGATGATTCTTTTTTATTTGAAAGCTGGTGCTTCACATGTGATCCCATATACATTTAATCAAGGTCTGACCAATAGTTTTTGAGTTATTCTTAATAATTTATATTGAAGTCGGTTGTACAACTTTTTTAATTTTAAATTATTGATTTTCTTGTCTAGATTACGTTACGATAGTCCAAAGGGAGTATCTTACAACCTTAGTTACATCGCATACGGGCAAAGTTAGTACAAATGTTTACGTGACAGAGTCACGCTGCAGCTGCTGAACATGCTCTCACAAAATATCAGTATAAAATAGCATTCTTCTTGTTACATCGTTTATTTTCCTTCGAATAATATGCCCGTACCACGCTAGCCTACCACTTCTCAACTTTTCCCCGACTAGGGCCATTTTAGAATTGCCTCTGATATATGCATATCTGCATGTATTTGTCAGCTGTTGGTTTTTGAAATGAAGATAAATAGATAACGATAAAGATGAGGAAAACCTTACTAAGTCCTAAAACAAACTATATATCTCAAGGGGTCCCCACTCTCCTTATTAGATACGGATTTATCCTGCGCCGGATTATCCATTAAAGTATGTAAATAACCACTGGTGAACATAGGCTTCCCCAATAGGTCGCTTAATAAGGGATTTTTCCATAGTTGCTCGCTTGGTAGACGGATTAGCAAAAACAGTTTTTTTTTTAATAATTAAGAGCTGTTATGATGCTACTGTGCTGTTTCAGTTTCCCTCTGTCACCTCTTACAACACCCACGGAACTGTACAGGGTAGTGGATATTCATTTATAATTACAACAGATTATAAAACGTACCGAGTCAAACATACTACTCTTTAATATTAAAATTTTTTTTTTAAATAAATAATACGTTTATTTTGGTAATCTCGTTTTTTATAGGAGTGGGGGCAAACGAGCATGCGGCTCACTTGGTGGTAAGTGACTACGGCAACCCATGAACAACTGCAACACCAGGGGACCCAGGGAAATTGCAGATGCGTTGCCGGCCTTTTAAAAAGGAGTAGGCTCTTTTCTTGAAGGTCCCTAAGTCGTATCGGTCCGGAAAAATCGCTGGTGGTAATCGATTCCACAAGGAAGTTAACAACATAATACTGAAACTTCCCAGTGAGTAATCAGACGATACTCGTGTTGGGAATGATCCGCTACTTCCCTTAAGGATTACAAAAATGTAAGATAACAAAAAGTTTAACCTCTAGAAATTTTTTAATCAGTATGTGTATATTAAGAAGTGTGTGAATGTGAGTATAGGAGTGTTGTTGTATGTATGATGTGAGGGTGTGTGTGTATGTGCTGGTGGATGAAGAAATTATAAGTAAGAAGACCAGATGCCTTGCAAAATAAAATTGTTTTGATCAAATATGAGAGACGGAGGAATACTGTTAGTCTGTTACCTATAAATGTATAAGGTATTGGTGAGATAGATTTCAGACAATTCTATTTAAAATTAACGGCTCCGTGGCGCAGTGGCTTAGCAATCAGTAGTTGCGCTGGGGGCCGCGGGTTCGAATCCCGCACGGAACAAGTATTTATATGGCCTACAAATAATTGTTCCGGGTCTCGATGCTTGTCCTTGTGCAATTTATGTTTGTAAACTGCCTCCACGACACAGGAGAAAATCCTAGTGTGGGGGTAACGTTTCTTAAATATATAAAAGGTTTTCAATATTCTTAGCTACTTTTTAATATATTGGTTCGGGAAAAAAGTTTCTTCGTTTTTTATATACAAATTCAAGACCTTATTTTTCAAAGTTTAATTGCATTTAATTATAATATATATGTGCCATTCTGTTCAATAACTTGTTGCTATCTTATAGGTAGTAGTTACATAATCCCGTTGCTGTAGAAATCTTGGAATTTTTGATGAAAAAATGCGACAAGTAGTTTGGACAGTCCTCTCTTGGTGTAAGCCTAACACTACCCAAAGAATTTTAAAAAAATCTGATGGTGCAAGCTCAGGACTATATGGTGGATGCGTTAATACTTCCCAACCAAGCTCTCTCAAATTTTGCGGAGTGGCCAAACATGTGTGTGGTCTGGTGTTGTCATGATGAAAGACCACTCTTTTTCTGTTGATCATTTCCAGCCGTTTCTTTTAAGTAACTTGCTTGAGTCTCATTAGTTGTTGGCAGTAGAGATCCAAATAGATGGTTTTGCCTGCCATAAAAGCTCATAATAAACGATGCCCTTCCAATCAAATTATACACACAGCGTCACCTTATTGCGTGTTAATCCGGGTTTCGCTACAGTCTGTGGAGCTTGATTACCCTTTGACCATAATCTTTTTCACACTTTTTTGTTTTAGGTCACCCACTTTTCATCACCAGTGATCAATCTTTCTAAAAATGTTTCAGTTTCATTATGTTTAAATAACGAATCGCAATGAATATAAACGATTCATTAAGTTTCGCGGGAAATTGTTTTTTACTTATTATTTTTCTTTTTCTTAATGTCCTATATGTGTTAATATTAAAACCAGTCATATATAAACAGTACAACCAAAGAGATTTTTTCTCAACGACGAAACTTTTTCTCCGACCTATTCTAATAATGTAAAAGACACTTCGGGTATGAAAAATTTTAAATAATGTTACACAGGGGACTCGTAGATAAAAAATATATAATGTTTAACGATTCAGAGGCGGCTTGTCGAATAAGTAATTTATTAACGGACGTGCCTCGCAATACGAAAATATATAAATTAATTATCCCAATTCAATGAGGCGTTCGGACACCCGAGCTTATAGTGACGCAGCCTGGAGAGTGTAACGACATAATTAAACTAAAATAAACAGACTTCAAATAAAAAAGAATAAAACAATTTTCATGTAATTCTATAGCTTCTGAAGCGGCTGCTAAGATGTGGTATAAAGAGTTGAAATCCCAAGATTAAAACTGGGTTGTCTTCTAAATATAAACATTAAAATTTATTTAACTATATTTTTATTTTACTAAATTGTTACTGTATTATAGTACTACAATTTAAAAGTACAACGACAAATTACAATGTATTATCATTCAAACTCACTCGTCTGTGCGTGATACTACACAATTACACAAAAAGAAAACCTGCGGAGTTACTGTCGCCGTTTCCTATCCCCGTTTGCTATCCCGACAGAAAAATCTGATTTTAAAGGTCTTTCGCGGTAGGTATTTGTTTTGAAAAGACCAATTAAGTATAAAAATATTTGATATTGACTTTCAAACAGTAATGATAGATTAAAAAACACGTTGACGTTTAATAAAATCAGGATATTTTATTTCATTTTACTTAAAAACGTTAATAATGTTCTAAGTAATAATGTAACCTATTCATTCAGCCATTACAAAAGTTTGTCCGCTCAACATGCAAATAGCGCCCTAAGCTTAATAAATTACATTTATGTCATATTTATTAAGACAGTAGTTTTTCTATTTTTCCCGTTTAATTGGTAGATAATTGATTCTTTTACGGTGCGTACATATTATATAACATAACACGTTAGAAAACATAGTTATATAACATGTTTCAGTAATGTGTCGACTGATTGTTATAAAATGTGTTATATAACGTGTCACAAATGTTATATAACTCGAGAGTATTTTTCTATAGTCAATAAACTATGTTTGTTTGGGATAAACCCAGTATCTATTTTTTTTTCTTTTGTTATTTAAAATTACAAGAGTTGCTGCAGCAGCTAGCAAAACGTCTTCTCGTGTCGACATTGTGAAAAGCACTGCAAAACGACAAACGACAATGTCATATAACATTGTTATATTGCATTGTTGTTCTAATGTGTACAGTATTGTTATATGTTGCAATGTTGAAAAACAATGTAACAAAATGTGTGTGTGTTATAAAACAAATGTTACACAACATCACAACATGTTACTTAATCTGTATGCACCCTTACATCGCCACTACATAGCGATTATTACCGATAACTACGAGCGTCTAGCGTAGGTATGCAACGCTACCCGGATAATTTTCTTGCGTTACTCAATTTTTAATAATGTCAAAAATTAGAATTACATCTATTTCTCAAAAAAAAAAGATAATCAAACAAATCATGTTTGGACAATACATTGTTATATATAGCGTGGACAATTTATCATCTGTGCGCAGCTGTTTGCAAATTTTATTTTTATTTACTTACACATTTACACAAGTACCGAGCATTTTTATCCTGTAGTTTAAAAATAGAACAGAATATAGACTCATAGGAAGTTGTTTACCTGGACCTTTACGCGGTAGAGCCACACTGCAGTTAAATGAAGACTGCAGCACGAATGGGTTGGCTCGAAGGACCAAGTGCTCACAGAACAAAAGCGTGAAATAGCAGAATGATGCAGTTTCGTATGGTGAGTGTACAGAACCGGAGATCCTTTTTACTGGTTACAGGGTATTCCATCTTAGTCCTCGGGATTAACGCGTCTGCATTTTGATTCTTAATCGAGGATAGATGTAGATGTCTATGGGCCACAGCATCCACTGACTATTAGGTTGAATGTGTGCTCGCTTGTAATCTTTTGTTTTAAATGTTTTTAACCGAATGTTTTAATTTTTTTAACCGTATCTTAGCAAGTAAGTGCTAATATAAAATTGCCTAAATATATATATAAGGATGTATGGAAAGTAAATTATTTCTGCAGTAATCGGCTGCTACAAAGCAACAAATTGTAATAAGTACCAACTTCAGACCAACAAAGAAAGATAGACAGAGCGCAGCGTAAGTCTCAAGCGACCAAAATAAGCCAAAACCATGCTCAACTTATAGTAAGAACACGCACTCACACACGAATAGTATCTATAATAGTTTGCAACCAACAAAATAATTAACACTAATAATTTTGTACTGCCGACTTCAATATAAGTTATTAAGAATAACTCAAAAACTATCGGTCTGACCTTGATCAAATTCATATGAGACCACACGTGGTACTTCGCGTGTGGTCTCATATGAATTTGAGAGATGATGATTGCACACACGAGAAGTACCAGCTTTCAAATAAAAGAAGAATCATCGAAATCGGTTCACCCAGTAAAAAGTTATGAGGTAAAACACATAAAAAAAACATATAGTTGAATTGAGTACCGTCTCCTTTTCGGAAGTCGGCAGAATTAACTGACTGTTGAAAAAATAAAGAACAAGTGATGTATCAATTGTTTGTCAAAGTCAATTAAATTTTGGCCAGTTTTCTAGAAACTACTAGATCGTTTTATTTTATTACGCGGATATTTGCTAATCCATTTTAACTTAAACTTTAAAATAACTTTTATTTAAATGATAATTATATAATAATTATTGACGGTCATTTTCTTTTTATTTACCACTGGTTTAGAAAATACCTCTGTCCTGTGGAGAATCAGCCAGAAATACAAAGAGATTATATTTTTTTAGACATGTATAACTTACAATAATTTACTTGTATTAAAAAAATTTATTTGCTTTGTAATAGAATATGGATGTGGGTTTCAAAGAAATACGTGTTTATTTTTGTTAATGGTCTTTGAAAGAATTTTTAGCTCAAACTAGGAAAATTATGAACAAACAATATTTTTAAGTGCATATAATTTTTAATTCATATAAGTAACTTCACAACTTGAATTTTAATATAATGTTTTTTTTGGCACGAAATGCTATGTAATATGCGATTTTATTTTTATATCTAAATACAACTTGAAATGTAACTAAAAGTTTTTTCATGGTGTAGCCACAATATTGCTATAATATGGTTCTCGTAAAAAAAAAGGTCAGTTCAAACGTTTAGAAAGGCTACGTTCTCACTGAATACAGCGTGAAATAGCAGCACAATACTGCCATTTTTCGTATCGTGAATGTAGAGAACCGGTGACCTTTCTTACTGGTAACGAAGCATTTCTTTTTAGTTCTCACGGGTGACTACGTACCTGCATTTGATTCCTAATAAAAAAAATTATACGTGGTAGAGCCATGCTGCAGCTATATTAGTAGTATAGTTGTAGCATGAATGGGTCGGCTCGACCGGGGAAGGATCACGCTCTCACAGAATACCAGCGTAAAATGGCAGCTTGACACTGCTGTGTTTCGTATGATGAGTGTAGAGACCCGGAGACCCATTTTACTGGAAAAGAGACATTCCATCTTAGTCCTAACCTTTAATTCTTCATTGAGGATAAAACGTAGATGTCTATGAGTCACAGTAACCACTTACCATCAGATGGACTGTGTGCTCGTTTTTCCGACTATCCTATAAAAAAACGATGTAGGTATCTTTGAGCCACAGGATGGCTTACGATCAGCACAAAATAAATAATAGTACTACGCCATCAGATAGATTCTGTGCTCGTTCGTCAACTTTTTTCTATAAGCAAACCTAACTGAAAATGTTTCGTGTAGGTGGTATCCGTAAATAAAACCGCGTAAGTTGTCTAAATAGCGTCGTGCAAAATGAAGAATAGACCACTCTATTTTTAGCAATGTTTTGCCACTTACGACTGACGCTTTTGCTTTTATGTTAATGCAGTTATGCGTGTTACATAAGAAATGTAATATTTGAATTGAATGAAATAAGAATTGCTAGAGTGACAATTTACATACAGTGAAATAAATAGTTCCTTGTATGTGTGACAGAGAAGAATACAATAGCAATACGAAAAAATATAGAGTAACACTCATAGAATGATCAATCACCACAACGCGGCATTATTTGCTGTAGACGTACATAAATACGCATTTTCCGGACAATAACAGAGCAGCCATGACGTGCTTAACAGGAATATTCGCGGAATGTAGGGTAGAATTAATGTTGCAACATTAATTATATAGGTATACCTCAAAACTTGAAAACGAGACTGTACACCCAGTGCGTGTTGCCAGTGATGACATATGGAACTGAGACGTGGTCCTTCACTGCTGGCCGGATGAGGAAGCTCAAGGTCGCTCAGCGAGCTATGGAGAGGGCTATGCTCGGAGTTTCTCTGCGTGATAAACTCAGAAATGAGGATATCCGCAGTAGAACCAGAGTGACCGACATAGCCCAACGGATTAGTAAACTGAAGTGGCAATGGGCCGGCCATATAGCTCAAAGAACCGACAACCGATGGGGAAGAAAGGTTCTCGAGTGGCAGCCTCGTACCGGCAGGCGAAGTGTAGGGCGTGGATGGAGTGACGACCTGGTAAGATATGCAGGAAGTCGATGGATGCAGGTGGCTCAGGACCGTGCTTTGTGGCATTCTTTGGGGGAGGCCTATGTTCAGCAGTGGACTTGTGAAGGGCTGTAATGAATGAATGAATTAATGAATGAATATTTATATGGTTATGGGCATGGAGAATATCGGGTTATTGACCCGGAGTCAATATTGGTGAAAAAGGCGCGATTTGTTATTTTTGGGACCACATCCTTACATAATATTTTTTTAAACAAAAACATTACCTCTACACTAGGATTTTCTCATGCATCGTGGGGGCAGTTTACATACACATATTTTACAAGGACAAACATCCAAACTCAGAACAATTATTTGTAGGCCATACAAATACTAGTACCGTGCGGGATTCGAATATGCGGCCCTTAGCGTTGCAACTCATTGCTACCTTCAGTTTTTGAATATTAGCCATGTAGCCGGGCTAACTATGAAATCGGGACGTCAAACACCTCAGTCTCTCCCGTGACCATGGGTGCTGTAAAGCACTCGAAACGTCAGGAATCAAAAAGTTAAATTAAACGCGATAAAATCCGTAAAAAAATAGTTTCAACATACATACCAAGATTTTAAATATGAGGAAAGAATGCTGAAGACCCCAGTTCTCTCCAGTAGGGGTCCACATTTTTGGACTAACCAAATTACCTCTATTCCCACACAGTACAAAAATTAGTGTGAACGTGTAACCAGCGAACGCTAGTGGCTTCGCCCGCAAGGTATACTATTTTTCCATCCCAAGGGAACTGTACTTTTCTTTGGGATTAAAATTTCATCTATATCCGTTCAGCTGTTCTAGCGTGATTTAGTAACAAACATCCGAATTTCCAAACTGTCACGAGCGAGCACAAACGAGCACACAGTCCACCTGATGGTAAGTGGTTGCTGCGTACCATAGACATCTACATTTCTATTTTCGACTACGAATCAAAATAGAGATGCATTATCACCTGTGAGGACTAAGATGTAATGCCTCGTTTCCAGTAAAAAAGGGTCTCCGGTTCTCTACACTCACCATACGAAACACAGCAGCGTTAAGCTGCTATTTTATAATGGTATTATGTGAGAGCGTGGTCCATCCCCGGTTAAGCCGACCCAATCGTGCTACAACTATATCTACCACTAATATAGATGCAGCATGGCTCTACCACGTAAGCCGGGATTGAGTCACAAACACCTAAAAATCCAGGACTTTCACATTCATAATATTAATTCCTGGATAAAATGTAGCATGGTGTGTTTTTTCAGACTATATTCTATCTTTATGCAAAATTTCATCTATATCGGTTCAGCCATTCTATCATGATTGAGTAAGAAACATCCGATAACATCTAAACATCCAGACTTTTAAATTTATGATATTAATTTATAAGATAAGTATGTATGTATTTACGAATAGTATAAAATTCAACTTAAAATACTTAAAAAAGTATATTTTTTTAGGAAAGTATTTAATTTTGAATAAAATTATATTTGTAATGGATCTCAATTTAGTTACTACATTAACCGCTATATGTTGACCCATTCCGTATTTGCTTGAGTTGCAACTTGCACCGACATCGCGGCGCCGCGCGTCTCCAGTTGCTGTGCCGAAACTAGAGAAAAGTGCATGATCGACACAATAACAATTAAGCAAAGCGGTGTACGCATATGAGCATCTTAAGTTTGAATATTAATAAGCAATAATATTCCTTATGAGTTATATAAATACAGATCAATGCTAATTGTACCAAATGAAATATTTCTTTATATTAAAATACGATAAATTAAAATACTTTCAGGTGAGCATAGTCTTATAATTAAGGGTATAAAATAGACTGTTGGGAGGAGTTTCACCATTAGTTACAGTGTGTTTCCCACAGTCTACTAGATTTGGAAGTGTTCATCATCATCAAGGCGGGCAAGTATGTACATAACACTTAAGCTCCTCACTCATTAAATATAATAGAATAATAATTAAATTGTTATATACTATGTTACAGTAAAGTTATATGTTTCGCTTTATAAGTTTTCATATGAGTACATATTAGTATGTACAGTGATGTATTTTTCTTGTAATAACTTTGTGTTACATTTTAGGTATTCCAATCCTTTCGAGTCAAACGCTGAAGTACATTCGAATTCGCAATAGAAAAAAGCGGCTAAGAAATCAACTAATATATCAAAGACAAAAACAGCAGCTCCTAAGTCCAAGAAACGAGTTGAACTATTCGGACGCGACTCGGAATCTGAGGCTGATACATTGCCGTCGCTCGCTCCAGGTTCGACCAGCAAGAAACGAAAATTAAACAATTTTCTTCTTTTAAATAATTTGAGTTACCATTCACAGTTTTAACAGTGGTAGAGCTAGGCGGCAGCTTTTGCTGTCGCACGGATGAGCCGGCTCGAACCGGGGTGGTACCACGACCTCACAGAATACCAGCGTGAAGTAGTGGTTTACCTCTGCGTTTCGCTTGGTGAGTGCAGGTGCCCGGAGGCCCTTTTTACTGGAAATGAGGCATTCCATCCTAGTCCTCACGGGTGAAAACGCATCTGCATTTTGATTTGTAATAGAGGATAGATGTAGATGTCTATGGGCCGCAGCAACCACGTACCATCAGGTGGACTGTGTGCTCGTTTTTCACCCTCATCCTATAAAAAAAAACATGATGAAAAGTTAGCTTCTATTTGATCGGATGTCTACTTTGTACAGTATTACATTTTTATTATTGGTTGTAGTAACTTACGTATTTAATAATATTCTTATATCATTGGTGTGATTGATACTATAGTTATACCACGAGCATTGTATAAAATATATATTTATGTGGGTAGGAGGGAATATAACTATAGTTCATTGCTTATCAGTATGCTTTTGTTGAAATAATATTTTAATAGTTTCCAGGATGAAGATTTTGAACCTATCCGAGCAGGGATTTTAAAAAGCTACTTATCACGCCGAACACCAGAGCGAGGCTACGAAGTGAGGAGAATATTTCTTCGAGGTCCACATCTCTAACCTCCGCGAGCTGGGAGCTATTCCATCAGCCGACTGCTGGCAGCATTCTCTGATCAACTTTAAACCAGCTGTCGACGAGAAAACCCCAACGTGGAAGGCTGTTACCCAGTTGGTATCATGCATCAAAGAAGATTATCGCAACGTTCGTCCAGTTTTGAATCCAACTAAGCGTTAGTTTTATCAGTGTTACTTATCTACTAGATTTAACTCACATGTTTTCTTTTAGAAATCTGTACATTAAAACTCAAATGCAAAGCCATAATTTAATCTATATCTATACATATAATAAAACTGTAAATAGCAGATGTCTGTACATTTTATATTTTTGTAATAAAAGTGATTGAGGGGTACTAAAAATAAGTAATTAAATACATTTCTACCATTTTTAGAATTTTCTGTCTGTCTGTCTGTCTGTCTGTCTGTTTGTTTGTTAACGTATCACGTATAAAGTACTAATTTATATCATAAGAATTGTTAAGGAAATTATAAAGTGTATCTTCGTGTTACATTTAGTCTTTATTTCATTAAAATCAGTTCATTCCATCAAAAGTTACGATAAATATTCTGAAGTATGGGTAGGGAAGTATAGGTACGAATTTGCTCAACGGTGGCTTTGTTTGAGTCATCAAGTGCATTTTAAACTAATATTATATCATAAATCATAGTTAAATTATGTAAAATAATGATATAATTACGTATATTTAAAATGCAGTAAACAAAAGTATTAAAGAACGTATTAAATATATTATACAAAAATATATTAACCTTATTAACTAAACCTGAAGCACAATAGTTAACCCATTTCTTCGATAGATGGTGGTGTTGTGAAAATGTAATGCAATTGCAATGTGGTTTTTACTGCTAATATATATGCTGCTAATCTTTATTATATTACTCGCTGCCCTACTGCGTGTTGACAAACTCAATTTATTCTTTACCGCCGAGTACTCTATGTGGTAAATCAAATTTTAAAAGAGCTATTAACAATTGCGTTGGTTTTGGCGAGAGTCAAACTTTATTTTTTGCACAGGCAGGCACTGATTTATAAGTTCTCTTGCGTTTTATATAATGTATCAATCGCGTCAATTAATCTCTTTTATTTTTAGAATTGATGTTAGCAGCGCCATCTCTCTTTAAATATATACATATAATAAAAATGATGATAACATGTTGTGTCTCTTTCTGTACATTGTATATATATTTTGGTGGCTAAAATCATTATGGGGAACTGAAAATAATTAAATAATAACATTTTATAATTTTTAGAATTGTCTGTCTGTCTATTTGTCTGTATTATATGAACGCATCACGTCTAAAGTAAACATCTTTTATTTTCAAAGAAATCGTTAAGAAAATCATAAAGCGTATCTTCGAGTTACATTTAATCTTTGTTTTATTAAAATTGGTTAATTCTATCGAAAGTAATGATTATTATTTTGAAATGTAGGTTCGAATTTGTTCAATGGCGCCATAAAATCTCAGAAATAGTAATAAAAAGATTTGTGTGTAAAAAAAACGTTCCATAATAATTAATATATTTATACTTAAAACACAAAAAGAGATTTAAAAAGGATGTTTTCTCACAAAAAGGACGTAATAGATGGAGTTGTACAAATTACAAACTTTTCTGAATTGCTGTGTTGAGATTTTTCGCCGATGAATCGTATTGAGACTTCTAAAGAAATTTGTATCCATCGAAGCCATACAACGGAATCCGACCAAAAATAAAAATTTTGCAACGAAATGTCGTGATATTGTATTTATAATATAATATGCAAAATCAGTACTGCCATTTTAGCGCTTTGGGAACTAGATTTAGCGCTTTTTTGGAATGTATAGCGCGCATTTCGAAATTTTAGCACCTAGCTTAATCCAGCGCTTTTTGGTGTATTTAGCACACATTTCAATATTTTAGCGACTAGCGGGTTATTAACTCTTTTACTGCAGCACTCTTAGTCCACATTACCGATAATAATAATAATGACCTTTATTATTTTTTCCCACAAATAGTACATTGCAGTTTATCTTTTTCAAACATATTTTTTCCACAAAACAAAGAGCATGGGAGACGAGTCCAAACTAAGATACCCTGTGCTATGGATCTCCTGGCTTCCCCTTTAGGATGATCAACTTGATTTTTTTACCGACGACTATAAGCGGGGAAATCCCCTTTATTAAAGTTTTCGTTCATGGTTTTGGCAACGCATTTATTTTGCTTTATTCAGTTTCAGTCAGTCGCTTAGAGCAAAGCTAAGTTAAAAGTTACTTAGAAGTTATAACACAAAGAAACTGTGTAGCAACCGCAATCAGATGCTGACATCTGAAACTAAGTTGCGAAATACATTGCACTTTAAAACAATTAATGACATTTTTATTGTTCGTACAGTACTACCTACTGTTGACAGCAATTGCCATAATTATAAGTCGATGTCCTGCGAAGTATTGATACATTAAAAAAATATTGCTAGAAAAAAAACTTAATGTTGTTTTCTTTATTATGATTATATAAAAAAACACAAACTTTGTTTGTAGTTAATTTAGCGCGAAATCTAGGGCTTTTTAAAGCGCTATTTTCATGAAATCTAGCGCTTTTTGTGTTGTCCTAGAGCTGAATGAGTTTTTTTTTTAATCTGGCAGCACTGCCCAAAAACTCTCTATTAAGAAGTAACTTTCCTTTCAGTTTTAAGCGCGTTCAGTTCCCAGTTACAGTGAACGTGTGTTATGCGATGACCGTAAATAAAGCGCAAGGTCAAACTTTACGCGTTGTAGAGTGTACCTAAGTACTGACTGTTTTGCACATGGCCAACTCTATGTTGCTTTTTTCCGCGTTAGTAGCCCCCGTAACCTTTTTGTGTACACCCCGGCTAAGCCTACTTCTAACGTCGTTTACACAGAAGCTCTATCATAAACGACTTAGAACTTTGATGATAATGATTTATTTAGTTACCACTTATTGATACAGTAATGAAATAAATCGTTTAATATTCTCTTACCTAAACGATAAATTCTTTATGTAAAACCTGTATACGCGAGCTACGCCGCGGGCACAGCTAGTTTATTTAATAAACCATAAAAATGATGACTACCGAAAAAAAAATTTTGATTTTTGAATATTTAATTATATTAAATATAGCTTACTTAAATACTAACTCTTTAGTGTAGTAATATAATGAGTATTTAATCATTTTTTAGGAAAATTTAGTACCTGACTGAATCCTTTGAATAACGTGTTGTTGCTTTCAGATACAATCGAAAATCGAAATAAAAAATAAGAACTAAAAAAATGAATTTAACAACTGATATTTATATTTTATGATAATAAACTGATCTATATTTATAACATAATATTAAAAAAAATCTGCAAGCGCTTATTTAATTACCGACTCGTTTTAGTGTAGTAATATAATGAGTATTTACTTACTACTCATTTATTTTTATAAATATTTAGTACCTAGCTTAATACTTTAATAACGTGTTGTTGCTTTCAGATAAAATCGAAATAAAAATATAAACTAAAATCCTATATATAACAATTGAAAACTATATTTTAATATATAAAAATTACGTGTCACATTGTTTGTCGCAATGAACTCCTAAACTACTGAACTGATTTCAATGAAATTATTCACATTCTGTGCAGTTCGGTCCAACTTGTTTTTATTCTGATAAGTAACACTCAATATTTCTTTTATTACGAATTTAAGGATTTTTTATATGAAGGTTCGTCGTCAAGGGCAGAACAACGTCTGCCTGGTCAGCTAGTTTTATTATAAGAAACAGACCTATATTCATATCATAATAATAAAATTTTAAACGATTGTATATTCCAGTATAAACCACGAGTAATATCGTTAAGAAAATATCATGAATAGCAATAAAATAATCGTAGATCTTCAAGGATTCAAATATTGTAAAAATGAATTTATAGTAAAAGAATTTGCTGGAGAGTACACCAAAATATTCCTAATTAAACCTCCTTACCCGTTCACTTCACTATCTCTTGAAGAGAAAAAACAAATTTGCAGGATTGAAAAGCATAGAGGGTATCGATGGAATGAGGGCTTTGTTTATTATAGAGTTTCACAGAACTATCAAGACATATTTGAAAGATAAAAATATTTTTTTAAAAGGATGTGAAAAAATAAAATGGGTACAAGAACTTTGTAATGAAAATAATACTATCATAGATAGAGGATACTATCATAGGAGCTCCTAATTAAAATACTCTTTGTGAACTTTATTATAAAGATACTTTACTGTATAATTTACTCATATGAAAATCTGTGCGTTAAAAATGTTTTATGTATTAAGAAATGGTGTTTTAAAGACAAAGTGATTGTTTGATTTTCAATAAAATATATGTAAATGAAAACTTCACCTTTTAATTTAAACTATCCTAGTATTTGAGGAGAAAAAAACAATAGGTTCAGACCAGAAACGATTAGTATTATTAAAGTAACTTCTTTTTGTATTACATTTTATTTTAATGATGAAGTGAAACCTCTAATGGAGAGAATTGGGGCATTCAGCGGCACGTAGCTCGAGTGAAGCGAGAGCAAGTGACACAGAAGTCCCAATTCTATCCTACTGGTGTGTATATCAAGTTTAGATAACAATTTTGGGCTACCTAAGATTATCCTTTGGTTTTTAGACGGGTTCACGTTTATTCCATACGCAGTGGATCATTCAGAGATATATTTCAAATCATCATTTAATAATGAGATAGGATTAAAGATGTTTGAGGGCTCCACTGGCGCATATAACTGCAGGTCGTCGGAATGCAGATGGTAAGAGCACTTGTGATTTAATGTGATGAGATAGATAAAAATGGAAAACAGAAGAGGAGAGATAATACCGCCTTGCGAGACACCAGTAGATACATCAAATCAGTCAGGTATAATATTTCCAGTACGTACGGCCTGTTGGCGCCCTCGAAGATATGATGAGAACCATTCCTGAGCTAAAGACAAAATATTCAAATGAGAAAGAATAGCTAACAAGATATTACGATCAACAGAATTAAAAGCGTTAGAAAAATTAATTACGATGAGAACGGTCAGTTCTGAATTTTTCATCCACTCTCGAATATCATCCATCATCTTGAGAAGAGCAGTAGTTGTAGAATGGACCAGGGCGGAAACCCGACTGATAATGGTAAGAATATTCTTTGAGAAAACAAAATATCGATGAATGCGGGTAGCTTAGGACCATGCTTTTTGGTATTCATTTATTTATTATTCATCATTTATATATTATTGGGGGAGGCCTAGATTTTTTAACGGGAGTGAACAACGAACTTACAATCTACCTGATGGTAAATGGCTACTGCAATGGACACCTTTTTTATCGTGGGGAAATCCTCATGGATACCATCTGTTGCGGGGGCAACGGAAAGGTTATGCCGGACTCCTACCGGCCAAAACCCCACGGTGGTCTCCATCAGCGTATATGAGAGGTCCCGGGATCTCCGTTCGGAACGCAACCGGGGCCACTCTCACGCTTTGCTCTATTAAAGCACGTCCCAGGGGCAGTTTTCACTACCCCCAGCACCCTCGCAATGCTATCACGGTGCTCGAGACCACTCTCAAGTCACCGTCCTCCTCAGGTGTTACATCACTAGACGCTCGGGGCCCCCGCCCCGAGTGCCCGTAACCCCCGAGGCCCCGTTTCTGGTAGGGGAACACCATCATCAAGGGGAGGGCCATGACGAGCGCCTTGGCGGCGTCGTCTTCGAGCGGGATCTGTCCTCTCCCGACAGCCTCCTTCTGGATCATAACGGATTCACAGAAGGTGGCTACGGCCCTCCACGCGGAGTCCCTGCTCAGCATCGCCGACACGACTGCCGGCAGGGAGAGGTTCTGACCGATCCGGCTTACCAGGACCGTCCGCTCCAGTTCTCACGCTGGGCATGTTGCCAGCATATGGGATGCGGAGTCCTGTTCCTGCCCACCGCAGTGAAAACAGTTCGCCGTCGCTTCCCGTCCAATCTTACACAAATAATCACCGAAACACCCGTGCCTGGTCATTATCTGTGTAAGTCTGTAGGTGAGTCTTCCTGTTCTTCGATGCATCCAGGCTTCAAAGTGCGGCAGGATTGCTCCAACAACGCGTTTACACGCATAACGCTCTTCAGAGAGGCGAGCGCGCCATATTTCGAATGCGTTAATTCGTTCCTGCCGCTTGACCCCTTCGAACACCTCATTTGGCTGGTCCGGTCATACACCCTCGCATCCATGTCCGCCAGTATGTCCAGAGGTGGGAAGCGAGCCAGGAGTGTCGCTGCCTCAAAGAATATTGTGCGGTATCCTCGCACGATCCGTATGGCCATCCTCCGCTGCACCCTGTAGATTTTAGCTGTACAGCGTTGGATGGCCAGCCTTTTCGCCCAAACAGGCGCCCCGTACAAGGCTACGGACCGTATCACTCCTGCATAGAGGCGACGCACTTCTTCCCTTGGTCCCCCTAGATTGGGCAGCAGTCTATGCATAGCACCCGCTACCCTTTCAATTCGGGGGACAAGGCGCTCGAAGTGTTCTTCGAAGCCCCATCGACTGTCCAGGTGGAGGCCTAGGTACTTCATGTACCGCCCCACTTGAACTTCAGACCCACCTACGCGGACGCACGAGTCGGGTGGTTCCCAGCCGCGACGTAATTTATGGAACCATAGCGCCTCGGTCTTGTGAGGCGCTATTTCTAATCCCAACTCGTGGATTTTGGCGACGACGACTACCACCCCAAGCTCGGCGAGCTCTTTGGCCCTCTCGTAGTTGGCCTCGCTGGTAACCACCAACGTGTCGTCGGCATAGCAAACGATATCTACGCCAGCGGGAAGTGCAATGGACACCTGCAGCCAACTTCAACAAAGGCTCCATGGCGCAAAGGCTTAGCAATAAGTTGTTGCGCTGGGGGCCGCGGGTTCGAATCCCGCACGGAACAAATATTTGTATGGCCTACAAATAATTGTTCCGGGTGTGGATGTTTGTCCTTGTGCAATTTATGTTTGTAAACTGCCTCCACGATACAGGAGAAAATACTAGTGTGGGGTAACGTTTTATAAAACAAAAAAATGAAAAAAAAAAAGAAGGCTGCAGATGAGTTATCGCCTCTGAACATTGAGATGTAATGGCTCACAGCCTGTTATTAAACACCACCACAGCAGTGCAGGCAGTACTATTAGTCAGCAGAAATAGGTAAGAGGATTATACTTATCCTGACGAACTCCTTCATAGGTAAAGGAATTTTCCAGTCTAATAAACATGTTCTAAGCAAATGGCTTATGTTCTCCAGTGGACTTGTGACGTTCTGTAAAGATGATAATGAAGGTGAATGATACAACGTTAAATAAGACTGACTCTTAATGTTCTTCCATTTTGCAGGTTGGGTGGTTACGGATTCCACTTCCATTAATGTAAAACATAATATTTCAAATGAGTTTGAACAAAAACATTTAATGTCTCTTGTTCATATTCGTTCGGTCATGAACGCCTTTAAAAAGATTAAAAATGTTTACAAAACAGCACTGGAAAAACTGAATGAAATGCACTTTTTGTGTCGCTGTGTAAAACTGCCCACACGATGACGACGTTAATAGAATTTCATGGAGCGATATTTATCCGAACCCGAAGTTGTACAGGGACCGCGACACGCGTAGAATATAAAAATAACCTTTTTTTAGAGAGACAGACTTTTACAGGCTGTAAAAAAGTCAAATCAAATAATTTATTCGTAATCCAAGTGTACATAATTGATCTTAAACTAAAATTGTGCTTACAACTTAGACGCCCTTTTCGAGCACTACAAAATTAAACAAGGACACTGTTTATACATAAAATATAAAATATACTTAGAAGCTAGATAAATATAAAAATACATATCAGTGTTACTTTTTGATAATCAAAATACTCCACCAGTAAGCAGAAGGCATTTTGTTTTAAATATTTACTGAGGTTTGATTTAAATTTGGTTAATTTTGTTATGTTGTTTATTTCCTGGGGTAATTTATTATGAACTTTTACTGCCATATAGTAGGGGCGTGTCGGGACTGTGGTAGGCATAATTTATTTTTGTTACGTGTATTTATGTTCTGTGTGTCTTTGATCCTCTTGAAAATATTATTATTTTTGTGTAAAAATAGGCATAGATGATAAATGTACATACTGGGTAAAGTAATATTTAGTCATTTGAAATACGGTCTATAGCTAGTAGTGTTATCTATGTGGGCTAGTGTTCTAAGGCACTTTTTCTGGGTAATAAATAGCTCCTGCACATCGACGCTACTTCCACAAAACATAACTCCGTACTTAAGCCACGAATGAGCATACGCATAGTAAGCTGACAGTGCCGTGGCTGTGTCAGTGGATTATTTATTTTGAAATAAAGTATACGTAAATTTTGATATTTTAGACTTTATACTGGATGGCGATTAGGTTATCACATTAATTAGCACAGCGGTAAATACAAGTTTATAAATGCCTGTTAAAATAATAAAATAAATAATTATACCAAAAATGAAAAATGCATCTTTCAAACAAAATAAATAGAGTAAAAATTGACACGAAATAAATCACATTGATAATATTAGTTTACTGACCTGAAGTGACCCGTAAAAGCGGTAACAGTGCAGCAGGTGCGCAGTGCTCACGCGGCATCGATATATGTAATTATTTACTTACACTTTCCCATTCATAGGTAATTAGGTAAAAACGAAGAAAAGGACTACCGCGACTGGAACGTTAATTGTTGTATATTTTTTTTTAGTTGTGTACGTTCAGAGAACGTTATGTAGGGTAAGTCTTTTCATTTAATGTGATAACTTTATCGCCACTCAGTATAATTAATGTGCGTTTTCCAATTGATGTTTGAATTTATTATGCAAATGACGCCGTAAATAAGTCCCCAGCCGCAGATAGCCCTCGATAAAATATTGCGGCAGTCTAGGCTAGTTTAATTTTTTTATTATTTGTTAATTCTGGCCAAATCACGTTTAAATTAAAAATAATTTAAAACTTATGATAAACTAATTAACTGAGAGATTACATATTAGCGTTCAAATAATGATTTGAAGTGAATTTCGTGTAACAGTGTGCGATTTTGAGTATGAAATAACTGTAAATGTGAAACATTTGTGAAAATTATGAAAGAAGCACTTTGATGGCAATAAAAACTATATTAAGTTGCTTTATCCATTTCGTCACATTGAGTTTCAATTGCCATCGATTGACTTCTGAGATAAGCTGTAATAACTCACCGAAAATTTTCGCAATGTGATGTATCAAAATACTCATTAAACTAGGATACACGAGCATAGATCCCTTTGCCATTAAGTACCTAAATTAAAAAAATAAAATAACTGTGAATAAATTAACACACACAACATCACATCGATAAACTTTTCAAATGATCGACAGGTTAGCTCGGTAAAAATTACGACGATCATAGCGCATCTAGTCGTTTGTCATCTTAAAGTAATAAAATAACATATTATGTATGCAAAGAGTCCAGTTCGTTTCAAAACCACGTCAATGTTTCACTGCAAGACCACCTCGTAAGCAAATATGGCGACCATTCTCACGGCAATTGTTTAAAACACTTACCGTTACCGCCAACATATTGCATCATAGGGGGAATGTTTGTCATAGTTGCCACAAATTTAAAATAGGAGAAATATTTCATACTTAATCAGGCCGCACACCAGAGCCACATGCTACACGCATCGAACATTTACGTCGCCACAATCATTGCGCAGCTTACTACAGATGTATTGTATATGCGCACATCGGAAGCACAGTTGTAGCATGGCACCGCTTTGAGAATGTCCACATCATCGTCTGATGACCGACGATTTCTTGATGTGGTTATTGGTTTAATCCGTTTAATCTTCTAATAATTTTGTTAGGTATTCTGTGAAACAAAACACGCAGCAAAAGTCGGTACAAAAATATTATACATGCATTTAATACAAAAAAAAAAATATACTATACTAAAATTTTTGAGAAAGAGTAATGAACAATAATCCACGACTTTCTTGCCACCAGGGCGGCGCCACTTAAAAACGAGGTGAAATATTTGACAAATACATGGACGGAAAGTTAATTTGTTAGGTAAATCTATGGGTTAATGTTTCTTTTTGTAATATTAATTAAGTTTTATGTAGATTAAATTGGAAATGAACAAAACTACAGATATTCCTAAAACGAGAAAGATCCCAAAAAAGTTAAAATACGTGAAAAACATTAAGGAACAAACCACTTGTTTTTACGTGGTAGAGCCATGCTGCAGCTATATTGCGGTTGTAGCACGAATGGGTCGGCTCAGCGTGAAATAACAGTTTAATACTGCCGTGTTTCGTATGGTGAGTGAACGAGTAGCGAACCGGAGACCCTGTAGTGTAGTATAGCCCCCACGACTATATACCTAGTCAGGTCATAAGTATTGTCACACAGTAAAAACTTTTCTTTTAGAATGCTGGCCACAAAAAAGTTTATTGAATTCGAATTTCGAATTGTTCATGAAAATAAAACTGTATACTTTTTAAAATTTTACTCATTTTTAAATATGGAGTGGACGCTTAAAGAAGACTGTGTTGCAGTTATTGCGTTGCATGGTTGCGGTTACGCGCCAATTCAAATTTTTGACATACTGAAAAATTTGAATATAACCAAAAGATTCGTTTATCGTACCATCAAATGATACAATGAAGACTCTAGTGTAGATGACAGGTCAAGAAGTGGTCGCCCTCGGTTTGTTAGGACTCCAGCAGTGATAAAAGCTGTGAAGGCGCGAATTCAAAGAAATCCCAAACGTAAGCAGAAACTGTTGGCCCTTCAGATGGGGTTAAGTAGAACCACAGTGAAAAGGGTGTTATATGAAGACTTAGGGCTTCGGTCATATCGAAGAATAACAGGACATCGTTTGAATGCTAGTCTAATGGACCTGAGACTGAAGAGATGCCGCGCTTTATTGAAGCGGTACGCGGGAAAAAAATATCGGGAAGTTCTTTTTTATATATTTGAAAGGGACGAAGAGAGAACGAAGTGTGAAATATGGGTAAATCAGGAATGTCTAGAACAGGTAAATGAAATTGTATACTTGGGGAGTGCTTTTAGCCGGGATGGAAGATGTGATTTAGATGTGGATAGGCGTGTTGCTGCCGGGAACAAAGTCAATGGTGCCCTGACTGCGTTAGTCAAAAGGCAAGGCGTAGCGAAGAGTGCACGCCTTGCAATACATAACGCAGTGTTGGTACCGACTTTGTTATATGGCAGCGAAACCTGGGTATGCCAGAAGAAGCATAAAAGTAAGTTGAATGCAGTGGAGATGCGATCTCTTCGTAAAATGTGCGGCGTTACTATGGCCGACCGAAAGCGAAACGAAGAGATTCGCAACATGGCAGGTTTGAAAGATGACCTTATCACAAAAATTGATAAGGGCGTGCTTCGGTGGTTTAGGCACGTTGAGCGAATGGGTGAAGACCGAATGGTGAAGAAAATATATAGCGCGAAAGTTAATATTAAAAGGTGTCGAGGTAGACCGAGACTAACTTTCGAAGACCATGTGAGCAAATTGCTCGAAGAGGGTAGGGTCAAGAGTACTCGGATACCTAGACGAAGATCTGCATGAAGAAGATAATGAATTTGAAAGAAGCGAAAGAGGTTTGTAAGGATCGTGACACTTGGCGATCTGTTCTCTCTGGCTACCCCGTCAGGGATTGTGCGTGAAGATAAGTAAGTAAGAAGTTCTTTTTTCGGATGAAAAAATTTTTACCGTAGAAGAGAGCTACTACAAAAAAAAATGATAAGGTGGACGCACACAGTAGTGAAGAAGCGAGCAACCGTATTCCGCGTGTCCAACGAGGTCATTTTCCTTCCTCGCTCATGGTATGGTTGGGAGTTTCTTATTGGGGCTTAACAGAGGTACATTTTTGTGAGAAAGGTGTAAAAACGAGTGCAGTTGTGTATCAAAATACAGTCCTGACGAACCTTGTGGAACCTGTTTCTCATACCATGTTCAATAACAGGCACTGGGTATTCCAACAAGATTCGGTGCCAGCTCATAGAGCGAAGAGCACACAAGACTGGCTGGCGGCGCGTGAAATTGACTTCATCCGGCACGAAGACTGGCCCTCCTCCAGTCCAGATTTGAATCCGTTAGATTACAAGATATGGCAACACTTGGAGGAAAAGGCGTGCTCAAAGCCTCATCCCACTTTGGAGTCACTCAAGACATCCTTGATTAAGGCAGCCGCCGATATTGACATGGACCTCGTTCATGCTGCGATAGACGACTGGCCGCGCAGTTTGAAGGCCTGTATTCAAAATCATGGAGGTCATTTTGAATAAACTTTAGTGTCATAAGAATCTATGTTTTATTAAGTTCATTTTGGTATATAAATGGTTACATAATGAATAAACTTGTTTCAATTATTTTATAATAAACATGTGACAGAATTTATGGCCTGACTAGATATATATATAGTCGTGGAGGTTATACTTTTTTCTGTAGTCTTACGTCAACACTCAAGTGTTTCATTTCCCTCGTCCTTACAACCCTTTTTACTGGAAACGAGGCATACCATCTCAGTCCCTAAGGGTGATAATGAATCTTTTTGATTCTTAATTGAGGATAAATGTAGATGTCTATAGGCCACAGCATCGACTTACCATCAGGTGGACTTTGTGCTCGTTTGTCACCTTTATTCTATTAAAAAAACCATTTAAGATCTGCCTAAAAAGGCCAGCTACACTCTATAAATAACTTAAAATTTGTATAAAATTTCAGCTCTAAAGGGTCAGCTCGATCGTTATTACTATCCGCTCTCATTAAATTCGGTATTTTTCTTTAAAGTCTCATTACAACGCGAATAAAATCTTATTATTATTAAGAAGAAATACTGATGAATAAAACTGATCATTATATATTAATTAAAAAAAGTTCAATTAAAGATTTTTACCGTTGCCTTCCGTTAGTCTGTGATAAAAAATAGTATATTTCTAAAATAAATATTCTTTTACAGGCAATAATTGAAACTCGGAATTTACATATTTAAATTTTATGAGTGTAACTAACCATATATCCCAGTCAAACTACAAAATATTTTGCAATTATTTAAATATATTCGAGTGAATTGACATGTGTCCCATGTGGCCATAATTACATTTGCTTGTGCCGTGTCTACGTACACTTATTCAAAAATATGCACTATAGCAAAACACAGGCAGTTGTGCATTTAGTGGGTCGTAATAGCATGGTAAAGGTTCGTTTGCCACCTAAGATTACTCGACCTGGCAACATACAACGCACACATCCTGAGGACTGACGGGAAGATCGTGGAGATGGAAGAAGAGATAAACAAGTTGCGCTGGCATATTGTTGGATTATCCGAGGTCCGAAGATGGGGAGGATACGGTAATCCTCAAATCTGGCAACTTGTTCCATCAGTGGGAGGGCGACCATCTGTCCCAAGGAGGTGTTTGATTTATTGTCCACAAGTCTCTCGTTAAATACGTTGTGGGACACCTGAGATTTTGAGCGAAATTCAGAAGTTCTATGGGCAGCTGTAAAGATTGTGAGTGTATCAACGAGGGTTGCGTACCTTATACTTGACCTTCAACGAATACCGGTTGGTGATTCAAAATTAGTTGGTCATACAGGTTTCGGCACGTTCCAATGAGGAGGTGCAGGAAATGTATGAGAATATATCTAGAGCCATGCATTCCTCCAAACCCCACTATACGGTGTTAAAGGGAGACTTTAATGCAAGACTAAGCACAAGAGAAAACGGTGAGACGAAGGTAGGGAAATTTAGAATAGGGCAACGGAACCCAAGGGGCCAGCAGTCCCTTGGGCCGTGTGCTTACATTAAACTTCCTCGTATACAAACAGAAATTTTAATTTCAGTGCCAGCATTACTAGCATTTTACAATATTAGTTATATGATAAACAATATCACAGGTCACCTGATGTAAGTAGCTACTACTATGCCAGCCCACACTACCAAATTTTTGGACAGATCTTTCACAATACAAGCTGTTCGATTATGGAATGACTTGCCGTTATCAGCAAGACGCGCTCAATCTCTACCGGTTTTTAAGAAACATGTACATGATTACTTTTCTCACCTTTGATTCTATCTAGTTCATTTGTATATAATTATTCTTCTTTATTTAGATACAATATTTGTTTATATGTATGGCACTTTTATGTTATATGTAATAGTTTTAAAGTATATATTTGTACTTTTATATATTTATATTTATAAAAATATATTTATTTGTATATTTATACATATATATTAATAAGTATATATGTATTTATCTTATCTATGTAGTTACTTATATACCATTATATATTTTTATTTTATGGCTTTAATAAAAATAATGTTATTTTGTCAGCAAAGCACACACGTTTTTATTGCTTTTTTTTCAAAGCTGTCCATCCAAAGGTTGTCTGGAAGATATCGCTCTTAGCGATAAGACGGCCCATTGTACCACATTTCTTTTTCTCATTTTTTGTAAATATTTTTGTTATTTTTTGGCGTACAATAAAGTGTTATCTATCTATCTATCTATCTACTACAGCCCATGGCTATCCGCAATCAATTTCACACATAGAAGATGAGTAGAGACCCATCGACACTGTGGACTAGGATATAATACTTATTACTAGCGTTACAAAATATTGCTTACCAGGAGAAATAGGTAAAGGGGTGGAGGTAGGGGTGGCGTTGTTTACAAACATTTATACAACACATGTTATATGGATGCCCCCTTACAAAACCGCAAACTACGCGGCAGCTTCTTATTCCCACACAACATTTCAACATTGTTACCACGAGACACTTTTGCTGACTTGATGGGAAACTCGGTCGCCGTGGACCCACAGCGACGCACACTGTGTCAACCGACACCACCTTACCAGAAACCTAATGCAGCGAGGCAATTCTGCTAACTTGATGGGAAATATAGCTGCCGTGGATTCACAGCGACCCCCGCGGCGTCTTCCGACAGCATTATATATACGGAACTCCACGATGCCACCACACTTCGTTTCTAACATCGGGCGGGGTGTAGGTTTAATTAGATTTAATTAGTATTAGTTCTTTTAATACTGCACCTCATTTCTAACATCGGGCGGGGTGTAGATTTAATTAGTATTAATTATTTTAATTGTAATATCTTTTTAATTAAAGTTAATAAAAGTAATTTTGGTTTTGTTTGGGTCCTCCGGCGGCGACATCCATAATTCACAAATAAACACACACAATAGGTTTTAGAGTTCACCGCGCGGTCCAGTGCGTAATGGCAGATTTCACATGTTCTCGATAAAGTTTTTTTGTTGTAGTTTCTCAGACATGCAGCGCCAATTTTGATCCCCCCCGGCGGGGATCAAAATTGGCCGCGTTCTATAAAAAAATACCTATCTTTTATGTTAAAACTGTATCCTTAACATATAGAATAAATGCCGTAACTTTACTTTTTACTAATTTATTTTACGTGGTAGAGCCATGCTGCAGCTATACTAGTAGTGTAGTTGTAGCACGAATGGGTCGGCTCGACCGGGGAAAAACCACGCTCTCACAGAATACCAGCGTAAAATAGCAGCTTAACGCTGCTGTGTTTCGTATGGTGAGTGTAGAGAACCGGAGACACTTTTTACTGGAAAAGAGACATTCTATCTTAGTCCTCACAGGTGAATACGCATCTGCATTTTAATTCGCAAATGTAGATAGATGTAGATGTCTATGGGCCACAGAAACCGCTTACCATCAGGCGGACTGTGTGCTGTTTGTCACCCTTATCCTACAAAAAAAAAAACATGAAATGGTATAGATGTGGGGACTTGAGGTATTCCTTACGGCATGGAATGCTGCTGAATAAAATATTATAATGATGATGATGATTTCTATTTCCAAAAGCATTTAATATTTCGAATTATTTTATATGTGTAACTAAGTGGTAGAGCCATGCTATAGTTATATTAGTAGTATAGTTGTAATACGAATGGGTTGAATCGACCGGGGAAGGACCACTCTCTCACAGAATACCAGCGTAAAATGGCAGCTTGATACTGCTGTGTTTCGTATTGTGAGTGTAGAGAACCTGAGACGCATTTTACTGGAAAACAGGCATTCCATCTTAGTCCTCACGGGTGACGACGCATCTGCATTTTGATTCTTTATTGAGGATAAATGTAGATGTCTATGGGTCACAGCGACCACTTACCATCAGGTGGACTGTGTGCTCGCTTGTCACTCTATCCTATAAAAAATAAATAAAGTTAAAATGTATTTGCAGTTGCCGCCTCATATCTTCCCGTGGGTGTTGTAAAAGGCGACAGAGGGAAATTGAAACAGTTGATGGGCAGCAGCGTCTTCCCGATAACAACTCATAATCATTAAAACCTGCGGTTATCAATCTACCTGCCAATCTTGACAACTACGTGGCAAAATCTCCACACAGACATCTAAATCTATCTTCGAATAATGATAAAAATGCAGATGCGTTGTTATCACTGAGGAATAAGATGGGATGCCTCAAAAAACATTCTCCAGTTCTCTACAGTCACCATACTTAACACAGCAGCATCAAGCAGCTGATTTCAAGCTAGTATTCAGTGAGAGCGTGGTCCTTCCCCAGTCACGCTGACCTACTAAGTCTAAAACCATATTAATAGTGGCTCTACCACGTCTGGATGATGTATTTGCTCACCACTACACGGAAACGTAAAAAAATTTATAAAAATATTCCTTTTATATTCTTTAATCTTTACTTTGATCTTTCATTATAAATAATAAGTCTTAAGTAACTTGAAACTAAACGGTAACTTTAAAGTTTCTTGATAACGCAATAAAGCTGAAAGTTATGGTTCCAGTTTTCTTGATGTTGCACGAGAGAATTATTTAGATAGAAAATAAAATCAATGTATTTTCTTTGTTGGATGCTATTGATTTAAAAATGATTAACCAACTTCAAAAAGAAGGAGGTACTCAATTCGACTGTATGTTTTTTATGTCATCATCATTATCATAATTACATCCATTCATAAGTCTACTGATGAACATGAGCCATGAACAAGCCTATGCCAAGGAATGCCACGAAGCACGGTCTTGTGCCACCTACGTAGATCAACTTCCTGCATGCCTTACCAGCTCATCACTCCACTCAGCCCTCTCTATAGCTCGCTGAGTGACCTTGAGTTTTCTCATACAGCCAGCAGTGAAGGAACAAAGTGTCAGATCCATAAATAATCACTGGCAAGATGCACTGGTTGTACAATCTCGTTTTCAGGATTTGAGGTATATCTGCCAAGAAGATGTGTCGTAATTTACCCGAACGCTGCCCAGTTGACTTGAATACGTCGATTGACCTCTCGGTCAAAGTTGGACTTACTCGTCAACATACTCGTCAACAGTTGTTGTAGTGTCATAGTTATGAGCTTAGTGCTCGCAACAGCTACCTGCATACGTGTGACATGGATTTTAAGCATGATATTTGTCTTGTCCATGTTCATCTTAAGTCCTATCTGTTGGGAGATAGTTTTCAGGTTATTAAGCAAAGTGCTTAGGTCCTCCAGCGATTATTCCATAAGGACTATATCGTCGGCAAATCGAAGGTGAGGCTACTGGACTTTTCTAGTCTAGTAGCTTGAAAACATCTTCCAATGCAACGATGAAGAATTTCGGGGATATAACACCACCCTGTCTTACTCCTCTTTGACAGTTGGATAGGTTTCGTGCTCTGACTTTGTACTCTAATAGTCATCGTAGCCCTACTGTACAAACATTTCAGCACTTCGATATACCGACAGTCAACTTGGCACCGCTGAAGGGACCGTAGCACCGCCTAAATTTCGACGGAATCAAAGGCTTTCTCATAGTCCACATACAAAAGGCAAAGTGGCAGATTGTACTCTTCTGTCATCTGTACAATTTGCCGAAGGGTGTGTATGTGGTCTATGGTACTAAAGCCTTTTCGGAAACCGGCTTGTTCGGGAAGCTGGAAGTCGTCAAGTCTGCGCGCGAGACGTTTCGTAATGACTCTCTAAAACAGCACGTAGACGTGGCTCAGAAGAGAAGGTGGTCTGTAGTTCTTCAAGAGAGCGTTGTCGCTTTTCTTAAGGAATAAGACCACCGCAATTCTGCTGCACGCTTCCGGGGTAGTGCCACCATGGAGGACGGAGTTAAAGAGCTTCTGAAGGACTTCAAGTACCAGTTATCCACCCATTTTCAGAAGCTCCGCTGTAATTCCATCCTCACCTGAGGCCTTGCCGTTTTCAAAGTTTTGGAGAGCCATTCTAATGTCGCTCAGACTGACGTCTGGGATGTCATGGGAATAGTATCAGATAAGACTGGCTCTTGGATCGTTACTCACACTTGCGTGTGGCTCCAACGATGTGTAGAGCTGCTCATAGAACCTCTCAAACTCACTCAAAATCTCAGGTGTCCCGGAAACGATGCTGCCACACTCGGTCTTCAGCTTTGACAGTTAGCTTTTACTGACAGACAGACCTCTGGCAAAGCCTTTGGTGCCCCGGATACGCCCCATCGCTTCGTCAATACAAGCTGTATTGAAGTTCTAGGCACTGAAAACGGTTTTGTAACTCGAGCTGAAAGATTTTGTGACTCTGGGCTAGAGCACGAAGGGGACGGAGCGTTGACTTTATTAGACGTTTAGATTCAGTATGCTTCTAACCATTCGGTGATTGCTACCAGTTTTCACCCTCGCGATCACTGAGACATAACTGGACAGTTGTCTTCTGGTCGTCATAATGAAGTCAACCTCATTTTTTGTCGGGGCTCGACCAGGTCCACTTCCTGTGGGGCCGCTTCTGGAAGAAAGAGTTCATCATAAAGAGTCCCTTTTTCTCCATGAAGTTAGCCAGCTGCTGGCCCCTTGGGTTCCGTTGCCCTATTCTAAATTTCCCTACCTTCGTCTCACCGTTTTCTCTTGTGCTTAGTCTTGCATTAAAGTCTCCCTTTAACACCGTATAGTGGGGTTTGGAGGAATGCATGGCTCTAGATATATTCTCATACATTTCCTGCACCTCCTCATTGGAACGTGCCGAAACCTGTATGACCAACTAATTTTGAATCACCAACCGGTATTCGTTGAAGGTCAAGTATAAGGTACGCAACCCTCGTTGATACACTCACAATCTTTACAGCTGCCCATAGAACTTCTGAATTTCGCTCAAAATCTCAGGTGTCCCACAACGTATTTAACGAGAGACTTGTGGACAATAAATCAAACACCTCCTTGGGACAGATGGTCGCCCTCCCACTGATGGAACAAGTTGCCAGATTTGAGGATTACCGTATCCTCCCCATCTTCGGACCTCGGATAATCCAACAATATGCCAGCGCAACTTGTTTATCTCTTCTTCCATCTCCACGATCTTCCCGTCAGTCCTCAGGATGTGTGCGTTGTATGTTGCCAGGTCGAGTAATCTTAGGTGGCAAACGAACCTTTACCAGAAATTCTAAGCACCGCTTGCCCCGCTGTTACCATGTTTTTTTTTTATAGGAGAGAGGACAAACGAGCATGCGGCTCACCTGGTGGTAAGTGACTACCGCCGCCGATGAACAACTGCAACACCAGGGAGGGAATTGCAGATGCGTTGCCGGCCTTTTAAAAAGGAGTAGGCTTTTTTCTTGAAGGTCCCTAAATCGTATCGGTCCGGAAAAATCGTAATCGATTTCACAAGCAAGTCGAGCGAGGAAGAACCGCCAATTATCTAGATAGTGTGGATGGTATCGGGAGTTCAGCCGCGACGTGCGTTCGTGAAATTTGGCGGCTGCGATTTATTTTTATTAGTTGCCACCGTAGCCAGGAATAGCGGGGCCGCCGGGGACTGGGGGCCGTCTGTTCGTAACTTTCGTCATGGGTGGATGTTTTCAATAGTTACCACGCTTGGCGAGTGGGTTGGCAACCGGAAATTTGTTACAGTAGTATTGTTGTCGTCAGGAAGACGCTGCTGCCCATCTCCTGCCTGTTTCCCACTGTCGCCTCTTACGACACCCACGGGAAGATATGGGGTGTTCGCTATTCTTAACCGCCACTACACGGCATTTAATTTATGCACTCCTTAATACTATAATGACACTTTTATTAAACTATTTGTACTACAACCTTTTAAACTTGTTAAATGACAAATATTGTACATTTTCTGAGACTTTATTGTAAAGGCGTATATATTGCCCCATGTCTGCGCTGGGGACAGCTAATATAAACTTCAGTTCGACGGCTCCGTGGCGTATTGACTTAGTAATGAGTTACGGTGTTGAAAGCCGCGAGTTCGAATCCCGCACGGAACAAATATAAAACAAACAAATATAAACAGCCTTGAATGAATATACATGATAAAATCCAAGTCAAATCCAAAATCCAAAAAAATAAGAACGTCATCCTACGTTCTTATTTTTTTAAACAAAAAATTCTTTATCTTTGTAATATACAATCAATATAAAATCAATAAATCATAGATTTACTATATTACTTATAATCATTTTTATATAGTATCCTATATATTACACTAAGTGACAGGGACTCCTTTCCTACCTAGGAATCCAACGATAATTTTATACGTGGTAGAGCCATGCTGCAGCTATATTAATAGTATATTAGTAGCATGAATGGGTCGGCTCGACCGGGGAAGGACCACGCTCTCACAAAATACCAGCGTAAAATAGCAGCTTAATGCTGCTGTGTTTCGTATGGCGACTGTAGAGAACCGGAAACCCTCTTTACTGGAAAAGAGGCATTCTATCTTAGTCCTCACGACTAACAACGCATCTGCATTTTAATTCGCAAATGTAGATAAATGTAGATGTCTATGGGCCGCAGCAACCACTTACCATCAGGTGGACTGTGTGCTCGTTTGTCATCCTTATTCTATAAAAAAAGTCCGTCGTCTTACCTATTTCTGCCCTCAAACGTTAGAGCGTGCTGTACAGTGTTCCGGTCTGAAGCAAATAGAGGACCAGGATAATTACAATGAGGTATTTCATCTAAGTACCCAAAGGTCACAACGCATGAGTAGCCTTGTTTATTAAAAGTTGGTTGCAGGCATCCATAGGCTGCAGTAGTCACTTTCTATCTGTAGACTACAAGATCGTTTGCCATTTCAATTTTATATACAAAAAAAAAACGCTTTCAAATAATAAAGGGACGTTGCAGCTACGTTGTGGTTGTATTCCAAATGTGTCGGCTCGAATGGCGGAACCAAGATCTCACAGAATACCAGCGTAATATAGCAGCTCGATGTTGCTGTATTTTATATGGGAGAACCGTAGACCATGTTTTTTTTTATAGGAGAGGGGCAAACGAGCATGCGGCTCACCTAATGGTAAGTGACTACCGCCGCCCATGAACAACTGTAACACCAGGGGATCCAGGGGAATTGCAGATGCGTTGCCGGCCTTTTAAAAGGGAGTAGGCTCTTTTCTTGAAGGTTCCTAAGTTTACTGGAAATGAGGCATTCCATCTTAGTCCTCAGGAGTGACATCACATCTGCGTTTTGATTTTAATCGAGGATGGATGTAGATGTGTATGGGTCACAGCATTTACTTATCATTAGGTGGACTGTGTGCTCGTTTGTCACCCTTATGACTATACAAATAGTATATATATTGAGTTATTTTTGAATCACGTTATAAAATAAAAGCACACATAAATTTCAAAACAACAAACTTTATGCAATCTCGAACTGACAGTGGCGTAGAGTAAGTAGGTATGCAATATTCCACTATAAAGTGCCATCTCTAATCTGCCTACATGTTAAACGCATTTAATCTGTTTAAAGTTGAATTGCACGGAAAGTTTGCATTTCAGTGCTCAGACTTCTAATAGCCTCATGTTCCTTTTAATTCGTTTGGGAAATTGTGATGCGAATTTTCCTAATGTTGTTAACTTTAGCAAAATAACTTTATTTAAACTACAACTAATATACATTTTACGTGATGAAAGATGTTAAAAATTAATTACATAAGAACCGTGTAATAAAATAAAATGATGCGTCTTACCTAGTTTGAAAAGTATCTCCCGTCCTCCCTCAGTTACGAGCACTAAATCCCGTCACCACTAATCCCAACACCACTACACTAGGAAAGACATACCACCGTCAATAACATGACACGTGTTTTAGTGAAAAACCGGTACTTGAAGTCCACCAAAAGTTCTTTGATATCGTCTTCAATGGTGGCACTATTGCGGGGGCGTGGAGCAGAAGTGTGTCTGGGTGGTCTTGTTCTTCAAGGAAAGGGGACAACGCTCTCTTGAAGAACTACAGACCGATTTACTTTCCGAGCCGCGTCTACGTGCTGTTTTCTAGAGTCATTGCGAATGGTCCCGCACAGTTTCTGAAAAGGCCTTAGTACCAAAGACCACATATATAAGTAGTCGTTCCGAGTACGGATGTTAGTCCTTGTGCAATTTATGTATGTAAACTACCTCAACGGTACAAGAGTAAATCCCGGTGTTGAGGTGACGTTTAAAAAAATAACAGCTTAAAGCTGTGTTTGTGTTTCATATGGTGTATGTAGAGAACTAGAGAGAATTTACAGGAAACGAGGTATTCCATTTTAGTCCTCAGAAGTGACAACGCATCTGCATTTTGATTGTTAACCGAGGGTAGATGTAGATGTCTATGGGCCATATAAGGGTGACGAACGAACACACAGTCCACTTGCAGTGGCCGCAGCAACCACTTACCACCGTAAGTGGTTGCTGCGGCTCATAGACATCTAAATCTATCCTCGATTATAAATCAAAATGCAGATGCGTCGTTACCCGTGAGGACTAAGATGGAATGCCTCGTTTCCAGTAGATTGGGTCTCCGGTTCTCTACACTCACCATACAAAACACAGCAACGTTAAGCTGCTTTTTTACGCTGGTATTCGTGAGAAGAGAGCGTGGTCCTTCCCTGGTCGAGCCGATCCATTCGTGCTACAACTACACTACTAATATAGCTACAGCATGTCTCTACCACGTAATAAACTAACTAAACTTCTACTACTATGAAGGCTACAGAGGCGCTGTCACCTCTTTTTTTTTTCTTTGCTCATGGAAAATCATCAAATGACGCCTTTCGCTCTGGGTGGAGCGGAAGGGAGTGTCAGACTTTTACTGACTAAAAACCATCCGTGTTCCTTCAGTGCCCTTACGTTCCGGAGCCGCGGTATCTCTTTCGAACAGCCCGCAGCCCCGGCAGGCGTCGGCCCTTGCGGGCCCCTTCACGCTGCTGACAGCTCTTTGAGGCGCGCGTGGAACAAAACGCGCCGTCGACACGGCCTGTCGTCGTTAGACGGACGGACGGCGAGCTACCCATTGCTCGCCGTCCACAGGCCCGCGCCTACGGTGGCCGGAGGCCACGACGTAGCCCCCGACGCCCGGGGCGTCTCCCGCGGCGGCCGGGAAGGAAGGAAAGCTGCTGCTCTCTCCTTCTCCCGCTTCGCCACCTCCTTCGCTAGCATCACTGCTTCGCAGAAGGTGGTGACGGCATCCCATTCCGTCTCGCTCCGGACCATGGCTTCGACCAGGGCCGGACGCGAGAGGTCGCCGCCGCCTATCGCCGCTACGAGGACACGGCGGTGCTCCGCCCAGGCAGGGCACACCTCCACGGTGTGCTCTACCGTGTCCTCCGGTCGATCCTCGCAGTGGGAGCACCCGGGCGTTTCCTCCCGCCCGATTTGGTGCAGGAACCTCCCGAACACACCGTGTCCGGTGAGGACCTGCGTCAGGCGGAAGGTGAGGACGCCGTGGCGTCTCTCAAGCCACTCCTCAAAGAGGGGTCTTATCGCCGCTATAGTGGCGTGCCCAGCACGGGGTTGCGACAGTCGCTCTCTCCATGTCGCCATGAGATCATGCCGGAAGTCTGTCCGCTGCACGACAACTTGCCGCGGCAGCGGGGTTTCCCCCCGGCATAGTGCCTCCGCGCGCCATTCGTGCAGGCGCGCGAGGACTATCGCTTCCAGATCCCATGGCGGCAATCCGGCAAGGAGGCACGCTGCCTCGCGGGAGATCGTGCGGTAGCCGCGAACCATTCTTACGGCAACCACCTTTTGGGGCGCGTTCAGGTGGTGGACGGCAAGCCGCGCCAAACCACGCGCCCACACCGGGGCCCCGTAAAGGGCCATGGACCGCACAATCCCCGCGTAGAGCCTCCGGCAGGAGGCGTTTGGCCCCCCCAGGTTCGGCAGGAGCCGCCTGAAGTCAGCCCCAGTCCGTTCCAGTTTGGGAGCCAAACGTCGGAAGTGCTCAACGAAGTTCCATCGGCCGTCGAGGACGAGTCCTAGGTACTTCAACGTCGACTCGACGCCGATGGATACCCCTCCTACCATCGCTGAGGATCCCGGTGGTGGCCTGTTCCGAGAACCATGGAAGTGCATGGCCTCGGACTTCTGCAGAGCCACCTCAAGACCCAGCTGCCGGATCCTCTCAACGACTATCGCAACCCCGCGTGTCATATTTTCCGCCGCAGCCTCGTACGACCCCCCCCCTGTGGCAGTACCAGCGTGTCGTCAGCGTAGCAAACTACGCTGACGCCGGTAGGGAGGTCGGCGCGCAGCACCCAGTCGTAACCGATGTTCCACAGGGGCGGCCCCAGAACGAAACCTTGTGGGACACCGCACGACATCTCTCGCCGGTTCCACTCACCGTTGCGACCGGGGTAGATGACGGCCCTATCCGTCAGATAGTCCCCGACTATACGACGGAGATAGGTCGGCACCCGGTGATACCGGAGTGCCTCCCTAATGCAGCTCCAGGGCATGGAGTTGAAGGCGTTGGCGATGTCGAGAGACACCGCCAAAACAACCCCCCCCCTGGCCACTGCATCCCCCGTCGTGAGGGCTCTCACGCGCATGATGGCGTTCACCGTAGAGCGCCTCTTGCGGAAACCAAACTGGTGTTCCGCAAGATCCGGCCCCGTCCCCGCAAGGTGCTCGGCGAGGCGGTTTGCAATGACTCTTTGAAAGAGCTTGCCCACCTCGTCGAGCAGCACCACGGGCCGGTATGCGGACGGAGAGTCCGCAGGGCGCCCCGGCTTCTGAATGAGGACCAGCTTCCCCGTCTTCCAACGAAGCGGGAATTGGCCTCTCTCCAAGCATGCGCTTAGGAGCCCCTCCAGTCGGGGCCCGAGAGCCTCCGAGGCCAGGACCCAGGCTTTGCCAGGCAAGCCATCGGGTCCTGGGGCGGTATTCCTGGCCTTAAGCCTACGTACCGCCACTCTCAGGTCTACCCCGGTCCCTTCCGGGATGCCGTCGTCGTCGTCCTGGTGGTCCGCTTCCGGCACCGCAGGTGGCGGAGCCATAGGCGGGGGCGGGTGTTCCCCTCGCGCAGGAAACAGAGCGCTCACCACGTCCTCCACGAGCTGAGGCCGAAGACTCTGCGTCAGCGGGGGAGCCCAGGTGCGGAGTTTATCCCGCACCATCTTGTAAGGGCGCCCCCACGGATCTCTGTCGAGAGTCTCCAGCATCTCCTCACGGGCCCGATCCCGGGCCCACATGACAGCCTCCCGGAGGGCGGTCTTCGCCGCTCTGTATCCCTCGTACAGCTCCGCCTCAATGGCTGCCGCATTCGGTGGACGAATGCGGAGCCTGCGATGCCTGGCGTACAGGTGCCGCGCGGCGACACACGCCTCGCGTAGAGACGTCAGCTCACGCGACCACCAATACACCTGGCGCCGGGCGTTTCCTGGCCGGACGCGGGGCATTACCACGTCACATATCTCGGACATGGCCTCCTGGAACCACCCTGCCTCATCATTGACGTCGGCAGGCCTATCCGGTGATGACACCCAGGCCTGCACGATCGAGGCTTCCAGGAGGAGCTCCCGGTCCAGCTGCTCCAGCGCCCAACGCGGACCACTCGGGGCCTGTTGGACTGGCGCGCTCGAGGGCTGGGTGGAGACGTCAAACCGGATGTACCGGTGGTCGGAGTAGGTCTCCACCCCCTCCATGACTCGCCAGTCAATGGCACGCGGCGACAGAGCGGGTCTAGCGAACGAAATGTCCACCACCGACTCGCCCCGCATCCGCACACACGTGGGAACAGAACTCCGATTTAGGACGACCAGGCCTGTCTCCAGAGCCCAATCTTCCACCATCTTACCCCGCACATCTGTACGACGAGAACCCCAAGCCAAGTTCTTGGCATTGAAGTCCCCGAGGACAAGCACGGGGAGCTGTCACCTCTAAGTACTAAGATTGGATGCTTCATTACTTGTTATTAACCTGACTCTCTATGCCCTTCAAATAAGAACACATCACTACAAGTACTGGAATTTGGTGGAAGAAATAGGTAAGATGGTGGTTCCTACCCAGATAGACTCATTTAAAAAAAATATATATTTAATAAATAAAACCACATTGACACCACAAAGTTGAAGCCCTGACTCGCGAACTAGCAACAGCTGTGTGTCGGGATTCAGTTCCTTCCCATATCCACAAAGTTACAATTACATAATGGCTTATCAGCTTATCACTAATCAGAACAAGGTAACAAAATAAATAAAATTTTTACAATTTAAGGAAAAATAAAAAAATAAAAAATGCATGTGTGCGTGTGTGTGTGTCCGTGTGCATCTGCGTGTGCGTGCGCGTGTTTGTGTGAGTGTGCGTGTGTGCGTGCGTGGGCGTGTGCGTCTGCGTGTACGTGTGCGTTCGCGTGTGCGTATGCGTCTGCGTATGCCTGCGCGTGTGTTTGAGCATGAGCGTGTGTGTTTGTGCCTGGGCGTGTGCGTGTGTGTATGTGTGAGAGTGTGAGTGCGTGCGTGCGTGCGTGCGTGCGTGCATGTGTGCAGGCGGGTGAGTGCGAGTGTAAGTGTGTTTGTATTTTACTCGATAAAACAACATTTATTTTTATAGATTGAATAACATTTCCACATTATAATAACCTCGTTACTTATCTAAACATTTTAATTAACTTTCAAATATAGACCATTTTAGGATAAAATTGAAAACACATTTTCGCATGTGATATTAAACTAGTTTTGGATAGCAATTTTGGTGTAGCAGTAAAATTGTTTATCTCGCAGCGTGGACAGGTAAAATAATTACAAACGTTCACATTGTTAGTGGTTTGACATTACGGAGCTCAAATATTTAAAAATGATAAATGTTATGCGTACTTTTGTTACTAATCACTTGGTGCTGCTATGTTATGGTTGCAGCACGAATGGGTCAGCTCGACCGGGGAAGGACCACGCTTTTACAGAATACTAGCGTAAAATAGCAAATCAATGCTACTGTAATTCGTATTGTGAGCAAAGAGACCGGGGGACCCTTTTTACTGGAAACGAGGCATTGCATCTTAGCTAAGGGCTAAGATGCAATTTTATTGATTAGACGAACGTGGCAACGCATCTGCATTTTGATTTTTAATCGAGGATAGATGTAGATGTTTATGGGCCACAGCATCCTCATTTGTCACCCTTATTCTATAAGAAAATAGTGGTCACCTAGTGGTCAAATTCAACCGTATTTCATTAAATGTTTAAGTAATATAAGCGTGCTCTATTTCACTCTACACTATTACACTCCTTTTACATATAAACTTTAACTAAATCAAATCTATATCTCACATTCACATAGACTTTATATTTTTTTTAAATTATATCTTATATCTATATAAAAATTGTGGTCACCCAGTGGTCGAAACTCGACCGTACCTCATTAAAGTTTTAAGTGGTAGAGCCATGCTGCAACTATAATAGTAGTATAGTTGTAGCACGAATGGGTCGGCTCGACCGGGGAAGGAAAACGCTAGATGTAGATGTCTATGGGCCACAGCAACCACTTACCTATTCTATAAAAAAATAGGTAAATTCCGCTATATATAAATAGCTGATTTTTATTTTTATATATCAACTAACTACAAATCTTTCCCAATGTTTTCATCCCTTATGGTGAAATAGTAGGTGTATAGTAATAAAAAAGTCACACATTTTATTACTATCTTGCGCGTGAATCCATAAAGATCATCCAGTTTAGCACCGCCTTGTTGAGACATTTCGGAGAATTTGCATATCAAATTTCGTATATTTATCGCGAGTGTTGTTTTATCTCCGATACTGTGAGTTGGATCTATAACTTTGCTTCAAAACACGAAAAATATTTATTTTAACTATGTCATCGATTATAAAATTTTATTATTTATTTATTTATTTATTTACTCTTTAGTGTACACCAAAAAACAAAACCAAACGAATACAGTTAAATCTAAATTAGAAAATGTACATCAGGTGGTCGTATCACTCTGAAAGTGATCTCTTCCAGACAACCTTAGTATAGAGAACTGATGCAAACAATACTTAAAAATAGAGGGGGGCGTACAAAATAAAAATAAAAAATATGAAAATACATACAAATAAAGACAAGTGAAGATTATTATGAAGAGATTGAACACGACGAATGTGTTTTTATTTTCTCCTGTATCGTGGAGGCAGGTTACAAACATAGATTGCACGAGGACAAACATCCAGACCCGGAACAATAAATTGTAAGCCATACAAATACTTGTTCTGTGCAGGATTCGAACCCGCAGCCCCCAACGCAACTACTCATTGCCACTGCCCCAGGGCACCGTCAAAATGTGATTATAAAATATATATGTAGACATACATAGAGTATGTTTACATTCATCATATCCGTTACAGCCTATAAAAGTTCGCTTGAACATAGACCTCCCTATAGATTGCTTCATAAAGGGGATTTGGCCATAGTTGCCACGCTTGTCAGGCAGGTTAGCAACCGCAGTTTTTTATTAGTTGTTGTTAGGATAAGAGCCACGCGGCAGCTTTTACTGTTGCACCCCTGGAGAATCCTTCGCTGAGCATCCGCTACCAAGCTACTCCACTCCTGAGCGTGGGTGCTCAGGCTGCTCCGCGTATTCTGGCGGAGGGGGGGGGGGGGTAAAATTTCGCTCAAAACAATAACTACTCGGGACAAACTGAGCAACAAGACCAAGGCAACCCCTGCCATGCTATCCTTGAATTTCTGCAACATCAGGGGACTTCACTTGAACCTAAACGCCGTCCACTACCATCTCGAGACGGCGAAGCCAGCCTTGCTCTTTCTCACCGAAACACAGGTGTCCTCCCCGGCTGATACTTCGTATATCTCCTGCCAGGGGTACAAATTAGAACACTCCTTTGTGCCTCAAGCTAGAGTTCGCGTATACGTCAGAGAGGATATATGTTCTCGACGCCTCAGCAGTCCTGAAGTTTCGGACCTGTCCATCATTTGGCTACGCATAGACAGCGACGACCAACTGCGCATCTACGGGTGCCTCTATAGATCCCATAGCGGAAATGCCGAAACAGACCGACACATCGATCACGTCCAAATGGCTACAGATTTCTTGCTACAACAGGTCGCATCCGCAGAGATTGTGATCCTTGGCGATTTTAACGCCCACCACACCGAATGACTAGATTCACGTTTAACCGACTACGAGCCTATTAAAGCTGGTGTTCGACAAGGCTACGTGCTATCATCAATGTTGTTTCTTTTGCACATCAAAAATATGTTGCAAACCGGTAACATTAATTGCTATGCCGATGACAGCACTGGTGATGCCTTATACACCGGCTGTGCCAATATTTCTCGGGAAAACGTCACCGAGTACCGGAACAAACTTGTGTCTGAAGTCGAGTCTTTACTGAACAAAGTCTCGGATTGAGGTCGACTAAATCCAGTCCAGTTTAATCCTCAAAAGATACAAGTTTGCGCGATTACCGCTAAAAAGAACACCTTTGTCGTATCTCCTCAGTTTCAAGGCACTCCCCTTGTTTCCTCAGCCAGTATCGGAATCCTCGGCGTCTACATATCAAGTGCCGTGCATTTTTGTGGCCACTTGGAAGATGAAGCCAAATTATCTCTAAAAAGCTTGGTGTACTCAGCAGAGCGGGACAGTATTTCACGCCTGAGCACCGCCTGTAACTTTACGCAGGTTCGGCCTCACATGGAATACTATTCCCATCTCTGAGCTGGGGCTCCCCAGTGCCAGCTCCTTCCACTTGATCGCATCCAGCACAAAGCGACTCGAATCGTCGACGACCGAGCCCTTTCCGATCCGCTCGATACTGCGCTGCGAAGAGATGTTGCATCCTTTGAATTTTCTTTCGCATTTACCACGGGGAGTGCTCTGAGGATTTTTTTTAGATTATTCCCTGCTGCCAAATTTCACGAATACACGTCGCGGCAAAACTCCCGATACCATCCACATCATCTGGATGCTTGGCGGTCCACCACTGTACGTTTCACTAGGAGTTTTATTCCGCGTACGACCTCTCTGTAGAATAGCTTACCACCGGCGATTTTCTATTTAAAAGGCCGGCAACTTACCTGTAATTCCTTTGGTGTTGCAGTTGTTCATGGGTGGCGGTAGTCACTTCCCATCAGGTGAGCCGTATGCTCGCTTGCCCCTCTCCTATAAAAAAATACTAGATAACTTGATTATGTTCCATAAACCTTTTACGTAACGACCCCCTAAATACGAATAATAGCGCCGAAGTGCATTTAAACAAGTCATACTAATACGAAAATGCTATGTTAACATATAATATGGTATTGTCGTATTATATTATGTGGTTAACGAAGTTTCAATTCAAGGCTTATACCCATAAGCCTTGAATAGAAACTTCGTGAATAATACATATATTGGATTTGCTTCTCAAGCAAGTTTACCTGAGCGGGTAAAATGTTATTGAGTAAGCTAGCTGTCCCCCACGACGTCGCTCGCGTGGAATTTACTATGATTTCATGGGTTTTAATTTTTTTGCGCGGAATCCTAATTCTTTTTCTAAAATAAAATTATCATAAGTTATTCCTTATAACATCAACTATCTGCCAGTGTAAGTCCCGTCAAAATCGGTTCAGCGGTGTCGTAGATTAGCTGGAACAAACAGACAGACAGACACACAAAAATTTAAAAAATTGCTTTTTTGTTATTACTACCGTGTATACTTTCATATGCATTTAGCAAAAATCTGTTATTTTTACATTACAAAAAGAGACTTCAATTTTATTTATTTGTATATATGTATTGTTCGCGCCAAACGATAATTTAAAGAATTAACGCGAGAGGGCGCTCGGCGTGGTGCATTCATACCGGTTTGACTTTCGGTCGTGCGTAGAACGCGCAAGCGTAGCAGTCGTCTGTCAGCGGTGCTAACGCTAGCACACTGTCATTTTTGTTCGGGAACCACGGAATAGTTTAGACGTCTAGTAAACATCCTGTCTAGGATTTATAACGTGAATTCCTTGTTGGATAGCCTTTCCCGGGACTCATTGTGTCCGACTCAGAATCTGTATAAGTGCATTCGACAATATTAGCTAGTGCGGCCTTTGATAGTCTAGAAATAACTGTTGCTACGCGAAACGGTAGTGACCTTTGATCCGGACACTCCCTGTTCATTTTGTGTGTTAGGATTTATAACAAACGAGAGTTAGTGGCTTCTGTAAGTTAGTTAATAGTACGATAGAGTTAATGGACTGTCATCGTGACGAACGAGGAAAGTGACTGTGGAGAACGCCGCGGAAGGTTCCCTCAATTTGGAGCGGTGTCGACGCCCGGGCTGCTGCCGACGGCCAAGGTTTACTCGGGTCAATCACCATCAGTCACACCTAGATACACATCACATCACCTTATTTCCCTTGCACTACACAACCACATGCGACCTGACCGACTCCGGAGGGACCAGCCGCCTTGGATATAGGTAAGTAAGCTCCGTCTAACATTCTCCCGATCGAATGGCTGTAGTATAGAACGCTCCCCCATATAGTTTAGCGTAATTAGAGATATTCCACGTGGCCATATTCAGGCTCAACCTACGTCTGCTCGTGAAGTCTTCTGCTCAGGGGCCCCAGAGGATTTGACCCTTTAAGGGAGCAGCCATAGGCCGTAACATGTATAGATTTATCCGATTATAAAATAGTGCTAACAACCGAGGAGTTGCGTTGTAAGACTATACACTACCCCATATTGTCACGTGGGTTTCGTAAGAGTCGAAATGGACAGCAGCATCTTGCTGTTAACAAACCCAAATTTATAATTTATTACGTGGTGAAGCCCACGCTGATAAAAATATTGTAGTTGTTACACGAAATAGTCGGTTCGACTGGGGTAGGACCTCGCTCTCACAGAATACGAGCATAATACAGAGAAAATTATTGTGTTTCGTATAGTGAGTATAGAGAACAGAAGAGTCTTTTTATTGGAAACGAGGCATTCCATCTTTATCCTCAGGGGTGACAACGCACTGCATTTTGATTCTAAATGTAGATGTCTATGGGCCACAGCATCCACTTACCATCAGCTGGACTTGGTGCTGGTTTGTCACCCTTACTCTATAAAAATAAACTGCGATTTCCTACTGCAACTTGGCAAAATCTCCCTTTGAGATACTTAATGGGGGACGCCTATGTTCAGTAGGGCACTTTTATGAGCGGTTTTCGTCAGGCTTTTCGTTCATACAACATTTTGACCGCAAGAAAACTATTTTTCAACCGATTCAAAAAAGTAGAAGAGGTTTACAATTCGTCGGAATTTTTTTTTTTATGTATATACACCGATTACTCGAACTGATTTGGAAAATTCTTTTTTGTTTCAAAGGGTATACTTCCAAGGTGGTCCCGTTTAAAAAGTTTCGCAATAATAAGTTTATGGCAAAACAAAATCTCTAAATATACGTTGAAACTAAACGACGCAATCAAGCTGCACTAATGCATAAGCGATATTGAGATCAAAATTTTAGATTTCATGGCGTGAACAGTTTTGTATTTCTATATCGAGAAAAATGTGTTTTTTTTTAATACACAGTAGTGGCGGTGAATGAAGATTCACTAAACCATATTATCATTTTGTGTCATAAGAGGCGTCAGAGGGAAATAAACAGGAAACTGGCAGCAGCTCTTTCCACTTAATAAATAAAATAAAAAACTGCGGTTGACGATCCAAATATGGCAATTATGTTCACTATGACTACGAGGCAATCTATGTGGCAAAGCCTATATTCAGCAGGTTGATGATGACGAAAAAATATCCAGAGTTAGTTTTTCCGTTTTATATTCACGCTTCACGCAAAATTTTCTCGACGGATTTCCTTCGTTAGTTAGCGAGAAGCAGTAGCAAATATATCTCAACAATGGTTATCGGTTTGGATATAACCATTGATTTGTCCTTTACAGCCTATAAAATCAACTGCGGAACATTGGCCTCCACCGTAAATTGTCTCATAGGAGGGATTTTGCCGTAGTTGTCACCCTTGGCATGTGGCTTGGCAACCGAAAATTTTCCACTTCATTCCATTCCATTCATTCTACTCCATTCCATTCCACTCCATTCTATTACAATCGATCAAATCCCATCACATACATTCTATTGCATTTCATTCTATTCCACTTCATTCCATTATATTTCATTCTGTAATGTTGCATTCTGAGAGAGTTTACCATAATCGTCACCTTTGGGAGGTGTACCAGACGTTTCGCACCTTTGACGCTGCCAGACTATTCCGATACTCTGCTATTACCAATACCAATATACCTATATTCTACTTCACGAAGGCCTAACCCTGCATAACTTGACAGATAGCTAACATAATAAATTCGAAAAAACTAGAATTCGATTTAAAAATTATTCTTTTACAAGCAAAACATTGAACGCTAAAATCAACAAGCCAAACTGCGTACACAACTGCGCTTGATTTGACTAATCGAGTTGTCGCGACGCGTCGTGCATGGTGGAGTGATTTTATCTTGTCTGTTATTTTGGGAGAGCCACAAGCGAAATAACAACTGGATTCAATAGGTGGTTATAACTTTTATAGCTACAATACGATTTTATTGTACCTTGCTACACTTTAAATAACGTTGAAATAAATACAATGTTACAAAACTATAAAAAAACTAAAACTTAAATTATTATACAGTTCCTACTCACCGTGGCGTTTCCACGCTGAATATCTATACTTAGCCTTTAAGCGATAAGAGAACCAACCTTCTTATTACCAGCAGCGACGACCAGTCGCAGTTATCATCATCATCATCATCATCATCACATCATTACAACCCTTCTTAACTCCACTGCTCAACATAGGCCGATTCCGAATAATGTCACAAAGCACGGTCCTGAGTCACCTGCCTCCATCGACTTCCTACAAATCTTACCAAGTCGCCACTTCATCTAATTTGGGGTCACCCTACACTTCGCCTACCGGTACGAGGCTGCCATTTGAGAACCTTTTTCCCCATCTGTTGTCGGTTATTCGAGCTATATGACCAGCCCATTGTAAGTTCAGCTTACTAATCCGTTAGGCTATGTCGGTTACCCTGGTTCTACTGCGGATAGCTTCATTTATAAGTTTATAACGCTGAGAAACCCCGAGCATAGCACTCTCCATAGCGCGCTGATCTTGAGCTTCCTCATACAGCCAGCAGTAACAGACCACGTCTCAGATCCATAAGTCATCTCTTTCAATCCATAATTTACAGCAACAAGCACGGATTTTGAGGTATACCTGACCAGAAGATGTGTCGTAATCTCTGGAACGCTGCCCGACCGTCATTAACCTCTCGGTTGAAGTTGGACTTGCCCCTAATAACTACTGGCATTGGTGTGACATAGACGTTACACATAACCTTTGTTTTGTCCATTTTCATCTTAAAACCTATCCGTTGGGAGACACTATTAAGGTTATTGAGGTCTATGTTAATGCTTAGGTCCTCCAGAGATTTTGCCATAAGGTCTATATCGTCGGTAAATCGTTAGTGATGTTACCGTATCCTTTCCAGTACAGAAGCTTGAAAATGTATTAAAATGCAGCGATGAAGAGTTTCGGGGATATAACGTCACCCTGTCTTATACCTCTCTGCAGTTGGACGGGTTTTGTACTCTAACTCTGTACTCGGATAGCCATTGTAGCTCTACTGTACAAACACTTAGGCACCCCGATATACAGACGTTCAACTTGGCACCGCTGAACTGACCGAAGCACCGCCCAAATTTCGACTGACTCAAACGCTTTCTTATAGTCCACATACGAAAGGCAAAGTGGCGGATTGTACTCTTCGGTCTTCTGTAAAATTTGCCGAGGGGTATATATGTGGTCTTTGGTACTAAGGCCTTTTCAGAAACTGTGCGGGACCATTCGCAATGCCTCTCGAAAACAGCACCTAGACGCGGCTCGAAAAGTAAATCCGTCTGTACTTCTTCAAGAGAGCGTTGTCCCCTTTCCTTGAAGAACAAGACCACACAGACACACTTTTGCTCCACGCCCCCGTAGTAGTGCCAGAATTGAAGACGATATCAAAGAACTTTTGATGGACTTCAAGTACCGGTTTTCCACTAAAACACGTGTCATGTTATTGATGGTGGTATGTCTTTCCTGGTGTAGTGGTGTTGGGATTAGTGTTGACGGGATTTAGTGCTCGTAACTGAGGGAGGGCGGGAGATACTTTTCAAACTAGGTAAGACGCATCATTTTATTTTATTACACGGTTCTTATGTAATTAGTTTTTAACATCTTTCATCACTTAAAATGTATATCAGTTGTAGTTTAAACAAAGTTATTTTGCTAAAGTTAACAACATTAGGAAAATTCGCTTCACAATTTCCCAAACGAATTAAAAGGAACATGAGGCTATTAGAAGTCAGAGCACTGAAATGCAAACTTTCCGTGCAATTCAACTTTAAACAGATTAAATGCGTTTAACATGTAGGCAGAGTAGAGATGGCACTTTATAGTGGAATATTGCATACCTACTTACTCCACGCCACTGTCTGTTCGTATTTTATAACGTGCTTCAAATATAACTCAAAATATGTACTACTTTTTATAGTCATAAGGGTGACAAACGAGCACAAAGTCCATCTAATGGTAAGTAAATGCTGTGACCCATACACATCTACATCCATCCTCGATTAAAATCAAAAGGCAGATGTGTTGTAACTCCTGAGGACTACGATGGAATGCCTCGTTTCCAGTAAACTTAGGGACCTTCAAGAAAAGAGCCTACTCCTTTATAAAAGGCCGGCAACGCGCTACATATACCCTGAGCACCGCTTTGCAATGCTGTGTCACTGCACTACGGAGCCATGCCATTTTACCCAGATACGAGGGCGGCACTGAAATTTTCGGGAATCAAGGAAGTGACACAACATTACTATTTAAAAATGTATTTATTGCTTTTTGAAGTATTCTCCGCGAAATTTGACACATTTTTCCATACGATGGAACCATTTATTGAAGCAACCATTCCATTCGGAAGTTGGGTTCTCCAAAATGGCCGTTTTGTAGGCGTCCACAGATTCTTCAGGTGATGAAAATCTCTGTCCATGCAATTTATTCTTTATTTTAGGGAAAGTATAGAAATCATTAGGGCTTAGGTCGGGGCTGTACGGCGGATGGTCTAATAGTTCTATGTTTTCTTGCTCTAAAAACTCTTTTGTTCTGTGTGCGGCGTGAGAACTCGCATTGTCGTGATGGAGGATGATGCGGCGGTTGCAGTTCTCTTTACGGAGTTCAGAAACGATCTGTGGCAAACAAATGTAGCATTCCATTCTGTATTAACCGTTCTTTGTCCCTCAAGAGGAATAGTCGTAACATGGCCGGTTTTGGAGACAAACGTGGCCACCATTTTTTTTGCAACACTCCGTGAACGAACAATTTTTGTTGGCTTTAACTCATTTTCGAACACCCAAACTCGTGACTGGTTTTTTTGTTTCGGGTTCATACGCATATATCCAGGATTCGTCACCGGATACGATGTTGTATACAGCATTTGAGGATCCTGCGTGGAATCTTTCGAGAGTTCTGACGCACCAAGTAACGCGAGCCGCTTTTTGCTCTTCACAGAACGAGAGAGATGCGGTATCCAGCGGGAAAACAACTTTTTTACACCTAATTGTTCATGCAAGATTATTTGTATTTGACTTTTGCCAATGTCTAAAATTGCCTGAATTTCGCGGTATGTCACATGTCGATCTTCCTCAATCAGCTTACGCACAGCATCAACGTTTTCTTGGGTGACTGCAGTTTTTGGACGACCTTGACGGGGATCATCACTGAGCTTGACACGTCCACGTTGAAATTCAGCGAACCAGCGATAAATTGTGGTTTTGGATAGGGCTTCATCACTAAATGCAGAAATCATCCGGTCAACACACTGTTTTTGTGTTAAACCACTTCGAAAGTCATAATAAATCATCGCTCTTGAATTTTCTCGAGTCAATTCCATTTTCTCAACGACTAAACAAGTTTGACAAAACCTTGTGACAAGACCGATAATCTTTTTTTAAATAAATAAATGGTATTCGATTTTTAAAACCAAGGACTTTTCAATTAAAAACATTTAATATGACAGGAACAGTGGAAATATTCTATTCCCGATACTTTTAGTGCAGCCCTCGTATTCTGTGAGATAATGGTCCTTTTCGGTCGAGCCGACCAATACGTGCAACAGTCATAATATACGGTTACGTTAATATGTGACGACTTTACTGATCCATACTTACTTTAAAAACTGGCCAAGTGCGAGGCGGACTCGCGGATGAAGGGTTCTGTACAAACATAATACACGTTTCTAGTCGCCCTTTTTAATTTGTATTTATTTTTATTATTTTTTTGTAACAGCGGCAGCAGAAATACACATTATGTGAAAATTTCAACTATCTACCTATTAGGGATCATGAAATACAGCCTCCTGAGAGAAAGACGGACAGACGGATGGACTGACGGATGGACGAACAGCGGAGGCTTCATAATCGCGTCCCATTGGTTACTCTTAGGATACGGAACCCTAAAAATGACAGAAGTCTGTGTGCCCTCCGAGAACTTACTTGGCAGTAATTTTACTGCTCTTTAAGTAAAAAATTGACAAATTAGCGACGGTGTAAGAATGTCCACTAACCTACATCGTCCCTTGGGTCTCGTAAGAGGTGACAGAAGGAAACTGAAACAGGAGATGGGCATCCTTGTGACAACTCAAAATTACAAAAAGCGGCTACCCAACCTGCCTGTGGCAGTTATGGAAAAATCTCCCATAGGAAATAATCTATGGGGGAGGTCTATATTCAGGAGTGGGCTTTTATAGATTGTAATAGATAAATGAATAGAAGTAAAAATACTTACATGTTTTATCATATTCATCAATATCAATAATCATCATCATCATCATCATCATCATTAGAGCCATGCTGCAGCTATATTACTAGTATAATTTTAGCACGAATGGGTCAGCTCGACTTGGGAAGGACCACGCTCTCATGGAATACCAGCATAAAATTGCAGCTTAATGCTGTTGTGTTTCGTATGGTGAGTGTAGAGAACCGGATACCTATTTTACCGGAAACGAGGCATTCCATCTTAGTCCTCACGGGTGACATCGTATCTGCATTTTGATTTGTAGTCGAAATTCGTAGTAGATGTTTATGGGCCACAACAACCACTTACCTATAATAAAAAATTTAAAGAAATATCCAAATTAGAGAAATAAATATATCCTTTACTACACCGCTTACTTAACTTTTTCGGCTTTGTTACTTTTAAATTCTGTTACTAGGGTAGATTTATGTACAGTATGTAAAAAATGATTTCCACGTTGTAGATCGTTGCAGATTTATATCGTCACGCCTTACGTTCATGAGAACAAATGGCATATTTGGGATTAATAAGGAAAATGATTTTACGCGGTAGGAAAACAAAATGGGACAAGATAAGGAAAAGTTAATAAATAACAAATAATGATGCCACGTCCTAGGATTTGTATAATTTAATACATTTTGTATATTCATGATTATATTCAAAACAACACATCGTCTTTAGTCTTCAAGAAACTTACTTACTGATACTAACACTAGTTTCAAAGAGCTACGAATTGTTAGGAGTGAAAATTGAGATCATAATTGACTAGAAATGTCACATAATTTGTGTAAAATAATATGATTTTAAGTTTCAAGGTCTTTACCATAATCATTTAATTTGTTCACCAAACAGAAGGTGGGTGATGTTATACTTTTGGTATATGCTTTAGTAGTTCACCGTGATGAACAAGTTTTTAAGAAGTGTTTGGTTAAGACACCAAATGTCTTAACATTATCATCGAAGGATCATATTTTATATTCAAATTACGAAAACTCTCAATCCAAAAACGTCAGAATAAATAATTTTTAAATTCAAATTAGTTAAATTATCTTTTGATTTTTTTTCTCTATATAACTAGTAATAAAAATTTGAAAACATCATGCGTTATTTTATTTCGTTCTCCATTGTCAAAATCGTAACTCTATGAATAAAATAGATAAGTTGTTTCAACTTTCAACTTTCATTAACGACTATACAAAAAACTACAACACATTAACAGTAATATACAAAAGTAACATTATTTTATTTAATGCCGTAATACATTTAATAGCTGAAATGACAAGGCCTATCATTATCAATAAGACTTAATATGACGATAGAATAGTTGAATCAGATCATAAAATACTTTTTTTTTGTTCTATACAATATATTATATCTTCGCAAGGTTTAACATTTGGCAAACGTTAGATGAAATAGAAACCAGTCAGTTAGGATCTTAAACATAAATTATTAAAACTAAAATCAAGAATGGACTCTCACGTGAAATTTATCACAATTTTTAATATTGATGTTATATTTTTAGAATATAAAAATATAAAGTTAGTATAACAATGTTTTAAAACAGTAGATATAATTTTTATTACTTTTAAAATTTTAAATAAATTTGTTTCGTTGTTAATACTGGCTAGTAAATCACAACAAAATCGATTTATTACACCAGGAATATTTTAAATGCGAATAAAAATCATTAATTACAAAAGTAGTTTGAAAAAGGAACAAATAAATTATGTGTTATGGAATCTGACCAAAACATCCGATAGAAAGGTGTAATATTTTCATAGTTAAGAGGTAAAAAACGTTATATTTGGTTTTAATTAATACAATTGGAAATAAATATTTTAAATTGGTTAAATAGAAAAGACATTTTTAGTCAGTTTTATATAAAGATGTCTTAATTTTAAGTTTTATGACTGTAAGACTATATTATTATTTTAATTTTGTAAACATCTAAATCCCACGTGAGTTCCATCCGAAATGAATGCGCGGTGTAATTTATTCATCCATGTAATTTTCGCTGTCGTTCATATCGCTGGATCGCTTGCCAAGGCCAAAGCTGAATCGGTGCATGTCTCGTTCCCTTTTCCCTAGTCCAAAATTGAATTTGCTGAGGCGTTTGCCAAGACCGAAATTGTAGCTTCTAGCTCGTTTGCCAAGACCGAAATCGTAGAGATATGGTCTCTTGCCTAATCCGAAGTCGTAAATTCTGGCTCGTTTCTCTTCATTCTCCTCCGAATCTTCGGCGAGACGTTTACCGAGTCCAAAACTGTATGGTCGTGCACGCTTGATCTCATAAACTGAAACAATTAGAGATTATTTAAAGTTAATCATTGAAATTATTCTTATACCATAAAAAATTTAAACACGTTATCAGTACTTTCTTTAAGTTACTCTCTGATAAATGTATTATAAAGAAAATTCTTTATTACTTTTCCTTTCTCTAGAGTTCTTTTTAGTTAAAAAAGTAGAACTTGAATTATTTTAGAAAAGTATTTGAATGTCAAATAGTTCAGAGTAATTAATGATTTATATGTCTCCCATGAAACAAATCAGGAGACAAGCAGCAGCACCTTCGTAATAACGACTAAAAATAAAAAATAAAACTGCGGTTGCCAACCTGCTTGCCAAGCATACTGTGCAAAATATTCCTCCCCCTGTGAGGGAGTCTATGGGGGAGGCCTATGCATTGGATTTTAATAAACTGTAATGGATGGATGTACAGAAGATAATCTACCAGGAGCACATGACGCAATGAGAGGTGAAATATTCAAATCAACAGTAACATTACAACTATGTACAAACATCTCCCCTATGAGGCAATCTATGGGGGAGACCTATGTTCAGCAGTGGACTTTAATAAACTGTAATGGATGGATGTGTATAAGATAATCTACCAGGAGCACATGACGCACTGAAAGGTGAAATTTTCAAATTAACAGTAACATTACAACTATGTACAAATATATCCTCCTATGAGGCAATCTATGGGGTAGGCCTATGTTCAGCAGTGGACTTTAATAAACTGTAATGGATGGATGTGTAGAAGATAATCTACCAGGGGCATATGACGCACTGAGAGGTGAAATTTTCAAATTAACAGTAACATTACAACTATGTACAAATATATCCCTCTATGAGGCAATCTATGGGGAGGCCTATATTCAGCAGTGGACTTTAATAAACTGTAATGGATGGATGTGTAGAAGATAATCTACCAGGAGCACATGACGCACTAAGAGGTGAAATTTTCAAATAAACAGTAACATTACAACTGTGTTCAAATATCCCCCTATCAATGGACTTAAATAGGCTGTAACGGTAACGGTATCGGTAAACGTAGAGAAAGTTTTAACATAAGATTCTTTTGTCTCCAACATTGTGTGATAGGTGTTTCTATGCCATCGATCACTGATAAAAAAACTAGATACACAATCAGTGACAAAAAATATCCTTACCCAATGTGCGCCCACTCGTACATTTGGGTGCGCTTTTAATTTGTAAGTAGCTTTATGAATACAACTTTAGGTAATGCATTAAAGGTTGAATTTACATTAATGTATATTTATTTCAACTAGAATGACGTCAAAACAATAGGCGACAGTTTTTAGAGAACTTTTGCATGGGATTATATATCTAGTTTTTTATTAGTGATTGATGTTCTATGTGTACTAATTTGACTTTATGTAACACAAATAAATCTAATATCACTGTATTTACAAAACACAAACTTTGTAACATTCATCATCATCATCATTACAGCCCTTCACAAGTCCACTGCTGAACATAGGCCTCCCCCAAAGAATGCCACAAAGCACGGTCCTGAGCCACCTGCATCCATCGACTTCCTGCATATCTTACCAGGTCGTCACTCCATCTAGTGGTGGGACGCCCTACACTTCGCCTGCCGGTACGAGGCTGCCACTCGAGAACCTTTCTTCCCCATCGGTTGTCGGTTCTTCGAGCTATATGGCCGGCCCATTGCCACTTCAGCTTACTAATCCGTTGGGCTATGTCGGTCACTCTAGTTCTACTGCGGATATCCCCATTTCTGAGTTTATCACGCAGGGAAACTCCGAGCATAGCCCTCTCCATAGCTCGCTGAGCGACCTTGAGCTTCCTCATCCGGCCAGCAGTGAAGGACCACGTCTCAGTTCCGTATGTCATCACTGGCAACACGCACTGGGTGTACAGTCTCGTTTTCAAGTTTTGAGATATACCTGACGAGAAGATGTGTCGTAGCTTCCCGAACGCTGCCCAGCCGAGTTGAATCCGTCGATTGACCTCTCGGTCGAAGTTGGACTTACCTAGTCGGACTATTTGTCCCAGGTAAACATACTCGTCAACAACTTCGAGCTTAGTGTTCCCAACAACTACCGGCATAGGTGTGACATGGACATTAAACATGATCTTTGTTTTGTCCATGTTCATCTTAAGACCTATCCGTTGGGAAACACTATTGAGGTCATTGAGCATAGTGCTTAGGTCCTCCAGCAATTCTGCCATAAGGACTATATCGTCGGCAAATCGAAGGTGAGTGATGTACTCGCCATTGATGTTTATACCGTATCCTTTCCAGTCCAGAAGCTTGAAAACGTCTTCCAATGCAGCGGTAAAGAGTTTCGGGGATATGACGTCACCCTGTCTTACACCTCTCTGCAATTGGATAGGTTTCGTACTCTGGTTCTGTACTCGGATAGCCATCGTAGCCCTACTGTACAAGCACTTCAACACTTCGATATCATCATCATCATCATCATTACAGCCCTTCACAAGTCCACTGCTGAACATAGGCCTCCCCCAAAGAATGCCACAAAGCACGGTCCCGAGCCACCTGCATCCATCGACTTCCTGCAAATCTTACCAGGTCGTCACTCCATCTAGTGGGGGGACGCCCTACACTTCGCCTGCCGGTACGAGGCTGCCACTCGAGAACCTTTCTTCCCCATCGGTTGTCGGTTCTTCGAGCTATATGGCCGGCCCATTGCCACTTCAGCTTACTAATCCGTTGGGCTATGTCGGTCACTCTGGTTCTACTGCGGATATCCTCATTTCTGAGTTTATCACGCAGAGAAACTCCGAGCATAGCCCTCTCCATAGCTCGCTGAGCGACCTTGAGCTTCCTCATCCGGCCAGCAGTGAAGGACCACGTCTCAGTTCCGTATGTCATCACTGGCAACACGCACTGGGTGTACAGTCTCGTTTTCAAGTTTTGAGGTATACCTGACGAGAAGATGTGCCGTAATTTCCCGAACGCTGCCCAACCGAGTTGAATCCGTCGATTGACCTCTCGGTCGAAGTTGGACTTACCTAGTCGGACTATTTGTCCCAGGTAAACATACTCGTCAACAACTTCGAGCTTAGTGTTCCCAACAACTACCGGCATAGGTGTGACATGGACATTAAACATGATCTTTGTTTTGTCCATGTTCATCTTAAGACCTATCCGTTGGGAAACACTATTGAGGTCATTGAGCATAGTGCTTAGGTCCTCCAGCGATTCTGCCATAAGGACTATATCGTCGGCAAATCGAAGGTGAGTGATGTACTCGCCATTGATGTTGATACCGTATCCTTTCCAGTCCAGAAGCTTGAAAACATCTTCCAATGCAGCGGTGAAGAGTTTCGGGGATATGACGTCACCCTGTCTTACACCTCTCTGCAATTGGATAGGTTTCGTACTCTGGTTCTGTACTCGGATAGCCATCGTAGCCCTACTGTACAAGCACTTCAACACTTCGATATACCGACAGTCAACTTGGCATCGCTGAAGGGACTGCAGCACCGCCCAAATTTCGACGGAATCAAAGGCTTTCTCATAGTCCACATACGCCAGACATAGTGGCAAATTGTACTCCTCGGACTTCTGTACAATTTGCCGAAGGGTATGTATGTGGTCTAAGGTGCTAAAGCCTTTTCGGAAACCGGCTTGTTCGGGAGGCTGGAAGTCGTCAAGTCTGCGCGCGAGACGATTCGTAATGACTCTCGAAAACAGCACGTAGACGCGGCTCAGAAGGGAAATCGGTCTGTAGTTCTTCAAGAGAGCGTTGTCGCCTTTCTTGAAGAACAAGACCACCGCACTTCTGCTCCACGCCTCCGGTGTAATGCCACCATGGAGGACGGAATTAAAGAGCTTCTGAAGGACTTCAAGTACCGGTTTTCCACCCGCTTTCAGAAGCTCCGCTGTAATTCCATCCTGGCCTGGGGCCTTGCCGTTTTTAAGGTGCTGGAGAGCCATTCTAATCTCGCTCAGACTGACGTCCGGGATATCATCGGAATAATGTCGGATAAGACTCGCTCTTGGATCGTTACTCACACTTGCGTGTGGCTCCAACGATGACGTGTACAGCTGCCCATAGAACCTCTCAATCTCACTCAAAATCTCAGGTGCCCCGGAAACGATGCTGCCACATTCGGTCTTCAGCTTTGACAGTTGGCTCTTTCTGGCAGACAGATCTCTGGCAAAGACTTTGGAGCCTTGGTTCCGCTCGATCGCTTCTTCAATACGAGCTGTATTGAAGTTGCGCAAGTCCCGCCGCATGCATTTGGAGATCCGTCTGTTCAGTTGCCTGTATGCTGTCAAATCTGTTGAAGAATGTAGCTTCATCTCCCGTCTAACAGCCATGAGATTAAGAGTGTGATCGGAGAGTTTTTGTGTTCTTCTGCGGCGGGTCTTGCAGAACTTAGCTCCGACCGCATGGACAGTTTCCACGAGCTTGTCATTCAAATCGTCCACTTCATTGCAGTCTTCTAGGCACTGAAAACGGTTTTGCAACTCGAGCTGAAAGGTTTCGGGACTTTGGATTAGAGCACGATACTTCGATATACCGACAGTCAACTTGGCATCGCTGAAGGGACTGCAGCACCGCCCAAATTTCGACGGAATCAAAGGCTTTCTCATAGTCCACATACGCCAGACATAGTGGCAAATTGTACTCCTCGGACTTCTGTACAATTTGCCGAAGGGTATGTATGTGGTCTATGGTGCTAAAGCCTTTTCGGAAACCGGCTTGTTCGGGAGCTGGAAGTCGTCAAGTCTGCGCGCGAGACGATTCGTAATGACTCTCGAAAACAGCACGTAGACGCGGCTCAGAAGGGATATCGGTCTGTAGTTCTTCAAGAGAGCGTTGTTGCATTGTAACATTAGTATAATATAAATATTGGCAACCTTTGTTCTATTACGTTAATAGCCATGCGTTAGTAGAACAGAAGAATCCAATTTTACTTCACCTCGTATTTATCATAAAGACCATCGAGGAAATGTTACAATTTTTAGCATCCCACATTTAAAAATTAGCTGGAAAAGTAACTGCACTTCAGTCAACGTATAAGTCTGGTATCAGTTTTTTTCTTTAAACTTTCTCCTGTAGCGTAGAAAGAGTTTACAAATATAAATTGCACAAGGTCAAAACATTCAGACTCGGAACAATTATTTGTAAGCCATACGAATACTTGTTACGTATGGGATTCGAACCCGCGGTCCCCAGCGCTTCAACTCATTGCTCAGGCCGTCAAAGGAGCTGCAGTCTGCTAAGCGTGTTCATTTTCCAACTTGAAAGAGAACTGCACCAGCGCTCTTTCAAGTTGCAGCGTCGACTGAATAATGCTGAAGATGAATTTACAATTATATATTCTGAGTTCTGACGCTCTTATTATACTTATGTATTAAAATAGACATAATAAACATACCTGCGGCATCGTCATATTGGTCAAAGAGTTCGGGCATGTTTGCCTGGTTTACGTCACTCATGAAATCATCGCTGGATTGGTCATCGTCGACGGACCTCTTGCCTAAACCAAATGAATAGAGCTGCGACCTACAAGGTCAGTGAAAATATTATAAGAACATTAATTCTATATTTATTTATTATCTAAGAACTTTTGTAGTAGTTGGTAGGATTCCTTTTCTTTCTAGTACGTCCTGATAGGTACCAGTCTCTTACGTATTTCTACTGTCAAATAAAAGTGCTTGCATTGTTGCCGTGTTCCATTCTGAGCAGTACAGAGAGCAAGTATAATACCAGGCTGTGAGGCGTTCAATCTTTGTCCTCAGGGGTGACAAAGAATCTGTAGCTTTCTTTGTATGAAGATGGCTGCAGGTATCCATGAACAGCAGTAGTCAATTTTCATCAAGTGGACTGCAAGTTCGTTTGACACCTTAGTTTTATAAAAAAAAATATTTACAATTTTTGTCATGATCCTAACTTATGCCCGTATTAATAAATGTTACTCAACGACGAACTCAAGTGCGTAATCATTTGATACGCCCTCATTACGATGTCAGAATCTCAAGATCGTTGCTAATTAAAGCCTGAATTCCTCCTACGCTGACGTCGGTCGCGTACGTCGGTCGCGCGTACTAATGTACCATGTGTTCTATATAGCCCCACACTACGACGCTGACGACAGCGGCACGTAGTTTGCTACGTACGCGTACGCGACCAACCGTACGCAACCGACGTCAGCGTAGAAGGAATTTAGGCCTAATAAACACATAAAAACAGTATCTCAAAACGCTGTACTTTGGAATACTGTTGTGACTTGCAATCAAGTACACATACTTCAGAGTCGAGTTTCGTTTATTAATCATTGTGGCACTCAGCTGATATCGTAAGCATAAACGGCATCTTGAGATATGATTATTAAAAAACATAAACATAACATAAGCACTCACGCCTGTCACCCAGAGGGGTAGGCAGAGATTATGGACTTCCATTTGGCACGATCCTGACACACCTCTTTCGCTTCCTCCACATCCATATACCTACGCATACACGCTCGTCGGTTAAAGGTACTCTTGATATGGCCCATTTTTAATATATCGCCAATTTGGTCGATAAACTTTCGCCTAGGGCGACCCTTCCCGACTATGCCGTTCACCTCTGCAACATAAATTTGCTTTGTCACTCTTTCCTCATTCATTCTTTTTACATGGCCAAACCACCGAAGCATTCCTTTCTTAATCCTGGTCACAACGTCATCTTGCAACCACACTCTTCTCTTATTAAACAATTTCTCACTCTGTAATTCAGCTTCATCCCTAACATACTCCTTAATGACCGCATTTCTACAGCATTTATTCTACTCTCATGCTTCTTCTGCCACACCCAACTTTCACTACCATACATTAAAGTAGGTACTAACACAGCATTGTGAATTGCCATACGTGCCTTTTTGGACACATTCTGACTTTTCACAATAGAGTGTAGAGCCCCATTCACTCTATTTCCTGCATTCACTCGTCGTTCTATATCCTTATCATATCTACCATCCCTGCTAAACACACATCCCAAATATACAAACTCATCTACTTGCTCTACCAACTCCCCTTCTATTCTTATTTCACATATCGTTTTACTTTCTTCTCTTTCAAAAACCATAACTTTCGTCTTACTTGCGTTCATTCCCTTTTCTTTTAATGTCCTGTTCATTAATGTAACCATCATTTGCAACTCGGCTGCCGACGACGCAAGTATGACTTGATCATCGGCGTACAAAAGGCATTTGACGGTTAACTCACCCATTCTTAACCCGCATTCTTCTACTTTCAAATTTTCCAAACAACTGTCCATAAATAGGTTGAACAACCACGGGGAAGCCACACAGCCCTGTCTGACACCTTTATGGATGTCAAACCAGTCCGAGTAGGCCCCGTTGATCCTGACACAAGCACTAGAGTCCCTATATAGAGACTTCAATGCCTGTATCAGACCAGCGCTCAACCTAAATGAGTTCAGTGTTTGCCATAACACATCCCTGTCCACTCTGTCATAAGCCTTCTCCAAGTCCATGAACGCACAAAAAACTTTTTGGTTTTTGGCCAAAAACTTCTCGGCGATCATGCGCATGGAAAAGACCTGATCCGTACATCCCATTCCCTTTTTAAATCCCGCTTGCACATCCCAAATTTTTCCATCAGTTTCTTTCATAACTCTTTCAATTAGTACCTTAGCATACAGTTTTCCCACAATGCTAAGAAGGCTGATACCACGGTAGTTTTTACAGTCCTGCTGTGATCCTTTTCCTTTATATATTGGGACTATCACGGCTTTGCACCAGTCTCCCGGTACCCGCTTAAGTTCCCAACATAAATTAAACAAGGTGTACAGCAGGTCTGCCACCACTCCTTCTCCAGCCCTTAGCATTTCGAGAGATACTCTATCATAACCGGCTGCCTTACCTGTTTATATGATTTTTAATAAGATCATTACCTCAAGATTGTACTCAAGTGCGTGTACTTGAGCTGAGTAACGTTTATTAATACGGGCCTTAAAATCTAATAACAACAACTGCCTTTTCAAAGGCCATTGTTAGGACTTGGAAGGATAGTTAAAAGGGTTGAAATTGGCAATGATTCTTCTTGTCCATCGATCTCCTGGATTTGATTTTTTAAATGGCTTTCCGCTGTCTGTCACCAGAGCCTCGTATTTTAATAAGCAGGATGCACCGTGGACAACCTACCTTTTGCCCAATCCAAAGTTGTAGACAGGGAGTCGTTTGTATTCTGATACGTAGCTGTAGGCCCGTTTTCCTAAACCGAAGTCGTAGCGTGGAGATCTCTTCTCAAGCGGGGCGGTGTGTTCAACTGGGGCATCGTGGAGGTCGTGGGTATCTTGAGCGGTACGGGTATCATCGCTCTGAATATTTTCTGGGGCGCAGACTGCGATCCCCATGAACAAAAAGCAGATAAGGACTGATGTGTACAGCATTCTGGAACAATAACACATGAATGTTATTTGATGTATTGTGACTTGAGGTAATTCGATCACAACCTATAAAGTCCAGTTCATGGTTTATAAAGACTTAGAGAATAGTAAGAAGCAGCATTTTCCTTTACTGAATGGCCACCGATGACTGCAGGTTATTGAGAATCGTGTTTTGTGACATTCCTTTTTTTTTCTTAATATAACTACGACCTGTAAGATCTATTGATATGGCTGCTATGGCTATAGTGCACTGCTAAACCATGTGTCTTCAATGAATAAAAGGAGTTACTTAGATTTTTTTTAGGTAAGGGTGACGAACGAGCTCACAGTCCACCTGATGGTAAGTGGTTGCTGTGGCCCATAGACATCTACATCTATCCTCGATTACAAATCAAAATGCAGATACATCGTCACCCGTGAGGACTAAGATGGGATGGTCGTTTCCAGTAAAAAGGGTCTCCGGTTCTCTACACTCACCATACGAAACCCAGCAGCGTTAATCTGCTATTTTACGCTGGTATTGTGTGAGAGCGTGGTCCTTCTCCAGTCGAGCCAACCCATTCGTGCTACAACTATACTACTAATATAGCTACGGCATGGCTCTACCACGTAAAAAAGATGTGAGCAATTTAATTTCTTCTGGGCTAAGTACATAGTTTCCCAGATGATTGTTTTTTCACATTAAGGGTTTTTTTTTAATAGGATAAGGGTGACAAACGAGCACACAGTCCACCTGATGGTAAGTGGTTGCTGCGGCCCATAGACATCTACATCTATCCTCGATTACAAATCAAAATGTAGATGCGTTGTCACCCGTGAGGACTAAGATGGAATGCCTCATTTCCAGTAAAAAGGGCCTCCGGCCACCTGCACTCACCAAGCGAAACGCAGAAGTAAACCTCTACTTCACGCTGGTTTTCTGTGAGGTCGTGGTACTACCCCGGTTCGAGCCGGCCCATCTGCGCGACAGCAAAAGCTGCCGCGTGGCTGTACCACTGTTAAAAAATGGGGTCAGGATGTGCAGAGGTGTTTTTTGGTAGAGGAACTATTAATAATGCAATAATTTTTACATCAAATTCTTCTGATGTCGGCGCTATAATACAAAGTATTTTATAGAAGAATCTAAGCCCGCACTTCCATCATTTCTAGTTTTTAGAGGTCGACTTATAGTTTTTATTAAAAGTTCTTTTACGCTGCTGCTGATTGGAAAAGGAATATTCCAAGCTTAATGTAACAACTTGAATATCATCCAAATTGTATTAAAAACTTCATCACCTATTTATCAACCCTTAATGATGGAATTTTCTCTCTAATTTTATATAGAACCATTCCTAAAGTGTTGAGTGTCGTGTAACATATATGCGATAAAAACAGAGTCGAATTAGGAACCTTCTACTGTTTTGATCTATGCCATCTATTTAAGCAATCAACAGGGAGCAACCAAAGTTCAGTGGTATATTTTATCAAATATAAAGACCACGCCGTGTAAACACTGCAGTTCGTTTTGATTTTTGTTTAAATATGATGAAATGAAATATGAAAAATGAAATACTGAAAATAATCCCCAGTTCGTTTATTGAAAAATAGTTTGTGATTTAACAAACTGGTTCACATGCGGAGTTTTCTGCCTTCCGCGACCTCACATAACAACCATTTAAATAGGTATATCGCTTAACGTAGAGTGAATAAGGCTCATTTTTCTAAGCCTATTTGATATTGTTCTCGTTTGCACGAAGTTGAAAGGAATGCAGGCCTAGTTTAAAATTCAATCGCATAGTTGTATAAACCGACACGTAGTATTCAAAGAACACACATTGTTTATGTAAAGTAAAATGATTGTATTTTTTTATAAAATACAATTGACAAACAAACACATAATCCACAGGATGGGAAGTGGATACAGTGGCTAATAACCTCCATCTATACTCGGTTAGGATTCAAAATTCAATTGCGTTGTCACCCCTGAGGACTAACATGGAATGCCTCAATTCCAGTAAAACTGTTCTCCGGTTCTCTACACTCACCATAAGGAACACAGCAGCGTAAAGCTGCTATTTTACGCTGGTATTCTGTGAGAGCGTGGTCCTTCCCCGGTCAAGCCGACCCATTCCTGCTACGACTATACCACTAATATAGCTGCAGCATGGCTCTACCACGTCAAAAACAGGCCAACGCCTTATGACACCTACAGGACAAAATGTGATGATAGATAAATAGAAGAATCACTTCTATTATATTGTTTTAATCACTTAATTTAATTTAAGGAAAAATGTTTTGAACACATAAAATAAATAGTAATATTTGTTTGCGTCATAGAAAGCGTAAAATAATGAATAGAGGTTTTTCAAAGGTTTTATTCCTAATATTGATAAGATTAACTTTTCTTTGTGGTATATTTGAAGAGAAACCACTACATGTAAATATTATATTTATTAGAATTACAAATATCTCATTTATTTAATACATTACAGTCTATCAAAGTCCTCAACAGAACATGGATCTCCCCCATAGATCGTCTCAGTGCTATTTCCTCCATAGACCACAGTTGACACGCTAGCACCGTCAGATTTTTATTTAGTTATTTATTCTTTATTGCATTCCTTAAAACAATAGACTACAAAGGGCGGACTTAATGCCTTGAGGCATTCTCTACCAGTCAACCCATGGAGTGGTGAGAATTTGACATGGGTGTGGCAATACAGAATAAAAGAACGCTACACAAAATGATAATTAACTACATAATATATACTTTTTACTAATCTGGCTATCCGAGTACGGAACCAGAGTATGAAACCTATCCAATTGCAGAGACGTGTAAGACAGGGTGACGTTATATCCCTGAAACTCTTCACCGCTGCATTGGAAGACGTTTTCAAGCTTCTGAACTGGAAAGGATACGGTATTAACATCAATGGCGAGTACATCACTCACCTTCGATTTGCCGACGATATAGTCCTTATGGCAGAATCGCTGGAGGACCTAAGCACTATGCTCAATGACCTCAACAGTGTCTTCCAACGGATAGGTCTTAAGATGAACATGGACAAATCAAAGATTATGTTTAATGTCCATGTCACACCTATGTCGGTAGTTGTTGGGAGCACTAAGCTCGAAGTTGTTGACGAGTATGTTTACCTGGGACAAATAGTCCGACTAGGTAAGTCCAACTTCGACTGAGAGGTCAATCGACGGATTCAATTTGGCTGGGCAGCGTTCGGGAAGCTACGACACATCTTCTCATCAGACGTACCTCAAAACCTTAAAACGAAATTGTACAACCCGTGCGTGTGGCCAGTGATGACTTACGGAATTGAGACGTGGTCCTTCACTCCTGGCCGTATGAGGAAGCTCAAGGTCGCTCAGCGAGCTACGGAGATGGCTATGCTCGGAGCTTCTCTGCGTGATAAACTTAGGAATGAGGATATCCGTAGTAGAACCAGAGTAACCGACATAGCCCAACGGATTAGTAAGCTGAAGTGGCAGTGGGACGGCCATATAGCTCGAAGAACCGACAACCGAAAAGAAGAAAGGTTCTTGAGTGGCAGCCTAGTACCGGTAGGCGAAGTGTAGGGCGACCCCCCACGACATGGAGTGACTACCTGGTAAGACATGCAGGAAGTCGATGGATGCAGGTGGCTCAGGACCGTGCTTTATGGCATTCCTTGGGGGAGGCCTATGTTCAGCAGTGGACTTATAAAAGGCTGTAATGATGATGATGATGATTATGATATGCGTCTGGTTAGCAATACATATTAAATGGATGAATCATGTAAAATGCGTTGTCTTCAATAGATGATTACGTACCATTTTTTTTAAAGCCTACTTACTTTATTCTTTCGAATTGTTATCAGAATTCAATGCTAGTGTCCATCTCCAGTTTCATTTAACCAATAACTAACAAGAAATCAGTTAACATAATGCATTACCACGCATTTTGAATTTTGCGTATATATATATATATATATATATATATATATATATATATATATATATATACAGCCTTTTTCATTATAAGTCAATCACAATCGAAATATTGTATGTTAGTTGGTTAGTGACTCGGGCAACTTATAAGCTACTTTTATACGATCACGAAACTTTAAAAAAGGAATGTTATATATCTTCCTATTCTTTAAGAAGTAAATTTTTACAGTGTTCAATAACGATAATATTTATAATGTAACGATATATTTTTAACCGTTGTGTAATAATTCAAAACTACGCCAACTGTTTACGATGTATCTTTTTAAAACAATATATTTTGCCTTCAGTTGTATCAGAAACTATTTGTTTGTATAATTATATTTATAAAATGCTTAAAAAATTGTTTAACTTTCTTTGTTTTTAAGTGCATAAAAATTGTCATAAAATGCTCAACAAAATGGTCTAACTTTCGTTGTTTTAAGTACGAAAGTCTAAATAATTTATAATTTAAATAGTGAACACATTTTGCCGTGTACTGTCTGTGTGAGAATATCCACCATCCCATATCGTTCGTGGTCGTAAGAGGCAACAGAGGGATACTGAGACAGGAGATGGATATCAGCTCCTTTCTAATAATAACTAGAATATAAAAATGTGCGGCTGCCAATCCGCTTTGCCAAGCCTGACAACTATGGAAAATGTCTTCCTTATCAGTCAATATATAGGGAAGCCTATGTTCAGCAGTGAACTATGATAAGCTTTAATGTATGAGACCACATTTTACAGATTTATTTTTATTTTATGAAAAAAAAAATTAAAAAAATATCGATCAGTTCATTTAGTTCAAGCACTCACACCCGTCTCGGCCAGTTCCCGCCGTGACATCTTTAAGGTTGGATGTAAGTTTGTACAGAAATATTGCCCCACTTTAGTACTAATTCGCTTGACCGCGAATCGCTAGGCAGGTGAAGCTGTAAAAGGCTAACGCACTAACATCACAGAACAAAGACTAATTCGCTCGACTTGCAGTGAGCGAGGTAACATTTTCACGCCTCGCCGTACTACAAGGCGGTCTTAAGGTTTGCACCGGAGATGAGTTAGCGTCCGGACTCCTTTCTCCGCTTTTCATAATTCCCCGGAGAATCTCCCTAGATTAGTTTCTGGATTCAATTTTTAAACAATCTTTCTGGAAAAGAAGTAGCCGTTTTACGCTAATGTTAATGTAAGAAATTAATCAAATACCTATAATAAAATCAATCAGATATAATAAATAAAACAAATCCAACGTAAAAAAATACTAATTACGATTATGCATTGAATAATTTGACATATGCAATAGATGACAAACGAGCACATAATCCACCTGATAGTAAATAGATGTTGTGGTCCTTAGACATCCACATTTATCCTCGATTACGAATCAAAATATATTCGTCATCACCCGTGAAAAGTAAGATGGAATGCCTTGTTTCCAGTAAAAAGGATCTCCAGTTCTCTACACTCACCACACGAAACACAGCAGCATTGATCTGCTATTTTACTCTGGTATTCTGTGAGAGCGTGGTCCTTCCCCGTTTGAGCCGACCCTATGCTACAATTATACTTCTAATATAGCTGCAGCATGGCTCTATCACGTAAAACTATAATTTGTAATAAGAAGTCCTGTACAGTACAAAAAGGCTTGTAGGCTATTATCTTATTTCTTACTTTTAATGAGATTAATCATTCTTTACGTGGTATGCTGCAGCTAGATTAGTAGTATAGTTGTAGCACGAATGGGTCGGCTCGACCGGGGAAGGACCACGCTCTCACAGAATACCAGCGTAAAATAGCAGCTTAATGCTCCTGTGTTTCGTATGGTGAGTGTAGAGAACCGGAGACCCTCTTTACTGGAAATGAAGCATTCTATATTAGTCCTCACGGGTGACAACGCATCTGCATTTTGCTTCTTTATTGAGGATAGATTTGGATGTCTATGGGTCACAGCAACCACTTACCATCAGGTGGACTGTGTGCTCGTTCGTCACACTATCCTTTAAAAAAATATCTTATATAAATTATCATATATATTATTTTTCAGAAAAGTAACGATTTTTGTGACAGAACCGGTTTATAGCTCACGAGAATTTACATAAGCATTTGAGAAAAAGTACCATAAGTATTAAACAAAGCAAAATTTACTTAAACACTAGCTTATTTCTATTTGATAGAAATTTTGAAAGTCCCTTGTCGAATTCGATAATCAAACCAATCCAAAGGTAAATTCATATTATGTAAGCAACCTAAATTCTATCCTCGTCAACAGCGCTCAAATTTTAATTGCAATTTGAAGTGTCGATTTACCACGATCTCGGCGGGAAAGGGAAACATCGCGAATAAACCTGCATATCTGGCAAGTTAAAAAAAATACATCGGAAAATATTTTTTTACGCTCTTTTCTACCCCAAAACACTCTGCGGCCTGTTTGTGTTGTTATTAGTTATAGTTCTGGCTTCAAAATGATTATAAGATATTGTAATGTTTCTTGCTCACACAACTCAACAATATGTTGTTATCGGTAACCACCCTTTTACGATTGTTTACAATAGTGCTAATTAAGGATTACTGACACATATAAAAGGTTATCTTATAAGTTAGCCGTCAAACGTCAACTGATATACATCGCCATTATTAACAAACAAGAATTCTATCTGAAAATGGACACAACAAGTAATGAAGCTGCTCAAGCGCTCACACTGTTGCGACAAGGCCAGACTCAGCGTGAAGTGGCACATGCGCTAAACATGAGCCAGTCTGCTGTTTCCAGAGTTTACCGTCATTACTAAGAGACTGGTAACTTTAATCGAAGACGCGGTTCCGGAAGAAAAAGGTGCACATCGGTAAGAGAGAATCGCTGAGAAATCGGGCCCTCACTGGCGTTCAAGTCCAACAAGAGCTCAGAGAAACGCGGGGAGTGGCTGTGAGTGGCTTGACAGTCAGAAAACGACTTAAGACAGCCAACCTTGAGCCAAAAATGCCAGATACTGGCCCCAAATTAACCCCAGTCCACCGAGCAGCCCGCCTACGATTTGCCAGAGGACACGTTGATTGGACTAACGAACAATGGAGCTTCGTTTTCTTCTCAGACGAAAGCAGAATGTGCTATCATGATAGCGATAGAAGAGGACGAGACTAGAGAACACCCGGTGAAAGATTCGCGCAGTGCTGTATCAAAGAAAACGTGGCTTTTGGAGGAGGTTACTGGATGGTGTATGCGGGCATTTCAATGGATGCAAAAGCCGAGTTGTTATTTATTGAAACTGGCGGTCGAGTGGGAGGATTGACGGCGAATCGATACATCGAAGAAATTTTAGGGGATCACGTCGTTCCCTACGCCGGTTTCATCGGCGAAAATTTCATTTTAATGCACGACAATGCCCGTCCACATACTGCAGGTTCCGTCATGCACTATTAACAGGAGGTCGAAATTGCTGCTATGGACTGGCCAGCACGTGGGGCTACGCGCTGGCCAGTCCATAGCAGACTTAAATCTAATCGAGCATTTGTGGGATAAACTTAAAACATAAGTTCGGGCTAGAAATCATTGAAGAATGGGATAGCAACAGGATCGGGTAAAGAAACTTATTTGATCCATGTAGAAGCGCTTGGAAGCCGTTATTAGGGCCAAGGAGGGGGGGGGGGCACTAAATATTGATAAGTTAATTTCAATTAAATTAATATTTTAACGAAATGGATCTAAACACCAGCACTCTTAAAAATTCCGCCTACAGATCCTTCAAAAGTGTCATTGAAAGGCAAAGTCAGAGCACATCGGCAGAATCGGTGAAAAACTAGTTCGCCTCCCTTCGAGAACACGTCAATTCTGGTCTCTCGCCAAGGCTGTCCAAGGGAACTTCTGTCAGCCATCCCTGCCATCTCTGCACAGGGAGGACGACTCGACTCTAGATGACGGGGGGAACACACCGCCGACCACCCCGTTTTACACAGCTTTCGGTGCGTAAAACACTCCTCTCTTTATTTCCTCTGTTTTTTTAGAATTGCAATAACGCAATTCTGCAATGAAGTGGACGATATGAATGACAAGCTCGTGGAAACTGTCCATGCGGTTGGAGCTAAGTTCTGCAAGACCCGCCGCAGAAGAACACAAAAACTCTCCGATCACACTCTTAATCTCATGGCTGTTAGACGGGAGATGAAGCTACATTCTTCAACAGACTTGACAGCATACAGGCATTTGAACAGACAGATCTCCAAATGCATGCGGCGGGACTTACGCAACTTCAATACAGCTCGTATTGAAGAAGCGATCGAGCGGAACCAAGGCTCCAAAGTCTTTGCCAGAGATCTGTCTGCCAGAAAGAGCCAACTGTCAAAGCTGAAGACAGAATGTGGCAGCATCGTTTCCGGGACACCTGAGATTTTGAGTGAGATTGAGAGGTTCTATGGGCAGCTGTACACATCATCGTTGGAGCCACACGCAAGTGTGAGTAACGATCCAAGAGCGAGTCTCATCCGACACTATTCCGAAGATATCCCGGATGTCAGTCTGAGCGAGATTAGGATGGCTCTCCAGCACCTTAAAAACGGTAAGGCCCCAGGCGAGGATGGAATTACAGCGGAGCTTCTGAAAGCGGGTGGAAGACCGGTACTTGAAGTCCTTCAGAAGCTCTTTAATTCCGTCCTCCATGGTGGCATTACACCGGAGGCGTGGAGCAGAAGTGCGGTGGTCTTGTTCTTCAAGAAAGGTGACAACGCTCTCTTGAAGAACTACAGACCGATTTCCCTTCTGAGCCGCGTCTACGTGCTGTTTTCGAGAGTCATTACGAATCGTCTCGCGCGCAGACTTGACGACTTCCAGCCTCCCAAACAAGCCGGTTTCCGAAAGGGCTTTAGCACCATAGACCACATACATACCCTTCGGCAAGTTGTACAGAAGTCCGAAGAGTACAATTTGCCACTATGTCTGGCGTATGTGGACTATGAGAAAGCCTTTGATTCCGTCGAAATTTGGGCGGTGCTGCAGTCCCTTCAGCGGTGCCAAGTTGACTGTCGGTATATCGAAGTGTTGAAGTGCTTGTACAGTAGGGCTACGATGGCTATCCGAGTACAGAACCAGAGTACGAAACCTATCCAATTGCAGAGAGGTGTGAGACAGGGTGACGTCATATCCCCGAAACTCTTTACCGCTGCATTGGAAGATGTTTTCAAGCTTCTGGACTGGAAAGGATACGGTATCAACATCAATGGCGAGTATATCACTCACCTTCGATTTGCCGACGATATAGTCCTTATGGCAGAATTGCTGGAGGACCTAAGCACTATGCTCAATGACCTCAATAGTTTTTCCCAACGGATAGGTCTTAAGATGAACATGGACAAAACAAAGATCATGTTTAATGTCCATGTCACACCTATGCCGGTAGTTGTTGGGAACACTAAGCTCGAAGTTTTTGACGAGTATGCTTACCTGGGACAAATAGTCCGACTGGGTAAGTCCAACTTCGACCGAGAGGTCAATCGACGGATTCAACTCGGCTGGGCAGCGTTCGGGAAGCTACGACACATCTTCTCGTCAGACATACCTCAAAACCTTAAAACGAAATTGTACAACCAGTGCGTGTTGCCAGTGATGACTTACGGAACTGAGACGTGGTCCTTCACTGCTGGCCGTATGAGGAAGCTCAAGGTCGCTCAGCGAGCTATGGAGAGGGCTATGCTCGGAGTTTCTCTGCGTGATAAACTTAGGAATGAGGATATCCGCAGTAGAACCAGAGTGACCGACATAGCCCAACGGATTAGTAAGCTGAAGTGGCAGTGGGCCGGCCATATAGCTCGAAGAACCGACAACCGATGGGGAAGAAAGGTTCTCGAGTGGCAGCCTCGTACCGGTAGGTGAAGTGTAGGGCGTCCCCCCACGAGATGGAGTGGCGACCTGGTAAGACATGCAGGAAGTCGATGGATGCAGGTGGCTCAGGACCGTGCTTTGTGGCATTCTTTGGGGGAGGCCTATGTTCAGCAGTGGACTTGTGAAGGGCTGTAATGATGATGATGATGAATTCTAAAAAAACTAAAACTCACTTCTGTATTCCTGTAGCATCAAAGTAACTGCCAAATTTCAGTCATCTAAGTCAAAAAGTCTCTGAGAAGATTCCTGTGAGAGAGAGACTTAGAGACACAGACACCGAGGTGACGTGGTGAAGCAGTGATGATTTTCGTAAATTAAAGCCTGCGCGGGCAAAGCAGCGGGTAAAAAACAATTTTTAATAAAAATATTTTGACGTTGAATTTCATTTTACCTATTACCATTCCAGTCTGAAGGATATAGAGAGTCAGTAAGTGTAATTACATGCTCTGAGGAGTTTCATCTTAGTCCTCAGCGGTGACAATGTATCTGAAGCCTTGTTTGCATAAAGTTGGCAAGTGTCTATGGACTGCAGTACCCAGTTACCATCAGGTGGACTGTACTGTGTCACTTCAGTTTTATAAAATGTGTCTGTAAAACACCCAGAGTTAAAGTTAAAGTAACAGCCTATATAAGTCCCACTGCTGGCCACAGGCCACCTCTCATTTCTGAGAGGGTATTAGGACTAGGAAATGTCTGCCGCGCTGCTCCAATTGACGAACTTCACATGTCTTAGAAATATATTTTTTCTTATTTCTCAGACATGCAGGTTTCTTCACGATGTTTTCCTTCACCGCCGAGCACGTGGTAAATCAGCACTTAAAATTGCAATTAACAATTTCATTGGTGCCGGCGGGAATCGAACCCGGGTTTCGTACTGTGTTTACAGCGAGCGGTTAGCCCCTTGAGCTACCAGAACTCACGACACCAAGGTAATTCTATAAATGTACCTTTTCAGTGCATATTAAGCCTGTAGTAGTGGGACGAATATAATAAGATTTGTTATTTTTATGCGCCACAGTCTTAATTTTATCATTAAAGCAAAAATCACCTACACGGATAGGTAATTTCAAATCTACAAATTGAAACCTATTCAGTGAAAACGTTTCTCGTTAAAATTCTTATTACATGTGTCTTTATGAGGCTTACACCCTATTACCGAGGCGTGTTCTTTAAACTCTGGCACGGTATGAATGAACATAATGTATAGCTCATTGAATTGAAATGGAATTAAATTAAATATGTTTCTTTTTAGGACGTGACAAAATAAAGTTTTGTTTGATAACTATATTTTTTTAAATCCACTAAATCTACTTCTACCATTTGGAAACGAGGTTCCTGTGACCAGGTGACCTTTTTTGTTACTTTTTATGGTCATATAAAGCATAGTACATACCAAAAATTTGTAATTTCTTTCCACACCATCTTGTTACTTGCCAGTCCACCACTGCGCGTTTTATTAAGAGTTTTCTTCCTTGCATGGCTTCTTTGAGGATAAATATACCACCGCCGATTTTTCCGGACCGGTACGATATAGAACCTTCAAGAAACGAACTTACTCCTTATTATAAGGCCGGCAACGCATCTGCAATTCCTCTGGTGCTGCAGTTGTTCACAGGCGACGTTCAAAACTTACCACCAGGTGAGCCACATGCTCGTTGCCACCTCTCCTATAAAAAAAACCGGCCAAGTGCGAGTCGCGCACCGAGGGTTCCGAACAAATCCGTAAGTTTAAATTTATTAAAAATATTTTTATTATATGATGTAACTAAAAATTTATGCTTTTTGAAAATTTTTCTTTATCTGTGCTATAAAACGTTGCTTCGTACCAAATTTAAAGAGCCAGAGTTCACGGAAAGTACTCTGTAGGTTTTGATTCCCTTGCGAATGTCGAAAATTTGCGGCATAAACGGCTGTATCTTTTGATTGCGTTGGCTTAGAAGTTTGATTTTTTTCACAGCTCCAAGGGACAGTAGACTTGAGTATTTGAATTTCAGCTTGATACCTCCACGCGTTCCTGAGAAAAAGGGTCTTGACAGACAGACAGAGGGACAACAAAGTGATCCTATAAGGGTTCTGTTTTTTCCCTAACCCTAAAAATGGAAAACGATAACCATTTGTAACTAAAGTGTGATCTACGATGTACTCAAAAAAAGACCATTACAAATTTGGAGCTTATTAGTGTATAGCGAACTGATCAGACCACCTGTTTACAAGTATGAGGCAGCCATCGTTATTGTGATAAAATTAGTCTTCTGTAAAATCAAAGTTTTTTTTAAGTTTCTTTTTTCGTTATTCCTGGTATAAGAATATCCACTACGCAATGTATAAAGTTATAGCCTTTCTACGTACTAATGCTGGGCACCGGTCTATAAGAGTTACGGAAAATTGTTCCGCCGCAATTCATGTCGAATACTTCTCATGTCTCCGAAATATTTTTACTCCTCAACCACTCTCGGTATTTTACGTCTGCTGTCAACGAAATTATTACACCAGCCTATAGCTATGAGATATTCTGATAAATGAAATAGCAAACGTCAACTACGGGACGAAAGGGATTGATGGGTTCTTTGACACCGTCACTGTACGGTCACTAATTTAACTCTAATTGTATTTTAATTTTACTTAACATACGTACAGCCTATAAAAGTCCACTGGTGAACATAGTCCTCCTCCAAATTGCATTATAGGGAAGATTTTGCCATAGCTCCCACGTCTGGCAAACGGTCAACAAAAAAAAAGTTTGTAATTTTTAATTAACGTTTGTAATGTTAGTATAAGATAGCATTATGATTGTACTTAGTTTAAACATTTTTTTCTTTGATAAAATGGGTATGTGTACCCTATAATTTTCAGGGGAGTTGTATTGTGATCAAAATAATGCAAACAAGAAGATAGTCCCACAGGTGTGTAAAATTGAACAGGCTCCCACTGACGAGTAAAATTCACCTTACGCAGCACTCCCCGCTCCGCGTGTGAACTCTATCTGTGAACATTTTGCTTTCACTTTTCTCTAACAATATACCTTGGACTGTCTTACGTATTTAATTTTAAACTTATGTATTTAATTTTAAACTTCAATGTTATCTAATTTTATCAGGAAGGTGCTGGTGTCCATCTATCTGTAATAGTTTCCTTCTGTCGCCTCTTACGACACCCACGGGCTGATGTAGTGGATATTTTTACACTGCCTCTACATGGTTTTTATTTAACATGATAATTTCAACTTAGTCTAGGAAATTGCTAGTCAATCCGAAGCACCAATATGTGGTAGAGCCATGCCGTAGCTATATTAGTAGTATATTTGTAGCAAGAATGGGTCGACTCGTCCGAAAAGAACCACGCTCTCACAGAATACCAGCGTTAATGTCGCTGTGTTCTGTATGGTGAGTGCAGAGAATCGAGGGCTATTTTAACTGGATACTAGGCATTTCATGATTAGCCTTTGATGTTTAATGGAAGATAAATGTAGATGTCTATGCCCACACTACCCACTTACCATCAGGTAGAATGTGTGCTCGTTTATCACCGTTATTCTATAAAAAAAAATGCGCTGCCACCCTTGGGAACTATTATAAATTCCGTCATAGCCCCTTTTTTTTAATCAATCAATGAATTATTTATTTCGCTAAAAACATAGGTACAGACGGATGGATACAGAGTCAATATTTGTTTCCACATAATTATTTAGCCTTTCGAGGAATGCGAAAAAATTATTTAAATAAATGTGTTCAGAACAAATACTTACTTACTTACTTATCTTCACGCACAATCCCTGACGGGGTAGCCAGAGAGAACAGATCGCCAAGTGTCACGATCCTTACATATCTCTTTCGCTTCTTTCAGATTCATTATCTTCTTCATACATGCACGTCTAGGTATCCGAGTACTCTTGACCCTACCCTCTTCGAGCAATTTGCTCACATGGTCTTCGAAAGTTAGTCTCGGTCTACCTCGACACCTTTTAATATTAACTTTCGCGCTATATATTTTCTTCACCATTCGGTCTTCACTCATTCGCTCAACGTGCCCAAACCACCGAAGCACGCCCTTATCAATTTTTGTGATAAGGTCATCTTTCAAACCTGCCATATTGCGAATCTCTTCGTTTCGCTTTCGGTCGGCCATAGTAACGCCGCACATTTTACGAAGAGATCGCATCTCCACTGCATTCAACTTACTTTTATGCTTCTTCTGGCATACCCAGGTTTCGCTGCCATATAACAAAGTCGGTACCAACACTGCGTTATGTATTGCAAGGCGTGCACTCTTCGCTACGCCTTGCCTTTTGACTAACGCAGTCAGGGCACCATTGACTTTGTTCCCGGCAGCGACACGCCTGTCCCCATCTAAATCACATCTTCCATCCCGGCTAAAAGCACTCCCCAAGTATACAATTTCATTTACCTGTTCTAGACATTCCTGATTTACCCATATTTCACACTTCGTTCTCTCTTCGTCCCTTTCAAATACCAGAACCTTAGTTTTATTAGCATTCAAACGGAGACCTTTAATTTCACATTCCTCTTTCATACACGTGACTATTGCCTGAAGTTCTGCCTCTGATGGTGCAATAAGCACTGCATCATCAGCATACAGCAGACAATTTACTTTTATGTCACCCAATTTCACACCCAAACAGCTATCTTTCAGCTTTTGTAAACAGCTGTCGAGATACAGTATGAACAGCCAGGAAGACATGACACAACCCTGTTTTACGCCCGTTTGGACGCTAAACATGGGTGACAGGTCATGCCCTACCCGCACACAGGCTTTACAGTCACAGTAAAGAGACTGCACAGCCCTTAGCAAGTGTTCAGAACAAATGAACAAAAATTTAAAATAAACACAAAAAATAGACCAGTATGTACCTAACTAACACTTTGTAATGATCACATTTATGTTTTTAGAAGAATTAACCTTAATTATACTGTCTTCTTTACCTTCTTCAGTTAAACCTATATAGATATCTTCATTACACATTATCTACGCATAAACTGTTGTGTATAAAAAAACACTTTCAAAAACTAAAAATGGAAATTACAACGAAAAAAATGCACACTTTTTTTTAAAGACAGCGTTTTAGACAGCGAGACAGATTTCAAAACTCTGTGATTGAATTTTAAACTAGGTTTACATTTTTTTTTTGAGCCGCCATTCACGTAAAGAATACATGGATTTAGTATGCAAAGGGAGTTAGACCTTACGCTCTCGGTAATAATGACGTTAATGGAGATCTAATTTTCATGGGCGTAGGTGTCTGTGACGGAAGCAGAAAGTTGAAAATGAACAGGCATTGTAGCAAAGTTAAAAAGTTTTTTACGTCGAGTAATCCATGCGGGAGTTTTTCAACGCGGATGTTGAAAGTTCTATAACATTTACACTTGCTGTTTTGAACCGTTTTAACATGCTAACTATTTTAATTTTCATCGTTATATGGTTTAATTCTATTAACAGCCTGATATAAGTGAGTGTGTGCTTGTTTATCGCCTTTATTCTCTAAAAAAAAAACTCCTGGTTCCTCTCTGTCGCCTCTGTACGATACTCTACAATCAAAGGGATGAATGTGTAATAATGGGGAATGAATATTGATATGGTAAGACAGATCGAAGAATTAAAGTCGCGACTACAGAATTTTGTTATGGGATAAAGGTGACAAACGAGCACACCGTCCACCTGATGGTAAGTGGTTGCTGTAGCTCATAGACATCTACATTTACTCTCGATTAAGAATCAAAATGCAGATGTGTTGTCACTCCTGAGGAATACGATGGGATGCCTCGTTTCCAGTAAAAAAGGTCTCTGGATGGGCAGCAGCGTCTTCCTAACAACAACTATAAACTAAAAACACTGCCTGCTGCTTTTTATAAGAGAGGGGGCTAAACGAGCATACGGCTCACCTGATGATAAATGATCAACCCATGAACAACCCATGAACTACTGCAACACCAATGGAATTGCAGGTGTATTGTCCCCGGCCTTTAAAAAAGAAGTGAGCTCTTTTCTTGAAGGTCAATCGCACATCGCGACAAAACTCGCGATACCATCCATATCATCTGGATGATTGGCGGTCCACCACTGTGCGATTTAGAAGAAGTTTTCTCCCTCGCGCAACTTCCTTGTGAAATCAATTACCACCAGCAATTTTTCCGGACCGATACGACTTAGGGACCTTTAAGAAAAGAGCCTACTCCTTTTTAAAGGGCCGGCAACGCATCTGCGATTCCCCTAGTGTTGCAGTTGTTCATTGGCGGCGGTAGTCACTTAACATCAGGTGAGCCGCATGCTCGTGTGCTTATAAAAAAAGGTCCCTAAGTCATATCGGTCCGGAAGCCGGTGGTAAATTATTCCACAGAGAGGTCGTATGCGGAAGAACTCTTACATCTATCCTTGATTACGAATCAAAATACAGATGCGTTGTCACCCGTGAGGACTAAGATGGAATGCCTCGTTTCCAGTAAAATGGTCTTCGGTTCTCTACACTTACCATACGGAACACAGCGGCGTCAAGATGCTATTTTAGGCTGATATTCTGTGAGAGCGTGGTCCTTCCCCGGTCGAGCCGACCCATTCGTGCTACAACAATACTACTAATATAGCTGCACCAGGGCTTTACCACGTAAGAATTCATAAAATTATGTAGAAAAAAATATAATATATCTTTTATTTTTTAAGATCTGTTTCTAATTTTTAAGTTTCGTTAGTTATTAAACCGCATAGCTTAAAAGAGCAATTAAAAGTTTTAAATTTTATTTCATAATTAAAGAACATTGAAAGTGTTTTCAAATATTTTTTGCTCTGTTGATAATAAATTTGGAAGACATAGGCCTTAATTGCGTCTTGATATAAGTTTATCAATGTTTCTTTAACTAATAAAATAAAACGATTCTTGGCAGTATCGATTTTAATTCAGTTTAGTTAAATAATCGTTGTTGAATTAAATGTGAAAAAAAATTTGAACAAATATAAACGTTACTTCTAAAATTACCAGATGACAGAAACTTTCCTGAAATCAAGAATTATGATCCGAATCAATTATTTGTGGGCCATACTTGTTCCGTGCGGTATTCGAACCCGTAGCCCTTTGTTTTGCTGGGCCGTCATATTAAAATGTTGATTTTTAAGCACAACTCGAGATATTTTGGAAACGTACTATCTTGTACGGCTAACTAACGGACACCGACGATAAACAAATTTCATTGGACTTTTGAATTATTTATTATTATGATTTCCCAAATTCGTTTCTTGGTTAGATCGTTGGTCCGTCCATAATTTCGTTTGTAGGCTCATCTATTTGTTAGTTGCTTTTGAAGATTGATTGACTGACTAACTGAATGTTTCTATCCAGATTAGTGTCTTTCTAGATCTTCCCAGAAATAAGAGATGTGTTAGTTCAAAATTGGAACGATTTTTTCACTTTTTTTTTATATAGGATTGGGTGACAAACGAGCACACAGTCCACCTGATGGTAAGTGGTTACTTGGACCCATAGACATCTACATCTATCCCCAATAAAGACTCAAGATGCAGATGCGTTGTCACCCGTGAGGACTAAGATGGAATGCCTCTTTGCCAGTAAAAAGGGTCTCCGGTTCTCTACACTCACCATACGAAACACAGCAGCGTTAAGCTGCTATTTTACGCTGGTTTTCTGTGAGAGCGTGGTCGTTCCCCGTTCGAGCCGACCCATTCGTGCTACAACCATAATATAGCTGCAGCATGGCTCTACCACGTAGATATTATGGACTTAATTTTTAAAAACAAACTTGTTGGGAGCTTGTTTAATGTCAATAGGGATGTCGATTCAGAGTCCGATGGCCATGAGGGCGGAATAGTGAGATAATTAACCAGTACGGTGTAAAGGAGTGAGCAACGTAAGATTAGCCGAAAAACGGAGAGAACAATTATGATCTCCCAGTTATTGAAATTTCGTTATGTTAACTATTCAGTATTATCAGCTGCAGTAAATTCTCCGCTTCGGATGCGTGGCGTCCACTTGTAGTAAATCACTCGGACAATAGTATCGAATAATTTATTTAACAGATCCATTGAGTGAAATGTTTGAATAGAAATCAGTTTAATACTATGTTTATTATACTTCTTTAAAATATATAAAGATAGAAATAAAAAATCTTTACAATAGAAATATTACCTACATTTCAGAATGTTTTTTTTTTACGTGGTAGAGCCATGCTGCAGCTATCTACGCAGCTAGCTACGGTTGTAGCACGAATGGGTCGGCTCGACCGGGGAAGGACCACACTCTCACAGAATACCAGCGTAAATTGGCAGCTTAACGCTGCTGTGTTTCACGTATGGTAAGTGTAGAGAACCGGAGACCCTTTTTACTGGAATAGAAGCTTTCCATCTTAGTCCTCACGGCTGATAACGCATCTGCATTTTGATTCGCAAACGAAGATAGATGTTGATGTCTATGGGCCACAGCAACCACTTACCATCAGATGGACTGTGTGCTCGTTTGTCACCCTATCCTATAAAAAAACCTATATACATTATTCATATGAATATAAGTAAAATTTAACTGTTTGTCTGCAATATCGAAATATTTGTTTTTTATTGAGCTGTGTGGGTTATTTGCAAGCTATTAAGATACAAATAACCAGTTTTAAAATTGTTGTCGGTACGTCTATATGTCTGTCCAGGGTGATTTAGCTAGAGATTTAAAAAAAAACTTTGGTGATTATCTTAAACCTCAGTGACGCCAAACCAAATAGTACCAGGCGAAGCCGAGAATACATAATAAAATTTAGTCCGACATATTTTGTAAACATTTTGATTGATTGACCAATTAAGCTTATGAAGCAATACAGTATAAATACACAAATACAGTAAATATTTCAAAAGTTAATTTTCAAAAAAGGTATCGTTACATTAATCTTATTTTTTTCAGCTATATTATGGTTTGTAGGACGAAAAGGTCGTCTCGACCAGGGAACCACCACGCTCTCACAGAATAACAGCGTAAAATAACTGCTTAATGTGTACGCATGGTGAGTGTAGAGAACTGTAGACCCCGTGCCGTGAGGCCGCGCCAGATTGCGACAATGTCGGCCTGATTCGGTGCTGGGTCCTTCCTACATACCATCGGTTACTCCAATGATTTATAAAGCCCATTTTTTGGCTAAACTTGATCCAAATAGCTCGCTGCTCATGGGACTCTGCCTACCCCCACTACGATAACAGGAGTAATGCTATGTATCTTTTTTTATAGGATAGGGTGACAAACGAGCACACAGTCCACCTGATGGTAAGTGGTTGCTGTGGCCCATAGACATCTACATTTATTCTCGTTTGTGAATCAAAATGCAGATGCGTTGTCACTCGTGAGGACTAAGATGGAATGCCTCTTTTTCAGTAAAAAGGGTCTCCGGTTCTCTACACTCACCATACGAAACACAGCAGCATTAAGCTGCTATTTTACGCTGGTATTCTGTGAGAGCGTGGTCCTTCCCCGGTCGAGCCGACCCATTCGTGCTACAACTATACTACTAATATAGCTGCAGCATGGCTCTACCACGTGTTAATTTTATTTTTATTTATTTTATACTGTACGTGATTTAATATTAGAATTTAAAGCAACGAAACTTATTTATTTAATAAAAGAAACAAGTAAAGAACAAATAAAAGTACCTTTTTTCTTTTTATCTTTAAACTAATAAAGGTGATTCCTGATTACGACGAGAGTCACGTATAAGTGATACGACTGACAATTTTTATTGAGTCTGTGTTTAAGTACAGCAACTTACAGTAAACTTCTGTGTACAGCAAGTTAGCGAACAACAATTGCTTGTTTTTTTTTTACTAATATCACAGACAAAAAGATAAGAAAATAGCCCATTATTTAAAAAGGCTGGCAATACGTCTGCAATTCCCCTGGTGTTGCAGTTGTTCATGGCGGTAGTCACTTACCATAAGGTGAGCCGCATGTTCATTCTCAACTTCTTTTATATAAAAATCGCTTTTACTTATACGAGGTTTGACCCCCCTTCACAGGAGAGGGAATCCGACTTACTAACACTCACACATTCAGACACACCACAGGTATCAGAACACACCGTGTTCGCCGCCAGTGAGCGCGAATTCACAGACACACTACATACACGAAGTTCTATATCCGTGGAACGAGGCGTTTTTAAATAAAACTAATTTTACGGATTCTATCGCGTATATTAACTTATTTTACATTCCCGACGTTTCAAGTCACGGGGGGGGGGGGGGGGCTGAGGTGTATGACGTCCCATTGTCATAGTTAACCACGGCTACTTCCAAATTAAAAATTATTAATTTTTGTTCCAATCTACGCAGTATGAACTTACAGTATGAAGTCTTGCAGTTGTATGCTTGGGTTGGGATTTAATTTTATTAATTATGGGATCCCAAGCAGATGGTAGCACCCAGCCATCTTCTTGTTTCTTGATTTCAATAGCCTCGCGAATCATCCTTGTGAGGCATCGGTGTTTTTTAGCGAGGATTTGTGATCTATCAAATCTAATGTAGTGACGGGGGCGATCCTGTACGTGTTCACAGACTGCAGACTTCCCGGAACGTCTATTCTTCACATCAGCTATGTGTTCTTTAACGCGGGTTTTTATGGATCTTTTATGGCGTTTTTAGTTTTTCGATGCATTTATATCATTTCGATAGTGGTTCAAGCCGAGGTTCGTACCTCATTCTGAGGGGCGCTGGAAACCTATAAAAACCTATATATGTATTAATGTGCGTATTAGTTATATATGTATATGAATTATATATATACACATATATATTATATGTATGTGTTGCATGTATATATTTAAACTGCATTATATCATGACAACTTAACTGCCCAAACTCACTCTCTGTTCTACCCAAGGTTAGCTGGTAGAGAATGCCATATAGCATTAAGCTCGCCTTTTGTACAAATATTTGGTGCAATAAATAAACCTATCGAGCCCCTTAGCTCGAGGAGCTTCAATCCAAAAGCAGGGGCCGGGGTGCCTACGAACAGCATTTGGCATCGACAGAATTAATGCACTCGATAACTCGTAAATCCTTGTTGACAAGTTTACTTCAATGAAGCTGTAAAGGCCGCAGGGCCAACAGCATATACTTTCAGAAAAAAATATCAGGGTTTGATGACTCTGTTTTCCGTTGGCTTAGTATTGAGTTGCAGCGCTGAGGACTGCGGTATCCAGTCCCGTATGAATGTGGAGCTACAAATAATTGCTTCGGGTCTGGATGTTTGTTCTTGTGTAGTTTAAAATAGCGTAAAATAACAGCTTAACTCTGCTGTGTTTCGTATGATGCGTGTAGAGAACCGGAGACCCTTTTTACTGGAAAGTATATTTGTTCTCACGGGTGCTAACGCATCTGCATACTGTTTCGTCGTCGAGGATAGATGTAAATGTCTATTGGGCAACAACAACCACTTGCCATCAAGTGGACTGTGTGCTCGCTTGTCACCCTTATCTTATTTAAAAAAAAGTTTGTGTATGTAAACTGCACACACGATAGAAGTTTAAGTGTGTGGGTGACATTTTTTAGTGATCAATTTCAACTTTAACTATCTAACGTCGTACAGAGATCAACTTTAATACCTACTACCTGAACACAAATTTTACCATCTCATATTCAAGTTACTGAGGGCCAGAATTCTATCATTGACACAACATGTAGACATTCTTTTGACATTCTTCTTTGTCATATTAAGATCACAAACAATTAACAGTCCAATAGCTAATATCTACTGACTATGGACATCTGCAATCAACTTCAAACGAAGGAGGCCACAGGCGAGATGGCGAGCACTCTCAGACACCTTAACGCTTTGTGTTCCAGTCAAAGGAATAAAGAAAGTCAGTATAATTACTAATGTTATGGGGAATGAGACAGTTACTCCTTAATACAGGTTATTCTGTAACCTAGCTAGGAGTGCAGAGCTACACCCACTAGATTTAAGGACATATTTTAAAGATAGTACAAACAATGTAATGTCAAACCCATGTACTACAATCACTTTAAAATAAATAAAGTTATTATTATTATTATTATTACTGAGTGCATTTCATCTTCTTTAGAGGTGACAACGCATCTGTGGCTTGTTTTCAATATTCTTACACCGAAAACCTAGTTCATTTGTTATTAATTTGATTAGACATTTGATATCCTTGTGATTATTTTTTTTATAAAATAAGGGTGACAAACAAGCTCACAGTCCATCTGATGGTAAGTTGACTGAAGTTAAGTAAATGCTGTGGCCCATAAACATCTACATTTGTCCTCAATCAAGAATTAAAGTGCAGATACATTATCACCCCTGAGGATTAAGATGGAATGCCTCGTTTCCAGTAAAAAGGGTATCCGGTTCTCTAAATAGCAGCATCGAGCTGCTATTTTACGCCGGTATACTGTGATAGCATGGTCCATCCCTGGTCGAGCCGACCCTTTCGTGCTACAACCATAATTTAGCTATAGCGTGACTCTACCACGTATAATTCAAAATGAGAGGAGCTTAAAAAACCTCTTAGACTTTAAGTCACAAAAAGGCGTTATTAAAAAATAAATATGCTCTTAAAATATACAAAGAAGTAACAGATTACAGCAGACCCTTTGTTGTAGGAAAAAGATTAGGATGTGAAAGCAACTCTATTTAATTTTATGCCCTTTATGTCTCGTCTAACCACTCTCCGTGGTCTTTTCACTAGGAGAGATAAGATAAAACTATAAATTTGTTAACCGCAAAAGCACTTTTATAGATTAAACATGTAAAAAAAGCGGTTTTTAAGGAAGGAAACGTAACGTAAAGAACGGGCATCCACTCATATTTCACACAACAAAAACTACCAAATTGTATAAAAGCAATTATGTGTCTGTTTATTGATCTATAAATAATAAAATATTTAAAAGAAACATTTATCTTCATAACATTAAAACATAGAGTATTTCTAAATACAATTAAAAATAACTCAAACTAAAAACTTCAAAACTTGAACCGAGTAACTCGCGCAGGTATGACTCACTGAAATTTGCTATAGAGACTATGGGTCCACGGAGTTTACGTGCAGTGAAGCCTATGTAATACCTAAAGCAACTGCATCCGCAACTTGTAGTCGAAAAGGGCTGAATATTTGCTCGCTCAAAGGCTACTGTAGTAATTCAGGGAGGAAATGCAGCCAGCGTTCTCGGCACAATACCTTGGGGAGGGGGACTGTATAAAATTTACATGTTGTACATAATAAAACTGACATTAATTTTGAAAACAGAAACAACAAAAGTAGAAGATATAATTTGGAATAGGTTATTGAACAATATTCAATTTGCTGCGTAATGGCGGTGTAAGAGAATCAATCACCTCATTTCATCTTATTGGTGTTGTAATAGACCATATGGGAAATAACAAAACAATCTTATATTTCCGATAGATAGCGCTATATCCATCTTCTCTACGTCAAATGCCCAGACATCTACATGCTCATGTTAATCTACATGTCTCACATGTGGTACTGCGATCGTTAATCTACATGCCTCACATGTGGTACTGCAATCGTTAATCTAAATGCCTCACATGTGGTACTGCGGTTGTTAATCTACATGCCTCACATGTGGTATTTCCGTCGTTAATCTATCTAGCAATCGTGACATTTAAAACGAATCCACCCTATAACGAGAGAGGTCCATGTACATTGGTGGCTAGTAAAGAACAAGAGGAACAACTTGCTAACTATTTTTCATAGTGAACGTTGAATAATGTCTAAACAGCAAAAAATCTCCTAGTGTATAGCACTATTTCTTTTTGCTGTCATAACAAACTTCTTTTTGACTAGTTATGACTATATTACGTAGATTAAATTTAGGTAAAAATATTTTGAAATAATTATAATAAAAGTACTGGCTAATCTCGTTGATTTTGGTCGCCGTGACTGATATTTGTAACACATGAAGAGTGATGAGTACACTCTTTGTTGCAACCCTGTTTGTCTTAGAGTTTTCTATACAGTTTTTATAGAATAAAGGTGACAAAAACGGTGCAACAAGTGAACACACAGCGCACCTGATGGTAAGTGGATGCTGTGGTCAATAGACATCGACATCTATCCTCATTTAAGAACTAATAATGTTTCATGTGCTTTTTGAATCCGAGTATTACTTTTTATTACAGCATCAGAAAAGTTTGCGGCATTAGATTCCATTCTTATACAAATGAGATTTGGAGGTCTATGTTAGCTGGTTCTAGATTTCTTTGTTCAACTTGCGCTGGCCACTTTCATATTATTTTTATAAAATTACTGATTTGAGTAAATATTTAAAAGGTTTCTACTAATTATTAAATGATGGACGGATGTGCCTGTAGGGAAAACATAATTTTTGTCGGCTTCAGAAACCTTTGAAGATGTAATTAAATATATTATGTCTATATATTATGCCCTTTATTTTTATATTTTGGATATTTCGTAAAGTTTCATTTCACTTTGTCACCTTTTACCATGCCCACCGGATGAAGTAGAATAGTGGATTCTCTTCACCGTCACTACGGTTCCTTTAGCAATTTGATTTTTTTATAGAACAAGGGTGATAAACGAGCACACAGTCCACCTCATGGTAAGTGGTTGCTGTGGCCCTATATTTATACTCGATTACGAATCAAAATGCAGATGCATAGTCACCCGTGAGGACTTAGATAGAATGCCTCGTTTTCAGTAAAAAGGGTTTCCCCAGTTTTCTACACTTACCATACGAAAACAGCAACATTAAGCTGCTATTTTACGCTGGTAATATGTCAAATGGCTCGACCAGGGAAGGACCACGCCTTCCCTGGTCGAGCCAATCTGTTCGTGCTGCAACTTTGCCACTAATATAGTTGGAGCATGGTTCTACCACGTAAAAACCTACCCAATGGGTTAAAGATTTGAAACTTTAATTACATCTCAGGACTAGAAAGGTAGTAAAAGTCTTTTTAATCCATTTTGAATAATTATTATTTTTAATATTCTAATCGCATCTGACAGTAAGTGGAAATGTAGTCACAGATGGTAAATCGCACTGACTCAGCTCAACAAAAGCCTTTTCACTCTTGCCTTTAAGTCATCCAAATTAGCAGGCCACTATTCATTTTCATCATGAGATCCTTGGGCGTTTCCTCGCTTTTAACTACTGTATAATTTTAACATACGCAGGAACTAATAAATTAATAAAAATTCAAGGATTAATATTAGGTTAAAACTATATAAATACATGTTTTTAGCACATGTTACCAATATTGGTTAGCGTAGGTACACATAATAAAATTAAGTTAGACTTTGACTAATCGCGATGGGTACGGGAGCTTGATAAACAACAATTTGTAAGCAAACGACACGTTGATACTGCTAACGGGAAGGTTGCAAATTCAATTATCTGTATCAGGAGAGATCAAACATGAGAAAGCGATCACTTAAAAACTTATTAAAGGAAATTCCGATCTATACATATAAATAAAATTAAAGTGTCTGTCTGTAACATAGATTATATTTAATATAATTATAATTAAAAATTAAAAATTTTGTACAACCGACTTCAATATAATTTATTAAGAATAAATTATATACTATTGGTCAGACCTTAAGCAAATTTATATGGGACCATATGAGAAGCACCAGCTTTCAAATAAAAAAAAAGAATCATCGAAATCGGTTCAACTAGTAGAAACTAATGAGGTAGCACACATAAAAAAACATACAGTCGAAATGAGTACCGTCTCCTTTTTGAAGTCGGTAGAAAAAGTTGAATTTAATAAAAGTCAGATGGTGACGTATGACAACCTCACACTATGAGCTTTTAATGTCAATTAAGCTGCCAGTCCATTTTTCAATGTTACATAACAGCTCGAGGATTACCGCCGACAATTTTTTGCAAGCACAGCAGTAAGCGCAGTCACCTTCGAGGAGTAAGATAGAAGACATTATAGCGTTAAATAGCTGAACTGTTAAACAAGTATCTACGGATGATAATCGAGCACACAGTCCACCTTATGTCGATTTTATTTCACTGCCTAAACAGTAATGGCTAACAGACGGAAAAACGTTTTTTTGTGTTTATTTATTGAAAAAATGCGTTGCTTTATTTGATATATCAATCATCTTCATGCATTTGATTATCAAACCACGGTCAAGCTTCCCGATTAACATACAGTTACGGACTTCCCCATCAGCTTGAAGGCAACGTCGTATTCCCTATTGTCCCTAAGGTAATCAACCCCTGTGTTAAATGATTTTGTTGACAAGGTCACATTTTAATAAATCTAGTATTATTGAAATTTTCATCAAGTAGCTTTTTCTAATACTTCATTCTTTTATTATATGCAAATACTTTCCAGATGGAAACAATTATTATTTATTAAAATTAATGCATTTACTTACAGTTAATAGTAAAGTTGCAGCCTATTTACGTCCCACTGCTGGACACAGGCCTCCCCTCACTTCAGAAGAGGGTTTTAAGGCAAGGATATGTACGCCGCGCTGCCCCAATGCGTGTTGGCGAACTTCACATGTCTTCGAAATATTTTTTTTGTTATTTCTCAGACATGCAGGTGTCCTCACGATGTTTTCCTTCACCGCCGAGCACGTGGTAAATCAGCACTTAAAATTGCAATTAACAATTTCATTGGTGCCAGCGGGGATCGAACCCGGGTTGCTAGAGTACTGTGAAGCTTACAGCGAGCGCTAACAATCTGAGCTACCACGGCTCTCGGCACATTCGTACTTATTATAAATAAAAGCTATAATAATAAAAAACTAAAACTAATAACTTAATTATAATACAGGCCTACTGCCCGCGGTATCCAGCGTAAATAATGAATAAATAAATGTATACATAAACTTAAATAGTGCATTGTTATGTGTGTCGTTGACAATTTAATCAAATCGAATATTATAAAAGCCCCAATAAAGAGGCGGAAGCAAATTGAAACAATAATTTAAAATTAAAAATTTTGTACAACCGACTTCAATATAAATTGTTAAGAATGACTCAAAAACTTTTGGTCAAACCTTGATCAATAATATGGGACCACATAAGAAACACCAGATTTCAAATTAAAACACATAAAGAAAGAAAAAAAAAGCTTACAGACGAATTGAATACCGTCTCATTTGTGCAGTCGGTAGAAAAGGTTTTTCTTTTTCTCTTCTTGTTTTCCATTTTTCTTTTAAAAAAGCGTTACCCCCACACTAGGATTTTCTTCTAATCGAGATTTGCACATAATATTTGTAATATAAAAAATATATGCATATTTTTGTAATTATTTGAAATTCAAGAAAAACGTTAAGATAAACCTTAGGGTTTTCACTTGTATCGCAGTGGCAAGTAACATACATTAATTGCACAAGCCCATACATGCAGACCCTGAAAATTATTTGTAGGCCATACAAATACTTGCTCCGTTCGGAACACGAATTCGCGTCCATTGGCGCTGCAACTTAATGTTAGCCACTGCGCGATGGAGCCGTCAAATTATTTTATGCAATATTTTGCCTTTGAGTTATTATTTTCATCATCATCATCATTACAGCCCTTCACAATTCCACTGCTAAACATAGGCCTCCCCCAAGAAATGCCACAAAGCACGGTCCCGAGCCACTTGCATCCATCGACTTCCTGCAGGTCTTATCAGGTCGTCGCTCTATCTAGGGGGCAGTCCTATATTTTACCTATCGCTACTAAACTGCTACTTTCTTCTCAATTGATTGTTGGTTCTTCAAGCTATATGGCCGGCTCATCGCTACTTCACTTTACTAATCCGTTGGGCTATGTCAGTTACTCTGGTTCTACTGCGGATTTCCTTTTTTTACTTCATATTCATATTGTATTTAAAAAATATTACATAAACCAGAGAATATTTGCGGCCCTTTCTCGTTTTGAAGTAGTAGTTAGTTATAATATTTAAATTCTATATTTAATATATTAATTTGTACATACATACATACATACATACATATAATCACGCCTCTTTCCCGTGGGGGTAGGCAGAGACCAGTTCTTTCCACTTGCTACGATCCTTGCATACTTGTTTTGCTTCGTCCACTTTCATTATTCCCTTCATACATGCTCTACGGTTTAGGGTACTCTTGACCTGACCTTTTTTCAAGACGTCCCTGATTTGGTCTAGAAATGTCCGCCTAGGTCTACCCCTTCCAACACTTTCATTCACACTCGCCTTATACACTATTTTCGTCAATCGTTCTTCATTCATTCTCTCGACATGGCCAAACCATCTCAGCATACCTTTCTCAATTTTTGTCACTACATCTACTTTCAGACCACAACGTTTCCTTATCTCACTATTTCTTAGCCTGTCACTTAGTTTAACTCTTATCATACTTCTTAATGCTCTCATCTCAACTGCATTTATTCTGCTTTCATGTTTCTTCTGCCATACCCAAGTTTCACTTCCGTACATGAGTGTCGGAACCAACACCTCCTCATGCACAGCCAAACGAGCCTTGTTAGACACCTTCCGACTGCTCATAAAGGAGTGCAAAGCTCCATTCACCATGTTTCCTGCATTCACTCTTCTTTCGATATCACTCTCACACTTCCATCTCTTGTAAACTTTGAACCCAGATACACAAACTCTTTCACCTGTTCAATTTGTTCATCTTCAATCACAATGTTGCAGTCTGTCACTGCCTCATCTTTTTCAAACACCATCACTTTCGTCTTCCTTACATTCATCTTCATTCCCTTTCTAATAAAAGCTCCACTCATAGCAGTTACCATCTCCTGCAACTCCTCGGCCGAAGACGCAAGTAATACTTGGTCATCAGCATAGAGAAAACATTTGACGAGTAACTCATTCATTCTCAACCCACTTTCATTCTCTATTAAATCTGTCAAACAATTGTCCATGAACAGATTAAACAGCCACGGTGACGCTACACATCCCTGTCTAACACCTTTTTCGATATTAAACCATTCATCGTATGCCCCGTTTATCCTTACACAAGCACTAGAATCCCTATAAAGAGATTGCATTGCTCGTATGAGGATACTGCTCACACCGTTCACGGACAGTGCTGACCACAATTCATTCCTCACCACTCTATCATAGGCCTTTTCTAGATCTACGAACGCGCAGTAGACTTTCTTGTTTTTAGCCAAATACTTTTCGGCTATGCACCGCAAGGAAAAGACCTGATCCGTACATCCCATTCCCTTTCTAAATCCCGCTTGTGCATCCCATTCCCTTTCTAAATCCCGCTTGTGCATCCCATACTTTCTTGTCTGTTTCATTCACAATCCTTTCAATCAACACTTTCGCATACAATTTACCGACGACGCTGAGAAGGCTTATACCGCGGTAATTTATGCAGTCCTGCCGTGACCCTTTTCCCTTATACAATGGCACGATTACGGCTTTGCACCAGTCTCCCGGTACTTGCCCATTTCGCCAGCACAGATTGAAAAGGCGGTACAGCTGACTAGCCACCAGGCCCTGTCCAGCCCTCAGCATCTCGACGGTAATCCTGTCATACCCTGCAGCCTTACCTAATCTCATACTTTTCAACGCTTTCATTACTTCATCCATGCTTATCTCATTTTCATCAACATTTATATTAGTTTCCGTGGAAGGTGGCAGATGCTGTACCTGCACTTCCTCTCTTTCAAACAAACTTTAACTACTCTTTAAATAAAATACTCTTTCCATCTCTTTAACAAACATTCTTCTCCTTTTATAATGCTCCCATCTTGACTCCTGATTGTACTCAGCTCCGAGGTAGAAGTTTTTCCTCTGGCTGCTTTGATGGTTTTCCAGAAAAACTTAATGTTTGACTGGAAATCTTCAGTGAGCCTCCTATCGAAATCATACTTTCGTTCTTCTTTCTTTCTAGACACAATTTCTTTCGCTGCTGTTTTCAATCTTTTATACTTCGTTCTTGCTTCCTTTATCTCGTCATCCGTTGCCTTTTGAACTTTTTGGTTAGCTTTTGTTGTTAACCAATCCAACCACGCTTTCTTCTTTTCTTGCACAACCTTTTGTACATCTTTATCCATCCACACGTTATCATTCTTTCTTCCTTTCCTTCTTTTAGCTACCCCGCATACCTCAATAGCAACATTTACGACCCCTTCCTTAAATGTCTCCCACAAATCTTCAATCACTCCTTTCTCTTCTATCCCTTTAAAACTTTCTTTCAGTTTCTCTACATACTCGTCTTTCTTTTCTTTTTCTTGTAGATTTTCCACTTTTACTCTGTCCAAAACACTCGTAGGCTCGGCCACTCGGTGTCGCCACCGTTTAAAGAGGCCACGCATTCGGGCTATGACCAGGAAGTGGTCTGTGTCGAGGCCAACACCGCGGTATGCCCGAGTGTCTAGTACTTTCTTCCTCAGTCTTTCATCCACAATTACAAAATCAATCATACTTCTAGACTCACCCTCATCTCTTGTATACAAATGGATCTTTTTGTGGTCAAACATTGTGTTGGCCACGCACAGATTCCATTCCAAGCATACTTCAAGCAAGCTTCTCCCATTGTCATTCACTCTCTCGTCCCCAAACGTACCCAGAACTCCTTCATACCCATCACGCTTTACTCCAACCCATCAATTAAAGTCCCCTAACATCACGATCCGTTCATTTTCTCCGCATTTATTCAAGACCTCTCTCATGCTATCCCAAAATTCCTCTCTCTCTTGTTGTGTTTTTAATGACCCACCTCCACGCAGATCCGTCGGTGCATAGACCCCAAGGATAAACAAGCGAGTGAGTCCGACTTTTAACCTAATCTTATTAATTTGTATATATATATATATATATATATATATATGTATATATATATATATATATATATATGTATATATATATATACAAATGAATAAAATTGAAGTATCTGTTTGTAATTTCAAAATTACAGTTTTTTACTACATGTATATGAAAGTAAATACGGTACTTAAAACAAAAATACAATTTTTAAAATTTTTAAAATTTATACTGGCAGATATCTGATTTCATAAGGAGTAACATAGGCTACTTTTATTTTAGAAATAGAATTAGGGTTCCGCACAAAAACAAAAACCGTAACACGAGAGCGAAGTCACGGGGAACAGCTAGTATTAATATGTGTATAGAGCAAATTGACTACGTAAATTAAATTGACATTTTGTGCACTAAAATGAGATCAAGATAATCATGATAATATCTTTGTTTTACTCTCATTTAATATTGTGCACGTAACATAATGTACGAGTGGTAGTGTAATGATTTAGCTGATATATTTATTGAAAGACTTTACTTTCAAACTTCTTTAGCCGCACAGAGCGATTTTTGTTAGGGAAAAACTTATCAATTCACGTCACCGATGACCTCTACGAGCATGTCTACTACGCGTCGCTAGTCTAGCGCCATTGAGTTTTCACTGCTGTCGGCAGTCCTTATGATTGAATTTTTTTTTATATACAATAAGGGTGATAAACGAGCACACAGTCCACCTGATGGTAAGGGGATGCTGTGGCCCATAGACATCTACATCTATCCTCGATTACGAATCAAAATGCAGATGCATTGTCACCCATGAGGTCTTAGATAGAATGCCTCGTTTTCAGTAAAAAATGTTTCCCCAGTTCTCTACACTCAACATACGAAACACAGCAGCATTAAGCTGCTATTTTATGCTGGTATTCTGTGAGAGCGTGGTGCTCTCACAGAATACCAGCATAAAATTTAATGACAAGCTCGTGGAAACTGTCCATGCGGTCGGAGCTAAGTTCTGCAAGACCCGCCGCAGAAGAACACAAAAACTCTCCGATCACACTCTTAATCTCATGGCTGTTAGACGGGAGATGAAGCTACATTCTTCAACAGACTTGACAGCATACAGGCATCTGAACAGACAGATCTCCAAATGCATGCGGCGGGACTTACGCAACTTCAATACAGCTCGTATTGAAGAAGCGTTAGAGCGGAACCAAGGCTCCAAAGTCTTTGCCAGAGATCTGTCTGCCAGAAAGAGCCAACTGTCAAAGCTGAAGACCGAATGTGGCAGCATCGTTTCCGGAACACCTGAGATTTTGAGTGAGATTGAGAGGTTCTATGGGCAGCTGTACAAGTCATCGTTGGAGCCACACGCAAGTGTGAGTAACGATCCAAGAGCGAGTCTCATCCGACACTATTCCGAAGATATCCCGGACGTCAGTCTGAGCGAGATTAGAATGGCTCTCCAGCACCTTAAAAACGGTAAGGCCCCAGGCGAGGATGGAATTACAGCGGAGCTTCTGAAAGCGGGTGGAAGACCGGTACTTGAAGTCCTTCAGAGGCTCTTTAATTCCGTCCTCCATGGTGGCATTACACCGGAGGCGTGGAGCAGAAGTGCGGTGGTCTTGTTCTTCAAGAAAGGTGACAACGCTCTCTTGAAGAACTACAGACCGATTTCCCTTCTGAGCCGCGTCTACGTGCTGTTTTCGAGAGTCATTACGAATCGTCTCGCGCGCAGACTTGACGACTTCCAGCCTCCCGAACAAGCCGGTTTCCGAAAGGGCTTTAGCACCATAGACCACATACATACCCTTCGGCAAGTTGTACAGAAGTCCGAAGAGTACAATTTGCCACTATGTCTGGCGTATGTGGACTATGAGAAAGCCTTTGATTCCGTCGAAATTTGGGCGGTGCTGCAGTCCCTTCAGCTGTGCCAAGTTGACTGTCGGTATATCGAAGTGTTGAAGTGCTTGTACAGTAGGGCTACGATGGCTATCCGAGTACAGAACCAGAGTACGAAACCTATCCAATTGCAGAGAGGTGTAAGACAGGGTGACGTGACCCCGAACCTCTTCACCGCTGCATTGGAAGACGTTTTCAAGCTTCTGGACTGGAAAGGATACGGTATAAACATCAATAGTTAGTACATCACTCACCTTCGATTTGCCGACGATAAAGTCCTTATGGCAGAATCGCTGGAGGGCCTAAGCACTATGCTCAATGACCTCAATAGTGTTTCCCAACGGATAGGTCTTAAGATAAACATGGACAAAACAAAGATCATGTTTAATGTCCATGTCACACCTATGCCGGTAGTTGTTGGGAGCACTAAGCTCGAAGTTGTTGACGAGTATGTTTACCTGGGACAAATAGTCCGACTAGGTAAGTCCAACTTCGACCGAGAGGTCAATCGACGGATTCAACTCGGCTGGGCAGCGTTCGGGAAGCTACGACACATATTCTCGTCAGACATACCTCAAAACCTTAAAACGAAATTGTACAACCAGTGCGTGTTGCCAGTGATGACTTACGGAACTGAGACGTGGTCCTTCACTGCTGGCCGTATGAGGAAGCTCAAGGTCGCTCAGCGAGCTATGGAGAGGGCTATGCTTGGAGTTTCTCTGCGTGATAAACTTAGGAATGAGGATATCCGCAGTAGAACCAGAATAACCGACATAGCCCAACGAATTAGTAAGCTGAAGTGGCAGTGGGCCGGCCATATAGCTCGAAGAACCGACAACCGATGGGGAAGAAAGGTTCTCGAGTGGCAGCCTCGTACCGGTAGGCGAAGTGTAGGGCGTCCCCCCACGAGATGGAGTGACGACCTGGTAAGACATGCAGGAAGTCGATGGATGCAGGTGGCTCAGGACCGTGCTTTGTGGCGTTCTTTGGGGGAGGCCTATGTTCAGCAGTGGACTTGTGAAGGGCTGTAATGATGATGATGATGATGATGTGGTGCTACCCCGTTCGAGACGACGTATTCCTGCTGCAACCACAATATAGCTGCAGCATTGCTCAACCACGTAAATGATGCTATTGTGGTAACGATACTTATGTATATGTCAGTATCGATACAGGGCAGCAAAACTAGTCAGATGTTTTAAGAATGTTAATATGTTTACGTGAATCGCTATCTATGGTTAAAAAATAAAAGTTGGTTTCGAAATGAGGCGTTTTAATTAAACGAATACGTTAACATGGTAGCAGTAGGAAATAAAAAAAAAATAGTAAAAAAGAACAAGATACACATACTCTAACAGTTGGCAAAAAACTTTAACTGTTTCCACGTAAAGTACAATCATTTTTATATAACCACACCCTTTTTACGTTTTATAAGCAAAGTTCTGGGACATAAAGTCGTATTTCCTTTAAAATTGTGGAGGTTAGAAAAATGCTATTTTATTTCAAAATTCAATTGCTATGTCGTGTAAACCGACGCATGCCTTGTAAAGAGGATGGTAGAAAAGTACAACACGAAAATCTATAAACTGTTTTTTTAAAGGCTATTTCAATGTGCACTTGGAAGTATTTTTAGAAAGCGATTGCAGTATTTTTTTAAAGAATAGGGTTAGAAACGAGCACAAAGATCACCTGATAGTAAGTGGATGCTACGACAAATAGAAATCTACATTTATCCATAGTTAAGAATCAAAATGCAGATGCGTTGTCACCCCGGAGGAATAAGATGGAATGCCTCTTTTCCTGTAAAAATGTATCAGGTTCTCTACACTCACTATACGAAATACATTAGCATCAAACTGCCATTTTACGCTGGTATTCTATTAGAACGTGGTCCCACACCTGTCGACCTGACACATTCCTGCTACAACCATAATATAGCTGTAGCGTGGCTCTACCACGTAAAACTGTTATACAATACCAATGAAATTGCCGTTTTTTTGTGGAATAGTTTTCTATATCTTTTATTTATATTAATCAAAGTAATCACCCATGCAATTGTTGCATCTTTGCCAAAGCGGTGGCTGTTTATTGATTCTCTTCTTGAAGAAACCAGCTGAACGGGAGGCAACATATTTTTCAAAAGCATTTAGTACTGCCTTCCGAGTATTGAATTTTTGTCCCGCCAAAAAGTTATCCACATTCTGTAAAAAGTAAAAATCTGTAGACGTAAGGTCTGTTGAGTACGTCGGATGACGGAGAGCTTCCAACTCCAGCTCTTGTAACTTGGAGACAGGAGCAGCCGGCACGAGCGATTGACCAAAGCTGGTTGGAGACGAGCGAGCTTCTCTATCATTGTGTTCAGTGCTTCACAGTACTCACCTGCAGTAGTCCATCCCGTTTAGTAAGAAGCTATGCACACCGGCCCTAGACCACCAAACAGTGACCATCACTTTTCTAGGGGTAAGTTTTCGTTTAGGGCATTGTTTAGGTGCTGAACCAGGATCCAACCACTTGCTGAGCGCTTGCGATTGTCAAGCAGAATCCATTTTTCGTTGCAATTAACAATGTGGTTCAAAATTTCTTCATTGGTGTCCCTGTTGAGCAGTGCAAGGCACTTCTTGACCCGACTTCGAGCTAGCGATCATTGTGTTCGTGAGGCACCCATTTGTCAAGCTTTATTACCTTGCCAATTTGACGCAAAGGACTAATATTGTTTTGATGCTAACATCGAAAGTATCAAGTATCATCAGCTTCCACAATCGCCTTTAATTCGTCATTGTCGATCAAGGTTTTCGGGAGAACCAATAACAGGTGGTGTGTTCGTTTGTTGTATTCGCTCCGTACACGTCGTCGGTGTTGGGTGCCGCTTGTGCCGCGTTGCTGCCACGACGGTACTCATAATTACTCAAATTTTAACGTATCCATTATGACGAAAAAGATTAAAATGCGATGAAAACATAACGCTAATCAATAAACAAATGACTAACGTTGTAAAAAGAATTTCGGGTTTTTAAAATAAAATAAATTTGAAATTAGAATTCTTAGTCAAATAAAAATGATTTAAGATGGCCTGAACTGCAGAACGGCAATTTCATAGGCAAAGACCTATTATGTATATACTGTTCAGATTAAAAATCACTTACCTAACAGCAATACATCCATTACAGCATATAAAAGTCCACAGCTGAATATAGACTTCCGCCATAGATTGCCTCCTAAGAGGGCTTTTGCCATAGTTGCCACGTTTGGCAAGCGACTTGGCAACCGCAACTTTTTGGAACGAAGTTCCTTACGGGTTTGGCGGATGGAAGCTAGGCGATAAAAGTGTAAGATTTTTTCGTCACTACCCCCTGTGTCATAGTGTAGACGGCCTTGGCGGCGAAATAAGGAAGTGAGATGGAATAATATTCATCTCCCTCGCTCTTTTCTTATCTTGCCATGAAAGAAATATTATTTTATTTCAAGTGACGATTCATTTTAATAGACGCTAGTAAATCATTTACTTGTATTTGTTAATCAATAATATAATACCTACGTTTATCAATAATAATATACTACGCAAGGAACTTCGATTCAACCGAGTGTTTCACGACACTCACGCATTTTTATAATTTTAAGTTGCTATCAGGAATATCCATCCATCTTCTGTTTCAGCTTCACTTTGTCGGCTCTTACGATACCCACGGGACGATATGGGATATCCACTATCCCATATCGTCCCGTGGGTATCTTACGTCTATTCTTACGTCGCCACTACATGATTGGCTATAAAACTCTATAGAGTAATTAAAAAAAACTTAACAGGCGTGATCTCAACTAAATTACAGATTTAAACAATAAAGCATTAACACAACAGCACTACATACTATGAAAAAAAAAACAAAAACAAAATAATTACACGTAAATAAGATTAATTTGGAACAAGTTGTTAATTGAAACAATACATTAAATGTAGCGTTTAATTCAATTATTTCCAATAATAGATACAAATAATATAATACCCAACACGCACGCACCCAACACGCGGCGAGCCGGTGAACTAATTACACCGTTATTCTCTTTGAAATAAATAAATAAAATAAAAATGTTTTATTTTTCAGGAATCGCTGGCTCATAGCATGTTATATAAATAATCTTTAAAAAAAACTATAAACTTAAAAGCACAAGTAACTTAACAAACCTACTCAGTGTCAGGCCATCCAGCCTCAGAGAAAAAGAAATGAAAAAGAAAAAAAACGAAATGAAAAGAGGCCTGTGCCCCGTAATGAGACGTATAAATTTTATTTAAGCTACATATCAAGCACAATGAGGGCTAATATTATTCCACTCACCAGATGTCGCTACTTGACACAGATCTAAATTTTTTTTGTTACACAATGTAGAGAATTACATTAATACACAAAACAATGCCTCAGTGGTTTGCTTTTTAATTTTTTCGACATATTTAAGTTTTTTTTTTAATTTTTCTACTTTTATGAATATCTGTGGTTTGGTTTATTTATTTTTAATCATATTAATACAAAATATAGCTGAAAGTATAGAAAGAAACATTGACGTTTTTCATCTCATTTGTGATCATTTTCCGAACAAATTAACTTCCCCGCTATGTAATCTGTCAAATATTATACCTCACTTTTATGTGGCGCCGCCCTGGTGGCAGAAAAAGTGTCGAAGAGGTCGTGGATGCCCACATTGATAAGCTGCTATATCACGCGACCGCTAAAATACTATAAATTACTAGTGTCTTATTCGCGGCTTAATACGTGTTGTTGTTATATTGAGTGAGTTTTTTTTTTTAATAATAAAATAAAGGTGACAAACAGCACAGTCTACCCGTTGTAAGTAGATACTGTGGCCGGCAGTAAATTAAGAATCAAAATGCGGCTGCTTTGTCACCCCTGAGGACTAAGATGGAATGCCTCGCTTCCAGTAAAAAGTGTCTCCGGTTCTCTACACTCACCTATGCTGAGTTTAGTCTGATTATAATAATAGAATTTAAGGAGTATTTACGAAAGTAGTAAAACTGCGGATACGTATCTGCGATATTTTAAGTTTCCAGCTATATTTACCTAAAGCTACAATTTCTTATTTCTTAGTTCGTTTTTATTTTCGTAGTTTCCAAGTTTTTTCATAGCTTAGATCATTTAGCAAAATAATCTAAGAATATTTTTTTTATAAAACTGAAGTAACAAACGAACTAATCTGATGGTAATAGGCATGCAGTCTATGCACATCCGCAGCCAACTTCATACGACGAAGGGTACAGATTGCTTTGTTACCTCTAAATACTAAGATTACTAGTATATATAACAAAATACCCAAAAAAATTAAAGATATAAAAAATGTTAAATCTTTTAAAAAAAACGCTTGTCAGTGTCCTAATAAACAAAGCCTATTATACATTAAATGATTTCTTTAGTGATGATTTTTTATTTTTTGATACCAAATAGTAAAAAAAAAAAAGTCACAGGTTCAACCATTGGATAAATAACTTGCTTTACATAATTATGTTAACATAAATATAAAAGTAATTACATCATATTTGATACTATTTATTAATTAATTTTAAAGTTTAAGTGAATAAAAAACAATGAAATGTGTCACTATTTATTTGTTTGAAATATTGTTAGGTCATTATTTAAAAATGTGCATAATAAAACATAGTTATTATTCAATATATTTATGTCATAATTAGATTTCTAACATACCTACTTAACTCTTTTCTCAAATTCTATACCCACTAATGTTTTGTATACGTTCCATTTTTTGTTATTTTATTTACTTTAAATGATTTCCAAAAATATTGTATTTCGTATGCCCAGAGGGTAGGACATAGTTGAACTTGATTATATAATAATGTATCTAACATCTATGTAATACCTATGATCCACGAAATAAATGATTATGATTATGATGATTATGATAAGATGGAATGCCTCACAGCCTGTTATTGTACTGGCTATAATGCAAGAACTGCTATTTAATGGTAAAAATTGTTCTTACCTACCGAGACGGACTCCAAGGACGAAAAGGAGTCCAATCACGTAATAAAAATAAATATAACGTGAGGTTTTATACGTGGCTGAGACATGCTGAAGCTATATTAGTAGTATAGTTGTAGCACGAATGGGTTGGCTCGATCGGGCAAGGACCATGCTCTCACAGAATACCAGCGTAAAATAGCAGCTTAACACTGCTTTGTTTCGTATGGTGAGTATAGAGAACCGGAGACCCTTTTTACTAGAAAAGAGGCATTCCGTCTTAGTCCTCACGGGTGACAACGCATCTGCATTTTGATTCGAAAACGAGGATAAATGTAGATGTCTATGGACCACAGCAACCACTTACGATCTGGTGGACTGTGTGTTCCTTTGTCACCCTATCCTATATAAAAAAAGGTAGAGCAAATGCCATAATTCTTTGAAATCTAAAGCCTCACGAAAATGTTATATTATATTTTAGAATTTATGAATAAAAATATTTTGTTTATTAACTCTTTATTATTTTGTCTATAATAATTTGCTTTTATAAATATTAAATTAATATAAATACTAACGATGAAACAAAACAACAAACTTTATTTAATTAGAAAACTATTTTTAAAAAGCTTTTTAAAATATGTTAATATTATTCGCACGTCGACTCAATGTCAATTTATCAATGCCATATTATGTTAAAAGAAAATCGTAGCAGGACCTCATAGCACAGGTATACCTAGTCTGAGGACCACAGAACTATACACCCAAGTTTATACACTCCAGCTTAATTGGTGTGAGATAATTTAAAATTCAAAATTTTGTACTACCGATTTCAATATAATATATTAAGAATAACTTAAAATTTCTTTGTCAGACCTTGATCAAATTAATATGGGCGCACATGAGAAGCACCAGCTTTCAAATAAAAATCGGTTGGTCATCGAAATCGGTTGACCCAGAAAAAAGTTATGATGTAACACACATAAAAAAACATACAGTCGAATTGAATACCTCCTCCTGTTTGAAGTTGGAAGAAAATCAACTATAATTATAAAAGTAAAATAGCCTATAAATAAGGTTACTTTACCTTTCTAGTATTATAAATAGAACATATTATTGTATATATATATTATAATCTGTACCACGTTAGCTGTATAATTACTATTTTTCTTTTTTTTTTCAAATACGTAGGAAAATAGAATTATAAATTAATAGAATTATTGAACGCACCAGTTTGTACAGGAAAAACTTTCCTCGTTAATTTGTTAATAAATAAAGTTTGAAGTTAACGCAACATTGCTATGGCTTTGGTGTTGTCTGGTATCGCTGTCACGTTGCCTAACTGATTGAAAAATAAAAAAGATACATTGAAACTATGTAATAAAACTTTGATAAAGTTTGAAATCACAACTGCCTTTTTTTTTGCAAAAAAATAATACATGAGTATTATTATGTAGTGTAATGTTTTAAATAATTTAAAATTAAAATTTTTCTACATCCAACTTCAATATAATATATTATTAAGGTATATTATTGATTACTAACAAATACAAATAAATAAAATACTAGCGTCTATTAAAATGAAGTGTCATTTAAAATAATATTTCTGTAATGGCAAGATAAGAAAAGTGCGAGGGAGATGGATATTATTCCATCTCGCTCGCACTATAGAAAGGAGTTCACGATGAAAAAATCTTACACTTTTCTCGCCTAACTCCCATCTGGAAATTCCTTCCGTGCGATGAAGAACTTCGTTCCAAAAAAAAAAAAGAAAAAGAAAAGGAATTTTATTTTTAAGACTACCTTTTGGAATTTTGATTGATTGTCATCATTTCAAAAAGTTACTGTTTTCGATTTCTTTCGCGTGTAGTTCAAATTGTCTATGATAATATGATACTTAACATACCGTTACATTAATGACTAAAGTAACTTGTCTTTTTATTATTTACTCATTAAATGAGTGTTTTAACTTAAGAACTATAAATATTATAACTGAATTGAATTGAATTGCAAACATGGCTGAGTTAAGAACGCAATTTGAAATTGCCCCTATTGCAATAAATGGAGATGATTTGAAGTAAAATTGATCTTTAAACCACTTCGTTTGGTTTTTATTTTCCTCCAGCACGTGCAAGTTTTGCGGTCTCGATACTATTCAAAAGACACTATACACCAGACCTTGCAATAAGCATGGAATACACAAATGAATACCCGCAGCTTTGTTCATGATGCTAATTACAATGGTAATTGCAGCCTTTTAAATTGAAGTGGTTGAAATTATTTAAAAAAAAAGAAGATCCAGAAAGTTTTAAAATTACAGACACCACTTTTCTACAGGCTATATATATATATGACAGCTATATGACAGCTATTACTATAAAAGTGTTTTATGTAAATCAATTTAAAAGCTATTTCGCGTCAACTGCACGGCGCTTGACACTCTGATAAGTATCTGGACAGCCGACATAAAATCACACTTAGGTTATTAGTTATTATCAATGTACGTTGTTACTATAAGTTTCACTTGTCCGTCTGTATCAACACATCCGGTGTTTGTGGGCGAGTATGTATTTATATACCTTTCTTTACTTTTTATGGCTGCCTCGTTGGTCTAGTGGTTGTAAACGCGGTTGATTATGAGGTCCCGGGTTCAGACCCCGGGTTGAGCCAAATTCAGTTATTGGGATTTTCTGCCATGGAATTCTCAGCGGAGTCTGAAAGTTGGCGGTGTTTCACCCCCGTGCCTCGGAAAGCATTATTTATTACCATTTACCACAAATCGTACTCAAATATATTCAAGGTATTTGGAGACAATGCCGGGCTGAAACTATGGAATACAAATTTCAACATCGTATAGTTTGAGTTTCAACTTGGGATTACGTCTTAATGCTTGATGTAAAATGGATTATTTTCAAAATTGTGATCATAGTACAACCGTTAAGTGGTCAGCCATCACGGAATCTATCTTACCTGATGACACGTGTAGTATTTTTTTTTATAGAATAAGGGTGACAAACGAGCACCAGTCCACCTGATGATAAGTGGTTGCTGTGGCCCATAGACATCTACATCTATCTTCGTTTGCGAAATCAAATGCAGATGCGTTGTCAGCCGCGAGGAATAAGATGGAATGCCTCTTTTCCAGTAAAAAGGGTCTCCGGTTCTCTACACTCACCATAAGAAACACAGCAGCATTAAGCTGCTATTTTACGTTGGTATTCTGTGAGAGCGTGGTCCTTCCCCGGTTGAGCTGACCTATTCGTACTACAACTATACTATTAATATAGCTGCAGCATGGCTCTATCACGTATAAAATTATCGACAGAGGTGTCTTTTTCTAGTGTAGTGGTTTTGGGAGAAAAGTGTTGGGATAAGTGGTGACGGGGATAGTGCACGCAATCGAGGGAGGCCGCCGTCCCTGAGGCACTCTTTAAATTAGTTAGCACACATTATTTTATTTTATTACACGGATATCAGTTAATTAATTTTTATATCTCTAAAAAGTTTATCAGAAACCGACGATACGAAACGTTTGAGTCTATTAACTATTTATCGTTTCCATCAATCACAAAGCGCCCTATTGTTGAGAAGCTGTTAACTTTACGACTTGCGAACAGATAGCGGGTTAGTAGAGACCCATTTAACGGTCAAGAGCTTTCGTTTCTTGTTTAAATCGCGTGCTTAATGGCTGCGGTTTACTGCTAATAGACATTTTTATTGGTTTACGGCTTTGGTCATTTGCGAATTTTGTACTTCGCTTCTTTATAGGTTAATAGTGAAGCAATATTGTGTGGTGATGTAAGAAAATTCAACCACACAATGCCGTCCCGTGGGCGAAAGGCGACTGTTGGCAATACCAGAAAAATCTACGTTGTAGAGACAAGCTGCAGCTATATCACACTAGTAGGATGAATGGGCCTGCTTGGGTGGGGCAGGACCACGCTTACGCAACTTAATGTTGTCTAGTGAATGTAGAAAATCGGATACACTCATTACTAGAAACAAGCCATTCAACTTAGCCGTCAAGGGTGACAACGCATCTGTATTCTCATTTATAATCGAGCATAAATGTAAATGTGTATGGCCCATAACTATGGGCTAAACCCCCTCAGAATGACGGGAGATCTGTCCAGCAGTGGGGCGTATATAGGCTGTAACTTTAACATATATAAGAAGACATTTATTATACCCCGATTACTAGCTTTATATACATTTTTTAATCAGAAAATTAAATATGTAGGCGCGTCTGTAAATACTGGTTGGATCCAGTGAGCGAGAGGTTGCTGGTGGTTTTTGAGACGCAGCGTGGATGACTGAACATGGAGATGAGTGCTCCTGGAAGTAAAATAAAGTGTAGTGTACATCTGTTGTGTAAAGATTTGTAAGCGATTGGGGATCTTATAGCTCTTGGACATCTCATTGTGTTATAATCGGTTTCTTGGAATCCATATCTTGAGGCTGGTCGAAGGGAGAATGTCGTATCAGACCATGCCGCGCGGCTGGTCAAAAGTACACATTCGTCCGGTCCAGGCTTATGAGTTGTGGAGTTAGTCGAACAAAATACAGATAACAATATCGTCCGGATCAGACCCGAGCAGTTGGTCGTAGGGACATACTAGTTTGCAGTTATATGTGATGGCTTGAAAGAAAAGTGCCCTCCGGTCCATGCGTGGTAAAAGGACACACGCTTTCGATTATTGTATGATCGAGGATATTAGTATATCTACAGGAGAGTATGTGTTGTTAAAGCGTATATCTTCTACTGATGCTAATAGTGCCATGCAAGATGTATGTCTGCGTGTGTAGCTGTGTGTCTGTTTGTGCTTGGTGAAAAGAACCAGTTGTCCAGGAACACCAGGAGAATTAAAGGTGCGTTGCAAAAACGACCTTTTAAAAAGCGAAACGATAAACTAAAACGATAAGGACCACTGTTCTAAACAACAAAGGAAAACCGAGTAAGGTTTTAAACAAGATCATGAACAATGTGTAGACTTAGCATACAAAAAGTACTTTATACAAAAAAAAAATAAGTAAATGAGACAAACTTTGCATCACAAAAGGTTTATTAACGTTATAAATAACCGAGAATTGATGCAACAAAGAAGGTTGATGTTTCGTTTTGGTCACAGTTTCTGTATTTTTTTTCTAAATAGTATGATGTAATATTATAAACAATGGTAATTTTTTTTCTAATTAGAATAACTTTCCTGGCAGCGTCGTCATGTAATATTTTAGATGTTACTTTAATTAGACTAATCCTACAAAAGTGGTAAAATTAAAATTGTTATACCACTGACTTCAATATAAATTATTAAGGATAACTCAAAAATTACTGGTCAGACGTTGATTTCATTTATATGAAAGCACATGAAAAGCACCAGCTTTCAAATAAAAAAAGAATCATCAAAATCCGTTTACCTAAAAAAACATGAAAAAGACAAAAAAAATACAGTCGGATTGAGTACCACCGCCTCTTGTTTGAAGTCGGTAGAAAATACAAATGTAATAAAGCTCTACTCATCCTCACAATACATAAACTAGAAACAGTCTATTACTGGATATGTAGCCGTCCTTTAAAATGAAAACTAAACTTCTGTGTATACGTCCTACAGCTGAAAATAAACCTCTCATTTCTGAGAGTCTTATGAAACGATTTACTAATGGAAAAATTTTGCTGTGGGCAACCCGGGTTCGATTTCCGCTGGCACCAATGATACTGTAAATTGCAATTTTAAGTGATAATATATCACGTGCTCTCCGATGAAAGCGAACATCGAAAAAAGTACACTTTCTTACATGTAGGGTAACAGTAACAGAAGTTTAAAAACATCGAAGACACGAGAAGTCCACCAACACGTATTGGGGCAGCGCGGTGGATACTTCCTTGCCCTTCTCAGTAATGAGAGGAATCATATGTGCTGGAGTGGACGCAGGTATAAAGGCTCTAACTTTACGTGTTAGATAATTTTATGCAACGATTGGTCCGTAGCTGCATATTTCTCACAATGTATTGTAAGCCCCTGACTTAAATATCGACGAGCCCAAGCATTATCTTGCTAGTGAACGCTGTTCTCATACCGGAGATTGCTACATTTACTATTCTCATCCACTCTTTTCCTCGTCCAAATGCCATCTTCTTTTTTGTTAAAAAAATTAAGCCATCGATACACATCGAGATACGAAACTATTTCTACGAATTAAATAAAACTAATTTTACAAACTCCATTGTGTTTAATTTTTACTTTTTAATTTTCGACGTTTCGGGCGCTTTTCAGCACCCATGGTCACGGGGGAGACTGAGGTGTTTGACGTCCTACTGTCATATTTAACGGGGGGGGGGGGTACCTTCACGTTTTACATATTAATCTTTGGTCCAGTTTACTTGTGTAGTAGCATGATTGTGGTTAGATTTAGTTTTATAAATTATGGGATCTTAAGCAGTTGGTAGCTTCTAGCCATTTTCTCTATTGAAATCAATTTTTTATAGGAATGGGTGACAAACGAGCACACAGTCCTCGTCTACATCTATCCATCTACATCTATCTTCGATTACGAATAAAAATTCAGATGCGTTGTCACCCGTGACGACTAACATAGAATGCCTTGTTTCCAGTAATAAGGGTATCCGGTTCTCTACACTCATCATACGAAACACAGCAGGGTAAAGCTGCTATTTTACGCTGGTATTCTGTGAGAGCGTGGTCCTTCGCCGGTCGAGCCGACCCATTCGTGCTACAACTATACTACTAATAAAGGTGCAGCATGGCTCTACCACGTACAGATACATTTGTTCAAATACATTTCTATAAATATTTTAGACAAACAACACAACGTCATAATGACAAAAAAACAAGGCCCTTCCACAAAAAAAGTCAGAAATCTGAAACATTTATAAGACAGACGACGTGTCGTTGTAATAGAATTCCCTTCAGTGTCCTTTTGTAGATGATTGATTACCAATGAGCTTTCATAGTAGAATTGTAAAAAAGAGGCACTCAATCTTACTTATAAAATGGAAAATAATAATTCATCAACATATCGTTATTCATTAAATTTTCTTTATATAAAAAAAATTTTGAATCCTCCATATCGGAATCCAAAATATCATCCATTTGCGAAAGGCTTGAAATAAAATTATCAGGCGTTGAGAGCCAATTTATTCTTCCTGGTGAAGTTACCAGTCTGGGTTTGACATTGTCTGGATTTCCCACCATTAACGGGTCGCCAATGCCGTCAGTCGGCAGGACACGCCGCGTGCACAAGAAGTTATCACTTTGGGGAAAATTTAATATAAAACTCCCTTAGTAGCGAATGTATGATATACCATGCAATGCAAGTTATAACTTACCATGGTAAGCATTAGGTGGACTGTGTGTTCATTTGTCACCCTTATCCTATAAAAAAAACCTTTCCTGTGGCTTCATTCACGTCGAGTTTTTACACGTGTAGTTAGTTTAGCAAGAAAACTTTCAATTGGTAAGTTTGTATAAGTTCAGTCTTTCAAGAAAGCCATTGTACGATGTATTAAAAAAATAAAAATAAGCAATTTATTCTAAGTTAATTAAGCATGAAACTATTTCCAACGAATTTTATCTCGCAGTGCACTTAATCTTCCATTAAGTAAATGGAAAAACTTGATATTAAAAAAAGTTCTTAAACTTAGCCTGGTTAAGAACCGTTTGGGGGATCTGCACTTACAGTGAAGAGTGTGCATCACTCTTAAGCTATTAAAAATATTATACAACAAAAGTGCCAAAGAACTTTCAGTACATCTAATTAGTTTGTTTTACGTGGTAGAGCCATGCTGCAGCTATATTAGTAGTATAGTTGTAGCACGAATGAGTCGGCTCGACCGGGGAAGGACCACGCTCTCACAGATTACCAGCGTAAAATAGCAGCTTAACGCTGCTGTGTTTCGTATGGTGAGTGTAGAGAACCGGTGACCCTTTTTACTGGCAAAGAGGCATTCCATCTTAGTCCTCACGGGTGACAACGCATCTGCATTTTGAGTCTTTATTGAGGATAGATGTAGATGTCTATGGGTCACAGTAACCACTTACCATCAGGTGGACTGTGTGCTCGTTTGGCACCCAATCCTATAAAAAAATAGTTGCCATTGCAGCCCAGGATACCTAAAATCAACTTCAAACAAAGAAGTCTTAAAATGCGTTGTCACTCTTGAGGTTATAAGATGGAGTGCTTTTCAGCCTGTAATTATATCGAATTTCCATACCCTCTCGAACGGATCTCAGCAGTGTAGCGATAGAAAACGGTAAGGGTATTGTACCCATACGGACTCTTGGGCAGAAATTTTGTCCGACCGTCTAGTTCTAGCTTAGAATTTACTTGTAGTAATTATAGCTGCAAGGCAGTTCTAAGACGGCTCCGTGGCGTAGTGGCTTAGCAATGAGTTGCAACGCTTGGAGCCGCGGGTTCGAATCCCGCACGGAACAAGTATTTTTATGGCCTACAAATAATTGTTCAGGGTCTGGATGTTTGTCCTTGTGCAATTTGTGTTTGTAAACTGCCTACACGATACAGGAGAAAATCCTTGTGTGGGGGTAACGTTTTTTAAAAAATAACCAAAAAAAAGAGTATAAAAAAAGAAGAAACTAAACTAAGCCATGGTAGCTCAGGGACTTTATCGTCATCATACACAAGTCAAACAAGTCTAGGGAAGCTTTTTCTTTTTCATTGTTTTCCCTTTTTTTTAAGTGAAAACTTCTTTAGCATCGTTGTGATTTGAAACGCAATAAAACGAAAAAGCGACAAATATATAAATCTATAGGATAGAATGAGATAGAATCTACACCAATACAATAAAGCGGAAGAGGTTTTATGTTTGTTTGACAACGCTTATCTATGGAACTACTAGTCCGATTTGATAAATTCTTTTTGTATGTGATAGTTAGATTTACGAGGAATAGTATAGGCTATCTAGTATCAGGCTTCACCTCTCAGTTAGCCTGAAATATTTTTAAGTAAGTAGGAAGAAATAGCGCTCCCGAACTGATTTATCCGCCTGCACTGGCGTAATGGTTAGTGATACGTAAAGATCTTTCCTTCATCTATAAAAAAATCAGCAATACCATAGGCCTCTTTGTAATACATAAGATATCTTGTAAAAAGAAAATATATTGAAAATTTAAAACTGATTTATGAGCGTTATCATTAGGCATATTCATCCTTACGAACGAAGGTTACTTCATCATCAAAACAATTTTATAAACATCTCTTTATAGCATTATATTTGAATGCATGGGTTAAGAGATAATGAAAAATTAAAATAATTCTAAACTCGGCACAGCGCGCGAAAGACAGCTAGCCACCCGATAATAAGTGAGGTGTCATGTCGCGCGAGTGATACCGCGGGGAACAGCTAGTTCGGTATAAAGTGTTTCCTATTAACTTCTGTGTGCTTTAAAATGGTTGATATAACTTTTAACTGTTAAAATAAACAATTGAAAAATTACGAAGTTATTTTTAAATAAATGAAATTAATTATATTGAATGAAATTGTCATAACAAACCGTTCTTAACATCTACGATTTCATAATATCTTACCGATTTGTATATAAAATTAGTCATGGTTAGGCCATCTAATTTGTGTTCGATAAAATGATTTTACTTATAGAATGAAGTACACGTAACTATTACAGAGTAATTTTAGTTTTTTTTTATAGAATTAGGGTGACAAACGAGCACACAATCCACCTGACGGTATGTGGTTGCTGTGGCCCATAGACTATCCTCTATCTATCCTCGATTACGAACCAAAATGCAGATGCGTTGTCATCCGTAAAAGAATACCTCCTTTCCAGTAAAAAAAGGTCTCCGGTTCACTACACTCACAATACGAAACACAGAAGCATTATGCTGCTATTTTACGCTGGTATTCTGTGAGAGCGTGGTCCTTCCCCGGTCGAGCCGACCCATTAGTTGAAAGAAAATATTCTTTTGATTTAATACACTAAAATGTAGGCTATACACGTATGGAAGAAATTGCTACTATTGCCTATTGCTTACTTCTTTTGTATTGTATATATAGATTCTGTAAGTTTTGTATTGTGTGCAATTAAATATACCAATAAGTAAATATATGAGAGAGATATGTAATTACACCGTCATATAGCTTATCTCGTGGGGGTTCGCCCTACACTTTGCCTACCGGTACGAGGCTGCTGCTTTGTGGCATTCCTTGGGGGAGGCCTATGTTCAGCAGTGGACTTATGAAATGCTGTAATGATGATGATGATGATGATAGCTTATCTAAGCTTCTTATTGACATTTTATAAAATCTAACGACATGAGTGTCAATCACCTACCATAATATTAGGTCTTTATAATGATAATGTCAATGTAAATATGATAGTTATCAAAGCAAATCGATTAGTCTAACCATCGCCAGTCCAGCCTATATCATGACGTCAACGTCGGCTCGTTATTAATATGCAAATTACTGCGTCCAAGTCGTCAGTCTGGAGGAGATTAACTTCAGTAAGCGATCCGCACATATATATGTGTACTGTACACATATGTGCGGGTTCTTAATACAATAATGTCTTTTTTGTAGATTAAGGGTGACAAAAGAGCACACAGTCCACCTGATAGTAAAGCCCATAGACATCTGCATGTGTTCTCGATTAAGAATCAAAATGCAAATGAGTTGTCTTCCCCGAGGACTAAGATCAAACGCTTCATGGCAACGCATCTGCAATTTTTAACGTAGTAGAGCCACGCTAGAGCTATACTAGTAGTATAGTTGTAGCACGAATGGGTCGGCTCGACCACGCTCTCACAGAATACCAGCGTAAAATAGCAGCTTAACACTGCACTGTTTCGTATGGTGAGTGTAGAGAACCGGATACCTTTTTTAGTCCGGTTTATCTTAGTCCTCACGGGTGACAACGCAACTGCATTTTGATTCGCAAACGATGATAAATGAAGATGTCTATGGTCCACAACAAGTTACCATCAGGTGGACTGTGTGCTCGTTTGTCACCCCATCCTATATAAAAAAAATTGAGGATGGATGTGGATGTCTATGGGGCACAGCATCCCCTTACCATCGCGTGGACTGTGTGCTCGTTTATCATCCTATTTCTATAAAAAAAAACGCTTGCCATCAGAATTATACAATCACAATACAGGTTATAAACTAAAAATTTATAAAAAAAAAATGTGCGAATAAGGGTTTCACATTTTTTCATTTAATGAACAGATATTGTACAGCTTAATGTACTTAATTTTGAACTGTGAGACAGTTTTGCCTTTAAAGGGGTTAAGGGTGCGTTCACACTATGTCGTGTAATTAGATCATGAAACTGTCGGGCTTAATCTAACCGACAGAGTCGACTTTCATCGTATTAAAAAACGTCCAGTGCACAAGGGAAATCAACTTTTAAGCACGTAACCCCCATTGAAACTTTTTAAACCCCAATTTATTTAAGAATTAATCTTCATAATTAATAACATGGAATAACACGTTCGTTGACACAAAAAATTACGAAGCTAAAATTTTATCCGAGTGATTTTGAAATGACCTTTTAGTCCAACATCGGGATTTTGATTAGGTACTACAAATATATTAGTGTTTTATTTCAAATAAAATTGTAATTGAAATTATTTTTACTTGGTAGAGAGCCACGCTGTAGCTATAATATGGTTGCAGCAAAGATGGGTCGGCTCGACCAGAGAAGGACCCCGCCCTCACAGAACACCAGCGTAAAACTGCAGCTTCATACTGTTGTGTTTTGTATGGTGAGTGTAGAGAACCGGAAATTCTTTCTACTGGAAACAAGGTATTCCATCTAATCCAAATTTGTATTTTGATTCTTAATCGAGGGTAGATTCAATTATGCAGATGTTTGTTACCCAGATCTGTCCCAAGATCTTCTGAACAAACTGGAACGCCTTCTTAACAACTGTATACGATTTATTTTCGGGCTTCGTAAGTATGACCATATATCTCAATATAGATCTAAGCTAAATTGGCTTACAATCCGTCAGAGGCGCAATTCCAGAATATTGCTTGTTCTTTTTTCCATTTTAAATGACCCATTTTCGCCTTCTTATCTTAAGAGTAAATATCACTATCTCTCCTCATCTCCTGATAGGGTCCTACGTTCTTCTTCTAACAACAAAATATGTATTCCTGTTCACTTCACCGAGTTCTATGGCAACTCCTTCACAGTTCAGGCTACACGCCTTTGGAACTCCTTGCCCGATGACATCAGAAAAGCACCCAATAAGTATGCTTTTAAAAAATTGGTCCGTAATCATCTATTGAAGACAACGCAGTTTACATGATTCATCCATTTAATATGTATTGCTAAACAGACGCATATAGTCATAGGTATATGTATGTACTAATTATATATGCATTTAAATATGTATATTTGTATATAAATGCCATATATTTGTATATATGTATGTATACGTCATATATGTATAGTTTATTTATTAGTAAATGTATGTATTATGTATTTATCATTTTGTGTAGTGTTATTTTATTCTATATTGCCGCTTCTACGTTAAATTCTCACCACTCCATGGGTTGACTGGTAGAGAATGCCTCAAGGCATTAAGTCCACCCTTTGTATTCCTTTGTTTTAAGGAATGCAATAAAAAATATATAAATAAATAAAAATAAAATAGATGTAGATATTAGGTGAACTGTGTACTCATTTGTCACCTTTATTCTATAAAATAATCATGTTTCTATTCTATTTTAGCCCCTGTTATATTTTTGTACAACCGAAAGATGTTATACAACTTTTACACATATTGAATAAATGTTTTAATAGTGTAAGAGTTAAATATGTGATGGTTTTAGTTTTAAATAAGGTCAATGTCAACTTTAACAATGAGGGCTAATCATTTTATGCTCACCAGATGTCGCTTGTTGGCACTAAGGTGAACTTATTTGTTACGCAGATGGATCTCGCGCCTAAGAAGTACCGTCATAATGACAGAAAAAGTCATAGACCAACATCGATACATCATTGTAACAACATCAATGCACCAACATCTTATCTTAACGTAATTTTTGATACTATACTGTGGCCGGTGAAAGGAAAAGGGGAGATCACCCGCCGGGCAAGTTGTTCTGCCCGGGGAGCGGCCAACGCTCCGAGTGGTAGTTCGCACCTGTTCTATATATATTGCTTTAATTTCGGAACTTTGTTAGCGCGATTTAGGCTTCGATGTGTTTCGCTTGTGGCGCGACGACAGCGCCGCCACAAATTTATCTCTGAAGTTTTTAAAAATTTATCGTCATCATCGAAATTGTAATTACATTTTTTGATGAAATCCCAGGAGTCACGTTGAAATTACTCAATAAACATGATAACAAGAAATTAGTAGTTCATAAATTATTGTTTTATCGTAATAATTTTTTTTATCTATACTAAATATTGTAGTGTAATAGTCCTAAATAGAAAAAAAACATGCGTGAGTGTCGCGGAACACTCGGTTGGAACAAAGTTGCTTTCGTAGTATATTATTATTGATAAACGTATTATATTATTGATTAACAAATACATATAAATAAATTGCTGGCGTCTATTGGAATGGAGTGGCATTTAAAATAATATTTTTTTCTTGGCTCGAATGGAAAAAAGTTCGAGGGAGATGGATATCTCTCTCGCACTATACATAGAGGGTATTGACGGAAAAATCTTACACTTTTTCTAGCCAAATTTGTACCGTGCGTTAAGGAACATCGTTCCAAAAATGATGCGCTCCAGAGGTCCGTAGTATGGACGTATGAATAACAAAAATTGGAATCAAATTAAATATTTAGATATTAAATAAAATATTAAATATGAAATTCATTATATACATGAGATAATAGTACTATAAATAACTGAGTGAGTATACAATTTTTGCTGTTATTTATTAAGGAACAAAAAAGCTGTTGAAGAAATTTTGACGATTCTTTTTTAATATTATTAACTTGTTTCAGCTCCTCTCTGTCGCCTTTTAAAAATTCACGATGTTTTGGTCGCAAAACTCAATTTAATTTTCCTTTTATTTTTGTATTTTTTATTAATAAGTGCGACAAACGAGCACACAGTCCAACTGATGGTAAGTGGATACCGTGGCCCATAGACATCTACATCTATCCTCAAGTACGAATAAAAATGCAGATGCGTTGTCATCCCTGAGTACTAGGATGGAATGTCATCATCCGTCCAGTAAAAAGGCTCTCCAGTTCTCTACACTCACCATACGAAATACACACGGGATGAATTGCGAGGATTGGATTCTCGTACGCAGCCACAACATGGAGACTTTATGCTAGATAATACAAACCATTTTTTTCATGCGGATTTACTACCCATATCGTCCCGTGAGTTTCATAAGAGGTAACAGAAGGGATAAGCCATGAGATGAGCTGCAGCGGTTTTCCAATAACAACTAAAAAATTAAATGCGGGTCTTGTACACCCGTCTGTACACTAAATATTCTAACAAATGCACATCTCCATGATGAAACAATCTATGGATAGGTCTATGTTCAGCAGTGGACTGACTGTAAATGAATGATTACATCTTACAAGCTTTAATATTGTAAAGAAGATTTGACTATAGCCTATAAACTGTTTGGATTTAACTCAACTTGAACAAGTAAGCAGTCAACTTCATTGATCCCTAAGCATCGCAATTTGTGGTCCGCGAATCGAAGTATATACTCTTTGTTGCCTTCAAGATACTGAATTTAATAAGCAACTAAAACCCAAGTGGCGAAGTTTGTAAGTTTCTCTGGGTTTTTGTTCCAATTGTTTCAATCCTCCTCTAATACGTGAGGAGACTTACTGAGGAATACAAATTGTTTAGTAATACGAAACCTATAAGGAGTTATTCAAAGCGCAAACAGAATATTAATTCATTAATAATTAAAAGCCAAGACTATAATAAAAAACAGCTCTAATAATGTGACTTAAGAATTCATCGGCGTATTTCGTACCATGAATTTGCGTAAGAGCATTCAGTCGCATTTTAAGTGAAAGTTTCTTATGAAAAATTAATTTTTTAAACCTAAATATTATTGGTATTCATACCGTGTAGTGGCGGTGTAAAAATATCCACTAGCCCATATCAACCCGTGTGTGTCGTGAGGAAAACAAATCATTAGATGGACAGCAGTGTCTTTCTAACAACTACTAAAAATAAAAAAAAGCAATTGCCAACCCACTTGTCAAGTGTGGCAACGATGGTAAATATCCCCTTTATGAGGCAATCTATGGGGGAGGCCTGTGTTCAGTAGTGGACTTTAATAGACTGTAATGGATGGATGTATAGAAGATAATCTACCAGAAGCACATTACGCACTGAGAGGTGAAATTTTCAAATCAACAGTAACATTACAACTATGTCCAAATATCCCTCTATGAGGCAATCTATGGGGGAGGCCTATGTTCAGCAGTGGACTTTAATAAACTGTAATGGATGGATGTATAGAAGATAATCTACCAGGAGCACATGACGCACTGAGAGGTGAAATTTTCAAATCAACAGTAACATTATAACTATGTCCAAATATCCCCCTATGAGGCAATATATGGGGGAGGCCTATGTTTAGCAGTGGACTTATAGGTTTTAATGGTTATGGCTTCCAATATATGGCGACATATCTATCTCTTTTTCATCAGACGTAAATCGGATTGACGAGGGGCAGCGGGGTCAAAGGTGTAAGACCTCTGGTACTGCGATTGTCATCCCGTATCCGGCAAGTCCAGCCGTGGACTTCTTTTCTCTGATGGAGAAGAAAAAGAAGAAAATAGAAAAAACAACTTGGAAAGGAGATGCACTTGGTTCCATACAAGCTTAAGCCCGGCGTGAACAAAGTTCAAATATATCTTATTCTGAAAATTTAAACATTTGCTACTTAAGAGATAAAATCATATTTTTGTAGGATATGGTGTTTTGTTTTTATTTTTTATTTTATTATTTGTAGGATAAGTAGTAAAATCACTCGTTCTTGTGATAAGTTGTTTAAATAAATTGAAAAGGACACAAAACATTGCAGTTTTCTCTACAAATAATCTATACAAATAAATAAAATTGAGTGTCTGTTTGTAATGTCAAAATTACAGCTTTTTACTAAATGCATAGGTACGACTTTCCATTGACGTTCGTCGAGTTTGGTGTTGATACGTATTTTTACAGAAAGATTACATTTTTATAAGCACACTTACAAAGTTTCAATATGCGGAAACATGATTTTTTTGAGAGAAGAGTATTGAAAATCAAATATTTTTGCAATATTTATGTCAATTCCTACCTACTATGAAACTGACGCCATTTTTTATTATTATTGTCAGGAGGGATGTCGATTCTTTCCGAAAAAGATCGAGTTTTTAAATAGATTCGAATTGTAAGCTGATGTATCGATTCCCAAAAAAGTCGATTTCTAAAATATCTATATTTTTTTCATGTTTGCATTTACAATGTAAATATAAATTCATTTTATGAGAAAAATATTCCCTTCGTCATAAAAAAATAAGGGGACTGATTCAGAAGGATTTCTGTATCTATTTTGAGACTGCTACGTCTCCGGCACTGCGGGAAGAGCAACCTCTACGCCTTAGCGTAACAAATCGCAGGCATCCCTCCTCGCCTCCGCTACAGCAGGCGGAGACTGCTCCCCCTATGCGCCTCCGGCTCTATAAAACCACTCTAGGGGTAGGAAAGACTCGTACCAGGTGGAGTCGGGGTCAATCAATTCGGTTCTTTGACATAAGTTGAACCTAACCTATTTTATTTGTTATCTGCCCTAATAGGTACTGTTAAATAAAACAAATTTCAATAAGAGATCATTTATCATGGTATCTTTCTTGTTTTTCATAAAATGGGTTTATATTTACATTATAAATAGAAACAATAAAAAAATATAGATATTATAGAAATCGATTTTTTGTGAACCGATACATTAGCTTATGATTTGAATCGATTTAAAAATGGACATTTTTCGGAAAGAATCGACATCCCTATTGACGTCGACAATGACATTACAAAATGGCGCCAGTTTTGTGGTAGGATAGAAGACATAAACATTGCAAGAATAATTGATTTTCAATAATTCTTTTCTCAAAAACTACGCGTTTCCGCATGTTGAAACTTTGTGCTTGTGCTTATAATTTTTCTGTAAAAATGCGTATCAACACACAACTCGACAGACGTCAATAGAAAGCTAAGCCAATGCATATGAAAATATATGCGGTACTAATAACAAAAATACAATTTTTAAACTTTTTATCTGTCTGTTCGTAACAAAAGTAGCCTACGTTACTTCTTGTGACATCAGCTATCTGCCAGTGAAAATCGTTCCCGCTAAACTCCGAAACAGCTGGACCGATTTTCACTGGCAGATAGCTGATGTCACAAGAAGTAACGTAGGCTACTTTTGTTTGAGAAAAAGAAGGTTCCGCGCAAAAAGATTTAAATCCCAAATAACACGCGGGAGAAGTCGCGGGAAACAGCTAGTTATTTTAAATAAAGTAAAATAAAACTGAACCTTTTTTAATTGTTTAATTACTTTCTGCAATGATTAATAAAATGTCATTTCTATCCCCCTCAAAACCCAAGGTACAGATTATTGTTATTATGTGGGCGTAACAACCTACTGACCTGTAAATCGAGAGAAAAGCCACGGGTCAAGTTATATTACTCCACGAAAATAAAAACCTATAAAAACTCGAAATATATCCACAAACACAACAACAATATCAAATGCGCATGACAAGTTGAAACTCAAAGTTACTAAGTTAAGTGTCCTTCAAACAGACAATGATCAACGACCATACATCCTATTCAATCGTGTCAGATATTATTCAAATGTTTCGCTTAGTAAAGTAACATATTATAACATAGCCTATTTAATCGATTTTCTTAAAATATTTCTTTTATTCAGTATTAAGCTCTACAGATTAGCCTCATGTATAAATATTATGAGTTTTTTTGATACTGAAGACTAATTATTACAAGAAATAGCCTTCATTATATAATGGCATAGACAAAATTTATAAAAATATTAAAAAAAAAATTGGATTTGCTACAGTAAAAGCGTTAGTTTTCGTTTTTCAGTTTAAAAAAATGATTTATGATTGTCCCATATACTACAGAAATAAAAAACATTTAATTATGCTTATAATTTATCATTTTATTACCTATATATTTTTGTATAATTGTTACGAACGATGTCAAGCACCGAATGTCATACAACTCCTTTCATGCATAAGCTTTTGGCGCGACTTCTAACAGGCCTTGTTTATGTTGGGGTTATTACCATTCGATACGTACATTACAATCTATAAAAGTCCCCAAAGATATAGGAGAATACAGGAAAGGCTGGCAACCGCAGTTTTTTTTAACTTTGAGTTGATATCAGGAAGATGCTGTTGCCGGTAGCCTGTTTCAGTTCCACACGACATCCACGGCTTGATAAGGGGTAGTGGATATTATTACACCGCCATTATACGGTTAGTGGTTGTTCAATGCTTTTACTTATTACAATAAGTTTTCACGTAACGAGTTCCTTTATTTTATGCGCTTATATTTAACTTTATACACACATAAGTAACATTAACCCGTGGCTTTGTCTGGGTTGCTTAAAGCTTATAAATAAGGTTAAATCTACACCGACTTTAGATCTTTGCGGCGTTACTAAACCACTTTATTGCACCCACAAAGGCCTGAATTGAGATTAATGCATATGTTTCCAGGGAATATGTTACTGCACACCTCTATCGTTAAAGCTATGCCTGGGTTTTACTATCTAAAGCAATTATAACGCAATATCCCTTCATAAAATCAAGTCTTTCAATGATAAAATTTTTTTTTTTTAAATATTTAAACCCCGTTTTGGTGATGTGTAATAGCGGCGTAAGAAAACCCGCAATCCCCCAATTTCATCCCGTGGGTGTCGCAAAAGGTGACATCGGGAATAAAACAGGAGATGGGCAAAAGCATCAGTAACATTTCAAAATAATACATACAGCCCTTGCCAACCCGCTGGCCAAACGTGGCGACTACGGGTAAAATACTGCCTTTATTGAATAGGGTGACAAACGAGCACACATACCACCTGATGGTAAGTAGATGCTGTGGCCCATAGACATCTATATTTATCTTCAATTAAGAATGAAAAATGTAGATGCGTTGTCACCCGTGAGGACTAAGATGGAATGCCTCGTTTCCAGTAAAAAGGGTATCCGGTTCTGTACACCCTGCATACGAAACACAGCAGTATTAAGCAGCTATTTTACGCTGGCATTCTGTGAGAGCGTGGTCCTACCCCGGTCGAGCCGACCCATTTGTACTACATACAACCACAGCTGCAGCGTGGCTCTACCACGTAAGAAAACTGTTCAGCAGTGGACTTTGTTTCTAAAGAAAGAACATTCCAGTTTTTATAATTCATTTATCTTATATTGAGGTATATTCATATGAGTTTTGAAAAGAAGATCGGATAAAAAACCATTTTCATTCCAGGCTGTGAGTCATTTCATCTGAGCCCTTAGAGATGAAAACGTATCTGTTGACTTCTTTGTTTAAAGACTGGCTGACTAGGGGCTTTAGATGTCTTGGTGCATTGTCTTAATTGGTTACAGGTGTCCAGGAGCTGCAGTAGCCACTTGCCATCAGGTGTACTGTAATTTAATATGTTACTTTAAAAAAATTCAGATGAATTTTATACGTGATAGAGCTATGCTGCAGCTATGTTAGTAGTATAATTGTAGCACGAATGGGTCGTCTCGGCTGGAAAAGGACCACACTTTTACAGAATACCAGCGTAAAATGGCAGCTTAACACTGCTGTGTTTCGTATGGTGAGTGTAGAGAACCGGAGACCCTTTTTACTGCCTCTTGCATACCATCTTAGTCCTCACGAGTGACAACGCATCTGCATTTTGATTCTTTATTCAGGGTAGATGTAGATGTCTATGGGTCACAGCAACCACTTACCATCAGGTGGACAGTGAGCTCATTTGTCACCCTATCCTATAAAAGAGAAGATGAGTTGTAAGTTTGTTTGTCACTTCAATTTAATAAAAAAAAATAAGATCAGATGGGCTGTAAGTTCGTTTGTCATTTAAGTTTCATAAAAAAATTACCTTACCCTCATTTAACATAGTAAGCTTAACTCTTAACTATTGAATTGCAAACGATCTAATAAGCTCAATTTTATGAGGACTTTTATAATTTTAATGGTTCTTCTAGACGAAAGATTTCCTAACAAAAGTTAGTGTGCGATGGTTTTTTTTTTTTCATTATTTTTCCAAGAGAACTATCGTTGTTAAATCACTCCATTAACACTGATGGATAATTAAGATTTTGTAAAAATTCTGCAAGCTACGTGATCTCTGACACTTGTGACGGTAACATTTCTTCAAATATCTAGATTTATTTTTGATATTTGATATTTTTTTATATATCCATTTCACTTCAATATAAGCGAACATTGTTGATAAAGATAATCATTATCTTTATCCACAATGTGTATTAATATATCGCAGGTTTGTGGTCAAAAAAGATTTTTGGTTTTGGTAAAGATCTAGAATAAAACCTGAATATTTTTATGATAAAGTTTAAGCTCAGGCTAGGTTAAGTAAAGTTGATTTTATCTTAAAACTAGTTATTTTCGAGACTTAGCCCGCGTGGAATTTATTACGCTTGGATTTCATAGGTATTAATTTTTTTTGCGCACTAATTCTTTTTCTACAATAAAAGTACCCTAAGTTACTCCTTATAACATCAGCTATCTGCTAGTGAAAGTCCCGTCAATATCAGACAGATTTTTTTTAATATACCTTCATATACGAAATGAGTAAAAACCTGTGATTTTGATAAAACAAACAGACACTTCAATTTTATTTATTTGTAAGCATTATCTTTATATATTTATTCGGGTCATAAGTTCTGTCAAAAACTGTTTTATAATTATATATTATATATTTATAATTTTATAATGATACACTTTTTGATAATTATATAGAAATTACATATGAAATGAAAGGTAATTTAATTTATAATACAATTTTATTTACATTATTCAAAATTCCCTCGCCTATTTTGAATACATGTCCTTAATCGACGTGGCCAATCAATCGCAGCACGCACCACATTCTAATCTATTTCTGCCGCTGCTTTAGCCAAAGATGCTCGGAGAGATTCCAAATTCTGATGAGGTTTAGCGCAGATTTTCTCCTCCAAATGTTGCCATATCTTGTAATCCAGTGGGTTCAAATCTGGACTAGAAGAGGGCCAGTCTCCATGTCCGATAAAGTCAATTCCATGGGGGGTTAACCAGTTTTGCGGGCTTCGTGCCCTATGAGCTTGTGCAGAGTCCAATTGGAATATCCAATATCTGTTTTTGAACATTGTTTGAGAAAAAAAGTTCCCCTACGTTTATTAGAACGGTATTTTGGTACATCTCGGCACTGGTTTTTACACATTTTTCACAGAAAAACACCTCAGTTAAGCCTGAGTATGAGACTCCAAGCCAAACCATGGGTGATGAAGGATAATGTTCTCGTTAAATACTCGGAATACGCGTGCTAGCTTCTTCACTGCTACGAGCATACACCTTATCATTTTGTTTATTATAACTTTCTTCGATGTTAAAAATGTTTTAATCCGAAAATAAAATTTCACGGCATTTTTCACAACAAAGCGCGGGATCTATCCAGCCTAATTTTTTTCAAACGCTCGTTCATAAAATGCCCGTTATTCTTATGATAAGCTCGTAGTCCTAGGTTTTCATTGATCACTCTTTTGACCATGGTCTTTTGATAGTTTCCAGAAGCTTAGGCCCATCTGAAGTGCTTCGACTACAAGCCTATTAACGCTGGTGTTCCACAAGGCTGTGTGCTATCACCAACACTGTCTATTCTGCATATCAATGATATGTTGCTAACTGGTAACATTCCTTGCTATACGGATGACAGCACTGGTGATGCTTTATACACCGGCCGTGCCTATATTTCTCGGTAAAAACGTCGCTGAGTACCGGAACAAACTTGTGTCTGAAGTCGGGGTTTGCTGAACAAAGTCTCGGTTTGGGGGCGACTAAATTTAGCCTAGTTTAATCCTCAGAAGACACAAATTTGCGCATTTACCGCTAAAAAGAACCCATTTGTCGTATCTCCTCAGTTTCAAGGCACTCCCCTTCTTGCCTCAGCCAGTATCGGAATCCTCGGAGTCGACATAGAGTGACTTGCAGTTTCGTGGTCACTCTGAAGAGAAGGCCAAATTGGCCTCTAAAAAGCTTGGCGTGCTCAGCAGAGCGGGACAGTATTTCATGCCGGCATAATACTGTTCCCATCTCTGGGCAGGGGTTCCCCAGTGCCAGCTCCTTCCACTTGACCGCATCCAGCGCAGAGCGGCTCGAATCGTCGACGACCTAGTCCTTTCCGATCGGCTCGATTCATTGGCACTGCGAAGAGATGTTGCATCCCTTTGCATTTTCTTTCGCATCTACCACGGGGAGTGCTCTGAGGAATTGTTCGGATTAATCCCAGCGGCAGAACTCCTGATACTATCCACACCATCTGGATGATTGGCGGTCCACCACTGTTAGATTTAGAAGATGTTTTCTTCCTCGCACGACTACCTTGTGGAATCGATTACCATCAGCGATTTTTCCGGACCGATACGACTTAGGGACCTTCAAGAAAAGAGCGTACTCCTTTTTAGAAGGCCAGCAACGCATCTGCAATTTCCCTGGTGTTGCGGTTGTTCATGGGCGGCGGTAGTCACTTACCATCAGGTGAACCGCATACTCGTTTGCCCCCTCTCTATAAAAAAATACGGTATCCTTTTCAGTCCAGAAGCTTGAAAACGTCTTCCAAAGCAGCGGTGAAGAGTTTCGGGAATATAACATCACCTTGTCTTACACCTCTCTGCAATTGGATAGGTTTCGTACTCTGGTTCTGTACTCGGATAGCCATCGTAGCTTTACTGTACAAACACTTCTGCACTTCGATATACCGACAGTCAACTTGGCACCGCTGAAGGGACTGCAGCACCGCCCAAATTTCAATGGAATCTAAGGCTTTCTCATAGTCCACATACGCCAGACATAGTTGAAAATTGTACTTTTCGAACTTCTGTACAATTTGCCGAAGGGTATGTATGTGGTCTATGGTGCTAAAGCCCTTGCGGAAACCGGCTTGTTCGGGAGGCTGAAAGTCGTCAAGTCTGCGCGCGAGACGATTCGTAATGACTCTCGAAAACAGCTCGTAGACGTGGCTCAGAAGGGAAATCGGTCTATAGTTCTTCAAGAGAGCGTGTCACCTTTCTAGAAGAACAAGACCACCGCACTTCTGCTCCACGCTTCCGGTGTAATGCCACCATGGAGGACGGAATTAAAGAGCTTCTGAAGGACTTCAAGTACTGCTTCTGGAAGAAAGAGTTCATCATAAAGAGTCCCTCTTTCTCCGTGAAGTCAGCCAGCTGCTGGCCCTTTGGGTTCCGTTGCCCTATTCCAAATTTCCCTACTTTCAGCTCACCGTTTTTTCTTGTGCCTAGTTTTGCATTGAAGTCTTCCATTAACACCGTATATTGGGTTTTGGAGGAATGCATGGCTCTAGAGATATCCTCATACATTTCCTCCACCTCCTCACCGGGGTGTGCCGAGGTTGATGCGTAAACCTGTATGACCTTGAGCGAATACCGTTTTGTGATTCTGAGTATAAGGTACGCAACCCTTGTCGACACACTCTTAATCTTTACAACGTTGTTAACGAGAGACTTGTGGACGATAAATCCGACACCTCCTTGTGACAAATGGTCGCCCTCCCGGTAATAGAGCAAGTTGCCGGATTCGAGGATTACCGTGTCCTCCCCCTCTCTTCGGACTTCGGATAATCCTATAATATGCCAGCTTAACTTGTCTATCTCTTCTTCCATCTCCACGATCTTCTCGTCAGTCCTCAGGGTGCGTGCGTTGTATGTTGCCAGGTCGAGTCGTCTTAGGTGGCAACCGAACCTCCACCGGAGATTTTTAGCACCCCCTGCCCCATCGTTACCATGGTCGCCACCGTAGCCAGGAATAGCGGGGCCGCCGGAGACTGGGGGCTGTTTCTTTGTTACTCTCATTATATTGGCCATAGTTGCCACGCTTGGCGAGCGGGTTGGCAACCGCAGTTTTTTTATTGCAAGTTTGTTGTTATCAGGAAGATGCTGCTGCCCATCTCCTGCCTGTTTCCCTTTGTCGCCGTTTACGACAACCACGGGAAGATATGGGGTAGTGGATATTCTTATCCGCCACTACACGGCTAGTATATCGCAGCTTTATGATCAAATCAGATTTTTGATCAAAAAACAGAAAACGAAATTGTTTAAGTTTATAAAAAATTTAAGCTTAGGTTAAGTTAGGTAATTTATGTTTTTGTCCAAATAAGTAATTTTCTTATAAACTCCTCCTAAATTAAATATTATGATGAATTTTTTTGTATATGTTCTGAGTCAGTCGGTGCATGATTTATATTCACAATTGCACCCCGCTAAGCCCTAGCTATCCATTATAATTTTAGGCCACATATGGGAAGAAAATATATTGTAGTTGTAGCACTAATGGGTCGGCCCGACCGGGGAAGTACCGCGCTCTCACAATACTAAGGACTAACATCCAGACCCTGAATAATTATTGCAGGCCATACAAATACTTTTTCCGTGCGGGATTCGAACCCGCGTCCCCCAGCGCAGCAACTCATTACTAAGCCACTGCGCCACGGAGCCGTCAATTTTTGTCAATAAAGTCATTGTTTTCCCCGTGTTTATAAAAGAGACTATTTCTCGATTTCAATGTATCAGTTATTCCTTCATATGGCAATGTATATACTTTTACAACAAAGTCCCAAAAAATATGCAGAACCCATTAAAGACTTGTATACATATCTATCTAAAAGTTTAAAATAATTATTGATCAAAAATTGTATGATAAGGGTTATTATACTACTAAAGAGTGATAAAAGTGATAAAAATCTCTGGGAATGAGGTGATCGGTTCACAGTATTCAATTCAATATACAATGTTACAAATGATATTGCAAAAAAAAATTAATATTTAAAAAGTCGCGATGGGTTCTTTGCTTGTTTTTCCCAGGACAAAGGTTTTTTCAAACCAGCTGTAAATATTAAATTACTTTCAATAAGTTTTCTTGTAATTCCTACTTAATCAAAATTTATACTTTTCTAGTCCATTCTATATTCTTATGAAAAGAACATTACCAGCCAGCGACCAAAGAAGCAAGAATAATATAAAATTAAAAATTTCGGACAACCAACTTCAATATAAATTATTAAGAATAGCTCAAAAATCATTGGTCAGACCTACGAAAAGCACCAGCTTTCAAATAATAAAAGATTCATCCAATTTGGTTAACTCAGAAAAAACTTAAGAGGTAACACACAATAAAAAAAAACATACAGTCGAATTGAGTACCTCCTCCTTTTTGACGTAGGTAGATAAATATCAACCTTTTCTATACCCTTGTGTTTTCTTTTTTGATGATTCATTATCTTTATAACACTTACAAAATGCTCAAAATTGCCTATTTAGACCCCTGTTAACAGCTTAGTATTGAAATTTGGTAACTAATACTGAAAAAAGAAAAACATAGCGTCACAGTGTATAACCTTGTTGTTCAAAATTGTATCATTAATTAGTTTTTACAGTCACTAATTGTCTCTTCGTAAAAAAATACATAGATATTAAGAACCACAATGTTGTCAGCTTGAGACAATAGAAGCTGAAAAGTGCCTACCATAAATAACATGACAAAGAAATTTATTTTAAGGACGGACTAGTTTGTAACTATGTTTAATTAAAATCGTGAAATTCACGTAAGCCTTAACTAATACTAAACGTAAATAAACAAAATTACTATTAATTCTTGTTATATAACATTTCTTCTTCTTCGTTTTCTTCGTCCAATACATGTCTCTTACATTCCATCCATCTGACCATCCATTACAGCCTATAGAAAGCCCATTGTTGAACATTGGCATGAAGGAGGCCAATGTTCAACAGTGGACTTTCGATATTGCAATCTCACTTCATAGGGAAAATTTTAGCCATAGTTGCCACGATTTTCATTGACATAGGGATTGGTTGGTGACTGCGAGTTGTCATCAAAGGTGATGGTTGCCATCTCCTGTTGTATTTCTCTCTAAAAAGCGAAAACATGCGAGTATTTTTTTTTTCTTTCAATTGACACTTGTTTCTTGATATTTTTTTTATATTTTTTTCACAATTCTTGAGCGATCTGCGTTTATGCCTTTCCACCACCGATGAAATTATTAATCAAAATTATATAACAATAATTACCTCTCCAAACTCGCATGTTTTAAATCAGTAAACTTTTTCTGATTAAATGTCAGGATGTAAAATCTTTATAACATGTTATTTTTATTATTTTTTTATTTTATAGTATAGGTTGACAAACGAAAACACTGTCCATCTGATGGTAAGTGGTATAGACATCTACATTTATCCTCAACAAAGAATCAAAATGCAGATGCGTCGTCACCCGTGAGGACTAAGATGGAATGCCTCTTTTCAAGTAAAATGGGTCTCCGGTTCTCTACACTCACCATACGAAACACAGCAGCGTTAAGCTGCTATTTTACGCTGGTTTTCTGTGAGAGCGTGGTCCTTCCCCGGTCGAGCCGACCCATTCGTGCTACAACCATAATATAGCTGCAGCATGGCTCTACCACGTAGAAAAATCCTTGCGAACGAAGGTTACTTCACCATCAAAACAATTTTATAAACATCTCTTAATAGCATTATATTTGAATGCATGGATTAAGAGATAATGAAAAATTAAAATAATTCAAAACTCGGCTCAGCGCGCGAAAGACAGCTAGCCACCCGATAATAAGTGAGGTGTCATGTCGCGCGAGTGATACCGCGGAGAACAGCTAGTTCGGTATAAAGTGTTTCCTATTAACATCTGTGTGCGGTGCTTTAAAATGGTTGATATAACGTTGATATTCGTATGGAAACACAGCAGCGTCAACCTGCTATTTTACGCTGGTATTCTGTGAGAGCGTGGTTCATCCCCGGTCGAGCCGACCCATTCGTGCTACAACTATACTACAAATATAGCTGCAGCATGGCTCTACTACGTATAAACCACGTGTTTGATACATGTTATAAAGATTTTACGTCCGTGTGGTTATCTATAATTTAATTAAATATAAATTATTTTTTATTTACAAATTGAATGTGTTTTTTTTACCTCTAACTGACAAGTGCATCGGTAAAGCAGTGTGATAATACTTTAACTCCCCGGCCAATGCAGAAATAATAAAACCACACGCAATTTGGAACAAAAATTTTATTTCAATTTAATAAAAAAATTATGGTCGTATTTTCTGAAGTAAAGTTTTTCTATACGTTCGAATACTAATTATGATAACGCATTTAACGGGAAGCACAAAACTGATGTCAATTGGATTCTGAGGCCCATAGGCATGTACATCGAACCTCAATTAACTACTAAGACTAAGATGTAACGGTTCGTTTCGTCTCCCGTTCTCTACACGCACCATACGAAACAAAGCAGCATTAAGCTGCAATTTCATTGGTATTCTGTAAGAGAGTTGTCCTCCCTCAGTCAAGCCGATCGATTAATGTACAACCATTATATAGCTGCAGCGTGGCCCTACTACGTAGTAAAGTATAAAATAATAAACAAATAAATAATTTGGGCAATAAACTTACATCAACTTTAATACAACGATAACTGGCCGCTTGAAATTTTATAATGTTGAATTGTGAGATATTTAAAAAAAAGATTAAAGCACGCATAACAGTTTGAAGTTAAAAGGGTATGAAATAATTTATTTCAACGCACGTTGAACAACGTGTCCATAATATTACTTTGTTGTTATGAGAAGGATCCTTCACAGAGGTAATTTAAATATATAAATATTGCAAGTAGGCTTATTATGAAATATCACTGGTAAGCTATAAAACTTTAGTAATTTTAAATTAATTGCTAACTGACCGTGTAGTGGCGGTGTAAGAATATCCACTATCGTTCTGTGGGTGTCGTAAGAGGCGACAGAGGGAAAGTGAAACACGAGATGGGCTGTACTATTTTCCTGAAAACAACTCAAACTAAACTCAAAATAAGCGTGGTTGTTAAACCGTCTATCATGTTTAACAGTGGTAGAGCCACGCGGCAGCTTTTGCTGTCGCACGGATGGGCCGGCTCGAACCGGGGTAGTACCACGACCTCACAGAAAACCAGCGTGAAGTAGAGGTTTACCTCTGCGTTTCGCTTGGTGAGTGCAGGTGGCCGGAGGCCCTTTTTACTGGAAATGACGCATTCCATCTAAGTCCTCACGGGTGACAACGCATCTACATTTTGATTTGTAACAGAGGATAGATGTAGATGTCTATGGGCCGCAGCAACCACTTACCATCAGGTGGACTGTGTGCTCGTTTGTCACCCTTATCCTATAAAAAAAATCAAGAGTGACAACTATGGAAACTATGGATGACTTATAGGCTGTAACGGACGCACGGAATTAACTTTGTTACGAATAAAATTTACTGAATTTACTATCTAGCGACCCGCTTCAACTTCGTTTTATGTAATCAAGAATGGTCATTTTAATATTTTTTTTTAAATATACAATATGAAAAACTATAATAATAACAAAAATTAACACTAGTAACTTAATTATCATACAGTCCTACTCCCCGTGGTATCGTGCCTAGAACGCTGGCTGCGTTTCCACACTGAATGGCTATATTTAGCCTTTGAGTGAGAATAGAACTATCCCTCTTATCACCAGCAGCAACGACCAGCCGCGGATGGAGTTCCTTTAGGAACCCCATATATTTTAAATTCACGTAAATATGTCCAAGATTTTCGGATAAAATATAACTTAGATCGTACTTGGCAGCAATGCCATTTCGCGTAAGTGTTAAGTTAGGCTAATCTGAAAAATTTTATAGGCAGACAGATAGATAGATATACTAGTGACCTGCCCCAGCTTTGCTTTAATGGGGTCTATTATATGCCTTTATTTAGATTTTAGATAAAAAAATAATAAGATCAGTCAAAGATAATTTATTTTATAAATTTTTCATTATATTTTAAATTTTAAAATTTAGCTCTTAATGTATAAAAAAACATTTGAACGTCACCTTTTATAATGCAAAAGATGAAAACTGGTAAAACGTGGAAAGCGCTTTGTGGAAAATCCTAATGCTCACCTCTGTTGCTTTATACAGGTTTTAAAAGAGTCTAACGCTTACCTGCAAGGTAGTTTCCACGAGCATAACACTCAAAGGAAAATGCATTTGTATTCTTTAACATCATGTACTTTCATATAGCATTTTTTGACTTACAACGCTTATTAACTTCCCATTATTTATCAGTCTATAAAAGTTCAGGCAGTCGTAGATGCTGAGGCTGGAGTTGAGATAACCCACGATTGAAATATGGTTTGGTGAACTCCTTTGACTCGCCTGACTCGTATTTTTTATTTGGTATAAATGGGATGATATACCGACATCTGTCACAAACCAACACTTTTAACAAAATCGCCTCTTACGACACCCAAGGGACAAAATGAGATGATGGATCTCTTATGTTTCCACTATATGGCGTAAACTTATTTTACTAACAACAACCACCAGCCCATCATAAATCCATTTTTTTAATAGTAAAAGGGTAACAAACGAGCACACTGTCCACCTGATGATAAGTGGTTGCTGCGGCCTATAGACATCTACATCTATCTTCGTTTGCGAATTAATATGCAGATGCGTTGTCACCCGTGAGAACGAATATGGAATGCCTCATGTCCAGTAAAAAGGCTCTTCGGTTCTCTACACTCACCATACGAAACACAACAGCGTTAAGCTGCTATTTTACGTTGGCATTCTGTGAAAGCGTGGTCCTTCCCTGATCGAGCCGACACATTCGTGCTACAACTATACCACTAATATATTTGCAGCATGGCTCTACTACGCAAAAACCATTGCTGAACATAGGCCTTCCCCGTAGATTGCCTCAAAATACGATCCTGGGCTACATGCATTCATCGACCGTGTAGCGTGTAGTGGCGGTGTAAGAATATCCACTACCCTATATTATCCATTATAGTGCATATTATAGCTGTGGATATAATAACTTCCTATACTATTTAGAAGTGTGTGCCGTAGTAAAGATCATCCAGGATATCGTTTTTTTATAAGATAAGGGTGACAAGAGAGCACACAGTCCACCTGATGATAAGTGGTTGCTGTAGCCCATAGACATCTAAATCTATTCTTGTTTGCGAATAAAATGCAGATGCGTTTTCAGCCGTGAGAACTAAGATTGAATGCCTGTTTTCCAGTAAAAAGGGTCTCCGGTTCTCTAGACTCATCAAACGAAACACAGCAGCTGTAGCATGGCTCTACCATGTAACAAAGTCTCGTCTACATAATAAATTATTTTTACGCCGTGTTGTGGCAGAAGAGAGTCCACTATCCTATATCGTGTGATCTATGGGAAGCCGCATCTTTCTGATAACAACTCTAAGTAATAAGATACTGTAGTTGCCAATCTATCTGCCAAGATGGCAATTATAGCAAAATTTCTCTACCGATAAGACACAATCTATGGTGACGGTCGATATTTTTAAATGGAATTTTGACAGAGTGTAATGAATAAATCCATAAATCCATCCAGGTTGGAATTTTTTTTATTAGCCCTTGTCAAAGTCTCAATAAATACTATTTGTCTAAATTTGCAAAGTACTTTTTGAATGTCTTATTCGAGTACTACTGCGAAAGACGTAGTTAGAAGAAAGGACAAGAGACGAACTCACAAATCGGTTAATTTTTTAAAGCTTAAATAACAAAATGATTTTATAAAACAGGACAGCAAAGAGATGTATCCTCATTGTTTGGAACAGATAAAATAAATTAATGGTAAATTGGGTTAATTACAGACAATATTTTCAAGCACGATACAAACCCCTTGTTTGTGCATTTTCTCGGCAGGTTTTTGCCTGTAGGCTCATGATGTTTTGGGGTCCAACATATGTTACTATAAATAGACGACGATAATTTTTCAAACGGAACAAGTGACATTATGAGATAAATTTAATTAACCATCATTAATTTTAGTTAAATTTGTTTTGTGGTCGTGAATAATAATGTTATTTTTCAAATCATTATCCTTATTACAACCACTGCTAAACATGAGTATTTTTCAAGGAAAGCTACAAATCACGATCCTGAGCCACCTACATCCGTCGGCATCCTGCATCTGTTACTAGGTCGTCACTTCCTCTCGTCTCAAAAGTCCCTCCGGGTTTCTTGCTGGTTCCTCCCAGGACAGAGGTTTTTATCCGAACCATTGGTAAATATAATAAAATGACTTTTAATAAGAATTACTTATAATCTATATATTATATTTTATTGTACTATATTCCATCTAATAGGGGTCACCATAACCTTGCTTACCGGTACGAATGTGACTCAAAAACCTTGCTTCCCTATCCGTTATCGGTCCTTCGGGCTATATGGCTAGCCCCTTGCCACTTCAGATTACTGTTCCGTTAAACTACGAGTATGTCAGTTACTCTAGTTCTATTGTCGTGAGGATATCTCATTCCGTCACGCAAAGAAACGCAATTTTTTAAAAATTTCGTATAAAAAGATAAAAGCCTTACTCCAGAAAGATGCGTTTAGCGTAGCAAATGCCTACGTGTATTTTAAGTACGCTACGCCGTAGTACAATAAAAAATTGCGTAGCCCGCAGGTAAGAAAGTTTTCTTTTGTTGATTAAACTGAATAGAATTTAATAAAAACTTGAAAGTTTGTTGGTTATCTCTAAACATTTTAAGCATTTTTATTTTTATATGCCTAAGAACTAACCACCGAAAAACACATATTGTCACAGAAATTAAAAAAGATATTTTAGATGATATGTCTCATGACTTAAATATAAATTCGCTGAAAATTGATATTCACTGTGTAGTGGCGACGTTATAATATTCACTACTACAACATATCCCGTGGGTGTTGTAAGAGGCGACAGAATGCAGCTGAAACAAGAATTGGCAGCAGCATCTTCCTGATAACAACTGAAGTGATTTTGGCCCGACTCGGCATTCGAACCCGTTTTGCAATCGACTTTCACAAAAACAAACAGGCAGACTCGGAACAATTTGTAGGTCATACAAATACTTGTTCTGTGTGGGACTCGAACTCATTGTAACGCCTCAGCGGCTGCGCCACAAAACCGTCGACATTTCGACGATGTTTTGAACCGTGAACGTTCTGTGTCGTGGGAATTTGTTGATTGTACGTTTAGGAATTTTCTCACTTTGTTCGAGCTTCCCTACTAGTTTAGTTCCCGTAAATAGTTTTGTAAAGATTTACCAGACTGTAATTAACACACATCTGCATAACCTAATATTCTACTCTTACGCGGAGAATAATTACAGTTGCTAAAGAAGCGAATAAACAATCGGCGTTTAAATATTTAAATATTTAAGTTTAAATAACTATGAACTATGAGTAAGTGGCGCAAATATGAGTCCCTGAGAGATGACTACATATTTGTGCAATTTGTTGTAGAGACTGTCGGTTCGTGGGGTCCACGTGCGGTGAGGTTCCTAAAGGAACTCCATCCGCGGCTGGTTGTTGCTGCTGGTGATAAGAGGGATGGTTCTTTTCTCGCTCAAAGGCTAAGTATAGCCATTAAGCGGGAAAACGCAGCCAGCGTTCTTGGCACGATAACGCGGGGAGTAGGACCATATGATAATTAAGTTACTAGATTTAGTTTAAATTCATATTTTCGACTTAATTAATGACATCATTTTAAGATTGTTTGTGGTTCCCTCATGTAAAATTATTATAATAATGAAATAAAACGTTATTGGAACGGGTTTCTAAGTTATTTCATTTACAATTTCGTTACGTTTTTACGTGGTAGAGCCACGCTGCAGATATATTATAGCTCGTTTAGTTGTAGCACGAAACCAATCCGGCTCTACCGGTGTAGACATCTATTCCTCGATTAAGAATTAATAAAGTGAGTGTAAAAAGCCGGAAACACTTTTTACTGGAAATGAGGCATTCGATCTCAGTCCTCAAGGGTGATACCGCATTCATCATTTTGATTCTTCATCGAGGAAAAATGTACCATAGCATCCACTTATACGTACCATCATGTGAGCTGTAAGCTTCATTGTCACCCTTATTCTATAAAAAAATCATATTGACAGCGTTGTTATGTTGTTTGCGAATACCTCATATAAAACTTTATGTTTTAGTAACGCGACTCTTGTCGTTATGTTTTTTTTTAAATAAGTATCTATCAAAAAATAAGTATAACGTTTTTGGAACTGGTTTCAAGGTTTTTACGTTATAATTTCTATGCGACAAAATTTATATAAAAAACGTTCATAAATAAAATAATAAAGGGTTTTAAATTATAAGAATACTGCAATAAGCAAAGGTCACTTTGAACAGGAAAGTAACTTCTACACTATATTGTATTATTCTAAAATCACAAACACATTGTATTACCGGAAATGTCAGAAGCAGTCCCGTTGCTTTGTGTCAGCATTTGTGATCGTATATAGCTGCCTGTAGTTTATTTCGTAGTCATTTTGTTTTAAATAGCCTTTGTATGCTCTTTTATTACTGATGTCACTGAACAATAATAATAATAAATGTCTTTATTTGACACTTCTATTTCATTATAAAGTAATTGAAACTTGATTAACAAACAAGAATATGTCTCTGTATTTCAGGAGACAATTCCTTCCCATTCAGTAACTTTTTGTGTGGAAAGTACATAAGCAAATGTTATTAATAATAATGGTAAGAAAGACGCGTTGCGAGTTTTATTTTTTTTTCAACTAGCTGATCCGGCAAACGGTGCTCTGCCCTTTTTCGGTAGGTGACGCATTGAGTTTCACCTGAATTCGTTTAGGATTTTTTTTACAGTTATACCATGACAGCCTATAAAAAGACAACTACTAAACATAGGCCTTTCCCATGGGTTACCTCATAAGGGGGATATTTGGCATAGTTGCCACATTTAGTAGGCGAGTTGGCGACCGTAGATTAATCCTTATTTTTAGTTTTTATTATGTATACGCTGCTCCTTTTGGTTTGTTTGCCTTCGTCACATCTTACGGCACCCACGGCACTATACAGGATAATAATCAGTGAGTCGCTACAAGTCATTTAAATACGTATTTTCCCTCCATAACTCAAAAAAATAAATTGGAATTCTATATCCCGAATTTTTGATTTAACAACCTTTACAACTCGATAATTTGAAACTAATTACCTCTAGACCTCTAAGAAAAATAAACTAGGTTACCGACTTTAATAATTTGTCCACAATGTACGCATTGTTTCTTATAAAACAATGTAAGAGTAAACAATAAATAAGATTATTAATTCTATGAAATGTTAAAAGAATTTATGGCCTCAAAACTAGAATGAATGTAACTCTTTCCTTACAAAATCAGCCAAGTCGAAACCATTAATAAGTCGAAAACTCTACAACTCGAAATTTTTGGCGTCTCCCTTGAATTCCGACTTACAGAGGTTCTACTGTATATAATCTATTAATTACTGGAATTCAGCACCACCTATGGGTTCCACATTTTGTAGCTTTCTTATTTGGCATTAAATCAACGTTTATTATGAAAATGAGTAATTTCAGCCAATAAATATAGAATTTGTTAATAAATTGACTCCGGCGCTACCTATCGGATGTAATTCATTGTCTCAACAACAAAAAAATTGTGAGCCGTCGCGGAATTCGTGGCGACACGTCGTCACGTCAACAGTCGTTCTGACCCGCTGCTACAGATGTTTATATAACGTGGCGACGCATGCCGTAGCGATGCCTCGCCTCGCTAACAGTCGGTCCGACCCGCCGCTATAGATGATTGTATAGCGTGGTGACGCATGCCGTGCCGACGCGTAGTCACATCACTCTCACTCCGACCATCCGCTATAAAATGTGTCAATATTAATTCAATCGATCAAATCGTTCAGAAGCAGCAATGATTAAGAAAGCTTTTTTTTTCATTACGGCCCTTCACAAGTCCACAACTTATCATAGATCTTCAAGGAATGCCACAAAATACTATCCTGAGCTACCTGCATGTATCGACATCCTGTATTCTGAAGACTGTCTCGTTGGTCCAGGGGTCGTAAACGTGGAATAAAACTAATGTTACGGATTTTATCGCGTTTAATTTTAAATTTCCGTTTCTTGATCAGCTTTCAATTTGCGCTAAACTAGGTTGTTACTAAGGTTTTTTTTTTATACAATAAGGGTGACAAACGAGCACACAGTCCACCTGATGGTAATGGTTGCCGTGGCCCATAGACATCTACATCTATCTTCGATTACGAATCAAAATGCAGATGCGTTGTCACCCGTGAGGACTAAGATGGAATGCCTCGTTTCCAGTAAAAAGGGTCGCCGGTTCTCTACACTCACCATACGAAACACAACAGCGTCAAGCTGCTATTTTACGCTGGTATTCTGTGAGAGCGTGGTCCTTCCCCGGTCGAGCCGACCCATTCGTGCTACAACTATAATATAGCTGCAACATGGCTCTACCACGTATTAAATGTATGTAAATAAACTTAAGAGAAGTTTGGAGGTTAAAAGAGTACTTTGTAATTTTAGTAAGGAGAAATATCGAGCTCTGTTACTACAATGTGATTTAAGAAGAATTATAGGGCGAGGTTCATTATTCCCGTTGGTAAAGGTTAAGATATAATTAAATCTTAAATGGAAATCATTGAACTGAGGACATTGAACGAACTCTTCCAATTTCAATATCAAGTTTCATTGTAATTTCAAACCATAACAGTCAATGTTTAATTTCACTGATGATTGAACAAACCCGCAAGTGCCCGCGTATTATTTGAATTCATAATATACGAGTGTGGATTTTAATGTGCCTATCTTCGAGTCTTTGTTTTTGTTCGATACACGCTTTTGTTTTATTCCAAATGTCGCTTTCGTTTAATTTAGCGTGACGAAATTCGAGGTAATAAAAGCATTTTACTAGAAAGCTGGCGGTAATATTTTTGAACATGTTGCCAGTGAAAATGAAAACAATTAAAATCCTTACATATTTCACACTAAATTAAAGAAAACGTCTGTCGAGGACATGTGTAGTCCGCCAACGCGTCCGCCATCACTTGAAGCAGCGCGGCGGAGTTATTGTCCCATACTAATTCGTTTAGAACTGACAAGAGGTCTGTGCCTAGCCGTGAGACGTATATAAATAGACTGTTTCACTTACTTTATACAAACATTTTCAGTTTTATATAAAATTATTAGTATTTATAATACTTCATTAATAATTATTTGCAATGACTTTTTAAATACTGCAGAGATCTTTTCTAAATTAGCATAAAAACTAAATGAATCCGTTACCATTTTAATATTGTGTTAGAAAATTAATATAATCTACCGACATCAAAAAGGAGGAGGTACTCAATTCGACTGTATGCTTTTGTTTCTTTTTTTATGTGTGTTACCTCATAACTTTGTTCTACATAAATCGATATCGATGATTCATTTTTCGACCAAAGCTTTTTAGTCACGTTTAAAAACTGTGCCATAAAATATAGTTTAAAATTTAAAATTTTGTACAACCGACTTCAATATAAATTATTGACAATAACTCAAAGACTTAGACAGACCATATGTGAAGCATCAGTTTTCAAATAAAAAAAGAATCGTCGAAATCGGTTCACCCAGAAAAAAGGTATGAGGTAACACAGATAAGAAAAACGTATAGTCAAATTGAGTACCTCCTTCTGTTTGAAATCAGTATAAAACTGTGCGCAACTCCGAAAACCATTTTTTTTATTAGGCGATAATAATTTTTTTATAGATAAGAGTGATAAACGAGCACACAGCCCACCTGATGGTAAGTGGTTGCTGTGACCCATACTCATCCACATCTATCCTCGTTTGCGAATCAAAATGCAGATGCGTTGTCACCCGTGAGGACCAAGATGGAATGCCTCCAGTAAAAAGGGTCTCCGGTGTAGAGAACTACACTCACCATACGAAACACAGCAGTGTTAAGCTGCTATTATACGTGGTCCTGCCCCGGTCGAGCCGACCCATTCGTGTTACAACTATACTAATAATATAGTTGTAGCATGGCTCTACCACGTATAAAATTTTAAATTTATTTTGTCTATAATAATTTCTTTATGGCCAACTGCTGGGCCGTTAGGGCTAGAAAACTAAAGATAAACTATATAAAAAACTTAAAAATTCCAACTACAAGATTTTCTTCGCACAATCCGGCTTGATAGACAGGTGCGAAGGTGATCTCTATGGAGAAATTACCAATCATATTGCGTCAGTAAGTCAACCTTGATGCTTTGAGCGTCAAATTACAAAGAAAACGAATTCTCCCAGAAATGAGACCCAGCTAGATTGATTTTACGCCCCCTAAACTCTTAAATTGTAAATTTCATTGAAATCAGATTACAAACAAATAAACATATGAATATTGCTTATGTAATATTTTAGGGGATAACACTTTTATGTGGAAATTTGTAATAAGTACATTTTATGAGGAGATTTATTTTATTTTTAAGTTTTATAGATGTGTCACTTAAAGATAAAAAATTGTTTAGCACCAAGATATTGCAATGGTCTCAATTTTTTTTATATGATACTGGCAGGCGTTTTTCTGCCCTTTATTTATTATTTAAAAAAAAGACTAAATTATATATGTACTTGTAACAAGAATGGATCGCCTCTATCGTGAAAGAACCACGCAATCACAGAATACCAGCGTAAAATGACAGCTTAATGCTGGTGTATTTCGTATGGTGAGTTTTTTTTTTATAGAATAAGGGTAACAAACGAGCACACAGTCCACCTGATGGTAAGTGGTTGCTGTGACCCATAGACATCTACATTTATCCTCAATAAATAATCATAATGCAGATGCGTCGTTACCCGTGAGTACTAAGATGTAATACCTCTTTTCCAGTAAAAAGGGTCTCCGGTTCTCTACACTCGCCATACGAAACACAGCAGTGTCAAGCTGCCAATTTACGCTGGTATTCCGTGAGAGCGTGGTTCTTCCCCGGTCGAGCCGATCCATTCGTGCTACAACTTTACTACTAATATAGCTGCTGCATGACCCTACCACGTACTAGTAGAGTGTAGAGAATATTGTGGTTTTCTTTTTTGGCACTAAACTAACATCGTATATTATATTTTAGACGGGAGCATAACCGTTTCTGCTCCTTGTCGGCGGATTTACTCGTAGTTAAGAGCTTGTTTCCAACCCAGACAGTCTCGATAGGAGGAAAGGAGTCGTGAAGTCTTGTAAACCATACGATTGAAATGGCTTCTCCATTGCCACTTTAGCTTAAGAATGACTGCAGGGTTAGTAAAGCTGACATTTTTTTTATAATTGTTTGTAGTTGTGTGCTTGGTGCTTGCGAAATAAGTTTATTTTGGTTTAAACTCATACGATATATTTTTATCAATAAAACCTTACTAAGCAAATAATCGAAAAGGGTGATAGAAGGGTTGATAGAACAGGTGTGTGAACTTTATCAATATTTGGTGCAATGCAAAGATACTCTCATGAAAATAATACTTTGCCACTTTTAACTACCAAACACATAATCACAAGAGAAGTAATCGAAGAATCGTTGTAGATGATTTTGGGTTCTACAGACAGCAATTCTCTTGTCAAAAAAGGAGTACATATTTGGGATGCAAATGTTTCTCGGATGTTTCTTGATAATCTAGGTTTTACTGATGGTAAACATGGTGACCTTGGGCCTGTATACGGTTCCCAATGGAGGCACCAAGGGGCCAAGTATATAGGTGCAAAGACTGAGTTATAAACACAATTAAAAATAATCCAGCTGATAGGAGAATGATAATGTGTGCATGAAATTCATCGGACCTAAAGAAAATGGCCCTTCCTCCTTGCCACTGCCTTGTTCAATTTCATATTGCTAATGGAAAATTGTCATGCCTAATGTATCAAAGAAGTGCCGATATGGGCCTTTGTGTAACATTTAACAATGCGAGTTATTCTCTGTTGATACACATGGTTGCACACATCATAGGCTCACAGCCTGGGGAATTCATTCATACAGCTGGTGATACTCATGTCTAGTTAAAGCATATTGAACCATATAAGAAGCAACTAGAAAGACATCCAAAACCTTTTCCAACATTAGAGTTTGCTCGGCAAATTGAATCAATAGATGATTTTAAATGAAGACCTTTTCATCAAAAATTACAGTCCTCATCCTAAAATTAATATGAAAATGGCGGTGTAAGTTATTTAATTTAAAACCATGCAATTTTTAAATATTATGCGTATCTATGATATCATCATTTATGTTAAAGTAATACATTAATCAGTCTATCCAAAAAACGACGTATATAGGGGATGGAATAAAAGTATTAGTAATGAAAAAATTACCTCGCGTATATCCGCTCGATAAAATAAAATGATGTGTCTTACCTAGTTTGAAGAGCACCTCCCGCCCTCCCTCAATCGCATGCACTATCTCAAAATGCAGACGCGTTGTCACTCATGAGGATAGGAAGGAGGAAGATGAAATGCCTCGTTTCAAGTAAAAAGGGTCTCCGGTTGTCTACACTCACCATACGAAACACAGCAGCGTTAGGCTGCTATTTTACGCTGGTATTATGTGAGAGCGTGGTCCTGCCCCGGTCGAGCCGACCCATTCGTGCTACAACTATACTACTAATATAACTTCAGCATGACTCTATCACGTAAATAACCTGATCTGATTTGTTTCCCTCTGTCGCTTCTTACGACACCCACGGGAGGATGTCAAATAGAGGCGCAATTCTAGAATTATACTTGTTCCTTTTTTTCCATACATTTGTTTCTTAGTCCATATTTTTGTTTAACCTACGAGTTGAGTACGACTCTACTAGTGCTCATTTATTCATTTAACTCTATGATTTAACTGATCAAAGTATGTTACGGTTGCGAGTGAAATAATTCCACACTCTGTGTTTAATTCTGATTAATAATCAATAATATGAGTGAATGTAATTTTAAAGGCCCTTGTTCGCCAAAAAAAAATAAAAATGGGAAAATTTGAAAACAGAATACAGAAAACATATAGAACAGAATAACTATCTGTATTTAATACCATAAAAAGGAGCCTTTACGGTGGAGAAACAAATGAGACATAGACATTTTTAAAGTAAATAATAAAATACGGCAAATAAAATATTTATTTCTTAAAATACGGCATTCCAGACTGTGACATGCGTCAGCTCAGATTTATACGATAACAACACTGGCTATAGATGTGCCAACTCGGAAAAATTACGACTTGAGTTGAAATTCACGAAACTCGAGTTTTAACTCGAGTTACGCAACTCGAGTTAGCAATACGCAAATAGAGTAAATGATTTGTTACAAATTTGTTTTTCTATCTAGCTCTTTGGTAGATTGGAATAACTTTAACTATCAAACTTATTATGTTAGATTGAAAAAAAAAAGGTATATATAGTAACCCATACTCATGAATTTTTGATTTAAATCTTAGTCAGTACTTGCTGTGTGATGGCTACGTAAGATGATCTATCACTTGATTTCGTCCCATGGGTGAAGAAGTGCCTTTGAAAAATACCAGAAAGATCTGATGGCTTCTGGTGTATGATGGTATAACTATTTTATTCAGAATGTATAGTTATGTATACGCCAATTTAAGAAACTTTTTTTATAGAATAGGGTGACAAACGTCCACGCAGTCCACCTAATGGTAAGTGGTTGCTGTGACCCATAGACATCTATCCTCAGTAAAGACGCAAAATGCAGATGCGTTGTCACCTGTGATGACTAGACTACACACAGTGTTAAGCTGCTATTTTACGGTGGTATACTGTGAGAGCGTGGTCCTTCCCCGGTCGAACCGGCCCATTCGTACTACAACTATACCAGTAATATAGCCGCCGCAAGACTCTACCATATGAAAAGTAATTATAATCATAAAGAATTGTAAATCTAACCGAGCTTTATAAACTCTTATCTCGACCACAATAATCAGTGTCACTAACCTTACGCAAAAAATCAGTTTATAGAATGTATAGTCAATTTATGGAGAGCAACGTCAAAGGTGCGAGAAGTCTGGTACTGTCATCGTCATACTCCAAGCATGACTATAACGGCCAATCCACACTACCACGGTATATGCATATGGTAGCAGACCGTAATGGATATGATGATGAAGAAGATGGACCTAAAGTACTACCGTCTACGTCAAAAGCAAAGGGCCATTTATATCGAAGAATCTAGCACAACCCTGGTCTAGTTGATTTTTTTATAGGATAAGGTTGAAAAGCGAGTACAAGGTCCACCTGATGGTAAGTGGTTGCTGTGGCCTATAGACATCTAAATCTATCTTCGCTTCCAAACAAAATGCAGATGCGTTGTATGATAAATAAAAGTTAAACGTTAGTGACTAATTAATTTTCTAAACTGTCGTTACATTTTTTTTTCATAAAATGTGTGAGCACGTCAAAACCAAATATTCACAAATTACCTCCAATAAATTTACTTGACAGCGGCTAATAAAGGTTCATCAAAAGTTACGTCAAAGAGGCATGTCCAGAGAAGCTGTGGTCACATCTAGCAGCGACTCAATCAACGTCAGATAGACACGGCAAGGCACACAATGGCCTGTTCCAGAATAATTAAATGCCGTCCCTTTGACACGGTACTTATCGAATGGAAAGTTCTAAATTCATTTTAACTACTTTTAAAATTATTTAAATTTAAAGAGTTAAAAGTTCAACAGCTCCGTAGCGCAGTGGCTTAGAGTTGCAGCACTATGGGCTGCGGGTTCGAATCCCGCACGGAACAAGTATTTGTATGGCCTACAAATAATTGTTCTCGGTCTGGATGTGTGTCCTTGTGAAATCTATGTATCTATACTGCCACTTTAAAAACAAAAACTCGTGTGATATGTAAAATTTTATAATAAAAAAAAAATATTCAGTGTTACTGCTCTAAGAATATTACTTTAAACTTTAAAAAAAAGACGTTACCATACTACAATTTTCTGTGTTTTTGTTTTTGTAAACCTAAAGCAACCTACGAAACCTGAAGGCTGCTTTAGTACATGGACACTTGCAGTTAATTCAAACAAAAAAGTTTACAGATGTGTTATAGGATAAGGATGGTTAACGAGCACACAGTCCACCTAATGGTAAGTGGTTGCTGTGGCCCATAGACATCTACATCTATCCTCGATAACGAATCAAAATGCAGATGCGTTGTCACCCGTGAAGACTAAGATGCAATGCCTCTTTTCTAGTAAAAGGGGTCTCCGGTTCTCTACACTCACCATAAGAAATATAGCAGCGTTAAACTGCTATTTTACGCTGGTATTCTGTGAGAGCGTGGTCGACCCATTCGTGTTACAACTATACTAATAACATAGCTAGCATGCCGCTGTCGCTTCATACGATACCCACGGAATTATATCAAATAGAGGCGAAATTCTAGAATTATGCTTGTCCTCTTTTCCATATTGAACAAACCAGGCTCTCCTTTACATCTTAAGAAAAGATTTCAATTTCCTTTTATCAACTCATGACAGAGTGTGTAACATACATGATTGAATCTGTTATTTTTTTTAAAAGTCCCGCTGGGTTTCTAGCTAGTTCTTCCTAGGACAGATGATTTTTTTTCGAACCAGTGGTAATGTAAAAAATGGCTTTCAATAAGAATTACTTATAATCAATATTGAATAAAAATTTATTCTGTGCTTTTCTAAGCGGGACGTTTGAGTTCACTTGTGGACTTTTTATAGCTAAACCAAATAAATGACAAATAAATGGAGAAAACAAGTTAGATGTGCGTTTTATTATTCCTTCACGATAGTCATAGTAGCGCCCCAAAGGGGAACTGAAACATGAACCGACACTTTAAGAGAAAATAACAACAAAGTAAGACATTACGTTTAGATCCAAGTGGTTGAGGTGTTTATACACCAGTAATTCAATAGTCTCAAGCCTTTTATGTTTTTCTATTTGATTTCTAACACGGCGAATATAATTGAAGGTAATCTCTAAATAACTATATTAAACTACGTGCGAAATACTACAGTTGAGATCGTCTAATTTAAATTTGAACGCGCCGCCCTTGAGTTTTTTGTAGATTTTGTCACATATACCATATTAAGTTATCAAAATAATATATAAAATGCGCGAAGATTTAAATCTTATGATCATTCTCTACTGTGTTGGAGTAAATTATAATTTTATACTATACCTTATACGTGGTAGAGCCATAATGTAGTTATATTATGGTTGTAGCACGAATGGGTTGGCTCGACTGGGAAGAGACCACGCTCTCACAGAGCATCCAGCGTGAAATAGCAGCTTGATACTGTTGTGTTTCGTATGCTGAGTGTAGAGAACTGGAACTGGAGACTCTTATTACTGGAGACCAGGCATTCCATCTTAGTCCTCAGGGGTAATAACCCATTTGCATACTGATTCTTAATTGAAGGTAAATGTGAATGTCTATGAGCCATAGCATCTATTTACCATCATATGAACTGTGTGCTGGTTTGTCACTCTTTTTCTACAAAAATAATATTGGCATGATAAAAATGATAAAATACAAGAGAGACAAGTTCAGTTATAAATTGAACAATCTAAACCATAGTTCATGTATAAACAGAGGCACTATATATATAATGTAAGGCCTACTTCCTATTCTCAGAGGGTAAAGTTGGTGAGACGAGTCGGCAACGCAATACCTCGCAATACCGTGAACAAGTAAGCAATACGTTGTATGTTGGTTATGTTAGTATTCTGTGAGAGCATGGTCCTTTCCCGTTCGAGCTGATCCATTCGTGGTGTGCTGTGTGCTGTTCGACAACCATTATATAACTGCAGCGTGACTCTACCACGTGTAAAATTATTTTAATGATTTTCAGAATGTGTGTTTATGTTGTCAATCATTAATTAAATTACAACAAAACTTATTAGAGATGTTATTTCGTGCGGAATTCGAACTCGCGGTCTTTAGCCCTGCAATTAATTGCTAAGCCACTGAGCCACTGAGCCACGGAGCCGTCCTTTTGAAAATAAAATAATAATGTACTTATAACTTAGTATAAGATAGTAAGTGGGTCTATTAGGTAGTCATCATCGTCATCATTACATCCTATGAAGTCATAGATATTACTATATATGTGCTCAGACACAAGCAATCAATTAATTCAATATTTGCGAATACAGGTATTAACAAAGGTGTCTTATAATGTTATTTATTAAGTTCTACTGTATATAACCTTAAGGCTAAGTTCATATGACCGTGGGGTATCGCGCGGTACAAGATCAAAGTAAATGGCAATTATCGTCAACATCACCCTGCGGTACCGCGCGCAAGATATATGCCGTCATGAGAATGCTACAGCCGCGCGTAGACGCGTGGCTTCGCGCGTTTAAATAAACTTAGCCTAAAGGGAATTTAAAATAATATACATTAAGTAAAAAATTACATATATATAATCATTTTATTTTTTATTTTATTTTATTTATTACAAGATCCACAGCCCTAATTACAATGTAAATGAAATTAAGAAATAAACTTACAGCCAATAACGGATCTACTTTAACTTAACGGATCATAATATTATACCTCGATAATTGCCGGAGTAAACATAAGCATATTCCTATATGAAAAGAGTACAGTCAAATATTTTAGCCCGATTTGGAAATAATTAATTTTGGGTCATCATCATCATCATTACAGCCCTTCAAAAGTACACTGCTCAACATAGGCCTCCACCACTTTTTAGGTACTATAGATAAAATAATTAGCGGTAGTAATAGTGGAAAAATAAAATTTTGCCCTCGAAACACTCTTTATACTCATAAGACTAGTTCCATTCAATATAATAAATTATAAATATTATATATTGCATGTTAACATACGTACTAATAAAATATACGCTACATTTATGAGTAAAGAGACCGGAATATCCTCTCTAAAGCCTGTTAAATCTGATTACGAATGTTTTACGTCTGGTAAAGGCTAAACAATAAACCTAATTGCTTCGAAGAGTATCAGAGAATGGGAATATTCTATGATCCTATAAGAAGATTATCTTATTAAGTGAGGGTAGGTAGAAACATTGTTGTCGGTGTGAGTCAACAAGCGAGCACACTGTCCATTTAATGGTAAGAGGATGCTACGGCCTATATACATCTACATCTATCCACGATTAAGAAAGAACATACAGGTGTGTTGTCACACCTTAGAGCTAAGTTGGAATGTCCCTTTATCAGTAAAAATGGTCTCCGATACTCAACACTCACCATAGGAAAAACATTAGTTTGCTGTTTCGGGCTTGTATTCTGTTAGAGTGTCGTTCTTATGAAGGGGCAAACTACCCCAAAGTTGTATTTTCAAAAATTCCAAAAAAAGATTTTTTTTAATTATCTCAATAGTTACATTGGAAAAATTTCTGACAATAAAAAAATTATCTATATCTAACATTTACGATGATAAACTTGGGTTGAAATCAGGGATAAATTCACAAGTAAAACGACATCACTACATTTTAGCTTACGTTCTTGTCGAATTTTTAACAATTTTGGCACCTTAGTAATGTACTTTATGAGAATTTGATAACTTATTAACTTTATGAAATACACAAGAAACAGATTTCAGAAATCAATTGCTTGAATTAATTAGAACTATCAATCCAAATTAGTGTATTTAACAACTGAGGTTCATATAAAATTACAAGCATACGATACGCATTAAAGGGTAGATGAAAATTCTTTAAGTAAATACTATTTTGCCGGTACAGCTGTACCAGATCACGTGATCCGCAGCCAACGGGGGCCCGAAGAACAACTAAGGGTATATCGGCAATCGTCACTCTCTTTCGAACTCGTAACGACCTGTAGCACATTTGTCTCCTGCCCACGCAAGATTATTTAATCTTTAATATTTACTGTAACTTAATCATCATACAGTCCTACTCCCCGTGCTATAGTGCCAATAAAGCTAGCTGAGTTTCCTCGCTCAATGGCTACTTAGCCTTTGAGCGAGAAAAGAATCAGCCCTCTTATCACCAGAAGTAACGACCAGTCGCGGATAGAGTTTCTTTAGGAACTTCACCACACGAGGACCCCACGGACCGATAGTCACTATAGCAAAAGGCATAAATATGTAGGTAGTCATCTCTCAGAGACTCACATTTGCACCACTAACTCAGTTCAGCTGCCTCTGATGCCGCCCCGGCTCTAAACGAGATACTCCTGAGATGAGAGGCCGCCAAAGTGTCAAATAAAAAGAATCATCAAAATCTGTTCACCCAGAAAAAAGTTATGAGGTAACACACATAAAAAACATAGGTACAGTCAAATTGAGTGCCCCTCCTTTTTGAAGTCGGTTGCAAAATACGTCAAATGCGCAGACCGGTGACGTGCAACGTGGAAGACATCTGCCTGCCACTACGATCGTCAATCCAACAAGCGTGATTATTAATGCAAAATCTCCCTACAACGAGATCATCATTCAGTGGGCTTACATGAGCCAATAAAGAGGGAACGAATACGTTTAAAATAAAATGTAATCATATTTGTCAGCAAATACAAATGGCTGTCATGAATAAGAATATTGTACATTACAATAACACAATACTAAGAAAGGATTTTAATATTAGATCAAGAAATGGTCAAGGCGAACGTTGAATAATAGCGGTATGGACTCCCAAAGGAAACTAACACAGTATTAGAATACGCAAGGAGTAAGCACAAAGGGGTAAATAATATGGAAGAGCAATATGCTTTCAAATTCACAACGAATTAATAACAAATTTTAATTTTTATTGACATCGGTACGTCAAAAACTTCAGTCCCCCCGTGACCATGGGTTGCTGTAAAGCACCCGATACGTCGGGAATTAAAATTGTAAATTAAACGTGATAAAATCCGTGAAAATAGTTTTATTCAATAAATAAAATTTAAGTTTTTGTTTGGAACGAATTTCCTTATCGGACGGTACGGGTTTGGTGGATGGGAGCTAGGCGACAAAAAGTGTAAGATTTTTTCGTCACTACACCTTGTATCATAGTATATTTTATTTTAAATGACTCTTCATTTTAATAGACGTTCATAATTAATTTATTTATATTTGTTAATCAATAATATTATACGTTTATCAATAATAATACATTATGAAAGGAACTTCGTTCCAACCGAGTGTTCCACGACACTCACGCATGTTTTTTTTTAATTATAGGATAAGGGTGACAATCGAGCACACAGTCCACCTGATTGTAAGTGGTTGCTGTACCCCATAGACATCTACATATATCCTCGTTTGCGAATCAAAATGAGGACTAAGATGGAATGCCTCTTTTCCACTAAAAGTAGTCTCTAGTTCTCTACACTCACCATACGAAACACAGCAGCGTTAAGCTGCTATTTTACGCTGGTATACTGTGAGTGTGTGGACTTTCCCTGGTCGAGCTGACCTACTCTTAATACTGACTCTGATAACGCATTTAAAGGAAATCAGAGGGTTTTTGTTACTCACTTACTTGTCTTCACGCACAATCCCTAACCGGGTAGCCAGAGAGAACAGATCGCCAAGTGTCACGATCCTTACATACCTCTTTTTGTTACACGTTGTATATTAGCATTTTAAATTAATTTTGTTCAATAATTTTATTTCATTTAGATAAGTACACGGTTATTAACTTAAAGAGCCACATATAATTATCTAAGCAGTTAATGATACATTACTTACTAAGTAATGAATCGTTATTTGATATACCATAATGTAATTATTATTTGATCCGTGAAAATTCCACATCAGCAATTACGTACCACTTCTGCCGATATCATATGAAATTGATAAATTTTCTGCGGGAAGAATATTCGCTTTTGCGATGTAAACATATTATATTTATTAAGCAACGCCGAATATATGCGATGATTACTGCCTCGTTGCTCTAGCGGTTGTAAGTACGATTGCTAATCATCCGTTCTCGGTTTCGAATCCAGGGTCGGATAAAAATGAGTTATACTGTTTGGCCGTGGAAGGAAAAGAGGAGATCTACCGCCGTGCAAAGCTCACATGCGACTGCGATGAATGACGATACGCATCTATAATACGAATCGTACCGCGAGTGAGTGAGAGTACGACTCGAATAAAAAAAAAGATTTAATATTTTGCAACAATAGTATCTAAATTAGTGAGTTTTTAGTATTGCGAAAAAAAGTTTAATAAATAACAAAAAAATATTTTTAGTTAATGAAGTATGAGACAATGAAATCACATATTTGCGTGTGAAAATAAAATTATGCGCCCCTTTTTTTTATATCAATCAGTTTTGCGTTTACTGGACACAACCAATGATCTCAAATTTTATTTGCGTGCTTTCAAGATACTTTCGGAAGGAGGTGACTCGAATACGACAACGAGCGATTCCTCATCTCAAATGAACTCATGAGTAAATCACGAGGTAAAATGAGGTACTCCTTCATCCTCAAACAAAATAGATGAGTTACCTATGACTAAAGTTTTCAGTCTGAGGAGGGGACAACGCTCAGTGCGATAGTATAGAGCTATTCTATATGTACCGCAGTACTTCTGAACTTTGATAGCGTGATTTAGGCTTCAGTTCGTTTTGCATGTGGCGCGACGACAGCGCCGCTACAGGTTCTTTTCGTCATGGGGTTCTCTATAGCAGCTCGGCGTCAAGAAATTGCTGTTATTTTACCTTCTAAATTGGTGCTTTCACATCGCAGTTATATAACGTTATATATTTTTTATAGGATAAGTTGACAGACTAGCACACAGTCCACTTGATGGTAAAATGCAGATGCGTTGTCACCCGTGAGGACTAAGATGGAATGCCTCTTTTCCAGTAAAAAGGGTCTCCGGTTCTCTACACTCACCATACGAAACACAACAGTGTTAAGCTGCTATTTTACGCTGGTATTCTGTGCGAGCGTGGTCCTTCCCCGGTCGAACCGACCCATTCGTGCTACAACTATACTACTAATATAGCTGCAGCTTGGCTCTACCACGTATATTTCGATAAAATTTTCTAAAAAAGGTGTGTTTAACATTTTGCTACACTGTGTTAGATATTTAACATGACGTATAACATTTTCTAACTGTTACCTTGAACCTTATGATATTGATATCCCACGCCATAATAATTTTACGAAAGCTTTAATTTGCTAGCGTGTCGTAATTTGATATTTAACATTTATTAAGCGACAGTAGCCTAATGGCAGGGTGCGGAACGCAAACTCAAAAGCTTGTGAGTTCGAATCCGCCATACGATTACTGTCGTGAACCACTCCTAGCACAAGCTTACCAGAAGTGGTTCAAGGGAATATTAGTAATTTTAATGGCTTTACTAGTATATCTTTTAAACAATGTCTTATGTCATGGTAACATTATATATTTTTTTCAATAGTTTTACGAGTGCTTACGAGAATATATAATAACTGCATTGTGGAACCACCTTAAAATATGTTTATTGTTGTAAACGTTATTAATAAAATGTTAGTTTATGCAATAAAGGTTAATGTTAAAACAGTAATTTAAAAAAAAAACCAACTGCATTAAAACGTTTACTGAAATAAAAACCTTTCCAACGCTGTTTTTTTTGTATTTGCACTGTCACTTTTTTACTTTGTCACTTTCTTATAACTCAAAAACTACAGCCTCGTTTGCATGGATGTCTATGTTAGCTCTTCATCAGTCAATCAAATAACAAAGGATCAAAAGGGCGCTGCTTTATCGACACCATTTTGACAGTCGACATTATATTAAATATTTTAGTCGATTTTAGTATTGTGTAGTGTAGTATTTCTTTTTTGAGGAAATTTTTTGAAGTGATCCTAATTATTGCCAAGGCTTGTTTGCTATTTTTTTTCTTAATATATTAGGTATAGTATAAGACTTTGTGTTTTGCTTCTGTTCCCCTCCTAGTTTTCTTTTTATAGGGCAGCAAAGCTTTTGGTGACAATATTACCCTCACGTACCTTATTATGTAGCCTGTATCACTCTCAGAATTATGAAAAATCTAACAACACCTCATATTAATATAAGAAATAACTCGAACACTACACATTTAAATAAAACTATTTTTACAGATTTTATCGTATAATTTATTTTATATTTCCAATGTTTCGAGCACTTTACAGCACCTATGGTCACGGGATAACTAGTTTTATTGAAACATTTCATAATATGTTAAAATCCATCAAGCGGTTTAGGCTACAGAGCGTGGCATACACACATAGTGCCTCCTGGGGCAGTCGGGTAAATTATAAAACCGGTAAAATAGTGTCCTTTTAGTTTGTTGTTTCATAAAGATGACAAACGATACAGCCTATTTGACAGTGAAGGAACAATTGAATAGCTGTGCTCAGTTATTATCATGGAACTGGAGTTCTTCTATCTATTTCTTTTTGCCGCCAAAGGGTATTTATAAGCTGTGTTTTAGTTTGCGAAGCGTAAGAAAGATAATTTATTATTTATATTATGTCTACCATCTTGCTCCTCAGGGATGACAATGCATCACTACCCGTCTTTACTTGCAATTGGTTTCAAATGTTGATGGGCTGCAGAGGCCACTTAATTTAGAGTCTGAAGGGTTAAGATATCCAATATGCCAATTAAAGGCTGTGCGGCATTCAATCGTTTGTAGCCATCTTTGTTGGATGTAAGCTGCAGGTTTCTATGGATTGCAGTAACCACTTACCATCAGGAGGGCTTGAAATTCGTTTATCACTCCAATTTTACAAAAAAATCCATGGGACGAAATAATAATTTAATATTAAACATTTTGTAAAACAGACTTCAGTATATATTATTAAGGATAACTCAAAAACTATTAGTCAAATTTGATCAAATTTATATGGGACCACATAAGAAGCACTAGCTTTCAAATAAAAAAAGAATCGTCGAAATCGGTTCACTTTGAACAATGTTATAAGGTAACACACATAAAACATACAGTCGTATTGAGTACTTCCTCATTTTGGAAGTCGGTAGAATAAGGTGATGCATCCTTTATCACCGCATTTACCACGGCAATTGCTGAGAGGAATTGTTCGAATTAATTGCAGCAGTCAAATTCTACCAACACACATCACAACAAACCTCACGATATCATCCACACCATCTATATGCTTGGCGGTCCACCAATGTACGGTTTTCTTTCTCTCACGACTTACTTGTGGAATCGATTACCACCGGTGATTTATTCCGGACCTACAGAAACGAGCTTACTCCTTTTTAAAAAAGGCCGACAACGCACCAGCAATCCCAATAGTGTTGCAGTTGTTCATGAGCGGCGGTCGACGTCTTACTATCAGGTAAGCCGCAGGCTCGTTTATTCCTCTTATTTAAAAAAAAAACAAACAATATTGTATACGTAAGTTGAATATGTAAATAACCAATTCCCCAATACAGAAATTTAATGCGCCAAATAAATAAAGAAAATTGTTTTAGAGGTTATTGAAAGAAATTCAATATCAGGGCTCATCGGTTATTCTCTACGAGCGTCAAACTGCCCTCAGAACCCATTTGCAACTCTGAATTCGGTAATTCAATTTTTTTATATGTTTTCTTCATTGGATATTTGCTTAAAATAATTTCAATTTCTTTTTTCATAGAAATAAATGTAACAAGCGAGCGCGCTATCAACCTGGCGATAAATGCATATGGGTTTTTATTAGGACTTTTCAGCACCCGTTTTTAAGGGGGGGGGGGGGGGGTGACTGATGTGTTTAACGTCGCAATGTCATAGTTAACCACGGCTACCTCCAAATTAAAATTATTGATTTTTGTTCCGATCTACGCAGTATGAACTTACAATATCTTGAAGTCTTGCAGTTGTATGCTTGGGTTGGGATTTAATTTTATTAATTATAGGATCCCAAGCAGATGGCAGCACCCAGCCATCTTCTCTATTGAAATTAGTTGTTTCTTGATTTCAATAGCCTCGCGAATCATTCTTGGAAGGAATCGGTGTTCTTTAGCGAAGATTTGTGGTCTATCAAATCTAAAGTAGTGACAGTGTATTTTTGAAAAGTCTTGGTAACTGAGGAACTATGCGTTCGCTGTAAATTTCATAGTGCGCGAGCAATCCAGGTTCCATCCTGTTAGCAGCATGTAATTGTTAAGTGCAATTTTGAGTGCTGATATATCACGTGTCAGCCGTTCCAGCCAGCTATATAAATAGTATAGTTGTAACACGACAGGGTCGGCTCGACCGGGGTAGGACCACGCTCTCACAGAATACCAGCGTAAAATAACAGCTTAATGCTGCTGTGTTTCGTATGGTGAGTGTAGGGGACCGGGGAAACCCTTTTTACTGGAAAAGAGGGATTCTATCTTAGTCCTCACGGCTGACAACGCATCTGCACTTTAATTCGCAAACGAAAATAGATGTAGATGTCTATGGGCCAGCATATATACTATCAGGTGGATTGTGTGCTCGTTAGTCTTCCTTATTCCATAAAAAAAAAATCATCGTAAAATAACTTGCATATCAGATTAATTTTAAAAAATGCGTAGTTATGTGAAGTCTGATAACACGCATTGGGAAAGCGCGGCGGAAATGTCCTTACCCTAAAAACCTTTTAGTTGAGAGGTGGCTTGTGCCTACTAGCGGGTGGGCGTATATTATAGGCTGTAAGTTTTATAAAATACGAGATGTGCGATTTTTATGCTCTCAAGTTTACATTATCGCATTAACAATGAGCTGTAAAAAAATCACACTCCTTTCAAGAACCGTTGAAGCTAGTCGCCCACGTTCAGAAGTAATTGTTCGATCAAATAATTCGTGCATTATCTTTTTCATCTAACACGTAGTGCCCACCGAGCGGAAAAATGGGTTAATCACTAATTGAAGCGCTCTCAAAGTAACTTCTCTTTAATTATTAAGTAACTTCTTATAGATTATATTTATCTGTTTAGTAAACGAGTAGAGACCGCGACTTTATCACGTAATATTTTGCGTTTATGTTATTAAAGAATCTATAATAAGATATTGCCAAGAAAAACCACTACGTTAATCATAAAACTAATAAGTTTCGAAATCAACGTAGTCAGTGTCATATTTGACAATCTCCTTTTTTAGCCCCCTACTCAAAAAGAGGGGTGTTATAAGTTTGACTACTATGTGTGCCAGTCTGTCTGTTTGTATGTCTGTGGCACCGTACATCTTAAATGTGTGAAAATAATTTGGGTACGGTTTTTTTATTTAAAATCAGGTTTTCTAGTTTTATCAAAATCGGTTTAGCCGTTTCAAGGTCACCAGCTGTGTTTTTCTGGGGTTTATTAAATTTTGTTATCTTCTCTTTTTCTACAGACTTCAAAAAGGAGACGGTACTCAATTCAACTGTATGTTTTTTTATTGTTTGTTACCTCATAACTTTTTTCTGGGTGAACCGATTTCGAGAATTCTTTTTTATTTGAAAGCTGGTGCTATTCATGTGGTCCAATATAAATTTGATCAAGGTCTAACCAATACTTTTTGAGTTGTTCTTAATAATTTATATTGAAGTCGGTTGTACAAAATTTTTAATTTTAAATTATTTATAGTGTGATACAACGTGTTAGGACTCCCTTTCGGGCTAGGTGTTAGTACGTAGTATCATTATTTATTATTTGGTGTTAATCTGGGTAGATACCACCCTCTTACCTATTTCTGCCGCGGAATAGCAGTGCGTACATGGCTCTGTTCCGCTCTCTTACACACATAAAAAATAATTTAAAATTAAAAATTTTGTACAGCTGACTTCAATATAAGTTGTTAAAATAATTCAAAAACTATTGGTCTGACTTTGACCAAATTCATATGGGACCACATGAGAAGTTTTAGCTATCAAATAGAAAAAGAATCATCGAAATCGGTTTACCCAGTAAAAAGTTATGAGGTAAAACACATAAAAAAAACATACAGTCGACTTGAGTACCGTCTCCTTTTTGGAAGTCGGCAGAAAAAGAAAAAAGAAGGACTTCGTTTTTGTACAAACTTTTGACGTACACAAAATTAAAAAAAAATGTGAATTTAAGAGTATTGTCTTGATTATAATTATAAAACAATCAGTAAATAAACGAGTAAAATTCAAGAGATATATTCAACTAAGTTTGGTCTATTTTACGTTAAAAAATGCAGACTCATTAAATGCGTATGTAGAACTATTGTATAATACGTCATTAGTTGACAAATTACACAGAAATAACGGTAACTCGACTCACCTGAAAACAGGTTGCAATTACGAAGTAGGAAGAAAACCGTTGCATAGCTTAATTGCCTTTAATTAAGGTCTACGAAGTACAGTATATTGTGTGCAAAAATCATACTTAGCATTTAATAGCAGAAATTAATTTGCATATGTCCGCGTAATGAAATAAGATAATGTGTCCCGCTCAGTGCACCACCACTCCCAGCACCACCACACTAGGAACGATACACCAACCTCGATAATACGATGCAATACACGCGTTGTACTCAACTTACAAACTTAGTGGTCGGACACCGCAAAGTCTTTCACCTGAGGATGCCTCGTGTAGAGGTGAAACACGTGTCGTATTATCGATAGTGGTGTGTTGTTCCTAGTGTGGTGGTACTGGGAGTGGTGGTGTACTGGGCAGGCACATTATTTTATTTTGTTACGTGGAGATAAGCAAATCAAGTTCTAACAACTTCATTATAATGGATTTCCGCAAAGTAACGCCTGATTCTATTATCTTAAAAAGGTTAGCACGGCCAACCAGGCAAGATTTTAATATCATGTTAGTTAATATCCGTTCCAAATTATTCCATTTATGTATATACATTTCCGAGGAATTCGTTGTACATATTATAGATCAAGTCCGTGAAATAAACATTAAAACAAGTTTTATCTAGTTTTGTTGTCAGCAATATCAATAACAGTATGCAGAACGAGACAATAATAAAATCTGTACACAATAGTTTGTTGATGTGAAATAGGTTATAAATTGTGAAATAGGTTTTGTATTCATTAAAATGTATTTTATTTATATTAATAATAGACATAATAAATATAAAATCTATGATGAATTGGCTCTAATGGATGAATTGATATTTTTATTCCTTTTTTTATTTTAATACCAGGAATGCTATTAATACTATACCGCCCCAGCTGAGTCTATCATGATTGTGCTAGAAGTAGTTCGCGACAGAAGTCTTTCACAATTTCTTAGTTTATTCAATAAATGGAAGAGGTACTCAATTCAACTGTATGTTTTTTTAGTGTGTTACCTCAGAACTTTTTTCTTAGGTTAAACGATTATTGTGATTCTTTTTTATTTGCAAGCTGGTGCTTCTCATGTGGTTACATATAAATTTGATGAAGATTTGACCAGTAGTTTTTGAGTTATCCTCAATAATGCGTATTTACTTGACTTCGACTACATTGATGATGTTCTTATTTTATTTATATTAAAGTGGGTTGTACAAAATTTTTAATTTTACCACTTGTTTTGTAATCTCATTTTTATTTTTATATTTAAATGGTACCTCAGGAGTGGTTCCATATCAATCTCGAGATGAAATTTCACTCCTAATGGTGGAAAAATAGGGGATGAAGTTTTGATGTAACTATATCTTATACGTGGTAGAGCCATGCTGCAGCTATTGTTAGTGTAGACGACAAGATCACGAATGGGTCGACTCGACCGGTGTAGGACCACGCTCTCACAGAATACCAGCGTAAAATAGCAGCTTAACACTGCTGTATTTCCTTTGGTGAGTGTAGAGAACCGGAGAACCTTTTGGAAACGAGATATTCCATCTCGGTCATCAGGGGTGACAACGCATTTGCATTTTGATTTTTAATTGAGGATAAATATAGATGTCTATGAGCACAGCATCCTCTTACCATCAGATGGACTGTGTGCTCATTAGTCATCCTTATTCTATTAAAAAGCAAAATTTTACAATTCACACGCAGTAAGCATATCAGTATATGCAGCGTAACTAAGTCTGCTTGCTAACTTAAATATATGGAATCTACTGAATGAAGCTTTGCGTCTAAGAAAAATTGTGGTATTTACAAAATTCAACTCTATCCCATTTCAAATTACATTAGTATTTAAATGTTTGACTTTTGGAGTTATGAATTTCGTACATTTAGTTTCAGTGCGTTCAAAGATTTAGTTTAATTTATGAGTTATAGTTGTGAGTTCAGAACTTATTCATCAATCTGCTTCTGGACATTGACCTTCCCTTTAGGAGGATTTATCCTAATCATCTCACTTGGCAGGTGTATTAGCTATTGCAGGACCAGACGTCTGGCATCTTAGCAGCTACTCATCTTCCCTGTTCTAGATGTTAATACGCCTGGCGTAAATTAGATTGTTACACCGCTATCAATCGAAACCCATGCGATCTTACTAGGGTTTCTCATTAGTGCTTCTTATGAGCATGAGTTACAATAATTTATACATAACTAACTGTCAGGATCCGAATGGCATATTATTTAAAAAGAGACTCGATGGCTTCGTGGCACAGTGGCTTAGCAATGATTTGTAGTGCTAAAGATTGCTGGTTCAAACCCCGCACGGAACAAGTATTTTAACCGACTTCAAAAAGAAGGAGGTTCTTAATTCAAGTATATGTTTTTTTGTATGAATGTTACGCGATATCTTCGCAGATTGTGAACCAATCTCATTAATTTTTTTTTATAAATAGGTTATACTTCAAGGGTAGTCCCATATAAATTTGGAGAAAAAATTTCACCCCTTTTTTTCGCAATTTGAAGTCGATTTTTACTTTTGTTAAAATTTATAATTATTATAACCTGAAAATAATTGTTCCGGGTCTGGATGTATGTCCTTGTGAAATTTATGTATGTAATTTGCCCCCACGATACAGGATAAAAATCCTAGTGTAGAGATAACGTTTTTAACAAGGAGAGAAATCAAAGAGGCTCTGACCATGGATTAGCATTAGTGTTGTCTTTATACAACTTAATCACAAAACATTAAAATATCTCTATTGTCCTTACATAAATTATGGATGTATTTTGCACATACCTTCGGAAAGAAATTCTTAAATTTCTTTTTTAAAACTGAACTGATAGACGAACTAACAGTTCTAATTGTTAGTGGATACTTTAGTCCACGGACATCTGAATCCTACTTCAAACTAACAAGGTCACAACTGCTTTGTCACCTCTAAAGACTAAAATTAACGGCTCCGTGTCGTAATAGCTTAGCAATGATTTGCTGCGTTGGGGGCGCGGGTTTGAATCCCACACGGAACAAGTATTTGTATGGCGTACAACTAATTGTTCCGGGTCTGTATATTTGTCCTTGTGCAATTTATGTTTGTTAACTTCTTCAACTGCCTCCATGAACGTGAGAAAATCCTAGTGTGGGGGTAACGTTCTTTTTAAAAAATGAAATTGAATTGAATTGAATTTCAATATAAATATGCTCAAGTTTTACCGGTGGTTACCGGTTACAACACCCACGGGATGATATGGGCTAGTGGATATTCTTACATTGCCACTACACGGTAACAGCGTGATCAGAAACAGAAGAAACTTTTTTATTCAATATAGATTATAAATAATATTTATTGAAAGTCACTCTTTTGCATAAATACCACTCGTTCGAAAAAAAAAACCTCTGTCCTGGGAAGAACCAGCAAGAAACCCATCGGATTTTTTTAAAAATAACAGCCTACAATCATGTATTGTTACACAATTAACACCACAAAACAAATTAGAAATAGCTTGGTAGCGATCATCTCATTCCCAGGAGTTATTATCATCGATAAATTCCTTAATATTATAATAACCCTTTTTATACAAACTTAGCTTAATAAAGTTTTTGAACTTTGAGCAGGTCAAATTTTGTATATTTTCTGGGATTTTGTTGTAAAAGCGTAGACATCGCCCCAAGAATGAATTACTGACTCGGTGGAGTCGAGTAACTGATACTACTAGCTTGTGTCTGTTCCTAGTATTTACAGAATGAATATCACTTATTTTTGTAAAACAACTTTTATTTTTGTGCACATATATTACATTTTCATAAATGTATTGAGATGCCAAAGGTTATATTAATATATATTAACTTCCTTAAATTTTTGTCGCAGCAACTCTTTAGACTTTTAAATAATAAATTGCTCTTATGGCCCTCTTCTGTAAAACAAATATAATTCAGTATCAGCCGCGTGTCCCCATAGCAAAATACCATACGACATTAGGCTATGGAAATAGCTAAAGTAAACTAGTCTAACTGTTTCAACACTGGTAAGATTTTTAATATTTTTTAAAGCATATGCTGCAGAACTAAGTCTGCTTGCTAATTTTTATATATGGGGGCTCCGTTGAATCTTTGTGTCTAGTGTAATTCAAAGAAAAATGGTGGTATCAACAAGACTCAGTTCCTCCAAATTTAAAATTAAATTAGTATATCATTTTTTGACTTTTGGAGTCATGAATTTCATACATTTCGTTTTAGTGGCATTTAAATGCAAATTATTAACATTGAACTAATCTACTAATTTAGATATAGCATTATTTACTTCGTCATATTTTGGTAATTGTCGTTTTAATTTGAAAATTAAATAAGTGTCATCAGCACATAGTAAGGCAAGTCATTAATGTAGACAAGAAATAGAAAGGGGGCGAGCATTCAGCCTTGAGGTACGCCCGTTTGTACCATCGACCCGAAAGAGCTCGTACTGTTAATGACATCTTTTTGCGTTTTGTTACTTAAGTTTGAAATAATTAATTAAAGAGCATCATTTCTTACACCTCAGTGTTGAAGTTTCCTCATTAATGTTTTATGTTGAACACAATCGAAGACCTTGGATAGGTCACAGTATATATACAAAGCATCCCGTGAATTCTCCCCATGTATTAAAGATATATTTAATCAGCGCAATACCGGAATCAGTTGTCGAGCGACCCCTTATGAAAGCACATTAATTTTTATGAAGGAAAATATTTATATTAAAACATTTAACATTTGATCAAGAACAATTTTTCCAAAAATCTTACTAAGTGTGGGTAGTACAGAAGTAGCTCTAAAATTGGCGTGGTCTAACGTACTACCAGATTTAAATAAAGGTACTACTGTACTATGCTTAATTAAATCAGGAAACACACCAGATTCAATACTAGTATTAAAAATAATAGTTGAGGCACGATTGTATCTACTATAGACGCAATTACTTTAACAGAAATCCCCCACAGATCTACAGTGTTCTTAATATCAACAGTTTTAAAATATTTTACAATATCTTTTGATGTTACTTTATGAAATTTAAAATTCTTTGTACACTCATTTATATTTTGTTTAATCAATCATCATGTTAATAATCGCTAACGCTGTAATTTTCAAAGGTAGTATATAATATAACTTTAAAATTTATAGAACCTTAAACAGGCACAGTTAAGCAATTAAAGTACAGATTTTAATTTCGATTTTGTGGAAATAATATTCATTAATTTATTAGCACATCAAAGGCCTCCGTTAAACAAAGGTATCCTGATTGATTGGTTCGAAATTAAATATCCACAATATTTGCCATAATTGCCATACTTGGCAAGCGGGTTAGTAACCGGTGGCCGGTTTGATCGGTTTTATTGGTGAAGATTTAATTTTCAGCACGCTGAAATATATATAAAGTAAATAAGTATTGTAAATTAATATGTTCACAATTAAAATTTGTGAACTTTGTGAATCTTGATAGAGGTTATTTACACGAACAAAATAAATATCACTATTTTATAAAAGGATGATTTTTCAATCGACAGATAAAAGGGATATTCATTGGATTAAAAACAACACAACAAATCAAAAATTAAATAATATTAATAATAGTAATCATAATAAGTACTATTATAAAACTTAGTAGAAAAAAGGAGAAGCTGACGTGGTACAGCACCGAAAGCATGGTTAAATACAAGCGGCTGGCTGACAAGATCCGAAAAAAGAAAAGCAGGTACATATACACGGGAATTGTTCCTAAATCCCTTACTGAGTATTTAGCAAAGATAGGAACAAAATACAGAAAGTCGTGATCTTGGATACGATTCGCTGTCGTCTCCAAGATTACGATAATCCAATATGCCTAATATGTCACCATCTCTCAACTTAAAAAAAGGGTTGCGATCATGCCAATGCTGCATCTAGAAACCAGAAAAAGAGTCTATAAATAATAGTAATACTAACTTCTATTATAATATTACTTATAATTATTTTATATCGGCTTTAGATAAATTGATGTTTCCGTTTTTCTACCGACTTAAAAAAGGAGGAGGTATTCAATTTGACAGTATATTTTTTTGTTTTTTTTTTATGTGTGTTACCTCATAACTTGGTGAACCTCGTCGTCGATGCTTCGTTTTCAATATAAAGTGTCTCCGGTTCTCTACACTCACCATACGCCGCGACACAGCAGCATTAAGTTGTTATTTGTCGCTGGTATTCTGGCAGAGCGTGGTCCTTCCCCGGTCAAACTGACCTATTCGTTATACAACCATAAAATAGCTGCGGCGTTGTTCTGCTTCATTAAATTATATAATATATGTATCTTTTTTCCTTTTATACGCTAGTGCTTGACTAATAGTCAAGTCTGATGGTATGTGGTAATGTAACCGAAGATTTTGAAGTTATACTTCTTTCGGGGTGTTTGGGAAATACGATGAGAGTGATTTTTCACGATGCGCGCGCACACCGATACCTAAAAGCGACACCATGAAGTTTTAACGATGCATCCGTACACTGACATCTAAAAGCGACAACCTCAGTAGGTAATTGTCTCTCAAGTTTTTTGTTTTGTTATGCTAAAGTATAACTTCCTACATGCGTACATAAGTACACACACACACACTTTTTTTCAATTAAAATGAATCGATGAACGAGTTTATAACCAACTTCAATGACTACAGATGCGTTGTCACCTCTGAGGACTAGTATGGAAAACCTTGTTTCTAGTAAAAAGGGTCCAATAACCTGTGATTATACTGGCCCTTCAGGGTAGGACACAGTAGTGTACGCTATGATTGTCGGCGACGAAATTAGCTATTAGGGCAATATCCACGGATCAGACGGACCCATAGGCAGAAAGTAAGTAAGTAAAGGATCCTGGATTAGTTTAAAATATTCTATTTAATTTTATCTTGAAGACACACACACAATGTGTGGGTGTCATCCGTGTCATTCATTTTATTCATTACAACATACTGAACACCCCATTATTGAAGGTAGGCCTACCCTATAGATTAAAGTAAAAAAAGTAAAGTTGCAGCGTATTTACGTCCCACTGCTGGGCACAGGCCTCCTCTCATTTCTGAGAGGGTTTTAGGGCAAGAAAATGCCTTGATTTCGTTGATTCTTTTTTTTTATTTGAAAGCTAGCGTTTCACTTGTAGGCTCATATTATTCTTACTAATTTATATTGAAGTCGGTTGTACAAAATTTTTTATTTTATACTATTTCCTTTATGTAGGATGCGTTCGGACTTTACTTTTTATTTAAATAAAAATAACTCTGTTGTGTGGATTAATTAATATTTCAATCTAAATGTCGTCTAAAATTAATTCTCTATTTTAGCACCCCTAGAAGTGATTTTTTTCTGCAAATTTATATGGGGCCATCCCAATAGTTTAACCTACTAAATAAAAAAAAAAGATTCATCAAAAGTTCACAATTGACGAAGATGTCGCCTAACACACATACAAAAAATCATTCAAACACAGTCGTATAGTTTACTTTCTCCTTTTTAGGGTTCCGCACCAAAAGGGTAACCAACGGGACCCTCATTACTAAGCCTCCACTGTCGGTCCGTACGTTCGTCTGTCTGTCTACGGGCTGTATCTAATGATTCGTAATAGGTAGACGGTTTAAATTTTCACCGAATATGTATTTCTATTGCGGCTATAACAACAAATAATGAAAATAAAAATTAATTATAAATTAAAGGGGTTCCCCTAACAGAATCGTGTTTTACGATGGAACGGAACCGTATGCGCGAGTCCGACTCGCACTTGACCAGCTTTTTATTTAGAAGTCGGCTCATAGGAAAGGTCTCGGTTGGATCGAGATCATTGTGTGAATAATCTGTCGAATTATGTTTCTGTTTCCTACTTCAAAAAAGCAGGAGGTTTTCAATTTCATTGGATGTTTTTTTCGTATGTGGTATTGTATTGTTACGCCATATCTTTTCAAGCTTATCAATAAAACAAATATCAATGTTAACCGATTTTTATAAATCTCTTTTTATTAAAATGGGCTTTACCTCAAGCATGTTCCCATTTCAATTTGAAGAAAAAACATGACACGTAAGTAATGTGGAAAAATTGGAGATGAAGTATTAAGAACTTATAGACAATGTTCTAGTTGTTACCTTGAGTTTATGATATAGCTGTTTCAAAAAATTTTACTAAAAAAAAGAGATTGAACGAAAGAGAAATTAAAACTAAAAATTTTGTACAACCGATTTCAAAATAAATTATTAAGAATAACTCAAAAACTATTAGTCAGACCTTGATCAAATTTATATAGGACCACATCAGAAGCACCAGTTTTCAAACTTCAAAAAGGAGACGGTACTCAATTCGACTGTATGTTTTTTTTGTGTGTTACCTCATAACTTTTTTCTGGGTGAATCGATTTCGATGATTCTTATTTTATTTGAAAGCTAGTGCTTCACATGTGGTCCCTTATAAATTTGATCAAGGTGTGACTAATAGTTTTTGAGTTATCCTTAATAATTTGTATTTAATTTAATTTTTAATTATTTCATTCGGTTTTTACTTTTTTAAAGTAATTTTTTATTGCCGACCAAGGTCAGTTTCTTTCATGAGTTTTAATCATTCCTTTTTCTACATAAAATGAAAATAATCTGTTCTTGACGCACTCCGTTTAACAAAGTAAGTTAATTATAGCATTGGTTTTATAGGAAAGCGTTCTTAATTATTAAATTTACATTTATTTGGCATTTCTTGGGCGTAGTAAACGCAATTTAATTTGTAATTATAAAAGCTTGGATAAAACCGAAATAAATTCATAATTGAAAATGTATTTTCATAGGTTTTTTTCCGAACCAGTTTTAAAAGTAAAAAATGACTTTGAATAATTATGACATGTAATCTATATTGAATAAAAAAATATTTTACTCTATTCTTAGTAGTTTGTTCTAGAGTCTTGCCGTCATTTAATTTAAAATATCTAATTGTATTTATGAACTGATCTCTCAGAGGCGACTACATATTTGCGCCATTTTCTGTAGAGACTATCGTTCTTTTAAGTCCATGCTTTTTTTATGTCGTATGTTCTTTAGTTTTATTTAATATTTCTTAGATTATTATACGTCAACGTAAACTAGATGATTTGTGCTTTATAATTACCTATGTATATGTATATATATATATATATATATATCACAGTTCTAATTGTAAAATAACTATTGTGATATTGAATAATTTCTAAAAAATACAATATATATTCGTTGTGATGTAAATTAATGAAATTTATACGTTAATTTTTCTCCGAATTCAATGTTCACACCTATTTTTAATATCTTACATTAAATTTTTAGATCTTAAAACATACATAAGTTTAATTCGTATTCTTGTATCAATTTTTCTTAGATTTTTCTTTATTTTAACTATCATAGTAGGTTTATTGTTACAACATGCGAGCGCGGTAGCAACCGAATCAGGACCGCGCGTATCTGGACGTACAATGGTACAACAACCGCGCGGGCTGGACGCTTGAGTCCACCAGAATCAAAATGCAGATGCGTTGTTACCCGTCATGACTAAGAGGAAATGCCTCGTTTTTAGTAAAAAAGATCTTCGGTTCTCTACACTCACCATACGAAACACAGCAGCATTAAGCTGCCATTTTACGATGGTATTCTGTGAGAGCGTGGTTGTACCCCGGTCGAGTCGACCCATTTGTGCTAAACCCATGATATAGCCACAGCGTGGCTCTACCTCAAAAAAAAAACTGTATCCACCACGTGTCGTCACCGCTAGTCATAAGAGAGCTGGTTCTCTTCTCTCTCAAAAGCTAAGTATCGCCATTTGGAGAGGAAACGCAACCAACGTTATTGGCACAAATACCACGGGGAGTAGAACTGTATGATAATTTAAGTTTGTAGTTTTAGTTTTCGGTAGTAAGTCTCTGTGTAATAGATATTGTCTGTGTAATAGTATGTACTGATTAGAAATCTAATTAATTTACACATAAGCCCCATTTTGTGTTATAATGCGTTCTAAGTTTAAAACTATTATACTATACCAGTGTAAAATAGCAGCTTATTGCTGCTGTGTTTCGTATGGTGAGTGTAGAGAACCGGAGAACCTTTTTACTGGAAAGGAGGCATTCCATCTTAATCCTCATGGGTGACAACGTATATGCATTTTGATACGTAATCGGGGATAGAAGTGGATGTCTATGGGCCACAGTAAACCACTTACCATCAGGTGGACAGTGTACTCGTTTGTCGCCCTTATCGTATAAAAATAAACTACTTTATACAATCTTGAAATTGTAAATCTTGTTTCATTATAATCATCACATGATTACGAGTATCGTATTCATATTCTGTATAATATAAGTTTTTTGTTTTGATACTATATTTTGTACTTTTGAATCTCTAGATTATTATTTTGTTTTAAGTTTTAAAAGGTGAAATAAAATTATAAAAAAAAAATTGAAGAATTACTTAATATTGAACTTATGTCATTAATCTTTGAATTTATCATTTAATCATTGAATTCACAATATAATTTCATTTCAACAACATAATACTCCAATCAACTAATTATTAACAACATAAGAATTAGAAAATAATTTTTTAAAATATCAATAAACACTAATAAATTTTTAGTTTCATTCAAATTTAAAAAAAATTATAGAAAAAAGGATGCGCCCTTGCAAACATCTTTTGTTTCATAGGACAACGTGAAAAGCAAGTTGCCGTAATTTTTAATAACGTTTACATTGTGCGGTTTTAGATGGAAGATTTTAAGAATATATTCCGTTTTTTTTTTTCTTTAAAAGTTAAAAATATATTAAATATTATAAACAAATATGTAAAAAAAGTTTTATTTTTAATTACCTTAGTTGTGTACATGTAGATGTTGTTAAAAAAATTCAAAAAGTGTATCAAAACACGCCCGTATTCGAATGTAACGTTGCGTTAGAGTTTTAAAGAAATCAAAAAGCAAAAATGTAAAGAACTTTCGGAGATTTAAGATTTTAAGAAAACCGAACATTTACACTTTTATTTCAATATATTAAGTAATATATTAGGAGTAATTCTGTGTAACAAACAAGTTCAAACCGTTTCAAGTTTCTAAACTGCATGGTTTATTTTACGAAGTTTTTAAAAGTTGTTACTTATATTTTGCAATGACAAAAATTGATGATAAAATATACTAAATACAGGATTAAAAATATTTTTGCATAATTCAAAAGTTTTATCTGAATTCCTAAATAACACAAAACTTTCATAACTTTTAGCTTACCTAAAAGTTTTAAAAACTGAAAATAGACCTGTAAGACCCAAACAAGTTTAGACATCTTTGGCATAGGCATTATTACATTATACTTTTACAAACTTACCTGGCTCGTACTCTGGACAGCTCGAAAGTACACTGATTAACAAGTATCAACGTGGCATGCTATGCACGCCGGCCGACGTACTGTGCGCTTTCAGGCACCGTCGTCACTTATATAAGCGCCTCCCATAGGCGTTGGGCGGGCGGGGGCAGTTACTTATAGTTGTTGAAAACCGCCCAAGTGATACTGCGTAGGTGGAAAGTGCTTTGGTGGTAAAGAGTGATGACGTGTCAGATTTTGGCTTTGATTTCTATGTTTATTCTAGATCTATGGTTGTCGGTGAGTTCGTAGAGGCCAACCAATCCACTGCTGGACATATAAAGTTTTTTAAAGAATAAAGTGTAACAAACGAGCACACAGTCCACCTGATAGTAAATTCTGTGGCCCAGAGACATCTAGATCTATCTTCAATTAAGTATCAAAATACAAGTTGTTTATTACTCCTGAGAACTAAGATGGTATTCCTTGTCATTCACTATACGAACCACAGCAGCATTTTATTCTCCGCGAACCTTCTAGTGACGGTGTAAGGATATTCACTACCCCAAGTCTGGTTGGTGTTGTGAAAGGCGACAGGAAAACAATCTAGTATATGGCCGGTAGCGTCTTTTTAATAACGTCTAGAGAATAAAAACTGAGGTCGCTTACTTGCCTGCAACATGGCGACTATGGCAAACATCCCCTCTATGAGGCAATCTATGTGCAGGGGAATGTTAGTGGACTTTGAATAAGCTGTAATTATGCCTTTGTGCAAGATTAGTCTGTGCCTAGTCAAGCCGACCCACTCTCTTTCGCGCTGCAACAAGGCTCTAACCGCTAAAGCGGCTAGCTAACCCAACTGTCCAATGCGTCAGCAAGTCAATTATAACGGCCATTATATACGTATCTTTTAATTGTAAATTATAAGTTTTGTTGATATCCATACCCATATAGTCACGTAGTTGTGGTAAGAGGCAACAGAGGGAAACAAACCAGGAGATGGTCAACATATTCCTCCTCATTGCTACAAAAAAAAGACTGCGGTTACAAACCCGCCTTCTAAGCGTAACAACTATGGCAATAATCCCCCAAATGAAGAAATCTATGGGGTAGGACTATGTTCAACAGTGGGCTTTTATAAGCTATAATGGAAATGGAAAGGATCTTACAAACAATTCGACCTACTTTGTTTTTTTTTAATAGAAAAATGGTACAACTGACCACACAATCCACATGACGGTTAGTGGATACTGTTGCCCATGGACATCTACATTTATCCTCGATTGAGAATCAAAATGTAGATGCGTGGTCTCCCCTAAGGTAAGGTGGAATGTCTCGTTTCCAGCAAAAAGGGGCGCCGGTTTTTACAGTCACAATACGAAACACAGCAGTATCAACCTGATATTTTAGGCTGGTGTTCTGTGAGAGCGTGGTCCTTCCCCGGTCGAGTCGACCCATTCGTGCTACAACAATAATATAGCTGCAGCGTAGTTCTACCACGTAAAAATGGTATAAATAATTTCCATATAATTAATAGATTTGAAGTCGATTCTCGTGGTCGATAATCGTGTAGTGACGATGTGAGAATATATTAACCTATATCGTTTCGTGAATGTCGTAAGATAAAGGGTTTCAACATAATTTAAAATTAAAAATGTTGTACAGCCGACTTCCATATAAGTTATTAAGAATAACTCAAAAACTATTGGTCTGACCTTGATCAAATTCATATGGACCCACACGAGAAGTACCAGCTTTCAAATAAAAAAGATTCATCTAAATCGGTTCACGAGTAAAAAGTTATGAGGTAACACACATAAAAAAATACAATCGAATTGCGTCCAGTCTCCTTTTTGGAAGTCGGCAGAAAATCAGAAAATGGGTAGCTGCATCCCCCTAATAACAGCTAAAAATCATGGCAACTATAGCAAATATCGCCCTTAGAAATCTAGTAAAAGTTTGCCTCGTCTAAAACGTTGTCGTATAACACATACTTCCGCCTTCAAAACATATTATTTTATTATTGTTGAAAGCCAGAGTAGGGCGGGTTAGGGTGACAAACGAGCGCACAGTCCACCTGATGGTAAGTGGCTGCTGTGGCCCATAGACATCTACATCTATCTTCGTTGGCGAATTAAAATGCAGATGCGTTGTCAGCCGTGAGGACTAAGACAGAATGCCTCTTTTCCAGTAAAATAGGTCTCCGGTTCCCTACACTCACCATACGAAACACAGCAGCATTAAGCTGCTATTTTACGCTGGTATTTAAGCTGACGACACCGACTGGAGCTTTATTTGTAAGCCAATGAGTCTACACTTATAATTAAACAACCGCAAAGGATAAAATTAAAAAAAAACCCGTGTGCGTAAAAAATTTTACTGAAAAAGTACAATTGTATAACCATATGTCACTTTCACAACTAACACGAATCTTAGGAAAGCCCGTATGTTGAAATCCATGAAGCCGTTTAGGCTTTAAAGCATGTTAATGAAACAGATATAGATAGATAGATAGATACATACATACATACATATATAGAATATTATCCTCCTTCTGGGGCAGTCGGGTAAATAAACAAAATACTTAGTCTTATTGAGAAATATTTATTCTTATATACTAGCTGATCCCCGCGACTCAACCGCGTGTAATTTAGGGTTTAATTTTTCAGCACGGTACCCTAATATTTTTCTAAAATAGAAGTAGCCTAAGTTACTTCTTATAACATTAGATATTTGCCAGTGAAAGTCCCGTCGAAATCGGTTCAGCCATTTCGGAGATTAGCCGGAACCATTAGAAAGACAGACAGACGGAAAGACAAAAATTTAAAAATCGTGTTGTTGTTATAAGTACCGTATGTGCTTTCATATGTATTTAGTATAAACGCTGTTATTTTGACATTACAAACAGACACTTCAATTTTATTTATTTGTATAGATTAAAGAACTAATGCCGGAATGAAATGAATGAGGTTATGGCTACCATACCGCTTTTACGTTTCTATTATTGTAAAAATCTTAAGCTAGAAACAATGGCAAAGCAGTAATCTATACGTGGTAGAGCCATGTTGCAGCTATATTAGTAATATAGTTATAGCACGAATGGGTCGACCCGACCGGGGTAGGACCACGCTCTCACAGAATATCAGCATAAAATAGAAGCTTAACACCGCTGTGTTTCGTATGGTTGGTTTAGAGAACCGGAAAGCCTTTTTACTAGAAAAGAGGCATTCCATATTATTCGTCACGGGTAACAACTAACAACGCATCTGCATTTCGATTCTTTATATGAGGACTAGCTGTTCCCCGCGACTTCGCCTTCGACTTCTTTTTAATTTTTTGCAAGGAACCCTAATATTTTTCTAAAATGCAAGTTACTCCTTATGACATCAGCTACCTGCCAGTGAAAGTCCTGTTAAAATCGGTCCAGCCGTTTCGGAGATTAGCCGGAACAAACAGACACACAGACAGCCAAAATTTTAAAATTTTAAAAAAATTAGTTTTGTTATGACTACCGTATATACTTTCATACGCGTTTAGTAAAAAGCTGTTATTTTGACATTACAAACAGACACTTCAATTTTATTTACTTGTATAGATACATGTAGGTGTCTATAGGTCACAGCAACCGCTTAACATCAGGTGGACTGTTTCGTTTGTCACCCTATCCTATAAAAAAAAACATAAATTAGATTCAATAGATTTTATTTATAATCTATAATGATAACACATGATTATTCTATCCTACTCTACATGCGCGAAAACCGAAAATCTACTTAATAAGGTTGAAGGTAGGCTACAACGTCAGAAGTCAGACACGAGGATCATCATACTGGGGATTGAGATTGAAATCAAAGACCGGCGACGCAGTAGCCAGATATTTGTGATGCCGTGATTTAGTAATAAGGTACCCTAATCTCTGAGCTATAAGGTTAATAGTAAATATTAAACTTAAGAAATATTCACATGTATATACATATCTTAGGCGTGTTGACTGACGCCTAAGTGCTAAACCAAAGTAAACATAATAAAATTCACACAACATGTTTAATTTAGTTTAAAATTCAAGAGGCATTTTTCATTCTACAGCATGACTTGAAAATATAATCAATTAATTAAGCGATTATAGTATTATATAAATAAACAAACGTGATGTTAAAATAACTTTGAAAGAGTAATGAATTCTTTAATTTATGCCAGGCAAAATAAGCCTACTCCAGAGATTGCCGCCTCATAGGGAATATTTAGCATGGTAACCACGCTTAGCAGGCGTGTTGGCAACCGTAGTTTTTTATTATTTTTAAATATTATATTACGTTTATTTACATAACATAATATACAATATTTTATTATATATAATATTAAAAACTATAATAAAAAAAACTAAAACTAGTAACAATTGTACAATTGGATCACCAGCTTCCTTGCAGATCGGAGCATCAAGGTCGTTGTAGACGGTGCATGCTCCAACTACAAGCCTATTTACGCTGGTGTTCTATAAGGCTGTGTGCTATCACCAACGCTGTTTCGTCTGCATATCAATGATATGTTGTTAACTGGTAACATTCATTGCTATGCGGATGACAGCGCTGGTGATGCTTTATACACCGGCCGTGCCAATATTTCTCGGAAAAACGTCGCCGAGTACCGGAACAAACTTGTGTCTGAAGTCAAGTCTTTGTTGAACGAAGTCTCGGATTGGGGGCGACTAAATCTAGTCAGGTTTAATCCTCAGAAGACATAATTTTGCGCATTTACCGCTAAAAAGAACCCCTTTGTCGTATCTCCTCAGTTTCAGGCACTCCCCTTCTTGCTTCAGCCATTATCGGAATCCTCGGAGTCGACATATCGAGTAACGTGCAGTTTCGTGATCACTTAGAAGAGAAGGCCAAATTGGCCTCTAAAAAGCTTGTCGTGCTCAGCAGAGCGGGACAGTATTTCATGCCGGCACACCGCCTGCAACTTTACAAGGCGCAGGTTCGGCCTCACATGGAATAATGTTCCTATCTCTGGGCAGGGGCTCCCCAGTGCCAGCTCCTTCCACTTGATCGCATCCAGCGCAGAGCGGCTCGAATCGTTGATGGCCGAGTCCTTTCCGATCGGCTCGATTCATTGGCACTGCGAAGAGATGTTGCATCCCTTTGCATTTTCTTTCGCATTTACCACGGGGAGTGCTCTGAGGAATTGTTCGGATTAATCCCAGTCGCCAAATTTCACGAACGCACATTGCGGCAGAACTCCCAATACCATCCACACCATATGGATGATTGGCGGTCCACCACTGTGCGATTTAGAAGATGTTTTCTTCCTCGCACGACTTTCTTGTGGAATCGATTTTCATCATCGATTTTTCCGGACCGATACGACTAAGGGACCTTCAAGAAAAGAGCCTACTCCTTTTTAAAAGGCCGGCAACGCATCTGTAATTCCCCTGGTTCCCCTAGTGTTGCAGTTGTTCATGGGCGGCGGTAGTCACTTACCATCACGTGAGCCGCATGCTCGTTTGCCCCCTCTCCTATAAAAAAACAAACCTAATTATCATGCAGTCCTATTCCCCGCGGTACCGTGCCAAGAACGCTGGCTTCGTTACCCCGCTGAATGGCTATACTTAGCCTTTGAGCGAGAAAAAAAGCAGCGCTCTTATAATCAGCAGCAACTAGTGGAGTTCCTTTAGGAACATCACCGCACGTGGCCTCCACGGACCGATAGTCTCTCTAGCAAATGGCACAAATATGTAGTCATCTCTCAGAAACTCATATTTGCGCCACTTACTCAGTTCAGCTGCCTCTGATGTCGCCGCGGTTTTAAACGAGGTACCCTTGATATGAGAGGCCGGCCAATTGTCTACGTAAGTAGCATATCACACTAGGGCTTTACCTCCCTCCTAAGGGACCAATGTCATACCGTCGGGTCTCTTGCCATCGTCTCTAAATATTCCACAAGGCTCTAAAAAAGAGGATACATTTATAGAGACAAGAGCCCTTCGGATGACATTATTTTTTTTTCGAGTTTATTATTTTGATTAGATATCAGGATAATATTCCTGGACATCACTAGTTTCATTTTAATATAAAATTAAAACACAAAATTTTACATATTAATTTATAACAAAAGAGCGCCATTATCGCCAACAAACTGTTGCACAGTTTGGCGATGTTTATTATTATTTTAAACGTGTGTATTTTATATGTATAAAAAGGTATTAAAATCCCTATGTTGACTTTTATGGTACCCATAGGATGATATGGGGTAGTGAATTTTCTTACGTCTACTACAAGAATAATTATAAAATGTATTTTTTATTAATAAATATATAGGTTATGATAACAAAAAAAAAACACAGACCACTTAATGTGGATTCGGCTGATCATAGATATCTGCATCTTGGATTAATAAACAAAATGTGGAATAAACTATAACGAGAAGTCATCAACTTGTGTATATTTATATATTTTTTAACCTAATTGTCAAATTTATGTACACCTTCCCTATTCGCAATTCGCTGTAAACAACTGTTATTTGCTTAACAAGGGTTGTCTGGAAGAAATCGCTTCCAGAGGGATAAGGCCGCCTATTGTACTCTCTATATATTTATTTCATTTTGTCTCGTTCTAATGTATATTGGTGTACAATAAAGAATATGTTGATTGAACCATGTAAACAAGGACGGGATGCTTCGTTAAACTTTAATTCCTCGGTTCTCGTTTCCTCCGCGTGTGCTGTCCTGCCCCAGTCGAGCCGAGTCAACCTATTCGTGCTAAAGCAATAACACAAATGAAGTACCTTACCACGTAAAAAAAAATATTATGAAAACTAACCAATCATCACCATTAGAACCACCCATCGAGTCTAAGAATAACACAAAACACGGTACTGAGCCACCTGCATCCATCGACTTCCTGCATGCCTCACCAGTCCATCACTACATCTAGTGGGGGCCGCCCCACACTTACGGGGCTGCCACTCAAGAACATTTCTTCTCCATTGGTTGTCGGTTCTTCGAGCTATATTTAAATCGGGTAGTACATATGGCTCAGCCAATTATAGATCTATTTCTCTACTGCCAACAGTTAGAAAATATTTTGAAAAAAAAATCGTTATTAAATATTTTTTTTAAATATAAAACCGAATTGATTTATATGAAGTAAATTACTCCATTAAAATCAATTCGGTTTTACAAAGGGTTGCTCGACAACTAATATTGGTGTTTAGCCGATCAAAGATGTTTTAATGCATGGTAGAATTCACATGATTTGGGTATATTCTATAAATTTTTCTTACGTGGTAGAGCCATTGTGGGTGCGGCACGAATGGGTCGGCTCGACCGGGGTAGGACCACGCTCTCACAGAATACCAGCGTAAAATAGCAGCTTAATGTTGCTGTGTTACGTATGGTGAGTGTAGAGAACCGGAGACCCTTTTTACTGGAAACGAGGCATTCTATCTCAGCCCTCAGAGGTGAAAACTCATCTGCATTTTGATTATTAATTGAGAATAAGTGTAGATTTTTATGGGCCACAGCTTACACTTACCATCAGGTGGACTGTGTGCTTGTTTGTCACCCTTATACTATAAAAATAAACCTTTCCAAAACTTTTCATTGTGTTCATCATGAGACATTAATCAGGAACCTATAACACTGTGGTGTAAGAAGTTAGGCTCTTAAATTTAGCATCTTCAGGTGATGTAGACTCTGCGGTGGCTGACCGCTAAGACCTGAAGCTGCTTCGTGTATAATATAAACACATGTATTATCGTCAGTGGTATGTCTTTCCTAGTGTAGTGGTGTTGGGAGTAGCGGTGCTGGGATTAGTGGTGACGGGGATAGTGCACGTAATTGAGGCACTCTTCAAACTAGATAAGACACATGATTTTAATTTATTAAGCGGATGTACGCGAACTAATTTTATACCCACTTTAGTATAATGGATTTCCGCAAAGTAACGCCTGATTCTATTAATTAGCTCTTAAATTTATTATTTCATCATAACACAAAAAGTTGTTAGCAACGATATTAGTTCTTTCGGGCCGATAGTAAAAATGGGTGTATCTCAGGGCTCAATTTTCAGAATAATGATATATCTAAATTAGTAAATTGGTTAAAAGTTCATAACTTGCATTTTAATATACTGTATATTTCCAAATGTCAAACAATAAACTACTAATGTAATTTTAAATGGGGAGGAGTTGCGTCTTGTCGACACTACCACTTTTCTTGGAACCAAACTAGATGCGAAGCTTCAATGGGGACTGCATGTCAAAATTTGCAAGCATACTTAGTAATGCAGCGTATGGTGTATAATAAAAAATAAAAATTTTTGTATAACCGATTTCAATATAAATTATTAAGAATAACTCAAAAACTATTAGTCAGATCTCAATAATTTATATGGGACCACGTGTGAAGCACTAGCTTTCAAATAAAAGAAGAATCATCGAAATCGGTTCACCCAGTAAAAAGTTATGAGTTAACACACATAAAAAACATACAGTCGAATTGAGTACTGTTTCCTTTTTGAAGTCGGTAGAAAAGTGATTAGATCTTAGCGGCGATGAAACAGCTAGACTAGTAACTATTTCCATAGCTAAATGACGTATGGTATTTGGCTACTAGGACACGCGAGAGAACCTGGAATTATATTTGTTTTACAAAAGGGGGCCAAAAGAGCAATATATTGTGATTTAAAAACTAGAAACAGTCTTTAACAAAAAAAGGAAATTAATTCAATAACTTTGGCGTCTCAATATATTTACGAAAATTTCATATTTGTACACGTTTTTTTTTTAAATATTAGTAATGCTATCAAACATTACTAATATTCCCTTTAACCATTTCTGGTAAGCTTAAAATACTTGTAACACAAACATTGGACGTGCAATACCAACAAGAAGTGGTTTACGACAGTAGTGAAATGGCGGATTAGAACCGACGACCCTCCTAGTTCGCGGTCCGCGCTCTGCCATTAGGCTACTGACGTTTGCATTGCAGATCGTCTTTTCAGATGACGCTTGACGAAAGTATAAGTAGTTTTAATAAAATAAGTGACATGCATTCTCTAAATACTAGGAAGAAACACAAGCTGCTAGTAGTAGTTACTCGACTTCACAGTGTCAGTAAATCGTTCTCAGGGCGATGTGTATGCTTTTACAACAAAATCTCAGATAATATACCAAATTTGTCATCCACGAAGTTTAACAACTTTATTACAAAAATAGTGTATTAAAATGGTTATTATAATACTAAGGAATTTATGGATGATAACAACCTTTGGAAATGAGATGATCGCTACCAAGCTATTTAAATAGTATCTAAATTGTTTTGTGTAGTTTATTGTGTAACATAATTTATATTGTAAACTGTTCTTTATTTTTAATGTCTCGCTAGGGTTTTTGCTGGTTCGTCCCATGATAATATATTATATATTCACCGAACCAGTGGTAAATTAATCAATTAAACTTCCAATACGTCATCATCATCTTCATTACGGTCCTTCACAAGTCCACTGCTGAAAATAGGCCTCCCCCAAGCAATGCCACAAAGCACGGTCCTGAGCTACCTGCATCCATGGACTTCTTGCATATCTTACCAGGTCGTCACTCCATCTAGTGGGGGGACGCTCTACACTTCGCGGCCGGTACGAGGCTGTCACTCGAGAACTTTTTTCCCCATCGGTTGTCGGTTCTTTGAGGTATATGGCCGGCCCATTGCTACTTCAGCTTACTAATCCGTTGGGCTATGTCTGTCACTCTGGTTCTACTGCGGATATCCTCATTTCTAAGTTTATCACGCAGAGAAACTCCGAGCATAGCCCTCTCCATAACTCGCTGAGCGACCTTGAGCTTCCTCATCCGGCCAGCAGTGAAGGACCACGTCTCAGTTCCATAAGTCATCACTGGCAACACGCACTAGTTGTACAGTCTCGTTTTCAAGTTTTGAGGTTAACCTGACGAGAAGATGTGCCGTAATTTCCCGAACGCTGCTCAACCGAGTTGAATCCGTCGATTGACCTCTCGGTCGAAGTTGGACTTACCTAGCCGGACTATTTGTCCCAGGTAAACATACTCGTCAACAACTTCGAGCTTAGTGCCCCTAACAACTACCGGCATAGGTATGGCATGGACATTAAACATGATCTTTGTTTTGTCCATGTTCATCTTAAGACCAATCCGTTGGGAAACACTTTTGAGGTCATTGAGCATAGTGCTTAAGTCCTCCAGCGAATCTGCCATTAGGACTATATCGTCGGCAAAGCTATGCTGAGTGGTGATCTCGCCATTAATGGTAATACCGCATCCTTTTTAGTCCAGAAACTTGAAAACGTCTTCCAATGCACCGATGAAGAGTTTCGGGGATATGACGTCACCCTGTCTTACACCTCTCTGCAATTGGATAGGTTTCGTACTCTGGTTCTGTATTCGGATAGCCATCGTAGCACTACTGTACAAGCACTTCAACACTTCGATATACCGACAGTCAACTTGGCACCGCTGAAGGGACTGCAACACCGCCCAAATCTCGACGGAATCAAAGGCTTTCTCATAGTTCACATACGCCAGACATAGTAGCAAATTGTACTCCTCGGACTTCTGTACAATTTGCCGAAGTGTATGTATATTGTCTATGGTGCTAAAGCCTTTTCGGAAACCGGCATGTTCGGGAGACTGGATGTCGTCAAGTCTGTGCGCGAGACGATTCGTAATGACTCTCAAAAACAGCACGTAGACGCGCCTCAGAAGGGAAATCGGTCTGTAGTTCTTCAAGAGAGCGTTGTCGCCTTTCTTGAAGAACAAGACCACCGCACTTCTGCTCCACGCCTCCGGTGTAAACCCACCATGGTGGACGGAAATAAGAGATTCTGAAGGGCTTCAATAAGTATTATTTATAATCTATCTATACAAATAAATAAAATTGAAATATCTGTTTGTAATGTCACAATAACAGCTTTTTAGTAAATGTAGATGAAAGTTTATACGGTAATTATAACATAAAAATAATTTTTGTAATTTTTGTCTGTCTTTCTGTCTCTTTGTTCCGACTCATCACTAAAATGGCTGGACCGATTTGGATAGGATACGGTCAAATACCTGATATTAAAAGGAATAACCAAGGCTACTTTTATTTTAGAAAAGGAATTAGGGTTCCGCGCAATAAAAGTTAAAACCCATGAAATCCAATAGCAATAAATTAAAAGTTTATATTTCTTTATTGCCAGCCCTTTATAACCTTTATTTCCTAAATACAGATTATTAAAGAACCTAGCTAAAAGACTTTAGGATTCTACTCATTTCTAATTATAAAACTTCCACATAACATATTGTAGGTATATCTTTGTAACAAGTATGTAAGCTACATCACAGAAATTTTTATAAAGAAATTATATTATTATTAAACTTTATCTCTACCTAGATAATATGATTCCTTTTTTTTATAAATGTAGGTCATTATATTATTAGATAGGGTTTTCTATTTCTAAAACGTAAAGGTTACTCTGTGTCAAGCCTAAACAACGAAACAAACTACTTCATACCAAAACTTCGAACATAAATCTACATACGAGATGGCGGCGTACAAGATTTACCTAAATTTCTAAACTTTAGTTCTATAGAAACAAATTCACATGTATTAAAACTTCTAAATTAGCGCAAACTATAACAAACTAAGAAAGTGCTTTTGACGGCTATTTTGAATTTTAGAACATTTCAATAGCCAGTAACTTAATTGAAATGGCGTGTATACGTTCAATAACTTCGCGTAACTTGCAAAAGGTAATTTAGATATTTTTTTAGTTAGTATAAGAACAGCAAGCGTGCACCCAGTACACCTGATAATAAGTGGATGCCGTGGCCCATAGAAATTTACATCTAATCTCGATTAAGAATCAAAATACAGGTGCGTTGTCACCCCTGAGGACTAAGATAAATGCCTCGTTTCCAGTAAAAAGGGTCTCCGGTTATCTACAATCACCACACGAAAGACGGTAGCATTAAGCTGCTCTTTTATGCTGGTATTCTGTGAAAGCGTGGTCTTTCCTCTGTCGAGCAGACCCATTCGTGCTACAATCATAAATAAAAAAATATAGCGGCATGGCTCTACCACGTATGATTGTAATAATGGTGACAAATGGGTATACAGCCGACCTGATTGTAAGTAAATCCATCCATTACAGCCTACAAAACTCCTCTGTTGAACATAAGACTCCCCCATAGATTTCCTCATTAAAAAAAGTTTTATTCATAAACACGGTCTTAAAAGTACGTATACAATGCTAAATAATCTTTTGAACGCAAAATGAGCCCGTATCAAAATTAAGCCCCTCTACACTTGTCATAAAATTTACTAAAGCAACAACCGCTTATACGTAGGTCACTCAATAAGTTTTGAGATGCTCGAAATTTAAAAATGGAACGCACCCGCGTTATATGTTTCTAAAACCAAATTTATTTAAAATACGATGATGTGTACAGCTCCCATAGAACCTCTCAATCTCACTCAAAATCACAGGTGTCCCGGAAACGACGCTGCCACACTCGGTCTTCAACTTCGATAGTTGGCTCTTTCTGGCAGACAACTCCCTAGCAAAGACTTTCTAGCCCTGGTTTCGCTCGATCGCTTCTTCAATAGGAGCAGAATTAAAGTCGTGTAAATCCCTCCGCATGCATTTGGAGATCTGTCTGTTCAGTTGCCTGTATGCTACCAAATCTACTGAAGACTGCAGCTTCATTTCCCGTCTAACAGCCATGAGATTTCGGTGATTGATTTGATTCCGTCGAAATTTGGGCGGTGCTGCAGTCCCTTCAGCGGTGCCAAGTGGACTATCGGTATATCGAAGTGCTGAAGTGCTTGTACAGTAGGGCTACCATGGCTATCCGAGTACAGAATCAGAGTACGAAACCTATCCAACTGCAGAGAGGTGTAAGACAGGGTGACGTCATATCCCCGAAACTCTTCACCGCTGCTTTGGACGACGTTTTCAAGCTTCTGGACTGGAAAGGATACGGTATCAACATCAATGGCGAGTACATCACTCGCCTTCAATTTGCCGACGATATAGTCCTTATGGCAGAATCGCTGGAGGACCTAAGCACTATGCTCAATGACCTCAATAGTGCTTCCCAACGGATAGGTCTTCAGATGAACATGGACAAAACAAAGATCATGTTTAATGTCCATGTCACACCCATGCCGGTAGTTGTTGGGAGCACTAAGCTCGAAGTTGTTGACGAGTATGTTTACCTGGGACAAATAGTCCGACTAGGCACCTAAGTCCAACTTCGACCGTTGTTATAAGCCAATTGCTTAATATTAGAAAAAAAAACAGAGTTCTATTAATTTTCCTGCAACGCTTCCCGCGCTTTTCATTTAAAACGACGGATCTTAACCGTGAACATTTGCGCGCTATGATATATTATGATTTTAAATTTGGTTTAACCGAACAATTAAGTTTACAACGGTTACAATCAGCATTAGGAGACTCAGCGCCATCACGCGCAATAATTTTTAGGCGGTTTGCTGAATTCAAAAGGGGTAAAATTAATCTTAAAGGTAACCATAGAACCGGGGCCTCGCAAACACCAGTAACGGCAGAATATCTATGGACACACACATCTTGGAGTGAGGAAGCTTTGTTGTCGATGGATCCCCCGTTGGTTCTGCGGGAGCGAAAAACGGACTTGTGTGGATTGGTGCCATTAAATGCGTCTAAGTTTGGAAAACGGGGCATCTAGGCGTGTTTCAGAAATAGTTACAGGTGACGAGACATGAATCTATCAATATGATCCGGAAAATAAAAGGCAATCATCGGTATGGGTCTACTCAGAAGGACAGTTACCGACAAAACTGAAAAGACCTCGTAACTTCGGCAAAAATAGTGGTTAGTTTTTTTTCGCGAAGCGGACATTTGTCGACGTCAATGCTGGAAAATTGTAGGTCAGTCAACTCTGAATTAGGTGTATTACCCAAAGCTTTTCAAGCTGTGCGAGAGAGAAGACCAAAGACCGGACTTCGGGGAACCTCCCTTAGAACAAAAGCATTTATTGAGTAATCTGGTATTGAAACTCTTAATTCACCCCTCCTCCAGCCCTGACTTAGCTCCTTGTGATTTCTTTTTGTTCCCAAGACTCAAAGAAAAAATAAAAGGCAAGGTTGTTTTTCAAGCGCCGAAGAAGCCCGTGGCTGCCTACGAAGAAGCCATTTCCGACCTGTCAGATAACGACTGGCAAAAGTGTTTTCAGAGTTGGTTTAGGCGAATGGAACTTTGTATAGAGCATGATGGATAATATTTTGAAAAGATGTAAAATAAATATTAACAGTATCCAGAATACTTTTTGTATATCTCAAAACTTATTGAGTGGCCTACGTACTACAATTATCGCTGAGCGTAAACAATATAATTAAATCCAAACATTATAAAATAAAAGTAAAATTAGTATGTGTAGTGTGTGTGTACGTAATGTGTGTTGTGTGAAGGTTTCTTGCGTTTCCCATCTACACAGCCCTACGACATAAAGGTTCTTGGGATCGACTTTAAGCCACTGAGCAGAGTGGATGGTTACATGTACAGGTACCACCAGGGTTATGATGTGTGTATTTATGTAATAAATGAATGATTTACGCATAAATATTCTCATATCAAAATTCTAATTTTAATAGGTTTTCTACTTCAATAAATTGTAATGTCTTCAGCCATCCAGTAAGTTTTTTTTTACAGTTTCGATAAGTTATAGGATACATATGTACACGTATCTGGTAGTTTATTAAGTCTATGGACCTGCGATGCCTGAAAAATAAAACATTTTTATTATTATGTGGGGTAAATATATAAATGTAAATGAAAATGATAAATATACATAAATATCAATAAAATATTATAAATACATAAAAGTACCAAGGCCGAGGGTTAGGGGAAAAGGGAAAAAAACCGACGGTAGAAACGACTACAGGTATAATTTCGGTCGGCAGTCTACCCCACATGTCGGTAATCTCGTGAGCCAGGTCCAGATATTTTGTTCGCTTATCTGTTTCGACTTTTACGAGGTTCTCGTCATGCGGAATGGTAACGTCGACCAAAAATATCCTTGAATCTGCCTGGTCCATCAGCACAATATCAGGCTTATTTGGAAGAATGATCCTGTCTGTGATGATGTCCCGTTCCCAGTAGAGCCTGGCGCGTTCATTTTCAAGCACGGCTTCCGGCATATACTTATAATAAGGCAGTTTCCGATCCACGAGGCCGTATTTCAGAGAGAGCTCTTGGTGTAGAATCCTGGCTACTAGGTTGTGCCTATGCAAGTACTCAGAGTTAGAAAGCGCCGAACAACCGGAGATGATATGCCTAAGTGATTCACCAGGATGGCGACAAGCTAGACAGTCTCCGCTAGTTGTTGATCTTAATAACTTGATACTGTATTGTACAGACAAAACCTTCGGTTTCCCCGCAGAGGTCACCAAAACGTAGTCAGTGGACGGAGGCAACTGAGTCTACGAAAGGCTCATGTAGAGCCTTGTAGAACCTCCTGTGGAGCTTCTTCTCCTTCCATACGGTCTTCCGGTCGTAAATGCTCTGTTCTGCCGGGTCTTGCCATTGCTCGTTGGCTAAGGATAGAGGGGTAAGTCCTTTATCACAAGAAATAACGTCCCTATAGAATAGATCATCCGCTCTCGTCAGAAAGTAATTACGGAGGCTAAACACTTCGTGATTATGCATGGTAAGCGCGCTTAGAAGGCCACGCCCACCATGTTTCTGCGGCAAGTACAGCCTCATAATCGACGATCTCGGGTGATGCATCCTATGGATCCATCGTCATATTAGTGCGGACTTTTCTTTCCAGGGCGTTAAGTTCAGTTTGAGTTCTTCCTTATTATTATTATTATTTATTAATTCTATTATATAAATGAGACGAGATGTTTTTGTGCTGATTGCGAGCACATTTAGTCTTTGTGTAATTTAGTGTGGCGACTATCTTATTACTTATATATCATATTAAAATATTGGTGTTGATATTGAAGAACATAATTAAGTTAGACTTAGAAGCCATTGCGAAATCACTGCCTAACCGTACTCTGTATAGTATTTATATTCATATATATATATATATATATATATATATTTATATATATATATTTATATTTATATTTATATTCATATATATATATATATATATATATATATATATATATATATATATATGAATATAAATACTATACAGAGTACGGTTAGGCAGTGATTTCGCAATGGCTTCTAAGTCTAACTTAATTATGTTCTTCAATATCAACACCAATATTCATATATATATATATATATAAAATAATACATTCTCCTACTCCACCACTACATGGAGCTTTAAATGCCTGTATCAGGAATGGAAAGTTAGTCGAATGACGGATTTTACACCGTGACTTTTTACGTTTCGCGGTCCATATAATTTGAACATTAGGCTATTGCAGATTTATGTCTTCAAATGCAGATATTTACTTTTTATTATGAGCGAGTGTTAGGCTACAATTCCAGTTGGTGTTAAGTGGTGATGTAGCCCTAAATGGTGAACCACACTGTATTAGCGAATCAATAGCCTATTCGCTTTTGCCTTTAAACACGCAGATTTTTAACGATAGGAAAGCCAGCTTCATGGCGCAGTGGCTTAGCAATGAGTTGTTGCGCTGGGGGCCGCGGGTTCGAATCCCGCACGGAACAATTATTTGTATGGCCTACAAGTAATTGTTCCGGGTCTGGATGTTTGTCCTCGTGCAATCTATGTTTGTAAACTGCCTCCACGATACAGGAGAAAATCCTAGTGTGGGCGTAACGTTTTAAAAAAAAAAGATGTCGGCAAATTATTCCACTCCTTCACTGTACGTATTGCGAAAGACAAAGCAATAGATTTTGTTTGAATGGGTTTTGGTGGATTTAATTTATACCTACGACTTTTTTTTCCTTTTTGTTTTTTATAATAATTGACCTCCGCCAAGGTCAAAACTTTTTTAAACAAAGTTTGTATGAAAATAATTATTATAATATTAAGGGTTGATAGAGTCATGCTGCAGCTATATTAGGAGAATAGTTGTAGCATGAATGGGTCGACTCGACCGGGGAAGGACCACGCTCTTACAGAATACCAGCGTAAAATAGAAGCTTAATGCTGCTGTGTTATGCTAAGTGAGAACTGGAGACCATTTTTACTGGAAAAGAGGCATTCCATCTTAGTCACCGGTGACAGCGCATCTGCATTTTGATTCTTCATTGAGGATAGATGTAGGTGTAGGTGTCTATCCAACTACTTACCATCAGATGGACTGTGTTGAAGATTTATGATGATATGATGATTATTATACCGCTCCCAAGTCATGTCTAATTTGTTTTGTGTTGTTAATTGTGTAACATAGGAATATATGATTGTAAACGGTACTTTTTTATTAAAAATAACGTCTCACTGGATAACTTGCTGGTTCTTCCTAGACAAAGAAATTTTCCTAACCAGTGCTAAATTAAACATAACAGTTATTTTCAACAAGTATTATTTTAAATGTATATTGAAAAATAATATTCTGTTTCTATTTGCATTAAAATTTATCCGAATATTCCACCGACGCCTTACACTATTCAACGTTATCGTAAGTATCGAATATGTACATTAGTGTCATGTAAACTTTTTAGCAGTTTATTGCACAATTTGTTAAAATTATCTCTAATAAAAGTAAATTGGGATACCTTGTCATTTTCAACGAATTAGATAAAACTGTAGCACCTGTAATCATACAATTCGCGATAAAACAAAACAGCTACCGATAACATTACCTGTAGAGGTGAGCCGACCTCTACCCATAGATAATGACTCAACCCACTAAAATAATGGATACTCCACCTACAATAAAACCACTATTATGATAGTAGGAGTTTATAAAGAGAACCATTTTTATTCAAAACTAGCTGATACCTGGCGCGTTGTAGCTTCAGAATAAAAATGATTATGAAAATATTGGAAGTGTTATTTTGTTTAATTGGAAATGATACTTTAATTACTTTTACATTAATTTAAGTAGCATGATATACAAACCAATTTGATTTTACGATACGCCACATCATCATCATCATCATTACAGCCCTTCACAAGTCCACTGCTGAACATAGGCCTCCCCCAAAGAATGCCACAAAGCACGGTCCTGAGCCACCTCCATCCATCGACTTCCTGCATGTCTTACCAGGTCGTCACTCCATCTCGTGGGAGGACGCCCTACACTTCGCCTACCGGTACGAGGCTGCCACTCGAGAACCTTTCTTCCCCATCGGTTGTCGGTTCTTCGAGCTATATGGCCGGCCCACTGCCACTTCAGCTTACTAATCCGTTGGGCTACGCCACATACTGTAAGTTAATGGTACTATGCCTATAACCTTCGCGCAAGTGCATACAATAATAATTGACAAAGTTTTACGGCAATCTGATGAACGGAATGGCAGCGCATAAAATACGAACAAGCAAACAAATATTATTTTTTATATATTAGATTGCAACAACTTTTTAGCCCACTTCAATAAAAGAGGAGGTTTACAATTCGACTGTATGATCTTTTTTGTGTGTATATGTTACGCGATATCTTCGTCAATTGTGAACCGATTTTGATATTTTTTTTTATTAAATAGATTATACTTCAAAAGTGTTTCCTTATATTTGAAAAAAAAATCCATTACTAAGGATGCAACATAGGTTATGAAGTTTTTAATTTAACTACGTTTTTAATGTTGTACGTGGTAGAGCCATGCTGCAACTATATTAACTAGTATTATAGTTGTAGCACGAATGGGTCGACTCGATCGGGGAAGGACCACGCTCTCACAGAATACCAGCGTAAAATAGCAGCTTAACACTGCTGTGTTTCGAATGGTGAGTGTAGAGAACCGGATACCCTTTCTACTGGAAAAGACGCATTCCATCTTAGTCCTCACGGGTGACAACGCATCTGCATTTTGATTCGCAAACGAGGATATATGTAGATGTCTATGGGCCACAGCAACCATTTAAGATTAGGTGGACTGTGTGCTCGTTTGTCACCCTATTATATAAAAAAAACTATTTAGATAATATTGAGATTGTGATATTCGTTAGTCCACACAAAGGTCAAAAAAATTAACAATATCGAAGTCGGTGCTAAGATATACTGTATAGAAGAATTTAAGCCTCGAATTCCGAATGTGAAATTATTTTTTTCTCTCTAGTTATTTGAAATCGGCTTTTACTTTATGTTAAATATGTTTTATCTTTCTTTGTTTTGTATGTATCATCAGCGATATCAGTATATAAATAAGGCGGCAGGACTGTATCCTGTAGAGTCAGTGTAAGAATATCCACTATCCCATATCTTTAAAAAAAATACTAGTAATGTTATTAAACATTACTAATATTCCCTTTAACCATTTCTGGTAAGCTTAAAATGCTTGTGTTAGAAGTGGTTCACGACAGTAGTCGGCGGATTCGAACCCACGACCTTTCGAGTTCGCAATCTGCGCCTTGCCATTACGCTACTGACGCTTCTTTTTTTTCAAGTATGTCGTAAGTGTTGACAGAGGGAAACGCAAAAGGAGATGGGCAGCAGCATCTTTCCGATAAAAAATTAAAATAATAAAAAACTGCCGTTGCCAACACGTCTGCCAAGCGTGACAACTATGGCAAATTGGAATATTTGGTGATCACAACGAGACAGTTTTTGTCCCTATGTTGAGTAGTGGACTTTTGATATGGCGTTGCTATGTTGTTGTTAGACTAAGCTGAATTGGCATTGGGCCGGCCATATATTATAATAGCTCTAACAACAGATAGCCAATGGCATTTTGTGAGTACTAATTATATATGTATTTAAATATGTATATTTGTATGTATGTATTTGTATATATATGTCATATATTTGTATATATGTATGTATATGTCATATATGTATAGTTTATTTATTAGTAAAATGTATGTATTATGTAGTTAATTATTATTTTGTGTAGTGTTATTTTATTCTATATTGCCGCACCTACGTCAAATTCTCACCACTCCATGGGTTGACTGGTAGAGAATGCCTCAAGGCATTAAGTCCGCCCTTTGTATTCTTTTGTTTTAAGGAATGCAATAAAGAATAAATAATAATAATAATAATGACCTGGTAAGAGATGCAGGAAGTCGATGGATTCAGGTGGTTCCATTACTACGTTGTAAAAAAAAATCCTATTTTGGCGTAAAGACAGTTAAAAAAAAGAGAGATAGAACCAGTAACAAAGCTATTTCAAAGTTGACAACTACCCCCATCGAACCACAAGTACCCACTGAAAAGTAATATCAAAGGACATAATTTAAAAAGTTACCGCAGCACCGTAAGCTAGTTTTATTGCTGTTGAACTGGAATCCAATAAGAAAACAATAAACAATGCAACTCTTATGGGAGCAATATGTCTGAAGTGGGATGCGAAAATTTTAATATTACTTACAGTATAAAACACAAACTCTCACACCTATTACAAAGAGCGGTAGGCAGAGATTATGGACTTCCATTTGTATGATCCTGACACACATCTCTCACTACTTAGATATCCATATTTTTTTTTAATTTACATGGGAAAATGCTACGCATACCTGCCCGATGGGTTATATTATACTCGTACCAACTAGAATGGTGTTCCAATTTCGTATATTGGCAGGTCCACGGGAAAGCTTTCGCACACATCCGCGGCTCAACTAGCGCCGGCTGGCCGCGGCCTAATCAGCCCCTCCTCAAGAGAGGACTACACTTTACATTCTACATTTACTTCTCAGATAACTTCCTCCGCGGCCTCTGAATTCACGAAGGCCATGAGGGCAAGGGCAAACAAACCTTCCTGATCCCAGCGGCCGATCTTGTCTATGGCTCCGCCGCCATCAAGATTCGGATTTAGGGAGAGCGGCGCCTCGCTATACCGAAATTCCTCTCCCCTCGCAGCCCCAACATCACCGCATCAACGGTACGGCCCCACCAGAGTTGCGGAGCATAGGGTGAGTGGCGCATCGCCATACCAACACTCTTCTAACTCCGCAACTCCAACTCGGCCATAGTGAAAGGGGGAGAGGACAACCCTCTCGCCGCCTAAATTCATAATACCTACGCATACATGCTCATTATGGATACTCTTAATTTGGCCCGTCTTCAATATATCGCCAATTTGGTCGATAAACTTCAGTTTAGGGCGTCACATTCAGCATCACTATTTCCTTATTCATAAGTGTGTTTGTCATTGAACTCCTCCTAAACCGCTTAACCAATTTTGGTGAATTTTTTTGTGTGTATTCATTACTAGTTAGTCATTACTGGATCCAAAATGTGGCGAGACCGTTGAGATCTAGAAATCAAATTGCACTGACAAACGCTCGCTAGTCTCAATAACGACAGCCATTCACAAGTCCACTGCTGAACATAAGCATCCCCAAGTGAATGCCACAAAAGAACGGTCCTGAGCCACCTGATCGCTAGTACAAATATAAAAATATGTGCATAATTAAAATATAGCGACAGTGGGACAGAACTTATCACGAGAAAACAATCACGATCCATCACGACCTAAGTTAAGTGGTGGTATAAAAGTAAAGTGACAGCCTCTACGTGAGGTTAATTGCGTTATCGGAATAACTATTCCAAAATATAGAAATATCTTTACTTCAGAATACTCAACTATAAAATAATTAAAAATTAATTTATAAATTTTTTTTAAAAGTTTATTACCTCTGCATTGGCCGGGGAGGAGTATGTCAAAGCTTTACCGATGCGCGTGTCAGTTGAGGTAATAAAACCACATACAATTTTGCAAATAAAAAATATTATACTTTAATAATTTTATTTATTGTCGAGTTTGCTGAAGCAAAGTTATTTTTATACGTTTGAATACTGATTCTGATAACGCACTTAACGGGAACCACATGCTTTTTTATTTATTTATTTATAAGGTACGCCAACAGCAAAACATGTGAAACATTACGATGCGTACACATTATATAACATAACATGTTATAAAACGTTTATATTACTTGACATAAATGTTATCTAACTAACGGCAGAAGACAAACGACAATGTCATATAACATTGTTATATTGCATTGTTATTATAATGTGTACAGTATTGTTTTATGTTGCAATGTTGAAAAACTATGTTACATAATGTGGACATGTTATGAAACAAAAGTTATACAACATGTTACTTAATCTGTACGCACCCTTAACAACAACACGATAACAAAAGTATATGGTTAAATATGTTTGCCAATTACAAGTATACACAACATTTAGCGTAATGTGTAGCTTACTATACAGTGTATTTTTGAATTGCTCCCGAAAACGAAGACAGACGACAGTACCAACTATACCTTTGATGATGAGTGAAATATAAAATCGATTCTGATGAAAAAAAATCATCTTTTCGCAGCGTTTTATTAGCTTTATTCAATATCGATCATGTTAGTACAGCTAAATGAAACGATAATTTCATAAAAAAATTCATGAAAATACTTAAACATAAAACCAGCAGTGGAATTACTGAATTACAATCAGCTGACTAGGGGTCAATGTACGCGCGAATGCCGAATTCGCGCGGCCCACAGCTAACGGGTCATACCACGATACCTAATAATTTACAACACTTGTCTAAATACCTAACTTATCTACTTAACCTACTATTTTGCCACTGTGCTTGTCTCCACGTAGCCACTTTAATTGTTAAAATATAAATATATAATAAAACCAACGACCTTGTTAAAATTCATATGAGACCACACGAGAAGTACCAGCTTCAAATAAAATAAGAATCATCGAAATCGCTTCACCCAGTAACAAGTTATGAGGTAAAACACATAAAAAAACATACAGTCAAATTGAGTACCGTCTCCTTTTTGGAAGTCGGCAGAAAAATACTTAAATGAAATGTAACCAAGGTTAGAGTCATGCGTTTTTATTCATCGTGTAGGTATGTTTATTGTTTTTATGTATTCAGTTATGTACCTATTCAGATCAATTCAGTACTAAGTTACTTAAAAAAACTTAGGTATGAAACAGCTTACCGCTCTAAATCCTCCGTGGTCTTATGAGATGCCGCTCAAATTGTGCTCAAGTTGCGTCTCCTCATGAAGGCCTCATCATCGTCTGGTCTTCGACACAGTCCGTACGTAGTTTGTCGAAAACATCCACGACCCTTTGGCGCATTTCGTCAGCACTATCATAAACCCTTTCTTTCACATACCCCTCCCCCCCCCCAAGAAAGAAGTCTTCGGGGTCAGATCTGGTGAGCGAGGTGGCCAAGCATGTGGTCCTAGTCTGCCGATCCAGCGATCATCAAATAGCTCGTTGAGGTGCTCACGGGCGAACCTCACGACATGTGGAGGTGCACCATCATGCAGGAACCATGTGCGGTGATATTCAGCCAACGATTGGTCGTCTAAAATGTCAACCAACTGTTCATTTATGAAGTTCAGGTATCGCTGTCCGTTAAGTCGCTGTGGCAGAAACACTGGCCCTAGTATGCGATCCTTAAATAAAACTGGCCATACGTTAACCGACCATCGGGTTTGGTGACCGGTTTGTCAAACAGCGTGCGGGTTAACCTCGAGGTACACGTGTGTATTTCGTCGGTTCCACAGGCTGTTTCTAGTAAATGTCGACTCGTCCGTCCAGATGACGTGCTCCATGAAACCAGGCACACGATGTTGCTGGTCTAATAACCAACGGCAGAAAACTCGCCGTCAGTCGTGATCGCCGGGAATTAAAGCTTGCACTTTGTAAATTTTGTATGGGCGCATTCGGTTACGCTTTAACACTTTGTGAACTGTACAGTATGACACACTTGTTCCATCCCGACGCCTTAACAATTTAGCGATACTTCGTGTATCTAGGTTCGGAACGACATCTATACTATATTTAATATAAGCGTCGAATCTGGTGTGTTTCCTGATTTAATGAAACATAGTAAAGTCATACCTATATTTAAATCTGGTAGTACATTAGACCCCGCCAATTTTAGACCAATTTCTGTACTACCAACATTAAGTAAAATTTTTGAAAAAATTATTTTAGATCAGATGTTAAGTTTCTTTAATATTAATAAATTGCTACATAATAATCAATTCGGTTTTACAAGGGGTCGCTCGACAACTGACGCTGGAGTTGAGCTTATTAAACATATTTTTTGTGCATGGGAGAATTCAGAGGATGCTTTGGGTATATTTTGTGACCTTTCCAAGGCCTTCGACTGTGTTCACCATGAGACATTAATCAGGAAGCTACAGTACTATGGTGTCAAGAACACAGCGCTTAAACTTATTATTTCATATTTAAGTAATAGAAAACAGAAGGTTATTATCAATGGTAAAAGTTCTTCCGGGTCACCTGTACCAATGGGTGTACCTCAGGGCTCGATTCTCGGCCCATTACTGTTTCTGATGTATATTGATGACTTACCTCACCTTGTAGGGGATAGTCATGATATATTATTATTTGCTGATGATACTTCCATGATTTTTAAACTTAAACGTCAATAATTTAAATGTGACGAAGTGAATAATGTTATATCAAACTTAGTGCATTGGTTTAACGTTAATAATCTGCATTTGAACGGAAATAAAACTAATTGTGTTAAGTTTACAACAACGAATGTTCAAAATCTGAATACCAATGTGTTTTTAAATAGGGAGGAATTGAGCCCTGTTGTATCCACTGTTTTTCTTGGCATCACTCTTGACGCAAAGCTCCAGTGGGGCCCCCATATATCCAAATTAGCAAGCAGACTAAGTTCTGCAGCCTATGCTGTAAAAAAGATTAGAGGTCTCACTAGTGTCGAGACAGCTAGATTAGTTTATTTTAGTTATTTTCATAGCATAATGTCTTATGGGATTTTGCTATGGGGAAATGCGGCTGATTCAGAAACTATTTTTATTTTACAGAAGAGGGCCATTAGAGCTATTTACAATCTAAAACCGAGAGAGTCTCTTAGAGATAAATTTAAAGAAATTAATATATTAACTTTGGCCACTCAGTATATTTACGAAAATTTAATGTATGTTCACAAAAACAAAGATAGTTTTAGTAAAAGAAGTGATATACATTCTGTAAACACTAGGAACAAACACAAGCTAGTGATACCAGTTTCTCGACTCCACAGAGTCAGTAATTCATTCTTGGGGCAATGTATACGCTATTACAACAAGGTCCCGGACAGGTTCTCTCTATTACCAAGTTTAAATGTTTTATTAAGCTGAAACTGTATAAAAAGGGTTATTATAGTATAAATGAATACATGGTTGATAATAACCCCTGGGAATGAGGTGATCGCTTCCAAGCAGTTTCTAAAATAAATTTTGTAAATAGTTCGTAATCTTTTATATTGTAAAATTTATTTAAAAAAAGGTCCCGCTGGGTTTCTTGCTGGTTCTTCCCAGGACAGAGGGTTTTTTTCGAACCAGTGGTAAAGTAAAAAATGACTTTCAATAAGAATTACAAATGTAATGTATATTGAATAAAAAATATTCTATTCTATTCTATTCTAAAATGCGCTCCTCTGAGTGAACAGTCACTTGACTTCCACCTCAGGAAAATCGGCCCATTGCTCTGGAAGAGCAATGGGCCGATTTTCCTACACTCGCTGAAATGCGGCTGTTATCAGACGAGAGTCAGCTGGATGTCGAGCGGTCGGGAATTTCTCTCGGTAAATTCGCAATGCATGCGAAGCATTCCCGCGAGCTACTTCAAGGCACATTAACATGTTGCAGTATTCACGAGCACTATAAACGTACGCATTAGGCATTATAAAAACAAAACAAGACACTTAAAACGTAACAACAAGAATAATATCATTAAGTAATAAGTAACAAGTAATAACGACAATAATTTAATAAACAAAACAATTGAACTATCTCTTGTGATAGTCAACACGGAACTGTCTCTAAAACTTAAATTATAAATCGATTCCGCTAAAACAAATGCGCACAAGGTAAGGTAAATTACTTGAAGCACTGGCACCTTCCACACACTGTTAAAGCGTTATGTATGTTAAGACATCGCCAACGTTTATTTAATATATAAGTTTTATCCCTACGACTAGTCTTCATATGGAATTTAAAAATTATGGTTGTCATTTTTTATACAATTACACAATCAATTGTATCCTGACGCAACAAGCAGTTCTTTACAACAAAAATTATTGAAATTATTAAACGTACCTAATTGGGTACTCACTACTCACACAATTATAAACACTATTTATCGTTATCTTAGATAATGATTTCTTATATTTACGTTTTTCAGTCTCCGCTGATGGGCCCCGGATGACTGAACCCTTGCTGGAGCAGCTGTAGGCCGTAACACTACTGATTTCTATATGTGTAGCTATGTCATTAAAAAAATATCAAAAAGAGTAGAGGACCCAAGTGGGACCCCTGGGGAATACCAGACTCAGCCAAAAACTTTTCAGACTCAAATCCATCTATAGCCACTTGCTGAAGTCTCGTTGCCAGGTAAGATTCAAACCACTGCAACAGTGAACCACTTATGCTTATTCCTCTTAGTTTAGACAGCAGGGCTTGGTGGTCAACCTTGTGGAAGGCACTTCAAAAGTCTGTGTAAATTGCATCTACCTGCAGTCCCCTGTCTACGTCCTGTGCTACCGTGGACACGAAGGAAGACAAATTAGATTCTACCGAACGACCACGGCTGAAACCATGTTGGAAATCAGATATTATAATGTTTTCAATATGGCTGTAGACTATGGGGTAAACAAGACTTTCAAATAATTTAGAAAAACATGATAATATTGAGATAGGTCGATAGTTCGTGACATCAGTCTTGTCACCTTTCTTATATATAGGGATAATTCCGGCTTTTTCCATTCATCAGGAAACTTTTCTTAGCTTAAAGAGCGATTAAATATTAATATCAATGGGAAGGCAAGAACGGATCCACAGCGTTTCGCAAATAGGGGTGGTATGTTGTCAGGGCCAGGTCGTTTTTTTCATTGAGGTGTTGTACTTTTGTGTACACTTGTGACACGCTAAATTTAAGCTTAGCAATGGAATTACTCGTATTCGCAATATCATCACTATGAGAAACATCGGTAATGCTATTATTGGAGGACACGGAAGAAAAGTGACTTGCAAAAAGGTTCGCTATATCGGTGCCTGAGGATGCAGTTGAATCTTTCTTTCTTTGTTATTGCTTTTTTGTTAATACTTTCTTTCTTTGTTTCTTTGTTGCATATTGTATTTGCCTAAAGACGATATTACACGAATCGACCAAATTGACTTCCATTGAAAAGCATTGAACATTGCACATTGATCGGCTTTACTAATATACACATAAATCATTTAAATGATATTCAATGTTCAGAGCGCAATGAGATGTCGCGCCAACTCGTACATGAGGGAATTTCGTTAAACTGCGACTATTTAATAAATGAGTCGCATTATATAAAAAAAAGAAAATATTGGCGATGGTGGCTGTGCTCGTGGATTTTGAGAAGGACAACTAAAGGAGCCTCAAGCACCTTATTAGTATAATTGGCAGAAGAATATCCAAATTCTTATTTGAACCATTTACGAATGACTGAAAGTCAGTATAATGAACTTCTTAAAACCCATTTTCTCGCCACTTGAAAACTATTTTCGAAAAACCATGTGCGCACGTGAAATAGGTGTCGTGCGGTACGCGGAATGAGTTTGACCAATTGACATGGTAGCGGAATTAAATGGAAGACTACCCAAGGACTACCCAGCATCCTTGGAGAATCCCTCGCTGAGCATCCACGTCCAAGCTACCCTACGTTTTCTGACCGTGAGTGCTCAGGCTGCCCCGCATATTCTGGGTATGGTGAAATTCCGCTCAAGACGAAACCTGCTCGGGGCAAGCGCAGCAATAAGACAAAGGCAACCCTTGCCACGCTTTCCGTGAATTTCTGCAATATCAGGGGACTTCATTCAAACTTTAACGCCGCCCACTACCATCTAGAGACTGCAAAGCTGACCTTGCTCCTCCTAACCGAGACACAGGTGTCCTCTCCAGCTGATACTTCGTATCTCTCCTACCCGGGTTACAAATTAGAACACTCCTTTGTGCCCTGGGCTCGAGTTTGCGTGTACGTCAGAGAGGACATCTGTTTTTGACGCCTCGTCAGTCTTGAAGGTACGGACCAGTCCATCCTTTGGATGCGCGTAGACAGCGACGATCATCCCCGCGTCTACGGGTGCCTCTATAGGACCCATAGCGGTAATGCTGACACAGACCGACTCATCGAACACGTCCAAATAATGGCTGCAGGCAACAGGTCCTATCCACAGAGATCGTGATGCTCGGTGATTTTAACGCCCACCACGCTGAATGGCTTGGTTCCCGTTTAACCGATCATGCGGGTAGGTCTGTTTATGACTTTGCCTTGGCATATGGTCTGACACAACTGGTTACTTCGCCTACGCGGATCCCAGATGTGAAGTATCATGTGTACCTTCCCTGTTGGACCTTCTGCTGACCCCTCATCCGGACGGATATCCGGTCTCCGTCGATGACCCTCTTGGATCTTTGGACCTTTGTCTGATCTGGAGTGTAGTGCCACTTATGCTCCCATCGCAGTTACTATTTGCAGCTTACCGTCGTGTTTGGCACTATAGGTTGGCCGATTGGGACGGGATGCGGTCTTTTTTTGCATCCTACCCTTGGCGAGAACCAAGCCTCCCCGGTTTGCTTCTCGCCGGATAATCCCAACGTTGTTGCTGATTCTGTCGTACTTCAGGGAATGGAATTATTTATTCCATCATCTGTTGTACCTATTGGAGGCAGAACTCAGCCATGGTTTGGTCACTCCTGTAAAATTGCATCATGCTATAAGCAGGAGTGCTACCGGGCCTGGGCTGACGCATCAACGTCCCAGGATGTAAACACCAGCGCTCTTAAAAAGAAGTACCATTCCGCCTCCAGGTCCTTCAAAAGTGTCATTGCCAAGGCAAAGTCAGAGTACATTGGCAGAATTGGCGAGAAACTAGTTCGCCTCCCTTCTTGAACACGTGCATTCTGGTCTCTCCGTCCATCCGTCCGTCCAAATACAGGCCTATCGCGACCACATCCTTGTTTTCCAAAGTAATGGAAACCATTATTAACTGCCAACTCATGCGGTACCTTGAGGATCACCAGCTGATTAGTGACTGCCAGTACGGTTTCCGTTGAGGTCGCTCAACTGGTTATCTTCTAGGTTACTCATAGAAGGGCAGAGGCAGTGGAGTTTAAGAAGGAGGCGTTGGTCGTTAGCTTGGACATAGCGAAGGCCTTCGATCAGGTTTGGCACAAAGCGCTACTTTGGAAGCTGCCTTCATATGGGCTTCACGAGAAATTGTGCAATTGGATCACCAGTTTTCTTGCATTTCGGAACATCAAGGTCATAGTAGCCGGTGCATGCTCCGATTACAAGCCCATTAACGCTGGTGAACCACAAGGTTACGTGCTATCACCAACGCTATTTTTTTTCATATCAATGATATGTTGCTAACCAGTAACATTCATTGCTATGCAAATGACAGCACTGATGATGCTTTATACACCGGCCTTGCCAATATTTCTCGGGAAAACGTCGCCGAGTACCGGAACAAACTTGTGTCTGAAGTCGAGACTTTGTTGAACAAAGTCTCAGACTGGGGGCGACTAAATCTAGTTCAGTTCAATCCCCAGAAGTCACAAATTTTGCGCGTTTATCGCTAAAAAGAACCCCTTTGTCTTATCTCCTCAGTTTTAAGGCACTCTCTTTATTGCCTCAGCCAGTATCGGAATTCTCGGTGTCGATATATCGAGTGACGTGTAGTTTCGTGGTCGCTTGGAAGAGAAGGTGCTCAGCAGAGCGGGATAGTATTCCATGCCGGCACACCGCTTGCAACTTTACAAGGTCCAGGTTCGGCCTCAAGTGGAATACTGTTTCCATCTCTGGGCAGGAGCTACCCAGTGCCAGCTCCTTCCACTTGAAAAAACTATCGCTCAAATATTCATGTACACACGTTTCAACCACATTGTACAATGCCCAATATTGTTACCATTACATTGAAAGCGTTCGGTGAATCGGAGCTTTCAATGAGATTGCGCAATTGCATTGAAATGTATTTAGATGTCTCAATGCTATTGAAGCAATGAAATTGAAAGCAATATTTAACGAAATAGATCCGTGTAATATCGCCTTAAGCAGGTAAAAAAACTGGCCAAGTGTGTGTCGAGACACGCACAATGTAAAGGTAGGGTTCCGTAGTTGCCCATCACAATACGTGAGCTTCAGTAAAAAAATCATCCTCCATTTACTTGTATGGGAAGTACCCAAAATAGAAATGTTTTTTCAGATTTTATTTCACAGTTTTCTATCCCTATATATTAATCACGCCTAGGGTCTCTGAGCAAAAGCTCGGAAGGATGGACGAACGGACGGACGGACGGACGTTCTTGTGGTGTAACTACGGAACCCTAAAAATAAGTAAACAAACATGGGTAAATTGAAAATACGTTAAATGTTATTATCATAGGCTCAAAAAATGTTACCACTATAAGATTTTCTCCTATATCGTGGAGGCAGCCCACCTACATTAATTGCACAAGGACAAGACAAACATCCAGACCCAGAACAATTAATTGTAGGTCAAACAAATAATTGTTCCGAGCGGGATTTAAATCCGGCACTGCTACAACTCAATGCTAAGCTACTGCACCACGGAGCCTTCATAAGCCCCAATCAGCAGCTTCTTCCTACTACTGCGAATATCTCAACAGAAACCTCTAATAACTGATTTAACTTTGACTAGGGATTCAAACCCAGGACCTCATATATCGCGCTTACGACTGATCAACGAGGCAATCAAAGGGGCTTTAGACTGATAGCGATTTGATGAGACTACTAAAGATTTGATAGACAGCGTTTAGTGAAGCGTACAGCGTGACGTCATGACAATCCCACCCGGTTGTATTACAGTGTCCTGAGTCGCAGCCGCTCGAGTTATAAAAGACACATCGGCACGCTGTGTGCTCCGCAGAATATTGGCCACTCGAGGCTCAAAAAAAAAACTTAAGTTTAAGGTTTTTTTGTGGTAGGCCACACTGACGCGTATTATAACTATAGCACGAATGGCGACTTGACCTGGAAAAAATTGCGCTCGCATATAATACCAACGTGAAATTGCAACAAAATAATGCTGTGTTTCGTATGGCGAATGATGACATTCCATATTAGCCATAGTAATGAGACATTACAAATTAGTCCTTGGTGGTATTACATTTATTTATTTTATTTTGTTTTATTGAATCAGAGTGACAGGCGAGCACACAGTCCACCCGATGTGGCTCATAGACACCTGCATCCGTTCTCGATTAAGAATTAAAATGTAGGAGTGTTTTCGCCATTGAGGACTAAGAAGGAATTCCTCGTAACAAGTAAAAAGGTCTCCGGTTCTCTGCATTCGTCATACTAAAAACAGCAGCATTATTCCGCTGTTTTAAACTGGTATTCTGTGAGAGCGTGTTCCTATCTGCTCGAGCTTGATTGAGGATAAAAGTATTTATCTATGAATCACAGCATCCACTTACTATCGTGTGGACTGTGTGCTTGCTTGTCACTCTCGCTGCTATAAAAAAAACCTTCAACCTAAAAATATATTAACCTCTAGTTGTATGCTACAACGGTTAGGGTTGATTCTTTTTTATTATTTTCCATTTTTTCATTCACTTACCATCAAATGAACTGTGTGCTCGTTTGTCGGCCTTTCTAAAAGAAGTATATTCACATAATACTAGCGTAAAATAGCAGCTCAACGCTCTTCTAATTTGATGTTTAAAATTAAATTGCTTATAAGTTTTAATTGGTGACTGAAAATAAACGTAATTGGAAAGTGATTGGTTATGAGAAGATTGTCTTAATGTAAAACAATCTGTTCACGGCTAGAAAGGCCTTTGTAAACGGATATAAATTAAAGCCTCGACAAACTTTAGATAACAGTAAAACAATACAATCCCCCTTTAATGTTCTATTTTTAGTTTCAAGTGTTATTGAAATCAAGTTATTAAATTAATTTCTCACTGTAAAGATTTTAAATACTTACTACAAGCTTTATTTAAACCTGATACATGTAGAATAGGAACGATTTAATGAGCTTACACCTTTTGAGCACTTTCTTCGTGAACGGGATTCCAACGGTTTTAAATTGTTCTAGTGAATACTCATTCTGACAAGAGACACCTAAACACAACTTATATAAGAGTCCACATACTTTTAATTCTTAATATATTGTCTTACTGCTTAAATAATAATATCTGCTTATACCGGACTAGAGTCGAAGACTGAATGATACCTGAGACAGAAAATCTGTTTAAATCATTGAGTTATATGTACTACGTACTAGAGAAGCCATTCCAAACAAAAATTGTGTCCTACTCTATGTCTTGGCGCATGCGCGGGAGTAGTAGTCGCGCATGCGCGAAGACTTTAATTTAATATATACTAAGATATTAATATAAAATAAATATAAGAATTTAATATAAAATATCTTATATATAATTTAATCTAAACAAACATATTTCTAAATAAAATGTAATAATAATTATTTTATGGAATTCACAAATCTTCAATTTACGCAATATTTAGTTTGTATGGATTGCACTACAGTTGAACATAGTCAATGTTCGGAATGGCTTCTCTAATGGTTTAAAAACGCAAACCAAAATTTGACAGAATTTATTTTTAAAGTTACATTGGGAAATAGGATAAGATCGTATCATTTACTTACTGGGGATGTCTCATTTATAATCCATGTAACTATTTTGAGACAAATAAACATTTATATTTATATTTTCTTTAAAAAGAATCCGCTGTGATATATGAGTGATTAGACCTCCGCGAAATAGTTTTTTTTTTAATGATTTCCTTACGATGTTATTCTCATTTATAAAGCCTTTTGCAAAACGGAATTTAAAGTGGCTTATTGCTTTGAAATTTTATAACCTCTGTAAATCTAATAAAAAAATGACAAATAATGACGGATTTTATCGCATTTAATTTCACTTAACTTTACGAATTAAAATTGAGTTAAATTATTGGAATGAAGTAGGGAATAAAGTATAGGGAATGCAGAGAGCGACGACATACATAATGTGAAATTTCTTCATCATCATCATCATCATTATTACAGCCCTTCACAAGTCCACTGCTGAACATAGGCCTTCCCCAAGGAATGCCATAAAGCACGGTCCTGAGCCAACTGCATGCATCGACTTCCTGCATTTTTTACCAGGTCATCATTCCATCTAGTGGGGGGTCGCCCTACACTTCGCCTACCGGTACGAGACTGCCACTCAAGAACCTATAGCTACATATATGGCCGGCCAATTAACACTTCAGCTTACTAATCCGTTGGGTTATGTAGGTCACTCTGGCTTAGTGCTTCCAACAACTACAGGCATAGGTTTGACATGGACATTACACGTGATCTTTTTTGTCCATGTTCATCTTAAGGCCTATCCAGTGGGAGACACTATTGAAGTCATCGAGCTATAAGGACTATATCATAATTCATAATTCATTTATTGCCAAAGGTTTCGTCAAAGGTGAATAATGTACTCGCCATTGATGTTAATATCGTATCTGTCTTACACTTTTCTCACTCTGATTCTGTACACGGATAGCTATCGTAGCCCTACTGTACAAACACTTCAGCACTTCGATATACCGACACTCAACTTGGCACCGCTGGAGGGACATCACAACCGAAATTTCGACGAAATCAAAGGCTTTCTCATATATGGTAGAGCCATGACATGCCATGGTCGGCACGACCGGGGAAGGACCACGCTTTCACATAACACCAGCGTAAAATAGCAGCTTAACACTACTATGTTTCGTATGGTGAGTGTAGAGAACCGGAGACCGTTTTTATTGGATAAGGGGCATTCCATCTTAGTCCTTACGGGTGACAACGCATCTGTATTTTGATTATTTATTGATGATAGATGTTGATATCTATGGGTCACAGCAGCCACTTACCATTAGTTCATCGTTTGTCATCCTATCGTATAAAAATATATATATATTCCACATACGATATTTCTTAATATTCTGACCTATGTTCAAAATTTGGGCTGTTGGCGGTGATGCTCTGCGAATGTCATCGTTGCCTTCTATTTGTTCCCTCTGCTTCGGTGTACCGGTTGTATTGGCCGGCACGGGCAGGAGTACCCCCCTTCGCGGGGGCAAGATGGCGGCTCAGCGCCCTCTGTTGTCGACGGTGAGCGTGGTGGCATCTGGTGGCGGACGGTGTCGGTATTGTCCGACGAACCTCCTTCCAGACCGACGGTCCACGCCATGGCTCGCCTTCCTTGCGAACGAGTGATCGGTATCTTGATTCTGTAAATTCAGCAGCTTTAATACGGTAGTGACTAAATATCCGGTTCCGAAATACAAACGGATGATGAATCCGGCTCGAAGTACATGCGAATGCTGGATCCGGCTCGAAGGACCAGTGAATGCTGGATCCAGCTCGAAGGACCAAATGTTGGAATGGACAAAAACTGGAGTTGAGAGAGAGTTGTCGAAGATACTCCGCGAGTTGCTCACGTCCTACACCTATAGGTTCCGGAGGATACTTCCACTGCCGTCTCTGTGTGTGGTGCTGTAAAACTGTGGACTGAGGTTCAAAATTAAAATGCACGATTTATAAATTCAAATAGCAAGGGAGTGGCCAGCGGTTCGACTGATTGATTAGTCGCGAAATTTTATAATTATTATTTACTGACCACGGTTGTTGAATACGGTTGTTCACTATTGGTTGGTCACTATATATTTCAAAAGATTTAATTAAAATGTGCGGTAGTATTAAAATATCTATTGGTAGTATCAAAATATCTATTGGTAGTAGCTGGTTTTCTAACTATTAATCAACTAAAACTAGTTGATTTTATCACTTGTGTAACTGCGAATATCAGTTACCACTTTTTTCGTCTAGCTAACACTTTTCACTATATATAACTGCGAATTTTCAGTTACCATTTTTTTCGGCTAGCACTTTTTCACTATATGCAACTGCGAATTTTCAATTACCACTTTTTTCGGCTAGCTAACACTTTTTTACTATATGCAACTGCGAATTTTCAGTTGCCACTTTTTCGACTATGTGTTACTGCGAATTTCAGTTACGACCTTTTTCGGCTAGCTAACACTTTTTCTAATTCACTATTACTGTTCACTACTGCTTGTCACTGGTAGTTTTTCACACTACAACGTTACTGGGTTTCGCGCCCATAAGGTAGACTTCGGCTATACTGTATAGTGAGCCGCTTGCCATTTTCCGTTTTGCCTCTTTATTTTATAACATTTTCACTATGTAATTCGCATAAATTACAATATTTTCTATACTTACAAGACTAATTTCTATACTAACATGCTATAGATCATTAAATCGGCATTTTGGTCCTTTATGATATATTATATATTATATGATAAAGGTTATTCAATATATTTACATTTAAAAAAGTTATTAAACACAATGTCCCAAATTTTCATATTAAATGGGTACATTAATTCTTTAATTTTTCTATAATTATCAAATGCGTTTAATTCTACAAATTATTTCTTCACTATCGTAATCTATATACCATATGCTAACTAAATGTTATATTTACAACTCTTTTAGAACACAAAAATCATAGAACACTAGTACCCTTAGAAGGGACAAAAATATTCTCATTATTTTTAGTATAAACTATTGCGCAGTTAATTAAAACTTCTAGAAAGTTCTACGATACGACGCGCTGTGATTGGTCGATTTTTTCTTAAACAATTAAAGTTGTTTATATTAACTATTATTAAAACGACATTCTATACAAATATATTAAGAGTTGTAATCACACTGTAAAACTATAACAAACTATTTCCTCGATTTCGTTGGTAATTTCACTTTTTATACAAAACAATATTCTTTCATCACTTTGTTTCTTAAAGTCGTTAGGCCGTCGCGAACAAAATATATTTTATTTTTAAAACATAAAATTCTTTTTTGAAAATAAGCCATTTGTTTATTGATTAGCGTAATGTTTTCATCACATTTAAATCTTTTTAGTCATAATGGATACGTTGAAACTTCGAATAATACCGGAATATGAGTACCGTCGTGGCAGCATACAAGTGGCACGCAACATCAACGACGTTTACGGAGCGAATACTACAAACGAACGCACCACCTGTTATTGGTTTGCCCGCTTCCTTTCTGGATATTTCGACCTAAAAATGAACCCTATGGTCGTCCGAAAACTTTGGTCAGCAATGACTAATTAAAGGCGATTGTGGAAGCTGATGATACTTAATCTACGGCTGAATTAGCAGCAGCTGTCGACGATCAAAACAATGTCACAAGGTCAATTTGGCGCTCTGCAAGTTGATTGGATCCTGATTCAACTCCTAAACAATGCCGTAAACGAAAATTTACCCCTAGAAAAGTGATGGTCACTGTATGATGGTACAGCGCCGGTGTGATTTATCACAGCTTCTTACCAAACGGAATGAACATTACTGCAGATGTGTACTGTGAAGAACTGAAAACAATAATTGAGAATATCGCACGTCCCCAACCAGCTTTGGTCAATCTTTCATCCCCGCTGTTACAAGTGCTGGGGTTGGAAGCTCTCCTTCATCCACCGTACTCATCATACCTTGCGCACAGACTTCTACTTTTTCCAGAATTTCGATAACTTTTTGCGGGAAAAAAATTCAATACCCTAGAGGCAGAACAAAATGCTTTTGAAGAATTTGTTGCCTCCCGTCCAGCTGATTTCTTCAAGAAGGACATCAATAAACTGCCATTGCATTAGCAAAGATGCATCAATTGCATGGGTGATTACTTTGAAGAAATAGAAATAAAGATATAGAAAAAGATTACGTTAACTAATTTCATAAAAAATGGCAATTTCATAGATACAGGTCTAATATATTCTTGTACCAAATTAAGAATGTAATTATTTTATTCTTTTTAGTTCTTTTAAGTTGGTTTTTACTTTTTATCGTAGCGTTATATAAGTTTTTTTTTAAATAATAAGGACGACAAACGTGCGCACAGTCTACCTGATGGTAAGTGGACAATATAGCTCACGTATATTTATCCTCAATTAAGAATAAAAATCCAGGAGCGCTTGCCACCCGTGAGGGATGAGATAAAATGCCTCATTTCCAGTAAAAAGGGTAGCACAGCAGCTTTAAGCTGCTATTTTACACTAGTATGTATTACAAGACGGTTTTAAAATTTCGATTTATATTTTAATGGTACCAGCGGGCGTCAAAGTTGAATAGCTCGGGTTCTTTGTATTTTAAGGTAAGCGCCTAGCGTCCAAGCGAACACAGTTCACAGTGGAAAACAATTTATTAGAAGTATGTTACAAAATATTGAAAATGGCGTTATTATAAATTTTGTGTTTATTATAAACGAGGCATTCCATCTTAGTCCTCACGGATAACAACGCATCTGCCTTTTGATTCGTAATCGAGGATAGATGTAGGTGTCTATGGGCCACAGCAACTACTTACCATCAGGTAGACTGTGTGCTCGTTTGTCACCCTAATTCTATAAAACAAAATTTACTGTTACTGTTGAAGCCTATGAAAGCCCACTACTAAACAGAGATAGATTGCCTCATTAAGGGGTATTTGCTATAGTTGCCACGCTTGGCAAGCGGGTTGGCAACCGCAGTTTTTTTAAGTTTAGTCGTTATTAGTAAGACGCTTTTTTATAGATTATAATAAGGGTGACAAACGAGCACACAGTCCACCTGGTGGTAAGTGGTTGCTGTGGCCCAGAGACATCTACATCTATCTTCGTTTACGAATTAAAATACAGATGCGTTGTCAGCAATGAGCACTAAGATGGAATTTATCTTTTCCAGTAAAAAGGGTCTCCGGTTCTCTACACTTGCCATACGAAACACAGCAGCATTAGGCTAGCGATGATACGCTGGTATTCTGTGACCCCGGTCGAGCCGACCCATTCGTACTACAACTATACTATTAATATAGCTGCAGCATGGCTCTACCACGTATACGCTGATTTGTTTCCCTTTGTCACCTTTTACGTCACACCCACGATGATATGAGTTAGTGGATATTCTTACAGTGCAACTACACGGTAATAATGAATGTGTAACTTAAATTTTGTTTTAGCTTATTCTAGTTATTTATATTAAGAAACCACACATTTTAAGATATCATGAAAGATAGAGATCCCATTGATCTCACAGTTTGCTGAAAAGCTTTGGGTTTTCCGATACGGTCAACAGTGAAGAACCACGTTTTGGCTCCGTAGATTTTCACTGGTAACACTTGCGTGTTTTGAGATTGTTAGCTAAAACTGAAAGTGAAGATTTTATGATTTCCCAAACACTGCCCAACCGAATTGGACTCTTCGATTTACCTCTTGTTTGGAGTTGGGCTTCCAATTGAACCATTTGTATCGACAAAGGTGTTGGCAGCGTCAAAGAACTATCACCCAATTTCATCCCTTGAAAGCCGTAAATGGTAGGATGACTTTAAGAAAAATGGCACATATTTTATGGCTCTTATAGACGGCGGTATAAACGCCGCGTTTAAGTCAAACTTTAAATACCTTTGACGAAGACCTAAAACTCAAATACGGGTACAGCCATGCTACAGCAATAATACGGTAGAAGCACGAATGGATCTGCTACAACTAGGGAAGGACAACGCTCTCACAGAACGCAAGCGTAAAATAGAAGCCGCCGTGTTCTGTATGGTACCTAAGTGTAAAGAAGCGAAAACCCTTTGAACTCAATGACAACGCATCTGAATTTTGATTCTTAATCGAAAATAGATGTATTGTCTATGGACCACAGCATCAGCGCAAGTTCGGCCTCACATGGAATACTGTTTTCATCTCTGGGCCGGGGCACCCCAGTGCCAGCTCCTTCCACTTGAATGCATCCAGCGCTTGAACCGTCGACGACCGAGTTCTTTCTGATCGGCTCGATACACTGGCACTGCGTAGAGATGTTGCATCTCTTTGCGTATTTTATCGCATCTATCACGGGGAGTGCTCTGAGGAATTGTTCGGACTAATTCCAGCCGCTCTATGTCACCATCACACATCGCGACAAAACTCGCGTTACCATCCATACCATCTGGATGATTGGCGGTCCACCACTGTGCGATTTAGAAGATGTTTTCTTCCTCGCACAACTTCCTTGTGGAATCGATTACCACCAGCGATTTTTCCGGACAGATACGACTTAGGAACCTTCAAGAAAAGAGATTACACCTTTCTAAAAGGCCGGCAACGCATTTGCAATTCCCCTGGTGTTGCGGTTGTTCATGGGCGGCGGTAGTCACTTACCATCAGGTGAGCCGCAAGCTCGTTTGCCCACTCTTCTATAAAAAAAATCCACTTACCATCAGTTGGATTGTGTGCCCGTTTGTCACCCTTGTTCTGTAAAAAAATCTGTCCTCTAAATGTCGCCATTTGGCAAATCTCCTTACGTCAAATATTCTTTACAAAGGGAAGCCTGTGTTCAGCAATGAAATTCTGGAGTTTACAAACAATGAAGGCTTTAAATATATTTAACTGTATCCTAATCCTACCACATAATACCGCCGTCTTAGAAAATAACACCTCTGTTTCAGAACTACAGAAGTGACTCATTAGAATCAGTTAAGTCTGCAGGCGTGTTCAACCCGAAACAATTATTGTAGCTCTTAATAGTTTGATAACACTAAAAGTCGACTCGTTTTGTTCAGAACTATCAATATATCGGGACATCACGCGGCTTTATGCCGGGTCGGGATTAATAGAACGGTTATGTTTGGGTTGTTTATTTAATGGTTATTTACGGACACTGTTACATTCTACTGAATGGGGACATCTCATTGATTTATAAGGGGAAAAACCCAATTCCGCTTAGAGTTTTATATATGGCTTTTACATGGGTGGCTGAACTAGTGACATGGTTTTTTCCCCGCAGAAGAAATAATTGTGGAAATACCGTTTTACATTTGGAAGAGTTATATAGTTAGGATTTTTTTTATTTTATTATTATAGGACTATTTAAGGAAATAACAATAGTATTACAATATGTATATGACATTTAAATACTCAAGATAATTGTGCTCCTTTTTACAGGTAATCACGACATGCATTAATTTTATTCAATTACGCAAGCGTAAAAAAGTAAAAATAATTAGGTATGTTAAATTTAAAAAATAAATTAAGATTATAGAAATGAATAAAATTGACCAACATTCTATCATATTACAATTTTCTTTATAGGATAAGGGTGACAAACGAGCACACAGTCCACCTGATGGTAAGTGCTTGCTGCGGCCCATAGACATCTACATCTATCCTCGTTTGCGAATCAAAATGCAGATGCGTTGCCACCCGTGAGGACTAAGATGGAGTGCCTCATTTCCAGTAAAAAGGGCCTCCGGCCACCTGCACTTATCAAGCGAAACGCAGAGGTAAACCTCTACTTCACGCTGGTATTCTGTGAGGTCGTGGTACCACCCCGGTTCGAGCCGGCCGATCCGTGCGACAGCAAAAGCTGCCGCGTGGCTCTACCACTGTTAAACAAGCCTTTTAAAATTTATGCATAATCATAGTATAAACGTATATTATTATATTGCACCGACTAACATTACATTTATAAAATTTAATTTAAACATTATACATAATTAAGTGGTATTGTATTTACAGAAACGTAATAATTTAGATACGAGTATAAAAACAGGTAAACTATCACAAATAATATCGAGGCCAGCTATCTTCGAGGACAGTTCATTATAGGTGCATACCAGTCTCGCTAACGGGGAATATTTTAATAAATTATAAGTTCGATTGGTAAAACGCTACATGAAATAGAGCGCACGGTTTCCTGTGCAGCCTTGTTGACACTATTGCAGGACAATCAATTTGGTTAATAAACATTTTATGTAGGAAAATATCATATCTGATATTTTTCTACGCGATCCAGTGATGTGACATTTGCTCCAGTCGTCTCTCATAGGAATTGTGTGTTTGATTGCAATTGACTTTAATTTTTTTTAACCTAACCTATTCTTGTATATTGACATCTATAGTGGCTATTTCTGTCGACAAGTTGCAGTGATTAGAATAGAACAGAATCACTTTTATTCAATATAGATTACAGTACATAATACTTATAGAAATTATTTTTTTTACTTTTACCACTAGGTTCGCAAAAACACCTCTGTCCTGAGAAGAACCAGCAAGAAACCCAGCGGGAATTTTTTTTAAAAGCACAATTTGCAATATAATATTTTATAGCTCTATAAAGATAGCAGTGAAAAGTCAGCAGAAACATAAAAATTGTTTACAGGAATTTGTAGCTAATTTGTTGTTAATTAGTTACCAAAATCGCGATTTTGTTGCTCCAATCTTTACATTAAGATAGCAGTAAAAACTTTCAATCAACCCCGCCGTAGCGGATAAAACGGGATAATTTGTTGCTAATTAGTTGCTGAAATATAATGCAAAAGAAAATTAAAAAAAAAAAATTTAATAAAATCAAAAATTTAAAAAAAGCATCAAAAATTAATAAGGTGTGAGGCAAGGGGTTAACCTCACCTACGCTTTTTAATCTATATATAAATGAACTGATTCATAGACTCGGGAGTGCACATGTCGGCTGCTCTATTGATGGACTCTGCATGAACAACATCAGTTACGCAGACGACATGGTGCTTCTGAGCCCGTCAGTCAGTGCACTCAGACGGCTTTTGATCGAATGTGTTTAAAATATAATGTTGCAAAGAGTGAGCTCATGGTGTTTAAGGTAAGCACGAAGAAACCTAATTTCGTACCACATGTAGCTTTAGGGGGTGTTGCACTTAAACGAGTAACCGAATTTAAGTACCTCGGCCATGTGGTTACCAAAGATTTTAAAGATGATAAGGATATTGAAAGAGAAAGGAGGGTGCTGGCTGTCCGCTGCAATATGCTGGCCCGCTGGTTCTCACGTTGTATAGTCGAGGTAAAACTTATTTTATTTAAGGCCTATTGCCAATCCCTCTATACGTGCGCCTTATGGGTCAGATTTACGCAGCGGGCATACAACACCCTACGTATACATTATAATAACGCTTTTAGATTGTTGTTGGGGCTCCCACGTTACTGTAGTGCATCAGGTATGTTTGTTGACGCCCACATAGACAATTTTTCAACACTGATTCGCAAAAAACTGCATCACTTATGCACAGGGTTCGTGGGAGCGCCAACAGCATTCTTAACGTAATTAGCGAGAAACCCGATTGTACTTTTTTGAGGCACTGGATGCATGTTCATGTCCATGTATCCGTTGCCTCGGACAGGCAACCCAGATATATGAAGTAATTTTTATTTAATTTTACTATCTACTTTTAAAAAATTATGGTATACAATGAATGATTAATTATTACTATTATATCATTAATATAAGTTATGTTTATGATTTTGTTAATATATTATTAAGTCGCTGTTGGGAGTTACGTTTACATTGATTTATATTATTTTGTTACTATTAAATTATTATTATATTTTCAATATTATTATGAATACATATGCATTTGATATATTAATTTTAGTAATGAGTAATAATTTTAGTATTAGAATTAACTTGAATGAATGTAATATTACCTTATGATCCTTGCTGGTCGAAATAAATAAATAAATAAAAATAAATAAATAAAATATAAATCAATTTATGTTTTGATATTGATTCTGAAGTTCTAAATTAATGAAAATTTTGCTGCTAATTATTAAATAGATCAATAACTCCCAGACAGCCTACAACATCATAAAATCGGTCGAAAAGCTGTATCAAGTAATAAGTTACAAATATATGTGTATATGCTACCTATACGGGAGATTCAAAAACAGAACAACAGATTTATTGTTGCTGTTCAGTCATGAAAGCATAAAGAGCCAGCAACAAAATAAAATAGATCGATAAGCTGCACCAACTAATAAGTTAATAATTATATGTGTACAAGCTATACCATGAAAATTTTAGGAAAAAAATATAGCATGTACGCAAATAATTTCTAACTAATAACATAATGCAACTTGTCGATAAATTTTATTTTGTTGCTGGTTCTTCATAAGTTGCTGCTTCCGTTACTGACCAGCAACAAAATATCTACTTTCTATTTTCCCATAATTTTCATGTAAATATAGCTTGTACACAAATAATTATTAACTTATCTATTAGTTGGTGCAGCCTATCGATCAATTTTATTTTGTTGCTGCCTTTATACGAGTTGCTGCTTCCATAACTGATCAGCAACAAAATATCTACTAACTTTTTTCCTAAAATTTTCATTAAAATATAGCATGTACACAAATAATTTCTAACTGATAACGTGGTGCAGCTTATCGATCAATTTTATTTTGTTGCTGGCTCTTTATGACTTGCTGCTTCCGTTACTGACTAGCAACAAAATATCTACTTTCTTTTTTCCAATAATTTTCATGTACATATAGCTTGTAAACAAATAATTAGTAACTAATTACTTAGTGCAACTTATCGATCTATTTTATTTTGTTGTTGGCTCCATACGAGTTGCTGGTTCCGTAACTGACCAGCAACAAAATATCTGCTAACTTTTTTCCTAAAATTTGCATTAAAATATAGCGTGTACACAAATAATTTCTAACTAATAACGTGGTGCAACTTTTTGATCTATTTTATTTTGTTACTGGTTTTTCATGAGTTGCTGCTTCCGTATCTGACTAGCAACAAAATATCTACTATCATTTTTCCTATAATTTTCATGTAAATATAGCTTGTACGCAAATAATTATTAACTTATTACTTGGTGCAGCTTATCGATCAATTTTATTTTGTTGCTGGCTCTTTATGACTTGCTGCTTCTATAACTGACCAGCAACAAAATATCTGCTACGTTTCCTCCTAAAATTTTATAAAAATATAGCATGTACAAAATAATTACTAACTTATAACGTGGTGCAACTTATCGATTTATTTTATTTTGTTGCTGGCTCCTTATGAGTTGCTGCTTCCGTTACTGATCAGCAACAAAATATCTGCTACCTTTTTTCTAATATTTTTATGTAAATATAGCATGTACACAAATTATTATTAACTTATTACTTAGTGCGGCTTATCGATCTATTTTATTTTGTTGCTGGCTCTTTATAACTTGCTGCTTCAATTACTGGCTAGCAACAAAATATCTGCTATATTTTCCCCTAAAATTTTCATAAAAATATAACTTCATCATCATCATCATCATTACAGCCCTTCACAAGTCCACTGCTGAACATAGGCCTCCCCCAAAGAATGCCACAAAGCACGGTCCTGAGCCACCTGCATCCATCGACTTCCTGCATATCTTACCAGGTCGTCACTCCATCTAGTGGGGGGATGCCCTACACTTCGCCTGCCGGTACGAGGCTGCCACTCGAGAACCTTTCTTCCCCATCGGTTGTCGGTTCTTCGAGCTATATGGCCGGCCCATTGCCACTTCAGCTTACTAATCCGTTGGGCTATATCGGTCACTCTGGTTCTACTGCGGATATCCTTATTTCTGAGTTTATCACGCAGAGAAACTCCGAGCATAGCCCTCTCCATAGCTCGCTGAGCGACCTTGAGCTTCCTCATCCGGCCAGCAGTGAAGAACCACGTCTCAGTTCCGTATGTTATCACTGGCAACACGCACTGGGTGTACAGTCTCGTTTTCAAGTTTTGAGGTATACCTGACGAGAAGATGTGCCGTAATTTCCCGAACGCTGCCCAACCGAGTTGAATCCGTCTATTGACCTCTCGGTCGAAGTTGGACTTACCTAGTCGGACTATTTGTCCCAGGTAAACATACTCGTCAACAACTTCGAGCTTAGTGTTCCCAACAACTACCGGCATAGGTGTGACATGGACATTAAACATGATCTTAGTTTTGTCCATGTTCATCTTAAGACCTATCCGTTGGGAAACACTATTGAGGTCATTGAGCATAGTGCTTAGGTACTCCAGCGATTCTGCCATAAGGATTATATCGTCGGCAAATCGAAGGTGAGTGATGTACTCACCATTGATGTTGATACCGTATCCTTTCCAGTCTAGAAGCTTGAAAACATCTTCCAATGCAGCGGTAAAGAGTTTCGGGGATATGACGTCACCCTGGCTTACACCTCTCTGCAATTGGATAGGTTTCGTACTCTGGTTCTGTACTCGGATAGCCATCGTAGCCCTACTGTACAAGCACTTCAACACTTCGATATACCGACAGTCAACTTGGCATCGCTGAAGGGACTGCAACACCGCTCGGACTTCTGTACAATTTGCCGAAGGGTATGTATATGGTCTATGGTGCTAAAGCCTTTTCGGAAACCGGCTTGTTCGGGAGGCTGGAAGTCGTCAAGTATGCGCGCGAGACGATTCGTAATGACTCTCGAAAACAGCACGTAGACGCGGCTCAGAAGTGAAATCGGCCTGTAGTTCTTCAAGAGAGCGTTGTCGCCTTTCTTGAAGAACAAGACCACCGCACTTCTGCTCTACGCTTCCGGTGTAATGCCACCATGGAGAACGGAATTAAAGAGCTTCTGAAGGACTTCAAGTACCGGTTTTCTACCCGCTTTCAGAAGCTCCGCTGTAAAAATATAACTTATAAACAAATAATTACTAACTTAATACTTGGTGCAGCTTATTGATAGATTTTACTTTGTTGCTGGTTCTTTGTGACATACTGCTTCCGTTACTGACCAGCAACAAAATATCTGCTATGTTTTTTTCCTAAAATTTTCATGATATATCTTGTACACAAATAATTATTAACGTATTACTTGGTGCAGCTTATCGATCTCTTTTATTTTGTTGCTGGGTCTTTCTGCTTTCATAACTGAACAGCAACAATATATCTGTTGTTCTGTTTTTGAATCTCCCGTATAGGCAGCAAATACACATTTATTTGTAACTTATTACTTGATACAGCTTTTCAACCGATTTTATGATTTTGTAGGCTGTCTGGGAGTTATTGATCTATTTATTAATTAGCAGCAAAATTTTCATTAACTTGGAACTTCATAATCAGTATCAAAACATAAATTGATTTTTATTAATTTTTGATGTGTTTTTTAATTATTGATTTTTTTTTTTATATATTTTGCATTATATGTCAGCAACTAATTAGCAACAAATTATCCCGTTTTATCCGCTACGGCGGGGTTGATTGAAAGTTTTTACTGCTATCTTAATGTAAAGGTAGCAGTAATTAAATTTACTTAAACCCGGTTGGAGCAACAAAATCGCGATTTTGGTAACTAATTAGCAACAAATTAGCTACAAATTCTTTTTACTGCTATGTTTATAGAGCTTTATTTTATACAATTGTTATGAAAACATTTAAAAACAGCATGGTAGCAATCACCTCATTCCCAGGGGTTATTATCAGTCACGTAGTTTTTAGTAGTATAATAACCCTTACTAGGCAATTTTTGCTTAATAAATAATTCAAACCTTTTGATAGAAAAGGTCTGCATATTTTCTGGCACTTTGTTGTAAAAGCGTATACATTGCCCCATGAAGGAATTGCTGACTATTTGGAATGGAGTAACTGGTATAACTAACATGTGCTTCTTCCTAGTATTTACAGAATGTACATCACTATTTTTAATAAAACTAGTTTTTTTGTGTAAATACAATAAATTCTCGTAAATATATTGAGAGGCCAAAGTTAATATATTTATTTTAGTAAATTTTTCTCTAAGGGATTCCTTCGGACCTAGGTTATAAATTGCTCTTATGGCTCTCTTTTGCAAAACAAAGATAGTTTCAATGTCAGTCGCATTACCCCATAGCAAAATTCCATATGACATTATTAATAAAAGTCGTTGGTTGGTGGTTTCTAACAGACTGTTTTATTAAAGTCATTCATACATAGACAATAGACAAAGTTGCACCTCAATGTCTCATAGATGGCGCTACTTGTATTAATTAACATTATATTTGATAATATTCTAACACCCCCACTTTATCAAAATAACAACACTTTCAAAGTATTACATACAGTGGAGAGGTAAAGCTACACAAAAAAATGTATTTTAAACTCAATATACAATAACGAATACAGTATACAGTTCTGCCTTGGCTATTCTAAATTAACAATTCCAAAATCTTTCATGAACTTATAATGTTTAACAGCTGGCAGACCTTTGGTTAGCAAGTTAGCAGGCATGTTAGCTGTTGACAAATATCTAGCTTTAATTATATCATTTCTTAAAACTTCTCTAATGAAATGATATCTGATATCAATATGTTTCGACCGTTTATGTGACTGATCATTATTTGCTAACTTTAATGCACTCTGACTGTCATGTACATAACAATTTTACTACAAGAACCAATTATTTCAAACTCTAACTTCTGTAAATATATTGCTTCTCGACATGCTTCCGACAAAGCCATATATTCTACTTCACAACTACTAAGAGCAACAGTTCTTTGTTTCTTGCTCTCCCAAGAAATTACAGCACTTGATTTAGTGAAAGAGAAACCAGTGTATGAGCGTCTGTCAGTGGCATCATTTGCCCAATCAGCATCCACAAAACCTACAAGCTCTGCACTTTCTTTGGAATATTTTAAACAATAGGTCTTAGTCTGTGACAAATATTTCAGAATTCTTTTTGCATAATTCCAGTGTACATAAGAATAACAGTTGTTAAACTGGGTTAAATAACTCACCAAATAGGAAATATCAGGACGAGTTAGGACAGCTAAGTACATTAAACTTCCTATTAATTTTTGATAAGGTAGCTTTTGTTTACATACATTAGACTTATCAACATTCAATTTACATTCTATAGGAGTTTCTACTGCATGACATTCAGACATATCAAATTTTTCAAGTAACTGATTAATATACTGTTCTTGATCTAAAGTAATTACATTGGCGCTTTTGTTAATGTTAACTCTCATGCCCAAATAATTTCTCACTTGACCTAAATTCTTTTTTTTTAATTTTTGACTCAACATCTCTATTAAATTATCAGATTCAGACTTACAATTCGAATATACTAGAAAATCATCGACATACAGTCCTACTATAGTATTCTTATTATCACTATGATTTTTAACAAATACACAGGGTTCTCATTTACATTTTCTAAATCCTGATTTACATAGTATCTCTTCAACCCTTTTATACCATGCTAGTGATGATTGTTTTAATACATAAACAGCTTTTCTTAACTTTAAAACTTTATTTGAATTATTTATGGGAAAACCTTCAGGTAAATGCATAAATATGTTTTCTTTTAGATGACCATTAAGGAAAGCTGTTTTCACATGTAGATGAGTGATGTCCATGCCTAACTGGACACTTATGGCAAACAACAAACGCAGGGTTGAATGTCTAATCACTGGACTGAAGGTTTCTTGGTAATCAATACCAGCCTTCTGGGTAAAACCCTTGGCTACAAGCCGCGCACGATATGTCACTTTATTGTCTGATCAAACTTTTTTTAAACACCCACTTACACTGCACTACACTCGCGTTGCTGGGAGTATCGACAACTTCCCATGCTTGATTGTCTTGGATTGACTGCAGCTCCTCTGCCATGGCCTGCGACCACATCAGTCGCTCTGGCCCACTGATGGCCTCTGCATATATCAGTTCATCTTCTCCTGTAGCTGTAGCACACATGTTGACGATACCGTATCTATCTGGCTATCTCCTCTGATGCTTCTCTCTTACTTCTGGAATTGGTGTAGTAGAATCTGCATGTGGTATATCTGTAGCTTCTTCTGTACTCTGTGGAGCTGAACTAGTAAAGTTCAGTCTTCAGGTTTTCTCCACAAGCTTCTGATTCTAAACTTTCTTCTTCAACATCCAAGTAATCGGATTCTGAAGAACTTGACTTGTTCAGGGGTTCAAGTTTCACCACAGATTCCTCTACCAACTCCCCCATTGAATCTGTGCTTTCTAGAGAAACAATTACTGCCTCTAAACGATTGGGTTTTTCTTGGATTATAATATCCCTACTTGTGATGAATTTGTTCTTTACTGGGTCATATATTCGGTAACCTTTGACATTATCACTATAACCAACAAGTATATGTTTTCTTGATTTTCAATCCCACTTGGCTCTTTTTTCTTTTGGTGCGTGCACCATCACTGGACTCCCATATACACGTAAATGTTGTAAATCTGGTTTCCTACCAAACCACATCTCATATGGATCCTTTTCAATACCTGAAGCTGTAGACGTGTTTTTGAGATATACTGCGGTATTTGCAGCTTCTGCCCAATTTTTTTTATCTAATTCTGCTTCAAAAAGTAGGCATCTAGCTCTCTCCACAGTGGTGCAATTGCTTCTTTCGCTGAGTCCATTCTGCTCTGGTGTGTAAGCATTTGATTTTTGATAAATTACCCCTTCATGTTTCAAAAAATCTCTAAAATCATTGCTGCAATACTCACATCCATTGTCTGTGCGCAATATTTTTATTTTTCTGTTTTGAAAGTTCTCCAACAATGACTTAAATTCTTTAAAAAAAGTCAGTGTTTCACTTTTACACTTTAAGAAGTATATGAAGGTCATTCTGGTGAAGTCGTCAATAAATAGCAAAAAATATCTTGCACCACCAATGGATTTGCACTCCATCGGTCCACAGATGTCTGAGTGCACAATCTGTAAGATTTCTGTAGCTCTTGTACCTGTCGTAAATGATAATGTTGACTGTTTGCCTTCACAGCAAATTTGACAGCTAGACTTACTTGTCACAAATTTGTCTGAGTAATCCATTCCATTGACTAAACCTTGCTTCATCTTGTTTATATCTGTGCTGTTTAAGTTTCCAAGCCTTCTATGCCATGTTTGTCCATCTACTGTTGATGATGATAAGAAACAAGTCTCATTTTGCAAGATTAACTTGTATACATTATTTACAAGTTCAGCTTCCGCAGCTAAATTGCCTAATCTGTTTTTTATGAGGCATCGGTCGGGTTCAAACACAACACTATTTCCATTTCTTATCAATTCACTGACTGATAGTAGGTTAGTCGCAAGAGTCGGTACGCATAACACGTTCTTCACTGTAACCTTGTAACCGAAACTCGTCGTGACATCTACGTCGTCGGAACATAATACAGGCACTTTCATGTTTTTTTTGCTACTGTGATTTCAGGTAAACTTGACGAATCCGTCCTATTTGTCAACCAACTTTCGTTAGTAGTTATATGTGTACTGGCTCCCGAGTCAACATACCAGTCACATTTATTAAAGTTATCGCTCAGAAAAACAACACTGAATGCATTTGTTTGCTTTTTCTTCTCTGTTTTTTCGTTTCTAAATGGACATTGAGAAATGAAATGTCCAGATTGTTTGCATTTATAGCATGTTATTGTTTTTTTATTTCTGTCGTTTGAGTTTGACATTGACGTACTCGGTGCATAGATATTCGGAGTCGGTCCGCCATGTTTGCTATTGCTGCCGACTTTACCAAGTTTCTTTTTCTGACAACGTCGAGCAATAAATGCTGAGTTGTCATTTCTATTCACTTCAAAAGAGCCGCCATTTTCCATATCTAACAATTTTGTTTTTATGGAATCTGCCGTGATCTGGATCCCGGAATGCTCTATTGCCATGATCAGTGGCATAAACTTATCTGGTAAACCAGCTAGTAATAATGACCCAACCCAATCATCTTTTATAATGAATCCAGTATCGCTTAATCGTTGTAACTAGTCATATTTTCACATGTTTCTAGTCAAATGGAGATTAAATGACGTAACAAAGTTATTCTTCTTGAAAATCCCGCGTCATCAAATAGAGCTTTGAGTTTGACCATAACTCCTTTGTTATCTTCGTCTCCTTTATGTGCACAAACAATGATGTGTCAATAGTCAGGGTCAATTTTGCGCATGCTCTGGCATCTGCTGCTGCATCTGTTGCCGCTGCTTCTTGCTTGAGGTACTTGTCCGTGTCCTCAAGGACCCTTGAGCTTTGGCACACTTTTCACGACCCTTAAGCTTTGGCACACTCGCAATAAGACTTGAGTTCATCTTGATTGATGTCACACGCGTAAAATAAACTAACAAACTAACAACAACTCTTCTAAAAACGCAATAATTTTAATTTACTTTGCAAAATCTGAGTAGCCCATAACCTAATAATTGGTGGTTTCTAACAGACTGCTTTATTCAAGTCATTCATACATAGACAATAGACAAAGTTTTACCTCAATGTCTCATAGATGGCGCTACTTGTATTAATTAACATTATATTTGATAATATTCTAACAATTATGCTATGGAAATAACTAAAATAAACTAATCTACCTGTTTCAACACATGCTAGGCATCTTATCTTTTTTACAACATATGCTGCAGAACTAAGTTTGCTAGCTAGTTTAGATATATGAGGGCCTCATTGAAGCTTTTCGTCAAACTGTTACACAGCTGTGTTCCGGTCTGCAGGACATAGAGAGCCAGTATAATTACAGGCTATTAGGTAAATGCTAAGTTGGTAGCATGTACTCATGGGCCGCAGTAGCCACTTACCTACAGAAGAAAGTTTGTTTGACACTTCACTTGTTTTAAAGTTGTGAAAATTACGAAGTTATGAAATTATATCAATATTTTTATATATTAAATCCTACGTGTAGTTAATGGTCTAAATAATATAATCGTGTATTTTGCCAAAACATGCTGTTACAGACTATATCACCTAAAGCCATTTATAAATAATCTCGATTCAGTATAAAATAAAAGTCTAATTCCAAAAACAAGAAAGTTCGAAGAAAAAACTGATATTCAGAGTCTTGAGACGAATTCGCAGTATTTTATCGCCAACATACTTGAAAATATACCTTTTGTAATCTCTGCCAATCCTATATAAAAGCATTCGGAATAGATAAACTATTTATAAGAAATAAAACGAATTTGGGAATTGTGTGAAAAGATGTGGTAGAGCCATGCTGCAGCTATATTAGTAGTATAGTTGTAGCACGAATGGGTCGAAAGATGGTGGGAAGGACCACGGTCTCACAGAATACCAGCGTAAAATAGCAGCTTAACACTGCTGTGTTTCGTATGGTGAGTGTGGAGAACTGGAGACCCTTTTTACTGGAAAGAGGCATTCCATCTTAGTCCTCACGGGTGACAACGCATCTGCATTTTGATTCGCAAACGAGGATAAATGTAGATGTCTATGGGCCACAGCAACCACTTACCATCAGGTGGACTGTGTGCTCGCTTGTCACCCTATCCTTTAAAAAAATTGTATTGTTTAGCAAATATAAGGGTTACAAGTTAATGTTTTACAAAGCTACAGTTCGTCTCAACATAAAAACCTAAACATACTTTTTCTCATTCAGATATAACACACGGATTTCGTTGGTTGACATTAAACAATAATGAAGCACTCGATAAGGATTTAAAAATGTGACACATGGCTTTCAAGGATGAGTAACCTTGTAATATAATACATTGTATTTTCATCTTCACCCTGTTGAAATCCACTGCTGGATACGGCCCTCCACCTTTATGGGAAGGATTTATCATAAAAGAAGCGCTTGGCTGATGGATTGATCATCACAGTACTTAACGTATCGCAATTTAATGCCGTGTAGTGGCGGTTAAGAATATCCACTACTCCATATTTTCCCGTGGGTGTAACGTAAAAGGCGACAAAGGGAAACAGGCAGGAGATGGGTAGCAGCATCTTCCTGATAACAACAAACTTATAATAAAAAAACTGCGGTTGCCAACCCGCTCGCCAGGCGTGGCAACTATGGCAAATACTCCCCTATGAATGATAGTAACAAAGAAACGGCAGCCAGTCCCCGGCGGCCCCGCTATTCCTGACTACGGTGGCGACCATGATAACGGCGGGGCAGGGTGTGCTAAGAATCTCCGGTGGAGGTTCGGTTGCCACCTAAGACGACTCGACCTGGCAACGTACAACGCACGCGCCCTGAGGTCTGACGATAAGATTGTGGAGCTGGAGGAAGAGATAGACAAGTTACGCTGGCATATTATAGGATTATCCGAAGTCCGAAGAGAGGGGGAGGACACGGTAATCCTCGAATCCGGCAACTTTCTCTATCACCGGGAGGGCGACCATCTGTCCCAAAGAGGTGTCGGATTTATCGTCCACAAGTCTCTCGTTAACAACGTTGTAAAGATTGAGAGTGTGTCGACGAGGGCTCCGTACCTTATACTCAGAATCACAAAACGGTATTCGATGAAGGTCATACAGGTTTACGCACCAATCTCGGAACACCCCGATGAGGAGGTGGAGGAAATGTATGAGGATATCTCTAGAGCCATGCATTCCTCCAAAACCCAATAGACGGTGTTAATGGGAGACTTCAATGCAAAACTTGGTACAAGAGAGAACGGTGAGCTGAAAGTAGGGAAATTTGGAATAGGGCGACGGAACCCAAGGGGCCAGCAGATGGCCTACTTCATGGAGAAAGAGGGACTCTTTATAATGAACTCTTTCTTCCAGAAGCGGCCCCACAGAAAGTGGACCTGGTCGAGCCCCGACGGTTCGACAAAAAATGAGATTGACTTCATTATGACGACCAGACGACAACTGTTCAGTGATGTCATCGTGATCTCGAGGGTGAAAACTGGTAGCGATCACCGAATGGTTAGAGGCACACTGAACCTAAACGTTAAGTTGGAGTGGTCTCGTCTAATGAAGTCAACGCTCCGTCCCCCTCGTGCTCGGTTCCAAAGTCCCGAAACCTGTCAGCTCGAGTTACAAAACCGTTTTCAGTGCCTAGAAGACTGCAATGAAGTGGACGATATGAATAACAAGCTCGTGTAAACTGTCCATGCGGTCGGAGCTAAGTTCTGCCAGACCCGCCGCAGAAGAACACAAAATCTCTCCGATCACACTCTTAATCTCATGGCTGTTAGACGGGAGATGAAGCTACATTCTTCAACAGATTTGACAGCATATAGGCAACTAAACAGACAGATCTCCAAATGCATGCGGCGGGACTTACGCAACTTCAATACAGCCTGTATTGAAGAAGCGATCGAGCGGAACCAAGGCTCCAAAGTCTTTGCCAGAGATCTGTCTGCTAGAAAGAGCCAACTGTCGAAGCTGAAGACCGAGTGTGGCAGCAGCGTTTCCTGGGCACCTGAGATTTTGAGTGAGATTGAGAGGTTTTATGGGCAGCTTTACACGTCATTGTTGGAGCCACACGCAAGTGTGAGTAATGATCCAAGTGCGAGTCTTATCTGACATTATTCCGAAGATAGCCCGGAAGTTAGTCTGAGCAAGATTAGAATGGCTCTCCAGCACCTTAAAAACGGCAAGGCCCCATTCGAGGATGGGATTACAGCGGAGCTTCTGAAAGCGGGTGGAAGACCGTTACTTGAAGTCCTTCAGAGGCTCTTTAATTCCGTCCTCCATAGTGGCATTACAACGAAGGCGTGGAGCAGAAGTGCAGTGGTCTTGTTCTTCAAGAAAGGTGCCAATGCTCTCTTGAAGAACTACAGACCGATTTCCCTTCTGAGCCGCGTCTACGTGCTGTTTTCGAGAGTCATTACGAATCGTGTTGCACGCAGACTTGACGACTTCCAGCCTCCCGAACAAGCCTTTAGCACCATATACCACATACATACCCTTCGGCAAATTGTACAGAAGTCCGAGGAGTACAATTTGCCACCATGTCTGGCATATGTGGACTATGAGAAAGCCTTTGATTCCGTCGAAATTTGGGCCGTGCTGCAGTCCCTTCAGCGGTGCTAAGTTGACTTTCCGTATATCGAAGTGCTGAAGTGTTTGTACGGTAGAGCTACGATGGCTATCCGAGTACAGAATCAGAGTACAAAACCTATCCAATTGCAAAGAGGTGTAAGACCGAGTGACGTTATATCCCCGAAACTCTTCACCGCTGCATTGGAAGACGTTTTCAAGCTTCTGGACTGGAAAGGATACGGTATCAACATCAATGGCGAGTACATCACTCACCTTCGATTTGCCCACGATATAGTCCTTATGGCAGAATCGCTGGAGGACCTAAGCACCATGCTCAATGACTTCAATAGTGTCTCCCAACGAATAGGTCTTACGATGAACATGGACAAAACAAAGATCAAGTTTAATGTCCATGTCACACCTATGCCGGTAGTTGCTGGGAGCACTAAGCTCGAAGTTGTTGACGAGTATGTTTACCTGGGACAAATAGTCCGACTAGGTAAGTCCAACTTCGACTGAGAGGTCAATCGACGGATTCAACTTGCCTGGGCAGCGTTCGGGAAACTACGACCCATCTTCTCGTCAGGCATACCTCAATACCTTAAAACGAAATTGTACAACCAGTGCGTGTTGCCAGTGATGACTTACGGATCTGTGGTTAATCCTTCACTGCTGGCCGTATGAGGAAGCTCAAGGTCATTCAGCGAGCTATGGAGAGGGCTATGCTTGGGGTTTCTCTGCGTGATAAACTTAGAAATGAGTATATCCGCAGTAGAACCAGAGTAACCGACATAGCCCAACGGATTAGTAAGCTGAAGTGGCAGTGAGCCGGCTATATAGCTCGAAGAACCGACAACCGATGGGGAAGAAAGGTTCTTGAGTGGCAGCCTCGTACTGTTAGGCGAAGTGTAGGGTGACCCCCACGAGATGGAGTGACGACCTGACCTAAGACATGCAGGAAGTTGATGGATGCAGGTGGCTCAGGACCGTGCTTTGTGGCATTCCTTTGGGGTCCCTATATTCAGCAGTGGATTTATGAAAGGCTGTAATGATGATGATGATGAATTTAATTCCTGTCGCTAGTGTCGATAATTTACTTTTTTTATAGAAGTCTGATTTAAACGAGCATGCGGCTCACCTGATGAAAAGTGACGACCGCTACCCACGAGCTTCTATGTACATCACCAGAGGAATTGCAGAAGCGTTATCCGTCTTTTGAAAAAGGAGTGAGCTCATTCCGTGACGGTCCCTAAGTCATAACGGTCTGAAAAAATCACCTGTGGTAAACGATTCTATAAAGAAGTCTGGTGTAGACGAGATTATTATACCACCATCTACCGGAGTTCATAAGACTTTTCTGGTATTTCCCATAATTGTCTTTAAGACACCCGAGAACCAAAGTAAGGTGATGGACTATTACGTTTATGGATACTCAAAATTAGCAAGCTATAGAGAGGATAATAGTAGAGATTTATCTGTATCATACAATCCATGACAAGGATGTCTGCAATATAATATAAATAACTGGTAGCCCAGAGTACAAATAAAATGAAGTGGCCGTTAAGGCCGGCCTATTGCCACTTCATTTTATTTGTATAATAACTGTGGTTTGAATAATAACTGTGGAATGAGGAACTGGATTAGCAGCACAGATTACTGCCAAGCTTTGTACGAGTAGAGTGATCCTCTATTAGAGTGATGACCTGATGTGGCATACAGGGTTTTTATGGATGCTGGGGGCTTAGACCGATTACTGTAGTAATTTAGAGAAGAGAAAGAAGGTCAACGTTCAGCAAGGAATATGCAATATGTGAGGATAATTATGAAAAAGTGGATTGATTATAGATTCCAAACAAAGTCCAGTCGGTGGCTACGCTGCAACCCCACCTTACTACACTACCAACTACATAACAGCCCTTCACAAGTCAAAAAGAATGTCCCGAAACATGGTTTTGAGCCACCTGCATCCATCAACTATGGGGAGTGTTTGCCAAAGTTGCCTCGTTTGGCTGGAGGTTTAGCAACTGCAGTTTTTGATTATTCAATTATTAGAGATAGAGGATACTGATGCCCATCTGCGATAAAGATTTTTTTTTATTAAATATAGGTAAATATTACAATATAAAGTTAATTTGTTTTATGATTTCTTATATTTATGTGAACGCTACACATTGAATCAAACTTATTGATTGTTTTTATGTTTAATTCCCGACGTTTCGGGTGCTTTCCAGCACCCATGGTTACGGGGGACTGAGGTGATTGACGTCCCGATGTCAGATTTAACCCGCAGTACCTTCAGCTTTTTAATTATTAGTTTTGGTCCGATCTGCGCACAATCAACTTACTGTGTCTTGAAATCTTGGAGTGGTATGCTTGGGTTTACTTTTAATTTTATTAATTACAGGATCCCAATGGTAAGAGATAGCCTCACTCTCTATGGAAAATAGGATGTTTTTTTTTTTATTACACTTACACTCGTGTATCATCCTTGAAAGGAGTCGATGTTCTTTCGCGAGAATTTGTGGTCTATCAATAATGTAATGGTGGAGTACTTCTAGGATATGATCAAAAACTGCAGACTGGACCGGAGCGTTGGTGTTTCACGTCAGCTATATGTTATTTTACGCGGGTTTTTATAGATCATTTTGTTTGCCCTATATATGTATATATGTGACCATTGGTGCTGGAAAGCACCCGAAATGTTGGGAATTGAAATTAAGAACAAAAGGAACTAGCAGTAAGCCCTTTTCTTTTAAAATAACAGTTTATAATCATGCCTTATGTTGCACAATTTACTATACAAGTCATATTGGAAATAGCGATCAGGGGTTATTACAATCTGTGTGTCACACGAGTCACAATAATGCAGTATTTGTTGGAGCGTAAGCTGAACGTAGCAAGTTGTGAGCATAATACGTACCCCGAACAATATACGCTTTATGGGATTTTTCTACGCACGGGTCGAATTTTATGATATAAGGCACAATTGTACATTATTGATTATCTTTGTCATTATCGTCATGGGCCTCTACCATCGTAGGATTTTCTGTGATCGTTACGCTTGGAATGCCGAACTGGCAATCAAACTACTTGACGAATTGGATATTTTAAGCTGCCTCCTGTCTCTGATCTGGACATTGTATAAAGTTACAGCCTATATACGTCCCACTGCTGGGCACAGGCATCCTCTCATTTCTAAGAGAGTTTTTAGGGCAAGGATATATCCGCCGCGCTGCCCCAATGCGTGTTGGCGAACTTCACATGTCTTCGAAATTTATTTTTATTCTTATTTCACGAAATGAGATGGGGAAATGGTTTTTCCTATGTTGCCACCACAAGAGTATTATACATTTTTTTATAGAAAAGTGTGACAAACGAGCAAACAGTCCACCTGATGGTAAGTGGTTGCTATGGCCCATAGACATCTACATCTATACTCAATAAATAATTAAAATGCAAATACGTTCTCACCCTTGAGGACTAAGATGGAATGCCTCTTTTTTCAGTAAAAAGGGTCTCCGGTTCTCTACAGTCACCATACGAAACACAGCAGTGTAAAGCTGAAATTTTACGCTGGTATTCTGTGAGAGCGTAGTCCTCCCCCGGTCGAGCCGACCCATTCGTGCTACAACTATACTACTAATATATCAGCAGTATGGCTCTACCACAAATAAAACTAATACATTCTACTAATGCACTCTACTAATACATTCCTTACATGCGAAACCATTAGCAGATAGGTAAATATTTTTTTATAGTATAAGGCTGACAAACGAGCACACATTCCACCTGATGGTAAGGCCTTTTATTTTCGATTAAGAATGAAAATGCACATGTGTTGTCACCCCTGAGGACTAAGATGGAATGCCTCGTTTTCAGTAAAATGGGTCTCCGGTACTCTACACTCACCATACAGAACACAGCAGCATTAAGCTACTACTTTACGGTGCTTCTACGCCGAGCGTGTGTTTACACGAGGCATGTGTGTGTATAGGTTGAAAGTTCGAAAGAGAGTCCTTTCGCCATATTTGTTTGCTAAAGTAAAAGTTTGATCAAAATTGAATAACATATTAAACATGTTATGGAGCAAGGGATTAATTAGGTCAATATTTATAATGCAATATGATTATTGCCCCATTAATCACTTGGCCCTTAACATATACATAACATCATGTGCACCATGCCTGCAATCAATTTGCATGATATTTATATATTCTTTTTGTTTCTTTGTGCGATTATTATTGTTATTGATATTTTTAAACTACTACGGCGGAGTTGGTTTAAAAACATCATCCCGTCCGTCTATCGCATAGATTAAAAGAAAATTTCAATTATAAGTTTCTCGTGAACTTACTCGATGCAAATAACTTTGCTAAAGTAGTATAGCAACTAAGACTTTGAAGTAAAAATTAACATAAACCTGAGTTGACTAACCAACGTACTAAATAATAATAAGGAGGAATGTTAAAAGACGTTGCCCTATACGTTTCGATCAACGCATGATTTTATGAAACTATCGGCAAACTTTGTGAGCAGAGGTTGTTGCAGAAAATTCACTCTTCTCTGGTTTTATGGCCTTGTTGTACTGAACATTTATTTGTTTCCAACTCTAAGTACATATACATATTGACGGCTTCATGGCGCAGTGACTAAGCATTGAGTTGCACCGCCAAAGGCCACGGGTTCGAATCTCGCACTGAACAAATATTTGTATGGCTTACAAATAATTGTTCCGGGTCTGGATATTTGTCCTTGTGCAATTTATGTTTGTAAACTGCCTCCGCGGTACAGGACAAAATCGTAGTATGAGTAAAACGTTTAAAAAAATACAATCGTTATCTGCCAAAGTGTGAACACTGTTTTTCGGCAGCAGCTCTCGTGGATACAATATTTATGTATGTACTTATATTAGTCTTTTCTAGATCTGATATAAAAAAAAGTAAAGATAAAATCTACAAACGTTATTAAACTCCTAGAAATATACAGGGTCATTTTTAATTTACTGAAGACCTTTTGGGAATATATTGGTTACATCATTACAAACAATTTTAGTGAGATCACTCTTCACAGAATATAATACATTTACGAAAAAACTACTTTTAAGGTTTTGTTGTCATGTCTGACTCCTTTAAGTCTGTATTTTGTAGTACCTAAACAATGTCAGAATAAACCGTCAAAGAAAATTACTAAATAAGGCATTTTTACACTTGATACAGTATCAAACATTGTGTTGAAATCATTAAACATAATTAAATGAGCAAATGACATTCAAAAAAAACTACAAATATTAAAATTTATAATAAGTAAGAATGACCGCTGGTCCGGTCGACGCCCGCGCTCAGCTGATTGCGTTGCGAGTAGGGTTAACAGATGAAAAAATTAAAAATCCGGAGAAGAGGCTTGATTTCCATTTAAAAATCCTGAGATTGTTTTACAGTTTGAGAAGAATACCTTACTTAAAAAGGTATCTTCACATATTAAGTATGATAAAACTGTTTAAGTACCTACTTGGATAAATAAGTTTTGATTTTAATTTTGAAATTATTACCAAAGGAAAATTATTTTTAGTTTGTTTAACTTTTTATTAAGAGATCTTTTAAAATGTAAGCTGTATTATATTGAAAGTTCTAAAAATCCTGAGATTTCATGAGATTTGCAAAATCCAGCCGCAATCCTGAGAAGAGTCTAAAAATCCTGAAATCTCAGGACAAATCCTGATATGGTAACCCTAGTTGCGAGAGCCTACTAAACCATTCATCACTGTGCCTATTGCACCAGGGCGCCACTTTAAATAACTTTAGATTAACTTTTCATATACTTCTTTATTTTGCATAAAACCATTTGATGAACTATTTGATTCTTTTATCAATTTCTTTAAGAATTAATAGACATTTAGGTAGTTTTTTTAAGAATACTGTTTGCTGGCAACTGCCTGCATCCAAGAGGCAACGCCTCAATGTCGCACATGCTGCGGCCCAAGGCCAAGCCAACGATATAATATTATAACGTCGACACAGGTGTCACCGTCATCAAAGGCGCCGCCTGCCCTTTTCGGTTTGCAGGCATCGATTTGGTGATCGATGTTTGCAGCACGTGCAAATTAAATGAGTATTATTAACAATTTTTTTATTTAATGTAAGTTGTATTTAAAAAATGGATGCAGGTTAAAATAATTACAAATATTACAATAATACAATTGCCGACATAACTGTGCAACGCTGTCGTCATGTTAAATTCCGCTCAGTGTAAAAAATTTTGATAAAATAGAATAAATCGATTGTGGACTTATAAACAATGCAAATTAACTATAAATATAGTGTAGTTTAAGTGTAAGTGTAGTCAACAAAAACTAATCATTAAATCACAAAAAAATAAAACGGTGCAATAAAAGTGTAACAAGCATCATGTTCATACGTGATAATAATCTCTAAAATTGAAAAGACATATAAAAACTGTATAATAAACCTTAAAAAACTAACGAAGGGTGACCAAAACAAACTTTTATGTGATAACTTAGTTTAATTAGTGATAATGTGTAACAAGTGATTCAACAGTCACCCGCAAAATAATGCAAAATTCAATTGACATTACTCATAATAACCGTCTTCGACAAATTTAAATCTGCAATACAAATCATAAATATCATTATTTCACCACAAAATTTAAAGTCATAATAGCCTAGTGGATAACTGCTTTGGACTACATGTAGTATACTTTATCTAACCTGTACTTCGTTTCCCAGCTGCTACCTTTTTGCATTATTTGTTGTTTATTGCTTCACTACAACGCCATCTTTTGACGATACCTTGAACTTATACTATTCGAGATTTAATATTGATGTTTGCGCAGAGAGGACAACGCCTTGTGGATTGCATATAAATTATAACAAACATTTCAGTAGAACCAGCTACAAATTTCACTAAAAATATTTGTATACGCATAGCCGAATAGGTAACTATGTCGATCTATCTACTTTAAGATCCGGAGTTCGATCCGCTGCTACCGACATATCTTATCTTATTGTTTTATTATTTTTTGTTATGGTATCTCTGATTTATTACATTTTTTTAAGTTTATACTGATATATTAAGTAACGATAAAGAGGTAACTGAACCGACAGAAATTGCGAACGCCTTTAACGACTTTTTTACAAACTCATTGGAAACAGTCGATAAGGACAAGCCCGAACCTACTTCTATTCCACATAGTCAACGTAACTCAATTTTTTTGACCCCAATAATACCCTTAGATGTTGTTAAATCTATTAATTTATTAAAAAATACTAATAGTGTAGGTTTTGACAATGTTTCCACTAAGATTATTAAAATAGCTCACATCTTGTGCTACATTATAAATTTATGTTTAGAACAGGGAATATTTCCAGATATATTTAAATTGGCAATTACTATCCCAATATTCAAAAAGGATGACAACAAGCTGTTAAAAAACTATCGTCCTATTTCACTAATTTCAATATTTTCAAAGTTAATAGAACACATTATATATAAAAAAATAAACGATTACTTTGAAACCAATAATCTGTTTTCGAAGCATCAATACGGCTTTCGAAAAGATAAATCCATTAGTATGGCTATATACGAGTTTTTGGAAAGAGTCGTAAAAAACGTTAACAACCGAAAGCCTACACTAGCACTATTTATGGATATGACCAAAGCATTCGACAACATTAATCATAAAACATTACTTAAGAAACTAGAAAGGTATGGTATAAGAGGCAACGCCCTTAAGCTAATCGAATGTTACTTAAGTAATAGAATACAAATTACACATATAACCAAAATTGACTCTAAGACCGGTGAAAATAAAATATACAGATCGAAAGAGTGTCAAGTAAACTATGGAGTACCACAGGGAAGTGTACTGGGCCCTCTCCTTTTTATTATCTATATAAATGATTTTCCTAATGTAATCAACCATCATATGACTGTTTTTGCTGACGATAGTACTGTTTTATTTACTTATGATAATGAGAATAATATAAATATTGACATTAATAATACATTGACATCTTTATTCAAATGGCTGACATTAAATAACCTAACAATTAATTTGACGAAAACACATGTAATAAACTTTAAACAAAGAAATAATTATCCTTTAAATTTTGACATTAACTGCTCTGGGAATTCAATTAAAGAGGTAGACACTACAAAATTTTTGGGTTTGACTATAGATAATAAGCTGACATGGAAACCTCATATTAATAATCTAATTAAAAAACTAAACCAATTCTCTTATGCCCTTTATAAACTAAGGAAGGTTTCCAGTGTTAAAACTCTTCTAACAGCCTATCACGGATATGTTGCATCAAACTTAAGGTATGGAATAATATTTTGGGCCAACACAACTGAAAAACAAAGTGTCCTCAAAGCGCAAAAAAAGTGTGTTAGATCGATGTTCGGTCTAAATCAGGATGATTCATGTGAACCGTACTTTCGCAAATATAAAATTCTGACTCTACCGTGTATGTATATATATGAGGTTGCAAACTTTGTTCGAAATAACCCAATTTATTTTGAAATGAATACTGCCGGAAGTCGTCGTGAAGGAACATTGAAAGTTAATCACAAATGCAAACCACTTCTTCGAAGAATGTGTGTAAATTGCATGGCACCAAAAATCTATAATAAAATCCCGTTAAATATACGATTAATTAATGATATCAAAAGATTTAAAACTGCGCTCAATGGCTTCCTTGTTGAAAAACTGTACTATGACATAAGAATATTTTTTGATGACAAAATGTAAAAATATACTTCAATTTTGTTCATATACCTCTAAGGTGAAACATGGCTGTATCTTATAATAATTTTATATGTGACATCCTGTAATACCCATGCTTATGAACTAATAAATGTTTGATTTGATTTGATTTGATTTGAATAAAATATTTATAATGATTAAATACAAATTAACAGTAATTGAATAAAGATATTAAGGTATAATGGTTCAATAAAAATATTAAAATACAAATTTAAAAATTAGACTTACCTAGGTAATTGTCTACGGATGGCGGTGAGTATCGCGCACATAGTAATAATAATAATAATAATAATAAAATAATAATAATAATAATAATAATAAGTCGTAGGGAAGTGACGACCCCACCGCCCGCTGACGTAACAGTTAAGTGACAAAACTGCTACGTCAGTGCAGTCAGTCAGCGCCTTGCCAAGAGGTGTGTGCGCCGTGCCTCGGCAGAATTGAGGGTGCAAAGGTCCGTCTGTGCTTATGGCCGCACCATGAAACGGTGCCGGGCCTGGGCGTCTCCCGTTAATTGACGCCCATATAATGGAGGATGGAAAATAAAAGAGTGCGCAAAGGGCCGCTGCCTGGAGGTCGCCAGGGCGCGTCTGGAGCTGGCGCTGGACGCGCCAGCATGCGGGTCGCCAGCCAAGCGCGGATGGCTGCAAGACCACCTAGTAGCCGCCCGCATCCATCATCCCCACCAGAGGGCTTGGCGTCGGCTGGGTCTTCTCGGACTCAGCAAGTGGCACCTGCCGCTGGTGGAACACGTCACATGCGTTGGACAAAAATCATGAACGCAAACGCATTGCGAGCGTATTTTAGGGCAAAAGGGGAAGAAACTGGAATGTTGGCGTATCGGGCTCGGATGCATCGCTTTTTCGCGGAGCTGGAGCCATCTGTTCATGTATCAGAGCAAAACCTGGCAGACCGAGTTCGGTACATCCTGCGCTCCAACATATTTGGTGACGCCGAACTCGAACGACTACGACGTGAGGCCGTTCCCTCATCGAATGAAAATGCTGCAGCTGGTAATGCGACGCCACAAATTGCAGAACAATCTGCACACGTCGATGCCGCCGCGGATTTTCCAGTTGTAGTTGATTCAGACGATGATGGAATGGTCACCCAAGAACTAGAGCAGATGAGGAGTAAATTGGAGGAGGCGATTGTGGAAACGCGCAGTACGCCTCTCGAAAATCGACCGCGACTACCGCGCATAACCCTAAGCAAGCGGAATCGGGCTGTCGTGAGGGCTCTTAACTCAATGCTGGTGACCTATTTGGAAGCCAGCCGGGACCTTTGCGAGACGGACTCAATTCTTTTTGGCGCCGCACTGGCAGTTTGCCGTATGATTGGCGCCAAACTTCCCACGGCTGGACGCGCTACTAGACAAAGTAGCGCCATCCCAGCCTGGAGAAGAAGGATTGAGGACCGTATCAAAAGGTAAGGGTCCTCATCGGCAGACTGATAAGCTTCAGGTCGGGCAATAATAGGCCGAGAATTGTGCGCACCGTCAGGATGGCGTTTGCTGGGACAAATATCAGTTTGTCTCAGCCGGATATAACGCAAAAACTGACGGAGCGCATAGACGACCTGAAGCAGAGAATCGCTGCTTGGGGGAAGCGGATTCGGCGATATACCGAGAGGTCGACACGGTTCAACCAGAATCGTCTCTTCCAGAGTGATCAGAAGAGGCTCTATGAATCATTGAAGCGACCGATGGTACGTGGAACGGGCCCAGCACCGAAACAGGCCGACACTATCGCATTCTGGCGCGACCTGTGGTCAGAGCCCGTAAACCACAGCGAGGGCCCTTGGACGGAAGTTGTGGCGAGTCAGTGTGCGAATATTACGCACATGGACCCCGTCATCATAACGCCGGATGACGTAGCTGAGGCGGTCCGTAGGGCCCCGAACTGGCAAAGTCCGGGACTCGACGGACTGCATCACTACTGGCTGAAGGGGTTCGTGGTGTGTCACGCTGTGCTCGCCCGACAGTTTCAAGAGGCTCTCGACCAAAAGTCGCTCCCGAGCCTCTTCACTACTGGGATCACTCATTTGGTTCCTAAAGACCAGGATTCCACAGACCCGAGCAAGTACCGCCCCATAACGTGTCTACCTACCATATACAAGACACTAACATCCATTTTGAGCGCGAGAATCACTCGTCACCTGAATTCAAATCAGGTGATGTCGCGCGCTCAAAATGGATGTCGGGGCGGTGGTCGTGGAACCAAGGAACCACTCCTCATTGACGCGGTCATTGGCAAGGTGGTTAAACGCAACCGTCGGAACCTCTCCGCCGCCTGGATAGACTACAAAAAGGCATTCGACTCGGTGCCTCATACATGGCTTAAGAGGGTCCTCGAGCTGTACAAGGTTGACTGTACGGTTCGAGACTTCCTCGGGCAGTGTATGGGGCAGTGGAGTACGATCCTTTGTCATCTAGGCGAGCGGATGACGGCTGCGGAGAACCACATAAGGATAAGAAGGGGTATCTTCCAGGGCGATTGTTTGAGTCCAACCTGGTTCTGCCTCTCTCTGAACCCTCTCAGTACCTTACTGGAGGTTTCCGGGAGGGGATTTCAGCTTCGGAAAGGTGGTACAAAAGTGACCCACCTTTTCTATATGGATGATCTCAAGTTATTCGCCTCCAGTCGCTCCCATCTTATGGAATTGCTAAACATCACTTGTGATTTTAGCAATTCTATTAGAATGGAGCTGGGGACGGATAAGTGTGCGATCCTCCATGTCGAAAGGGGAAGAGTTGCTAACTCTGAGGGCATAGACTTATCTATACCCATCAGCATAAGGACCCTTTCCGAGGCTGAAACATACCGATACCTGGGTATGTCACAGAACATCGGTGTAGATGAGTCGGGTATGAAACGGTCAGTTTGCGATGTGTTTTATGCACGCTTGACCAAAGTGCTTAATAGCCTTTTGTCCGGTGTGAATAAGACGCACGCATATAACGGTTGGATCATGCCTGTTCTCATGTATACCTTTGGCATACTCAGGTGGACTCAGACCGAACTGAACGCTCTGGACAGAAAAGTCCTCACTATAATGACGTCCCACAGGATGCATCATCTGAGATCGTCAGTAATGAGGCTGTACTTGCCGCGAAAGCATGGTGGGCGCGGCTTTTTAAGCGCGCTTATCATGCATAATCGCGAAGTGTGCAGCCTCCGTAATTACTTTCTGACGAGAGCGGATGATCCATACTATAGGGACGTTATTTCTTGTGATAAAGGACTGCCCCTCTATCCTTAGCCAACGAGCAATGGCAAGACCCAGGCAGTACAGTGCATTTCCGACCGGGAGACCGTATGGAAGGAGAAGGAGCTCCACGGGAGGTTCTACAAGGCTCTACATGAGCCTTTCGTAGACACAGTCGCCTCCCTTCACTGGCTACGTTTCGGTGACCTCTTTGGGGAAACCGAGGGTTTTGTCTGTGCGATACAGGATCAGGTTATTAAGACCAACAATTATCGGAGATACATCCTAAAGGATGGCGCCGTCGACATCTGTCGAGCTTGTCGCCATCCCGGTGAGTCACTTAGGCATGTCATCTCCGGTTGTTCGGCGCTTTCTAACTCTGAGTATTTGCACAGACACAATCTAGTAGCCAGGATTCTACACCAGGAGCTCGCTCTGAAATACGGCCTCGTGGATCGGAAACTGCCGTATTATAAGTACTTGCCGGAAGCCGTGCTCGAAAATGACCGCGCCAGGCTCTACTGGGACCGGGCCATCATCACAGACAGGACTATTCTTGCGAATAAGCCTGATATTGTGCTGATGGACCGGGCACAGTCAAGGATCTTTTTGGTCGACATTACCATTACTTATGACGAGAACCTCGTGAAAGCCGAAACAGATAGGGTGACAAAATATCTGGACCTGGCTCACGAGGTTACCGGCATGTGGGGTGGTCTGCCGACCGAAATTATTCCTGTGCTCGTTTCTGCGAACGGGTTAATCCCAGTCAGCCTCCCGGGTCATCTGAGACGACTGGGACTCCGTGACGGACCGCTCCAGGCTCAAATGCAGAAGGCGGTGCTCCTCGATACCGCCCGCATCGTCCGCCGGTTTCTTTCCCTTTCACCCTAACCCTCGGCCGTCTGGTCTCCTCTGCCGAGGGCTTCCATCTGGTTGGGTTTTTATATATTTATGTATTTTTTATGTATTTATTTTATTTTATTCATATTTATGTATGTTTACCATTTTCATTTACAATTATATATTTATACTGCCCAACAAAATGAGAAAACTTTATAGATACCCCAAAAATAGTAATAATCACCTCCACATTCTATGCATAGGTAACACCTAAAACTTAACTGTTCACCGACACGAGATAATACTTGATGATTCATTTTGATTTGATCGAATGCCCAAATTATTTTTTCTTTCAACATGTCGCGGTTTTCGAATGCTCGACCAGTATACACTAATGTCTACATGCCCCCACAAATAAAAATCCATTGGTGTGATATCTGGCGATCTGGGAGGCCATGCACAAGGCCCGTCTCGACCGACCCAGCGACCAGGGTATTCTCTGTTTAAATAATCCTTAACTTGGCGAGCATAGTGTGCCGGCGCCCCGTCAAGTTGGTAATACATATTGCGTAGAGATACAAGTGGTATGTCCTCTAACAACTCCGGCAGCGTGTCGGTGAGAAAACTATGATAGCTTTCACCGTTTAATCTTTCTATGAAGACCGGGCCCAGTAACGTTGTATTAATGACGCCTGCCCACACATTGACACTAAACCGGTGTTGAAATCTATGCGGTCTTGGATTATGTGGATTTTCATAGCACCACAAGTGTTCATTGTGCGAATTAAATAGTCCTATTCTGCCAAATGTTGCTTCATCAGTCCATAAAATGTTGGCTCGTTCAGCAGCTAGTAACCAGTTACAAAATGTGACTCGCGCTGGTTTGTCAGATTCGCTGAGTTCATGAATACGATGCAAGTGGAAAGGGTACTTCCCTTCATTGTGTATGACACTCTATGCGTAGTACTGTGACAGATTGAACTGTCGGGCTGCCTCATAAGTGCTCGCTGCTGGATTTTGTTCAAAAAACTGCAGTATGTTTTCCTGCTCACGTACTGTGCGCCGCGGTGGACGACCACGATCGATTGATACAGGCTGGAATTGCCCGTAATCTCGCAATCGCTGTTTAGTACCTAGCATTGTAGCGTAGCTCGGTGCACGTGAGTTGGGAAATCGCTTTGAATATTCACGGCAGGCTTCACTAACGTTATCATTGCAAATTGCTAAAATTCGCACCATTTCAGTATACTCAATATTTGAGTATCGGTATGCCATTGTAACAACGCGTAACGTTCGCGATATTAATCTCACAACGGAAAGAGAAAAGTCCCGGGCGCACAAAAGGCGACTGACCGACTGACGACACAGATAATTAGGTCAAGTTCAAATAAGCAAGCGCCGCCTCCTACACCCCTCCACCCCTACGCCGCCACGCGCTTTATTTTGCTATTTAGGACTATTGCCGTTTAGAAGGTCCAATTAACATATTTTTATTTTTGTATGAAAATAAAAATTGAAGAAATATAATTTCTTTTCTTACAGATGTTGTTGTTATGATGTAAATAATATATTCCCAAAAGGTCTTCAGTAAATTAAAAATTACCCTGTATATCATCATCATTATCAACACTACAGCCCATCACAAGTCTGCTGCTGAACATAGGCCTCCCCCAAGGAACGCCACAAAGCAAGGTCCTGAGCCACCTGCATCCATCGACTTCTTGCATGTCTTAACAGGTCGTCACTCCATCTAGTGGCGGGACGTACTACACTTCGTCTTCCGGTACGAGGCTAACACTCGAAAACCTTTTTTCCCATCGGTTGTCGGTTCTTCGAGCTATATGGCCGGCCCATTGCGACTTCAGCTTAATCAGATAATTCGTTGGGCTATGTCGGTCACTCTGGTTCTATTGCAGATATCCTCATTTCTAAGTTTATTACGCAGAGAAACACCGAACAAAGGGACCCTGGACAAACAGTCCAACTAGGTTACCTAGTTGGACTGTTTGTCCCAGGTAAACATATTCGTCAACAACTTCAAACTTGGTGCTCCTAACAACTACCGGCATAGGTGTAACATGGACGTTATACATGATCATTGTTTTGTCCATGTTCATCTTAAGACCTATCCGTTGCGAGGCACTATTGAGGTCATTGAGCATAGTGCTTAGTTTTTCCAGCAACTCTGCCATAAGGACTATATCGTCGGAAAATCGAAGGTGTGTGATGTACTCGCCATTGATGTTAATACCGAATCTTTTCCAGTCCAGAAGCATGAAAACGTCTTCCAATGCAGCGGTAAAGACCTTTCTGCAGTTGGATAGGTTTCGTACTCTGGATTTGTACTCGGATAGCCATCACAGCTCTACTGCACAAACACTTCTGCACTTGGATATACCGACATTCAACTTGGCACCGCTGAATGGACTGCAGCACCGCCCAAATTTTGACGGAATCAAAGGCTTTCTCATAGTTCACATGTACCAGACATAGTAGCAAATTGTACTCATCAGACTTCTGTATAATTTGCCGAAGGGTGTGTATGTGCTCTATAGTGCTAAAGCCTTCTAGGAAGCTGGTTTGTTAAGGAGGCTGGACTCTCGAAAACAGCACATAGACGTGTCTCAGAAGGCAAATCGGTCTGTAGTTCTTCAAGAGAGCGTTATCGCCTTTTTTGAAGAAGGAAATCACCACCGCACTTCTGCTCCACGCCTCCGATATAGTGCCACCATGTAGGACGTAGTTAAAGAGCTTCTGAAGGATTTCAAGTACAGTTTTTCCACCTGTTTTTAGAATCTCCGCTGTAATTCCATCTTTGCTTGGTACCTTGCCGTTTTAAGGCGCTGGAGAACCATTCTAATCTCGCTCAGAATGACGTCCGGAATATCATCGGATTAGTGTCGGATAAGACTTGCGCTTGGATCGTTAATCTAACAGCTATGAGATTAAGAGTGTGATCAGAGAGTTTTTATGTTCTTCTGTGGCGTGGATAGTTTCCACGAGGTTGTCATTCATATCGTCCACTGCATTGCAATCTTCTAGGCACTGAAAACGGTTTTGGTAGCTCGAGCTGAAAGGTTTCGGGACTCTGGATTAGAGCACGAAGGGGACGGAGCGTTGACTTCATTAGACGAGACCTCTCCAACTTAATTTTTAGGTTCAGTGTGCCTCTAACTATTCGGTAATCGCTACCAGTTTTCAACTTCGCGATCACTGAGACATCACTGAACAGTTGTCGCCTATTCGTCATAATGAAGTCAATCTAATTTTTTGTCGAACCGTCGGGGCTCGACCAGGTCCACTTCCCGTGGGGCCGCTTCTGGAAGAAAGAGTTCATCATAAAGAGTCCCCCTTTCTCCACAAAGTCGTCCAGCTGCTGGCCCTTTGAGTTCCGTTATCCTATTCCAAATTTCTCTACCTTCAGCTCACCGTTTTCTGTTGTGCCTAGTTTTGCGTTAAAGTCTCCCATTAACACCGTATAGTGGGGTTTGGAGAAATGCATGGCTCTAGATATATCCTCATATATTTCTTCCACCACCTCATCGGGATGTATCGGCAAGCCCGTATGACCTTAAGCGAATACCGTTTGGTGATTCTGAGTATAAGGTACGCAACCCTCGTCGACACACTCTCAATCTTTACAACGTTGTTAACGAGATACTTGTGGACGATAAATCCGACACCTCCTTGGGACAGGTGGTCACCCTCCCTGTGATAGTACAAGTTGCCGGATTCGAGGAATACCATGTCTTCCCCCTCTCTTCAGACCTCAGATAATCCTATAATATTCCAGCGCAACTTTAGCTAGGACGAGTCATCTTGGGTGGCAACCGAACCTCCACCGGAGATTCTTAGCACCCCCTGCCCCATGGTCCGTAGTTACGTTACCATGGTCGCCACCGTAGCCACGAATAGCAGGATCGCGGGACTAAGAGCCGTCTCTTCGTAACTTTAATCATGGGGGGTATATTGCTATAGTTACCACGCTTTGTGAGTGGGCTGTTATCAGAAAGATGCTGCTGCCCATCTTCTGCCTCAGTTTCCATTTGTCGCCTCTTACGACACCCATGGGAAGATATGGTGTAGTGGGTAATCTTACCCGCCATTACACGGGGTGTGTGTATATATATAATTATAATTAAGATCAACTCTCGCAATTCAAATTACCAGTTAAGTGTTAACAACAAATTAACTGTATCAGTTTAGGAAGTAGCAATGGTTTTTGAGAAATATTTTACTGATATTCCGATCTTGACCACTAAGTCACTGAATTCTTCTCCTGCCGTCGCTGAATCATTACTTAAACAAAATGTAAATGCGAGTACAAAGAATTTTACATTTCATAAAGTGTCATCAAAAGATATTGTAAAATATTTTAAAACTATTGATGTTAAGAAAACTGCGGATCTGTGAGGGATTTCCGTTAAAGTTATTGCGTCTATAATAGATACAATCGCGCCTCATTTAGCTATTCTTTTTAATACTTGTATCGAATCTGGTATGTTTCTTGATTTAATGAAGCATAGTAAAGTAATACCTTTATTTAAATCTGGTAGTACATTAGATCCCGCCAATTTTAGACCTATTTCTGTACTACCAACACTTAGTAAGATTTTTGAAAAAATTGTTCTTGATCAAATGTTAAATTTATTTAATACAAATAATTTACTTCATAAAAATCAATTTGGTTTCACAAGAGGTCGCTCGACAACTGATGCCGGTGTTGAGCTGATTAAATATATCTTTAATGCATGGGATAATTCACAGGATGCTTTGGGTATATTTTGTGACCTATCCTAGGCCTTCTATTGTGTTCACCATGAAACATTAATGAGGAAACTTCAACACTACGGTGTAAGAAGTGATGCTCTTAAATTAATTATTTCATATTTAAGTAAGAGAACGCAAAAAGTTGTCGGATCGATAGTACAAATGGGCGTGCCTCAAGGCTCAATTCTCGGCCCCTTTCTGTTTCTTGTATACATTAATGACTTACCTTACATAGTAGGGGATAACCATGATATAGTATTATTTACAGATGACACTTCTTTAATTTTCAAATTAAGTCGACAATTACTAAAATATGACGAAGTAAATAATGCTATAGGTATCTAAATTAGTAAATTGGTTCAATGTTAATAATTTGCATTTAAATGGCACTAAAACGAAATGTATGAAATTCATGACTCCAAATGTCAAACAATTAGATACTAATGTTATTTCAAATAGGGAGAAACTGAATCTTGTAGGTACCACCATTTTTCTTGGAATCACACTAGACGCGAAGCTTCAATGGAGCTCCCATATATCAAAACTAGCAAGCAGATTTAGTTCTGCAGCATATGCTGTAAAAAAGATTAGAAGTCTAACCAGTATTGAAACAGCTACACTAGTTTACTTCAGCTATTTCCATAGCATAATGTCGTATGGTATTTTAATATGGGGACACGCAGCTGACAGTGAAATTATATTTGTTTTACAGAAGAGGGCCATAAGAGCAATTTATGATTTAAAGCCTAAAGAGTCGCTGCGACAAAAATTTAAGAAAATTAATATATTAACTTTGGCCTCTCAATATATTTATGAAAATGTAATGTACGTACACAATAATAAAAGTAGTTTTACAAAAATAACTGATATTCATTCTGTAAATACTAGGAACAGTCACAAGCTAGTAGTACCAGTTACTCGACTCCATCGAGTCAGTTCATTCTTGGGGCGATGTATACGTTTTTACAACAAAATTCCAGAAAATATACAAAGTTTGACCTGCTCAAAGTTCAAAAACTTTATTAAACTAAGTTTGTATAAAAAGGGTTATTATAATATTTAGGAATTTATGGATGATAATAACCCCTGGAAATGAGGTGATCGCTACCAAGCTATTTCTAATTTGTTGTATTGTTAATTTGTGTAACATCATGATTGTAAGCTGTTATTTAAAAAAAAAGTTCCGCTGGGTTTCTTGCTGGTTCTTCCCAGGACAGAGGTTTTTCCGAACCAGTGGTAATCAAACAAAAGAGTGACTTTCAATAAGTATTATTTATAATCTATATTGAATAAAAAGTTTCTGTTTCTGTTTCTGTTAATATTTTATGTAACGCACTACTTGAAATTACTGAAGTTTTTGGTCATTATTAACGACTTGAAGAACCTAAAAATTTATAAGTGATGTAGCTTATTAATTTTTAGGTTCAATTATTAAGTTGGAATGCCTCGTTTAAAAAATCTCTCATTCCAAAAAAAATAAGTCTCCGGTTCTCTACACTCACCATACGAAACCCAGAAGCGTTGAGCTGCTATTTTACGCTGGTATTCTGTGAGAGCGTGGTCCTTTCCATTTCCCCATTTACCCATTCATGTTACAACTATGCTACTTATACAGCTGTAGCATGGCTTTAACAAGTTCGAGTGCTCGTTTGTCATCGTTATTTTGTAAAAAGAACCGGCCAAGTGCGATTCGCATTCACGCACCGAGGGTTCCGAACAAATCCGTAAGTTTAAAATTATTAAAAATATTTTTATTATAGAATGTAACTAAAAATTTATGGTTTTCGCAATTTTTCCTTTATCGGTGCTATAATACGTTGCTTCGTACAAAATTTTAAGATTCTGAGTTCACGGGAAGTACCCTGTAGGTTTTGATTCCCTTGCGAATATCGAAAATTTGCGGCATAAACGGCTGTACCTTTTGTTTGCTTTGGCTTAGAAGTTTCATTTTTGACAGGGCCAAGACATACGAGCAGACACTCCACCTGATTGTAAGTGGATATTGTGGCTCATAGAAATTTTTTATTACGATTAAAAATCAAAATATCGTATAATATATTTTGCTGACATATTTGACTAATATACTTTACTTTTTACTGACAACGAGGCTATTCCTCGTTGTCAATAAAAAGGGTCTCCGATTTTCATAATTCACCATACGAATCATAAATGTATTATGCTCTTCTTACGCTGGTATTTATGCGATCGTGGTCCTTTCCCGGTCGAGGTAATCCATTTTTGCTGCAGTGTGGCTCTACTACGTTAATTCATAAAGAAAAATAAAGCAAAATAAACAGAATTACTCAGCCTGTACTGAATTTTGTAATCAGCCGAAAACGTAAGTTCACCTCCAAATACTTTCAAGTCATGTTCCTAACTAACGACGCTAAACTAGATAAACCATTTTTAACGAACTCAAGTCAATTAACGAGAGAGTTGATCTAATTATACGATCAAATTAAAAATAAAAACCAGAAAAATTGTGATCCAATTGCACAATTTCTTGGGAAACCCAACCCGGGATGGAAGCTTCGAAAGAAGCGCTTTGTGACAAACCCAATCGAAGGCCTTCGCTATGTCCAAACTAACCGCCATAGCCTGCCCCTTGGAATCGATCGCCTGCGCTCGCTAAGCGGCCATAAGCTTTCGCTAGTTTAGTTATATGAGGGCCCCACTGAGTCTCCGCGTCAACTGTAATTCCGAAAAAAAACAAGACTCATCAAGATTCAACAAGATTCAGCTCCTCCTCATTTAAAAGCACACTAATATTTACTTAACATATGCTGTTGTAAATTTAATGCACTGCGTTTTATTATAATTCAAAGCAAATTATTGTGGTTAAACTAGTCTACTAATTTCAATATAGCATCATTTAATTTGTCACATTTTAACAATTGCCATATAAGCCTGAAAATCAATGTAGTATCATCAGCAATTAACACTATGTTATAATTATTGCCTTATCAGATAAAGTAAGTCATAAATATTAACCTAGAAAATAAAGGGGCCAAGAATTAAGTGCCGAGGAACACCCATAGATACTACCGACCCGAAAGAACTACTACCATTGATCATAACTGTTTGAGTTCTATTATTTAAATATGGTGTAACTAGGTTAAAAACTTGATTTTTTACACCATAATTATGTACCTTCCTGATTAATATCTCCTGGTAAACAAAGTCGAAAGCCTTCTAAAGGCCACAAAATATTCCTAAAGCATCTCAAGTGAGTTCTCCCATGCACAGAAAATATTATATTAAATAAATTATACACTGCGTTAGTTGTCGAGCGACCCCTTGTGAAACAAGCTGATTTTAATGGAGCAATTTATTTACATTAACAATACCACATTTGATCTAGATTTTCTAAAATTTTACTAAGTGTTGGCAGTACAGAAATATGTCTAAAATTAGTTAAGTCAAATGTAGTCGTACCACCGGATTTAAATAATGGTATGACTTTACTATACTTGGGTGCTGACTTTTATACGTGATAGAGCCTTTCTGCAGCTATATTAGAAGTATAGTTGTAGCACGAATGGGTCGGCTCGACCGGGGAAGGACCACGCTCTCACAGAATACCAGCGTAAAATAGCAGCTTAACACTGCTGTGTTTCGTATGGTGAGTGTAGAGAACCGGAGACCCTTTTTACTGGAAAAGAGGTATTCGATCCTAGTCCTCACGGGAGACAAAGCATCTGCATTTTGATTCTTTACTGAGGATAGATGAGATGTCTATGGGTCAGAGTAACCCCTTACCATCAGGTGGACTGTGTGCTCATTTGTCACCCTATCCTATAAAAAAAAACTTTTCACGTAATCAGTAAACACACCAAATTCGATATTAGTATTAAAGTAATAGTAAGTTGAGGTGCAATTGCATCTATTATAGACGCAATAACTTTAGCGGAAATCCCTCATAGATCTGCGGTTTTCTTAATATTGATACTTTTGAAATATTTCACAATGTCATCTGATTGTACACGTTTATGAAATTTGAATTCTTTTGTTCAGATATTTATGTTCATTTTGTTTCAGTAATGTCTCGGCAATAGTATAAGAGGAATTTAGTGACTTCGGTAAAGATTGGAATTCCGGTAAAATATATTTCAAAAGCCGTTGCAACATGAATTTTGATCAAATTTTGTTAAATTATTGTTAAAATTCAATGGAAAGTTTGAGTTGTATAGTTTCATTATATTCGACGCAATATTAATTATATTAGAGGCAGTCGAAGAGTTTATAATCACTACGTTTAGAGACAGCATTTGTTTCTTAAATAGAAAGTTATCTTTTACTTTTTTAATTTGAAGACAAACCAATGATGATGATATTTAGGTGAGTTGTTTTGCGCGCGTTCGCGAGAATCTATGACAAAAAAAGAATTTAAGCGCATGTCGCACAAGCGAAAAGAGTGGTTCTACGGTCTTTTTGCCTGCCCAGCAGTATATAGTAACGCATAATAACGCACTTATTATTCTAAGCTCAATATTGATAAAGTTATTTTAGATATAGTAAGTTATTTCAACGTCAATATAAGCCGAAAAGCTAAGTATCCTACTCAAACAACAAATAAATTGCTTTCCCCTGTCTCAATGTGGCGCCATTTGAATATTCAGCAATGTTCCTCCAAATCGAATTACAATGTCAATAAAATTCGTTCCATCGACACGATTGCTTAGAGACGCTGTTAGATAGCACTATTTTTCTATATTACAAAAAAACTACAGGTTTCCAAACGTTGACGCCGTGACCGACTAGTTAGTTTGTCACGGCCTTCAACTGTCGGCTTTAACCTGAACCGCTTAACAAGCAATGGTGGATGAAATACGTCGACCCTCATGGTAGATTTTCTTGCTCATAATTGGAAACGCAATAATATTTCAATAGCACGCTGTAGACTAATTTTAAACGTTGTAGGTATATAGTTTATTTAGAAAGATCAAATAGGGTTAACGTTTTTTTGGTATATTTTAGTATGCCGTATCGCGGTTGTTAGATTTATTATACAAGCTTGACAAACGAACACAATCCAGTCCACTTGATCTATTCTAGACTGAGAATCAAAATATAGATGTATTATTACTCCTGAGGACTAAGATAGAGTACCTCGTTACCAGTAAACGATGTCTCCGGTTCTTTTTTTTTAATTAAAAGTACAACCAACAAGACGAACTCATACATGTAATTTAAAGTAACGTGAATATCAAACTACAGCTACATAAATACACTTAAACTTAGTTATAGAATACTTAGACATATAAAACTTAGACATTTTAATCTTTATTTTTTTATGTTAAAATAATTAAACAATATGTATAGTATAAAACTTTAGTCAAACAGACAACATTGACTCGAGAAACTTACTTGCTTCTAATTTCAACGGCTTGTCAGAAAAGATGTCGATGTTGTAAGACTTAGATATTAAGTTGTACTGTCTCTGTAAGCGATTCAAGGTGGCGTGGTGACCTAAGCTACTTTTGACACCTTTTGGTTAGAATGTAACGTATCGTACGCGACGCGGCAACTTGTATGGGATATTAAAATTGACAGATCGCAATAACGCAGGGCAGTCAATAGGGCCATTGATAATCATATAAAAAAGCAACTGATCCAAGAACAATCTTCGTCCTCGTACCCTATTCAGTTTAACGACGTTCCTATAAGGGCAACAGTTTGGCTTTGTTAGATTGGTAGGCTAGGTGCCAGAGAAATCTCTTCTGTATTTGCTCGATTCGCTTAATATGGACCTCATAGTGTATTTATTGACGGCTTTTTGAACTCCTTCGCATTCCGCAGAACAAACTCTAGCATTTGGAAACTTTTTGTTGCGACTTGGTCTATGTGCTTGTGAAAGCGTAGTTATTTCAGAATCAGAATCAATAACAGATTTTTTTTATTTGCGTAAGAACATGGTATATAAAGGTGGTACATGTTAAAAAGATGCACATGTCTCGCTATTACAAATAGCATGCAAAATTTATAATATTATTTTTCAATTATAAACATAAAAATAACATCACAAACTTTAAGTCTCATTACAATAAATTACATTGAATTAAAGATAAATAAATATTAATAATTATATATTATAAATATATCATATAAAATTAATAGTATTAGGCAAGTAAAGTAATGAAGTAATAGTATATTATTTATCCATAATGACGCCCAAATCTCGAGCAATTCATCCCCTAATAAATTTACATTTATCAGTATTTAAATATAACCTGTTCTCCTTACACCATCCAGCCAGTCGATTCAGATTCTACTATTATAACAATGAATCATTAATACCTCTGATCTGCATAGACAGTTTCATATCATCAGCGTAAAGTAAACAAGCTGCATGATCAAAGATACCTACGATATCATTAATAAATATATTAAAGATGATTGGATTCAGATTCAAACCTTGTGGAACACCATAATTTGACTGAAAGGAATGCGAGGAGTAGCCATTAACCACAACGTGCGACTGCCTTTACTCAGTAAAATTTGGGGACAACCGAATCGAAAGCTTTACTAAAGTCGGTGTATATGGTGTCTTGAGGAACATGGGAATCAAGGGATTTAGAAACGAGCTCCACAAATGAGATAGTTACCGTTGAGCGAGATTGCAAAAAAACCAAATTGGTGAGGAGAAGTCTAATGCTTTATGTGATAGGACAAGACTGGGCAAACCAAGGATTCAAATGCCTTCCCAAAGACTAAGAGTATCGAAATGGGCCTATAGTTCTATATATTATAGGGCCTACACGGATGCAGAATCACCTGACTTAAAACTAGAACTATTCTCACCTCTTTCCAGATCGAGGGAAAGACGCCATTCCTTTAAGACTCATTAAATATTATTGTTAGAGGAAGGGAGAGAGATTCACAGCATTGAAATACAAACAAAGATGGTATTCCTATCTAGTCCTTTCAGAGTTTTTAGAACATCCTCCCGCCTGAGGGTCAGACTTCCAAGGAAACAAGAGACTGAGTATTCCGGATCAGGTACGTTGTAGAGAGGCAAGCTTGGCCGATAAACCGAGGAATAAAAGGAGGCAAAAATATTACAAATACTAGTACCACAAGTTTCTTCCCTATCATCGAATTTCATTGCGTGTTGCTAATGACTTTTTTACTCTTAAGAAAGTTCCAAAACTTTTTTGGATTTACTGATAGAGACTTCTCGAGATCAGTTATATGTTTAAGATAACAAAATTCTATTAAATCACACTTCACTTCACATGAAGTCTCATATAAATATTATTAAGGTCTGACAAATAGTTTTTCAGTTATTCTTGATAATTTATATTGAATTCAGTTGTACACATTTTTTTATTTTTAATTATTACATGTTATTGTATCTTATCCTGAGCTAATACTTCTCACGTGAAAGGCGAATGAGGTCGCTGGTATACCATGGGGCAAACTTTTTTGATGTGAGTAAAATTTATTAGTAATTTCATCCACCGAGGAGCACGAGGTAAGGCCACTCTCCTATGGTATCGAGCTTAAATAATTTGATATTTTTTCAAAATCAGCTTTGTAGAAGTTATGTCTCTTATTATAACTACGGAGAAGAAGTTTAGCTGAATAACCGGAGGGCAGCGTCAATTCCAGCGGTGGGTGATAATAATCATCTACAGTACTGAGCTCAGAGTTACTTCGGGTCACATTCAACATAATATTAATCTTAAAGAGAACCAGGTCTAATATTTTGCCTTTGTGGTTTAGAACCGTAGTATTATATTGGGTTGGATTATTAAAGTCATTGTGACGTCTCATAATTACTGTTAATAAATAATAATTAAATTTAATATAAAGACATTTTAAAATGTCTTATAAATTATGTTTTAAACAATTAAAATGCAATAATAAGCATAAAGTTCAAATATATAAATTTGAATATTGAATATTAGAGTATAGTAAGCGTTTGAAATTGTCTTTAAAAAAATCTCTAAATTTATTAAAATTCTGTTTAAAATATTCAAAATTTATTTAATAATATAAGTACAAGTCGATCATATTGAAATAATAAAGATAAATAACATTTGTAATATGATTGAAAAAAATGGATCAAAAATTTAAATTGATGAAGGTGTTCTTGTATTACTCGGAAAATTTCTAAATTAATGAGGGTGTTCATGTAATGTTCCCTTATAAGAGGGGCGTTGCCGGAGACGCATACCCAAGGTTGTACATATATATGGGGTGGTCGGCTGACCGACTACTACTACTACTATTGCACACTGACTAGTCCTATATTAGGGACTAATGATAGTAAGGTCTATGATACAAAAGCATTAATATAGAAGGTATATATGATACATAAGCATTATGATAGCAGAGTTATGACTTGAAGTCCCATATGTATAAGACATATAATAGTATGGTCTATGAAATAAAGCTAATATGTGGAAGGTCTCTAATATGTAAAACCATTCTATTGAAAGAAGTGGAACATATATGGGGTGGTCGGTTGACCGACTGCTAATAGTATTGTTGCACAATGACTAGTCCTATATTAGGGACTTATGATAGCAAGGTCTATGGAACCTAAGCAATAATATAGGTCTCTATGATGAATAAGCACTATGACAGCAGAGTTATGACTTGAAGTCCCTGAGGCTTTTTACAACGGTAAGGGATTAATTAATAATGAATTGACTGTTGTGAACCTGATACAAGCGGAATAGGGACAATTTATTGTTTTTAACCTTTTTTGAGCTCTGTGTTCGTGAACGGAGTTCTCTCGTGAATATTCATTCTTCCAAGATACACCTAAAAGAACTAAGTTACTATACAAACACAACGTAATACATAATAGTCCTAACTAAGACTATCATGCCATAAATTTATTGACCGGCCTATATTTAAAACTTAAGGAAGATTAATATATGGTTAATATACTGGTCACTTCAATTTGATATATTTATAAATCTTATAGATATATATTCTAAAGAAAGACAAAAATAAATATAAGTATAGAGTGGCGGGGTGGGAGTCGTTACACCATGAAGTCCAGTAAAGTGTTTTCAAATTAAGTCTTAGTCTTATTATTGCCATTTACAGCAAACGGTACCTCCGTGTCGTTCCAGGCAATATCACTCAGATTAAAATCTTCCAAAATTAACGCTTTTGCGTTTGACTCTAAGACACGATTAATGTTGTCGATATAATGTTCTAGAAAATGTTTTTGAATGGGCGAAGGGAGGTAGACGCCACACAACAACAGCTTATTTGGGATAACTTTTTCCGTAGGTATATTCAATTCGATACAAATATCCTCGCGTTTACTCTCAAAATGAATACGCCTACGGGAATAAATATGCTTTGATACAGCCATCAATACCCCGCCACCAGATTTGTGCTTATGAAAGCTGCTAGTCTCGCGGTCGCGTCTAAAAACTATGTAACGATCACTAAGCAACTCGGTGTCAAAAATAGTGCAGCTTAACCAATTCTCACATAACAAAATAACATCATAATCGTATTTTAATATATTTTGCACAAGTTTATCGTCTTCGTTCTCCGTACATTACACGATAGATTACAAAATAACAAAAAGAACCTAAGATAAGTTATCCAGGGTCGATTTATTACGTACTAAGTCGTATTCAGATGTATCCGTTTTCCGCATGTATATGCTGCCGGTCTGGACCCATACATGTTTGTATTGAAGTTCTTTTTCACGTGTATGGGACAAAGCGTGAAGAAACTTATTTTCAGGTGAAAGTACTACTACTACATACATGGGAGTCTTCCTGTCAGGCCTCAACCCTATTTATATTATATTCTTTATTCTTTCTTTATTCTTTATTGTACACACTATACATTGGTAACAATTATTAAATATTTAAATAAAATGTACAAAGGCGAGCTTAACCCTAATAAGAGGTCTCTTCCAGCAAACCTATTGGGAAAGAGAAATAGTTTTATATAAAGCAAGTAGGTAGCAGCGTGCGTACTTAATAATTAACATAACACTACTTAATAGAAATTTGCTATAAGTTACAGTTAACAATTAACATATAAGTGTATAAAATATAAGTATAATTTATTTTCTTATTTCTATTGATTTACATACATATATATTAATAAATACAATAAATATATACATATATACACATACACACACATACATATATATATATATATATATATATATATATACATATATATATATATATATACATATATATACAATTATACATATAAATACATAAAATGTGTAAATATTTGTAATTTTAAGTTGACAGATAACATTTCTTTACTCTGCTCCGAAATATATCAATAGAAGAGCTAGCACGTATGTCATGTGGAAGTGAGTTTCATAGCTTTGACCGCCCTTATAGTAAAGGATCCACCACATCGGCTTGTGAAATGAGAAGGAGTTTTGAGAAGCAGCTGTTTAGTGGTCCGGCACTGAGTTTCACGAAGTACAAGATACTCAAAACGCTCGCGGAGATATGGAGGTGCAAGAGGATTAAAGAGAAGAAAGTAAAGAAATGATAACACATGTAAGTCTCGACGTCTACGGATAGGAAGCCATTTTAATTGAGCCCTATACTCTGAAACATGATCAAACTTACGAAGACTTTATTATACTCACTATATAAAACACGGCAATGTCAAAGGTGCGGAACTGAGGAGGAGGTGACGATTATGTTTAGTTTCTCATCATTTAAGATGATAAGTCTTTGCCCATACCAATTAGTGGACTTATACAAGCTGATGAAAAAGAAGAATGAAGAAGTAATGATAAATTTCAAGACGATAAACTGTGTCTTGAAGAATCCCAATGTTATTTGATTTTGTTTCATATTTTTTTATAACAAAGATTGTTATAAAAAATATACAATATTAAGAAACCATAATTTAAAAAAAAACTAAAACTTTTTGATTATAATTCTGTCCTACTTCCCGCGATATAGTGCTAAAAACAATTACTCCGTTTCCGCGCTGAATTGCTATACTTGCCTTTGTACGAGGAAACAACCAGCCCTCTTATCAACAGTAACAACGATCAGTGGCGGATACAGTTTCTTTAGGAACTTCCCCCCACGTAGTAGTACATGTAGTCATCTCTCAGAGACTCATATTTGCTCCACTTACTTAGTTCAGCTGCCTCTGATTCCGGCTCTGAACCAGGTTTACCCCCGAGATAGTGAAAGGTTTCCATAGTGCATATGCAAATAGAATCCCACACTAGGGCTTTACCTCTTTCCCAAGGGAGCAACGCTTTTACGTGGTAGAGTCATGCTGCAGCTATATTAGTAGTATAGTTGTAGCATGAATGGGTCGGCTCGACCGGGGAAGTACCACGTTCTCACAAAATACCAGCGTAAAATGGCAGCTTGACACTGTTGTGTTTCGAATGCTGAGTGCAGCGAACCGGAGACCCTTTTTACTGGAAAAGAGGCATTCCATCTTAGTCCTCACGGGTGACAACGCATGTGCATTTTAATTCTTTATTTAGGATAAATGTAGATGTTTATGTATCTCAGCAACCACTTACCATCAGATGGACTGTGTGCTCGTTTGTCACCCTATCCTATAAAAAAAACAAAGTCAAGCCGTCGGGTAACCTCCCATGTCTCTAAATAATCTTTTCCAGAGAGATGAGAGAAGATAATGAACGGTAAGATGTTTGTTTTAAATAAAAATCTAAAGAATGTGAACAGCGTTAAAAACTTATTTATTAATCATTAATTCAATTTGAGAGACAGATTTTTTTTTTAAATGAAGCAATCAATTCGCGATCCGTCTTGTTACAGTTGGAAGAGTTTCGGCCAAGTGGAATTTATCCATGCAATCTGACAGCGGGGAGACTCAAAGAATTTGTGTTGGTGTTGCTTTTTATATTAGCGTGACAAACGAGCTTCAGTCGGCCAGATGAAACGTGGCTACTGCTGTCCATTGTCAGTGCTTGTCGCTTTTGTTTTGCCCCTGAATCAAATATAGAGTTTACGAGTACATACATAAATTGCACAATGGCAAACATCCAGTCATGGAACAATTATTTGTTGCCACGCGATTCGAACCCGCGGGCTTCAGCAGCGGGACTCAAAGTTGGTCCATTGCGCCACCGAGCCTGTAAAAATGTAGCTTTATGAAAAGTGTGTCTAGTGAATTTTCCACCTAATGAAGGCCCCTTTAAATGCGTTGCCCCCAGATTTTACCACAGATGACTAATATAACTTTTACAATTTTTACAAATTTGTTTGCTTGGGGCCACGCAAGAAGCCCCTCTTAAGTGCGACTGCGAGGCCATTGTGACCTTTAAAGACCGAGACCGTTAAATTGACGGAATACGAGACTTGGCAGGAATTGATAGCTGTGAGTGTAAGTCGTGTCAAAGCTTGTTTGGTGGGATAGATTTATTGGGTAGATCTTAGGAACGAAAGAAATGGTGCCTCGCTGATGCGACTTCGCCCACGTCTATATATTTTTTTTATAGGAAAGGGGGCAAACGAGCAAGCGCCTTACCTGATCGTAAGTGACTACCGCCGCCCACGAACAACTGCTACACCAGGGGAACCAGGGAATTGCAGATGCGTAGCCAGAAAAATCGGTGATGGTAATCGATTCCACTAGGAAGTTGTATGAGGAAGAAAAAATCTTCTAAATCGCACAGTGGTGGACCGCCAATCATCCAGATGGTGTAGATGGTATCGGGAGTTCTGCCGCGATGTGCATTCGTGAAATTTAGCGGCTGGGATTAATCCGAACAATTCCTCAGCGCACTCCCCGTCGTAAATGCGAAAAAAATGCAAAGGGATGCCTCACATCCTGGAATTAGACTGGCTGGTAAAAGGATGGACCTACACGGATGAACTAAATCTTCGAATTTTTCACTTTCTCAGATATTTAGGTTCCTTCACGATGTTTTCCTTCACCGTGGAGTACGTGGTAGATCAGCACTTAAAATTGCATTAAACTATTAGATTGGCGCTGGCGGGAATCGAACCCAGGTTGCTCGTGTACTTTGAAATTTACACCTAGCGCTTAGCCCATGAGCTACTATGGCTTTAAATAATATATAACTGGGTTTAAATTAATGTATATATATATATAAATCAAACGCTTACTAAATGACCTTCTGAAATGTCTGAAAGTCTTTCGGGGTACATACGAGTATTACCACTTTTTATCTATTTTTACCACAATACGAGTATGTGCCCCTGATGGTAAGTGGTTACTGTCCATGGAAACCCACAACCAACTTCAAAGAAGACGACTACAGATGCGTTGTCACTTCTGAGGACAAAATTGGAATGGCTTACTGCCCGTTTTCATTACATTTTTACGTGGTAGAGCCATGCTGTAGCTATATTGTGGTCGCTGCACAAATGGGTTGGCTCGACCGAGGAAGGACCACGCTCTAACAGAATATCAGCGTAATATAGCAGCTCAATGCCGCTGTGTTTCGTATGGTGAGTGTAGAGAACCGGAGACCCTTTTTACTAGAAACGTGGCACTTATTCTCAGTCCTCAGGGGTGGCGGCGAATATGCATTTTGATTCTTAATCTATACTCATATAATAAAGCGGAAGAGTTTTTTTTTTGTTTGTTTAAACGCGCTAATCTCTGGAACTACCAGTGCAATTTGAAAAATTATTTTTGTATATTACAGCCAAATTCATGTGAAATAGTATAGGCTATCTAGCATTAAGCTATATTACTCAGCTAGCCATAAATATGGATATTTGTTAAGCAAGTCAGAAGAAAAAGCACTCCCGAAATGATTTACAATGTTCAAGAAAAATATAAACCTTTACTCCGTCTAAAAAAAAGTCCGCGATACCATATGTCTATTTCTTATACATAAGCCATAATTTGGTATTTTGTGACAAAAAAATATTAAAAATTTAAAAGTGATTTATGAGCGTTATTATTAGGCATGGCCTATTTATCCTTACGAACGAAAGTTACTTCATCATCAAGACAATTTTATAAAAATAAACTTTGTTCTTTATACCATGTTATTTGGACGCATAGTTTAAGAGATAATGTAAAATTAAAATAATTCAATACTTGGCTGGGCGCGCGAACGACGCTTAAACCCTAGCCGTTATAAAATGCTTGAACTAGGTCATATCGCGCACCTCGGACATGTGATGACGCGGGTGAAACCGCGGGGCACAGCTAGTTGAGTATAAATTTAGATGTCTATGTGTCACAGCATCCACTTACTATGTGAACTGTGTACTCGTTTGTTGCCCTTATTCTATAAAAAAATATTATACTGGCTCTCTACACTCTTAAGACACAGTAAATGAAGCACTGATATTTTGCCTACAGAAATAGATACTAGAGTAGTAACTACCCATACAACATTTTCCACAACAAATACAGACTTTAGGACTTCTCTGACTTAAAAAGAGTACAGGGAGCACTATAAAGTCCACTGCTACACATAGTCTTCACCCATAAATTGCCTCAGGGGGGGGGACTCTGCCATAGCTGCCACGCTTGGGAGGCGGGTTGGCAACCGCAGTTTTTTATTACTTTAAGTAGTTATCAGTAAAGTGCTGCTGCCGATCACCCGTTTCAAACCCTATGTCGTCTTACATACCCACGGAACGATATGGGGAATACCCCAATACCAAACCCAAAAAAAAGATAATCCAATAGGATATCCTAACACTGCCAATGCACGATGATATTAAATTGTATGGTGATTCCTATTCCTGCCAAGGATGCATCTTAAGGCTATTAGAATAAATTAAAATATAAAAAAGTGTGTGTATACTTTTGTACGCACGTAGGAAGTTATACTTCTTTACCGTAACAAAATAAAAAAAATTGAGATACAATTACCCACTGAAGCTGTCGCTTTTAGGTGTCAGTGTACGCACGCATCGTAACAACTTCATGGTGTCGTTTTTAGGTGTCGGTGTGCGCGCGCATCGTAAAAAATTTAAAAGAAGTCAAAATGCTAAATTCGCTTGGTATCATTTAATTATTAAAATTAAATCCAAATCCAAACATACTTCTGCAAGATTTCACAATTTATTTAATTTTTGTCCACGAAGATGACTCATCTTTGTTTTATTTCTAAATTGAGGAATGTAGGTAATATATGAACCATAACATCTACTTACCATCAGGTGGACTATGTGGTCGTTTGACATCCTTATTTTTCATGGAGTAAGGGTAATAAACTAGTACACAGTGAACGCTCTGGGTTATAACGATCTACATGTTTCCTCGATTAGGAATTAAAACGTAGATGCGTTTTCACCCCTGAGGACTAAGATAAAATGCCTCGTTTCCAGTAAAAAGTTTTACCTGAGACAAAATATTTTTTATAAACCATGAGTTAAAAAAATCATCAGGATAAGTATATTTATTAAAAGAAATTTATATATAATATTAATTAAAAGTTATATTCCAGAAATATTACATAGGTATTTTTAAGACAGACGATAGAAAACCTTTTACTGACGTTCATTTATTTAAGTGGCAACAGCACAGTAAGTTGTCAGGAGAATAGTGAACATTCTTCAACCATTGAGTTATATGTACTATGTACTAGAGAAGCCATTCCAAACAAAAATTGTGTCCTACTCAATGTCTTCGCGCATGCGCGGGAGTAGTAGCCGCGCATGCGCAAAGACTTTTAATATAAAATAAGATATTAATATAAAATAAATAAAAGAATTTAATATAAAATACCTTAATTTAATCTAAACAAACATATTTCTAAATAAAAAGTAATAATAATTATTTTATGGAATTCACAAATCTTCAATTTACGCAATATTTAGTTTGTATGGATTGCACTACAGTTCAGTTGAACATAGTCAATGTTCGGAATGGCTTCTCTAGTATGTAGTACATATAACTCAATGTCTTCAACAGCATCTTTTGCAAACAGCGCTAGGAATCAGAACAATAACCAATTGAAGCTGAAATAATTGTATCGCTTGCAGTTTTGTTTCGACACCGGCAACCCACAAACAAATCGATGTTTATTATTGCTTGCTCTGAAATACAGTGAAATGATCGCATTGCCGTGAAATAGTGGTACAAGAAAATCAAGCACCACATTTATTCCCGTGGATGACAAGGAGGCGGCTATGAGAAATGAATTAAAGAAGAAATATAAGACAAAAGATTACACAGTTCACCTGTTGGTAATAATTTTTTATAGAATAAGGGTGATAAATGAGCACACGGTTCACCTGATGGCAAATGGACGTTGCCCACAGACATTTATATATAATTTTAGAGAACCGGAGCCCCTCTTTACTGGAAAAGAGGTATTTCATCTTAGTTTTCAAGGCTGACATCTGCATTTTGATTCGCAAACGTAGATAAATGTCTATGGGCAATAGCCACCACTTAAAATC